>OX638142.1:86617030-87845298 GCA_951805005.1 Othius punctulatus | reverse complement strand
TTTTCTGACAATATTTTTAAAAGCAGTGAGCAGCAGTATGTTTGCAAGTTTCAACAAAACTTTTAGATGAGCATTTTCTGACAATATTTTTAAAAGCAGTGAGCAGCAGTATGTTTGCAAGTTTCAACAAAACTTTTAGATGAGCATTTTCTGACAATATTTTTAAAAGCAGTGAGCAGCAGTATATGTGCAAGTTTCAACAAAACTTTTAGATGAGCATTTTCTGACAATATTTTTAAAAGCAGTGAGCAGAAGTATATATGCAAGTTTCAACAAAACTTTTAGATGAGCATTTTCTGACAATATTTTTAAAAGCAGTGAGCAGCAGTATGTTTGCAAGTTTCAACAAAACTTTTGGAGGAACATTTTCTGACAATATCTATAAAATCAATGAAAAGCAGTATATTTGCAAGTTTCAACAAAACTTTTGCTTGAACATTTTCTGACAATATCTATAAAATCCGCAAAAATCAGTATATTTGCAAGTTTCAACAAAACTTTTGGATGCACATTTTCTGAGAATATCTTTAAAAGCAGCGAATAGCAGTATATGTGCAAGTTTTAACAAAACTTTAGGATTAACATGTTCTGACAATATCATTAAAAGCAGTAAACAATAGTATAGGTGTAAGTTTCAACAAAACTTTTGGATGAACATGTTCTGACAGTATCATTAAAAGCAGTAAACAGTAGTATATGTGTTAAAAGCAGTGAGCAGCAGTATGTTTGCAAGTTTCAACAAAACTTTTGGATGAACATTTTCTGACAATATATATAAAATCAGCAAAAAGCAGTATATTTGCAAGTTTCAACAAAACTTTTGGATGCACATTTTCTGAGAATATCTTTAAAAGCAGCGAATAGCAGTATATGTGCAAGTTTTAACAAAACTTTAGGATTAACATGTTCTGACAATATCATCAAAAGCAGTAAACAGTAGTATAGGTGCAAGTTTCAATAAAACTTTTGGATGAACATTTTCTGACAGTATCATTAAAAGCAGTAAACAGTAGTATATGTGCAAGTCTCAACAAAACTTTTAGATGAGCATTTTCTGGCAATATTTTTAAAAGCAGTGAGCAACAGTATGTTTGCAAGTTTCAACAAAACTTTTGGATGAACACTTTCTGACAATATCTATAAAATCAGCGAAAAGCAGTATATTTTCAAGTCTCAACAAAACTTTTGGATGAACATTTTCTGAGAATATCTTTAAAAGCAAACAGCAGTATATGTGCAAGTTTTAACAGAACTTTATGATTAACATGTTCTGACAATATCATTAAAAGCAGTAAACACTAGTATAGGTGCAAGTTTGAACAAAACTTTTGGATGAACATTTTCTGACAGTATCATTAAAAGCAGTAAACAGTAGTATATGTGCAAGTTTCAGCAAAACTTTTAGATGAGCATTTTCTGACAAAAATTTTAAAAGCAGTGAGCCGCAGTATGTTTGCAAATTTCAACAAAACTTTTGGATGAACATTTTCTGACGATATATATAAAATCAGCAAAAAGCAGTATATTTGCAAGTTTCAACAAAACTTTTGGATGAACATTTTCTGACAATACCTTTAAAATCAGTGAAAAGCAGTATATTTGCAAGTTTTAACGAAACTTTTGGGTAAACATTTTTTTACCATATTTTTAAAAGCAGTGAGCAGCAGTATGTTTGCAAGTTTCGACAAAACTTTTGGAGGAACATTTTCTGACAATATCTATAAAATCAGCGAAAAGCAGTATATTTGCAAGTTTCAACAAAACTTTTGGATGCACATTTTCTGAGAATATCTTTAAAAGCAACGAACAGTTGTATAGGTGCAAGTTTCAACAAAACTTTTAGATGAACATTTTCTGACAGTATCATTAAAAGCAGTGAACAGCAGTATATGTGCAAGTTTCAACAACACTTTTAGATGAGCATTTTCTGACAATATTTTTAAAAGTAGTGAGGAGCAGTATGTTTGCAAGTTTTAACAAAATTTCAGGATGAACATGTTCTGACAATATCATTAAAAGCAGTGAACAGTAGTATATGTGCAAGTTTCAACAAAACTTTTAGATGAGCATTGTCTGACAATATTTTTAAAAGCAGTGAGCAGCAGTATATTTGCAAGTTTCAACAAATCTTTTGGATGCACGTTTTCTGAGAATATCTTTAAAAGCAACGAATAGCAGTATATGTGCAAGTTTTAACAAAACTTTAGGTTTAACATGTTCTGACAATATCATTAAAAGCAGTAAACAATAGTATAGGTGCAAGTTTCAACAATTCTTTTGGATGAACATTTTCTGACAGTATCAATAAAAGCAGTGAACAGCAGTATATGTGCAAGTTTCAACAAAACTTTTAGATGAGCATTTTGTGACAATATTTTTAAAAGCAGTGAGCAGCAGTATGTTTGCAAGTTTCAACAAAACTTTTTGATGAACATTTTCTGACAATATCTATAAAATCAGCGAAAAGCAGTATATTTGCAAGTTTTAACAAAACTTTAGGATTAACATGTTCTGACAATATCATCAAAAGCAGTAAACAGTAGTATAGGTGCAAGTTTCAACAAAACTTTTAGATGAGCATTATCCGGCAATATTTTTAAAAGCAGTGAGCAGCAGTATGCTTGCAAGTTTCAACTGAACTTTTGAATGAACATTTTCTGACAATATCTATAAAATCAGCGAAAAGCAGTATATTTGCAAGTTTCAACAAAACTGTAGGATAAACATGTTCTGACAATATCATTAAAAGCAGTGAACAGCAGTATATGTGCAAGTTTCAACAAAACTTTTGGATGCACATTTTCTGAGAATACCTTTAATAGCTACGAACAGCAGTATATGTGCAAATTTTAACAAAACTTTAGGATTTACATGTTCTGACAATATCATTAAAAGCAGTAAATATGTGCAAGTTTCAACAAAACTTTTAGATGAGAATTTTGTGACAATATTTTTAAAAGCAATGAGCGGCAGTATGTTTGCAAGTTTCAACAAAACTTTTGGATGAACATTTTCTGAAAATATCTTTAAAAGCAGCGAACAGCAGTATATGTGCAAGTTTTAACAAAACTTCAGGATGAACATGTTCTGACAATATCAGTAAAAGCAGTGAACAGTAGTATATGTGCAAGTTTCAACAAAACTTTTAGATGAGCATTTTCTGACCATATTTTTAAAAGCAGTGAGCAGCAGTATATTTGCAAGTTTCAACAAATCTTTTGGATGAACACTTTCTGACAATATCTTTAAAATCAGTGAAAAGCAGTATATTTGCAAGTTTCAACAAAACTTTTGGATGGACATTTTCTGAGAATATCTTTAATAGCAGCGAACAGCAGTATATGTGCAAGTTTCTACAAAACTTTTGGATGAACATTTTCTTACAGTATCATTAAAAGCAGTGAACAGCAGTATATATGCAAGTTTCAACAAAACTTTTAGATGAGCATTGTCTGACAATATTTTTAAAAGCAGTGAGCGGCAGTATGTTTGCAAGTTTCAAAAAAACTTTTGGATGAACATTTTCTGACAATATCTTTAAAATCAATGAAAAGCAGTATATTTGCAAGTTTCAAGGAAACTTTTGGATGAACATATTCTGAGAATATCTCTACAAGCAGTGAGCAGCAGTATACGTACAAGTTTCAACAAAACATTAGGATGAACATGTTTTGACAATATCATTAAAAGTAGTGAACAGCAGTACATGTGCAAGTTTCAAACAAACTTTTAGATGAACATTTTCTGACAATATCTTTAAATGCAGCGAACAGCAGTACACGTGCAACTTTCAGCAAAACTTTTGTATGAAGTTTTCCATAGTTTTTTAAGCAGAAGCAAACCGACAAAAATTGTACGTTCAAACAAATACCAAATGAATATGTATAAGGGCCAACCTTAATCATTAATTTTCCCATTAGGCGATCGATAATATTTTAATCTACCAATTGACAATGCATCATACAGCATTATGATTAAGGCAGCCTTATTAGATGCGACCAAATCAGCTCTTAATTAACACAAATTTCCATACAAAAATAACGCCCGTTTCATTACCCTCACACGATCACGCGTTATTAGAATATCAATCTTCCAGCACTAATCCGGTTGACGATATCTAGTCACAAGGGCCTCCCTGGGAAGCACCAAAAAAAGCTTAATATTATTTATCCTTCCCTTAATACGAATTAATCAAGATTACCCCAAATTAATTGACGCCACCTCTTGTTATCGACGCCTCATGTGTGGCTATCCAGGGCCGACCTATTATCCCATTTTTCCCGGCCGATCTGTGTGTGTAATTAAAGCGTGGAAGACGGTTCAATCTGTCGATTGGAGATCGATGGGACTAACGGTTCAAAAACGAACTCCATTATAGCACCATTCAGTGTAATTAAGCATTCTGTGATATGATCTGGGGCAGCAATAAGGATTAAATTCAAATTTCTAAAGGGCCCAATTTACCACCCTGCATTTCCGAGGCTTCCGTTTTTATCAAGATTCATTTGTAAAGAATCATTCAGTGAATGGGATGAGTTCCTCCAGCCAGGCATGGTGGGAAGTTGAAGTAAAAAATAACGCTGTGAGAATTTTTAGATTTACTGTTGCGTGCAAGTTTTAATGGAATAGCGATGTTGATTCGTGATAGTTCAGAATAATTAATTATTAAATGATTTCGTACTTATCACTTCCTCGAGAAAATTCATATCAATATTTGAAAATATTAATGGAATAACATGGTTCACAGTAAAACGCAGATATCTTAGAAATTACGCATTAAATATGAATTCAATTTAATACAATAAACGCCAATATATCACTGAATATCAGTGATAAATTTTATATATATTGATACGCTGGTTCTGGATAAATCGACATTGTAGTCATATTAATATTTGAAAATATCAATGGAAATCACATGCTCACAGTAAAACACAAATATCTTAAGTATTACACATTGGATATTGAGTTTGCGATCAGCCAAAGTAGGTACTTAACCCCTCCTCAAGAAGCCCTGGCGTGCTGCCGCCCGGTAAATTGTTAAAGACCAAAGGGCCTCTTTGAAAGCCGAAAACGCGCTTTGCATTAACTCCCTCAACAGCAAGAATGATGCAACAATAGCCAAAGACCACACACATGAATACCAACAACAACAGTTTTGAGTACCAAATATGCTTAAACAACCCTCGAAGCACAGCAAAACTAAAGCAATTGGCCATTGGCCTAACTTCTCCTCCCAACCACCACACCAAGCATAATACTGCGCATCTATAGTTAACCTACACATAGGTCGTACCGAGAAAGTCTCTGATACACGAATCAACAGAGTGGTCTTACTCACTCATTTTCGCATTGCAAGAAAAGCATATGCATTCTATGTCTAAAAACCAGCGATAAAAGAATTTATGTTCTTAAGTAGCATAAAAGCTACTTTTGCTCATGAAGCAAATAGCCATAGGCCTAACTTTTCCTCCCAACCACCACACCGAGCATAAAACTGCGTACCTATGCGTTAACCTACATATAGTCCGTACTGAAAAGATCTCTGTTCCTCGAATGGACAGAGTGGTTTTACTCGCTCATTTTCGCATTGCAAGAAAAGCATATGCATTCTATCTCAAGAAACTAGCGATAATTCCCACATCAGCAAGAATGATGCAACAATAACCATACACCACACACAATAAAACCAACAACAACAGTATGAAGTACCACGTATGCTTAAACAACCCTCGAAGCACGGCTCAACTATATGGACACATGCGAATTCTTGACCTTTGCAGGTGCAAATGAAACCCGCGCATTCTACTGACCAGTGTTGACCCATCGATCCTAATACGTTCCCAACGACAGCACTGTATATAAATGACTCTCTCGTAATAGATGACTACCTCCTTTTCAGAGAGGGTTTACGATCAGCCAGAGTCGGTACTTAACCCCTCCGCAAGAAGCCCTGTCGCGCTGCCGCCCGGGAAAGTGTTAAAGACCAAAGGGCCTCTTTGAAAGCAGAAAACGCACCTTGCATTAGTACCCGCATCAGCAAGAATGATGCAACATTAACCGAACACCACACACAATAATACCAACAACAACAGTATGGAGTACCACCTACGTGTACGCAACCCTCGAAAAACGGCCCAGGTATATGGACACAAGGTCATTCTTGACCTTTGCAGGTGCAAATGAAACCTGCGCATACTACTGACCAGTGCTGACCCATCGATCCTAATACTTTCCCAACGACAGCACTGTATATACCTGACTCTCTCGTAACAGCTGACTACCTCCTTTTCAAAGAGGTTTTACGATCAGCCAGAGTCGGTACTTAACCCCTCCGCAAGAAGCCCTGTCGCGCTGTCGCCCGGGAAAGTGTTAAAGACCAAAGGGCCTCTTTGAAAGCAGAAAACGCACCTCGCATTAGTACCCGCATCAGCAAGAATGATGCAACAATAACCGAACACCACACACAATAATACCAACAACAACAGTATGGAGTACCACCTAAGTGTACGCAACCCTCGAAAAACGGCCCAGGTATATGGACACATGGGCATTCTTGACCTTTGCAGGTGCAAATGAAACCCGCGCATACTACTGACCAGTGCTGACCCATCGATCCTAATACTTTCCCAACGACAGCACTGTATATACCTGACTCTCTCGTAATAGCTGACTACCTCCTTTTCAAAAAGGTTTTACGATCAGCCAGAGTCGGTACTTAACCCCTCCGCAAGAAGCCCTGTCGCGCTGCCGCCCGGGAAAGTGTTAAAGACCAAAGGGCCTCTTTGAAAGTAGAAAACGCACGTCGCATTAGTACCCGCATCAGCAAGAATGATGCAACAATAACCGAACACCACACACAATAATTCCAACAACAACAGTATGGAGTACCACCTACGTGTACGCAACCCTCGAAAAACGGACCAGGTATATGGACAAATGTGCATTCTTGACCTTTGCAGGTGCAAATGAAACCTGCGCATACTACTGACCAGTGCTGACCCATCGATCCTAATACGTTCCCAACGACAGCACTGTATATACCTGACTCTCTCGTAATAGCTGACTACCTCCTTTTCAGAGAGGGTTTACGATCAGCCAGAGTCGGTACTTAACCCCTCCGCAAGAAGCCCTGTCGCGCTGCCGCCCGGGAAAGTGTTAAAGACCAAAGGGCCTCTTTGAAAGCAGAAAACGCACCTCGCATTAGTACCCGCATCAGCAAGAATGATGCAACAATAACCGAACACCACACACAATAATCCCAACAACAACAGTATGAAGTACCTCCTACGTGTACGCAACCCTCGAAAAACGGCCCAGGTATATGGACACATGGGCATTCTTGACCTTTGCAGGTGCAAATGAAACCCGCGCATACTACTGACCAGTGTTGACCCATCGATCCTAATACGTTCCCAACGACAGCACTGTATATACCTGACTCTCTCGTAATAGCTGACTACCTCCTTTTCAAAGAGGTTTTACGATCAGCCAGAGTCGGTACTTAACCCCTCCGCAAGAAGCCCTGTCGCGCTGCCGCCCGGGAAAGTGTTAAAGACCAAAGGGCCTCTTTGAAAGTAGAAAACGCACCTCGCATTAGTACCCACATCAGCAAGAATGATGCAACATTAACCGAAAACCACACACAATAATACCCACAATAACAGTATGGAGTACCACCTACGTATACGCAACCCTCGAAAAACGACCCAGGTATATGGACACGAGTGCATTCTTGACCTTGAGCAAAAAACCTGCCAGAATGATGCATCAATAATCGTACACCACACTCAATAATACCATCAACAACAGTATGGAGTACCACCTACGTGTACGCAACCCTCGAAATTCGGCCTAGGTATATGGACACGAGTGCATTCTTGACCTTGAGCAGAAAACCTGCCAGAATGATGCATTAATTATCGTACACCACACTCAATAATACCATCAACAACAGAATGGAGTACCACCTACATGTACACAACCCTCCAAAATCGGCCCAGGTATATGGACACGGGTGCATTCTTGACCTTGAGCAGAAAACCTGCCAGAATGATGCATCAATAATCGAACACCACACTCAATAATACCATCAACAACAGTATGGAGTACCACCTACGTGTACGCAACCCTCGAAAAACGGCCCAGGTATATGGACACGAGTGCATTCTTGACCTTGAGCAGAAAACCTGCCAGAATGATGCATCAATAATCGAACACCACACTCAATAATACCAACAACAACAGTATGGAGTACCACCTCCGTGTACGCAACCCTCGAAAAACGGCCCAGGTATATGGACACGAGTGCATTCTTGACCTTGAGCAGAAAACCTGCCTGAATGATGTATCAAGAATCGAACACCGCACTCAATAATACCAACAACAACAGTATGGAGTACCACCTACGTGTACGCAATCTTTGAAAAACTGCCTAGGTATATGGACACATGTGCATTCGTGACCTTGAGCAAAAAACCTGCCAGAATGATGCATCAATAATCGAACACCACACTCAATAATACCTTCAACAACAGTATGGAGTACCACCTACGTGTACGCAACCCTCGAAAAACGGCCCAGGTATATGGACACGAGTGCATTCTTGACCTTGAGCAGAAAACCTGCCAGAATGATGCATCAATAATCGAACACCACACTCAATAATACTTTCAACAACAGTATGGAGTACCACCTACGTGTACGCAACCCTCGAAAAACGGCCCAGGTATATGGACACGAGTGCATTCTTGACCTTGAGCAGAAAACCTGCCTGAATGATGCATCAATAATCGAACACCACACTCAGTAATACCATCAACAACAGTATGGAGTACCACCTACGTGTACGCAACCCTCGAAAAACGGCTCAGGTATATGGACACGCGGGCATTCCTGACCTTGAGCAGAAAACCTGCCTGAATGATGCATCAATAATCGAACACCACACTCAGTAATACCATCAACAACAGTATGGAGTACCACCTACGTGTACGCAACCCTCGAAAAACGGCCCAGGTATATGGACACGAGTGCATTCTTGACCTTGAGCAGAAAACCTGCCTGAATGATGCATCAATAATCGAACACCACACTCAATAATACCATCAACAACAGTATGGAGTACCACCTACGTGTACGCAACCCTCGAAAAACGGCCCAGGTATATGGACACGAGTGCATTCTTGACCTTGAGCAGAAAACCTGCCTGAATGATGCATCAATAATCGAACACCACACTCAATAATACCATCAACAACAGTATGGAGTACCACCTACGTGTACGCAACCCTCGAAAAACGGCCCAGGTATATGGACACGAGTGCATTCTTGACCTTGAGCAGAAAACCTGCCAGAATGATGCATCAATAATCGAACACCACACTCAATAATACCATCAACAACAGTATGGAGTACCACCTACGTGTACGCAACCCTCGAAAAACGGCCCAGGTATATGGACACGAGTGCATTCTTGACCTTGAGCAGAAAACCTGCCTGAATGATGCATCAATAATCGAACACCACACTCAATAATACCATCAACAACAGTATGGAGTACCACCTACGTGTACGCAACCCTCGAAAAACGGCCCAGGTATATGGACACGAGTGCATTCTTGACCTTGAGCAGAAAACCTGCCAGAATGATGCATCAATAATCGAACACCACACTCAATAATACCAACAACAACAGTATGGAGTACCACCTACGTGTACGCAACCCTCGAAAAACGGCCCAGGTATATGGACACGAGTGCATTCTTGACCTTGAGCAGAAAACCTGCCTGAATGATGTATCAAGAATCGAACACCGCACTCAATAATACCAACAACAACAGTATGGAGTACCACCTACGTGTACGCAATCTTTGAAAAACTGCCTAGGTATATGGACACATGTGCATTCGTGACCTTGAGCAAAAAACCTGCCAGAATGATGCATCAATAATCGAACACCACACTCAATAATACCTTCAACAACAGTATGGAGTACCACCTACGTGTACGCAACCCTCGAAAAACGGCCCAGGTATATGGACACGAGTGCATTCTTGACCTTGAGCAGAAAACCTGCCAGAATGATGCATCAATAATCGAACACCACACTCAATAATACTTTCAACAACAGTATGGAGTACCACCTACGTGTACGCAACCCTCGAAAAACGGCCCAGGTATATGGACACGAGTGCATTCTTGACCTTGAGCAGAAAACCTGCCTGAATGATGCATCAATAATCGAACACCACACTCAGTAATACCATCAACAACAGTATGGAGTACCACCTACGTGTACGCAACCTTGAAAACCGGCTCAGGTATATGGACACGCGGGCATTCCTGACCTTGAGCAGAAAACCTGCCTGAATGATGCATCAATAATCGAACACCACACTCAGTAATACCATCAACAACAGTATGGAGTACCACCTACGTGTACGCAACCCTCGAAAAACGGCCCAGGTATATGGACACGAGTGCATTCTTGACCTTGAGCAGAAAACCTGCCTGAATGATGCATCAATAATCGAACACCACACTCAATAATACCATCAACAACAGTATGGAGTACCACCTACGTGTACGCAACCCTCGAAAAACGGCCCAGGTATATGGACACGAGTGCATTCTTGACCTTGAGCAGAAAACCTGCCTGAATGATGCATCAATAATCGAACACCACACTCAATAATACCATCAACAACAGTATGGAGTACCACCTACGTGTACGCAAGCCTCGAAAAACGGCCCAGGTATATGGACACGAGTGCATTCTTGACCTTGAGCAGAAAACCTGCCTGAATGATGCATCAATAATCGAACACCACACTCAATAATACCATCAACAACAGTATGGAGTACCACCTACGTGTACGCAACCCTCGAAAAACGGCCCAGGTATATGGACACGAGTGCATTCTTGACCTTGAGCAGAAAACCTGCCTGAATGATGCATCAATAATCGAACACCACACTCAATAATACCAACAACAACAGTATGAAGTACCACCTACGTGTACGCAACCCTCGAAAAACGGCCCAGGTATATGGACACGAGTGCATTCTTGACCTTGAGCAGAAAACCTGCCTGAATGATGCATCAATAATCGAACACCACACTCAATAATACCATCAACAACAGTAAGGAGTACCACCTACGTGTACGCAACCCTCGAAAAACGGCCCAGGTATATGGACACGAGTGCATTCTTGACCTTGAGCAGAAAACCTGCCTGAATGATGCATCAATAATCGAACACCTCACTCAATAATACCATCAACAACATTATGGAGTACCACCTACGTGTACGCAACCCTCTAAAAACGGCCCAGGTATATGGACACGAGTGCATTCTTGACCTTGAGCAGAAAACCTGCCTGAATGATGCATCAATAATCGAACACCACACTCAATAATACCATCAACAACAGTAAGGAGTACCACCTACGTGTACGCAACCCTCGAAAAACGGCCCAGGTATATGGACACGAGTGCATTCTTGACCTTGAGCAGAAAACCTGCCAGAATGATGCATCAATAATCGAACACCACACTCAATAATACCATCAATAACAGTATGGAGTACCACCTACGTGCACGCAACCCTCGAAAAACGGCCCAGGTATATGGACACGAGTGCATTCTTGACCTTGAGCAGAAAACCTGCCAGAATGATGCATCAATAATCGAACACCACACTCAATAATACCATCAATAACAGTATGGAGTACCACCTACGTGTACGCAACCCTCGAAAAACGGCCCAGGTATATGAACACAAGTGTCATTCTTGACCTTGAGCAGAATAAGTACCTCGCATTAGTTCCCGCATCAGACAGAATGATGCATCTATAATCGTACACCACACACAATAATACCAACAACAACAGTTTGGAGTACCATCTACGTGTACGCAACCCTCGAAAAACGGCCCAGGTATATGGACACGAGTGCATTCTTGACCTTGAGCAGAAAACCTGCCAGAATGATGTATCAATAATTGAACACCACACTCAATAATACCATCAACAACAGTATGGGGTACCACCTACGTGTACGCAACCCTCGAAAAACGGCCCAGGTATATGAACACAAGTGTCATTCTTGACCTTGAGCAGAATAAGTACCTCGCATTAGTTCCCGCATCAGACAGAATGATGCATCTATAATCGTACACCACACACAATAATACCAACAACAACAGTTTGGAGTACCATCTACGTGTACGCAACCCTCGAAAAACGGCCCAGGTATATGGACACGAGTGCATTCTTGACCTTGAGCAGAAAACCTGCCGGAATGATGCATCAATAATCGAACACCACACTCAATAATACCATCAACAACTGTATGGAGTACCACCTACGTGTACGCAACCCTCGAAAAACGGCCCAGGTATATGGACACGAGTGCATTCTTGACCTTGAGCAGAAAACCTGCCAGAATGATGCATCAATAATCGAACACCACACTCAATAATACCATCAACAACTGTATGGAGTACCACCTACGTGTACGCAACCCTCGAAAAACGGCCCAGGTATATGGACACGAGTGCATTCTTGACCTTGAGCAGAAAACCTGCCAGAATGATGCATCAATAATCGAACACCACACTCAATAATACCAACAACAACAGTATGGAGTACCACCTACGTGTACGCAACCCTCGAAAAACGGCCCAGGTTTATGGACACGAGTGCATTCTTGACCTTGAGCAGAAAACCTGCCGGAATGATGCATCAATAATCGAACACCACACTCAATAATACCATCAACAACTGTATGGAGTACCACCTACGTGTACGCAACCCTCGAAAAACGGCCCAGGTATATGGACACGAGTGCATTCTTGACCTTGAGCAGAAAACCTGCCAGAATGATGCATCAATAATCGAACACCACACTCAATAATACCATCAACAACAGTATGGAGTACCACCTACGTGTACGCAACCCTCGAAAAACGGCCCAGGTATATGGACACGAGTGCATTCTTGACCTTGAGCAGAAAACCTGCCAGAATGATGCATCAATAATCGAACACCACACTCAATAATACCATCAACAACAGTATGGAGTACCACCTATGTGTACGCAATCTTTGAAAAACTGCCTAGGTATATGGACACATGTGCATTCTTGACCTTGAGCAGAAAACGCACCTAAAAAAAAAAACGAAAAACGCAGTAGTTTACATTTTTCAATATGAGAATTTTTCATAAAATTGAGAGAGTAATTTAACTTGTGTATTTATTAAAACAAAGTGCATTTTCATGATTTCATTGATATCGTTTTGAATTCACTGTGCTACAGATTTATAATTTTTTTTCTTAATTTGGTTGTGAGTTCATTGTAGATGCGAGTACTTTGGTTACCAGAATCGAATCTTTGCTTACAATAAATGATTAACAATAAATAAAACGTGGGGCCCTTTATGAGTTATCTCGTGTATTTGAAAGCAACGTCCTTCGGCCCTTAGAATTCCAGAGCCATTCACCCTACACATACATACAATTAACGCAAAACCGTCGCAGCTTATCGCACCTTATTCGTTTCTCTTCAGCGCCTCCACTGACAAAGCGCCGGTGTTTATTATCCTGTCGTGGCTCTGTCCTCATTGTCGACGCTAACAAAGTGCGTGTAACGAGCGGGATAATGCCCTTCTGCGAAGGAGGACGAGACTGCGTGAAGCCGGAGGACCCACAATGCGTAACACTGTTTTAATTGTCCCGGGGGATGTTTACGGGCGCGCTACTTCCTGCGTAGACAATCCTGGGGGCGGCGCGCTTAAGGGACTCCCGACGTTTAAGGGTGAATAGCCGAGGGCTCGCGCAAGCCAGAAATTTATTACTTTCCATTGAAACAGAATACATACACATACAAAGAAACAAGGAATACGTTGTGTGGTTTAATTGGTAACTTCCGAAGTTTTCGTTTAAACAGGTCGACACTCAAAAATTACATGACTGGCACTAAGGGACAGTAACCAATAACGCCATAGGTGGAGGAGTAGTACGGATTATTATTATTATTATTATTATTAAGGGCGGAATGGTATGATCATGAAGTGTGTACTAGTTTTAGAAACAAAAATCAAATCGAGAAAATTGCAAAGGATTAAATGTTCGTTTGCACCCAGCTAGATTTAAAAATTTCAGTAAGTTGAGAATAGTTAAACAGCAATAAGTCTATTTTTTCCTAGAAAGCAATTTTTATTTTGTTAAATTAAATTTGAAATTTGAAGAAAATTGATCATAATATTGATTGCTCTAGTTACCAATTCAGCTCATTTGCCAACATAATTAACAAGATGCATTATTGCACCACAATCTAATCTATTTTATACTCAACATTACATTAAAAAATCTTTTATTGCACTAATACTTAAATGAAAGTAATGAAACAAAGAAAACATGTTGTCTTTCATTTGTTATTTTTTTTGTTTATTGGTGATAAATGAAAATCTGTAATAATGAAACAAAGTAAACGTGTTTTCTTTTATGTTATTGTTTTTTGTATTGGTCGTAATTAATGTGTTCGGTATATTTCACATAAAATTTCACGGTTCTGGGGCAGGGCAGGTTAGTCGGTCCGGCTCACACGTGCATAAACATTGTAAGCCCGCACCGTGAAGCGTGGACGAAAATCGAAAACGCCGCTGACCGGCGGTCGACGTGTGTCGCCGGTAATCGCGGCGGTCAAGCATGTCTTCGGCGGCCACATTAAGGCCCCGACCAACGTGGGAGCCTAATGCGCGTGTAACCTCCGGATTTCGGCACCGAGAATTTGCGGCCACCAAGTGTCCGCAGGCATTCTCTTTGCCGGCCTAGGGACTGGAGGACACAATGCGCCTCACGCCCCGGCCTCAATGAATGCAATTAGGGCCCCATTCTGGCCGGGGCCTTTCATGGCACTTATTTTCGGAGTGATGTTCGCACCGGAGTTTGTCCAGAGTTTTTATTGGGAACGATGGCCGGTGACCATTGAGCCAGAACGGACGGCCATTCATCACCGAAGATAGATCCAGGAACGTGCACAGCTTCCATTTCGTTTTCAGGTAATTAATGGAAGAATGAATGACTGGCCCACAAGTCAGTTAAGAAATTTTACCCAGAAATATCCATCACGGAAAAACTAATGACTTAATGATTAACTCGAAAGAATAACAATGTCTGTGCACCTTAAAGAGTTAAAACCAATTCTCCTGAAAATTTGACAAATTCCTGAAAGTTTCAGTATTAAATAAGAGAGAAAATCAAACACATTTTTGCATTGACAAGTATGGGTTAGCTATTCCTGAAATTTCTGAAACATTATTATTTGCAAATTTGATGTCAGATTCGTCTACAGTACACCTAAAACAAATTTTCCTGAAATCTTAACAACGTTTCAGTAATGAACAAGTGAAAAAATTAGATATATAACTTTCGGCATTGACAAGTATAAGTTAGCGATTACTAAAATTTCTGAAAATATATTATTTGAAAATTTGATAATGGATTCGTGTACAGTACACCTGAAACTTATTCTCCTGAAAATTAGACAAAGTTTTAGTATTAAACAAGGGAGAAAATCAAACAAATAACTTTCTGAATTGACAAGTAAGGGTAAGCTATTACTGAAATTTCTGAAAATTCATTATATGCAAATTTGATATTATATTCGTGTACAGTACACCTAAAACTAATTCTCCAAAAAAAATGACATAGTTTCAGTATTAAATAAGGGAGAAAATCAAACACATAACTTTCTGCATTCACAAGTATGGGTTACTAATTTCTGAAATTTTTGAAAATTCACTTATTGTATATTTGATTTTAGATTTGTGTTAAGTACATCCGAAGCTAATTCTCCTGAAAATTTGACAAAGTTATTGTATTAAATAAGTGAGAAAATCTAAAGTATAACTTTCTGCATTAAAAAGTATGGGGTACTTATTACTGAAATTTCTGAAAATTTGTTAAATACTAATTTGATACTTGATATGTATTTAGTACACCTGAAGCTAATTGTTTGGAAAATTTGATAATGTGCCTTTATTAAATAAGTGAGAAAATCTAAAGCATAACTTTCAGCATTGAAAAGTATGGGGTACTATTTACTGAAATTTCTGAAAATTTATTAATTGCGTATTTGGTATTAGATATATGTTTCGTACACCTGAATCTAATTCTCCTGAAAATTTGACAAAGTTTTTGTATTAAATAAGTGAAAAAATCTGAAGTATAACTTTCTGCATTGAAATGTATGGGGTACTAATTACTGAAATTTCTGAAAATTTGTAAATGACGTATTTGACACCAGATATGTATTGAGTACACCTGAAGCTAATTCTCCGGAAAATTTGATAATGTGCCTGTATTAAATAAGTGAGAAAATTTAAAGTATAACTTTCTGCATTAACAAGTATAGGTACTAATTATTGAAATTACTGAAAACTTATTAATTACGTATTTGTTACCAGATATGTATTTAGTATACCTGAAGCTAATTCTCTTTAAAATTTGGCAAAGTGCCTGTATTAAATAAGTGAGAAAATTTAAAGTATAACTTTCAGCATTGAAAAGTATGGGGTACAAATACTGAAATTTCTGAAAATTTGTTAAATACTAATTTGATACCAGATATGTATTAAGTATACCTGAAGCTAATTCTCCTTAAAATTTGGCAAAGTTGCAGTATTAAATAAGTGAGAAAATCTAAAGTATAACTTTCTGCATTGAAAAGTATAAGATACTGATGACAGAAATTTCTGAAAATTTATTAATTACTTATTTGATACCAGATATGTATTTAGTATACCTGAAGCTAATTCTCCTTAAAATTAGGCAAAGTTTCTGTATTAAATAAGTGAGAAAATCTAAAGTATAACTTTCTGCTTTAACAAGTACAGGTACTAATTACTGAAATTTCTGAAAATTTAATAATTGCGTATTTGATACCAGATATGTATTTAGTACACCCAAACCTAATTTTCCTGAAAATTTGACAAAGTTTCAGTATTAAATAAGTGAGAAATTCTATAGTATAACTTTCAGCATTGAAAAGTATGGGGTGCTATTTACTGAAATTTCTGAAAATTTGTTAAATACGAATTTGATACCAGATATGTATTTAGTACACCTGAAGCTAATTCTCCTGAAAATTTGATAACGTTCCTATATTAAATAAGTGAGAAAATCTGAACTATAACTTTCTGCATTAACAAATATAGGTACTAATTACTGAAATTTCTGAAAACTTATTAATTACTTATTTGATACCAGATATGTATTTAGTATACCTGAAGCTAATTCTCCTTAAAATTAGGCAAAGTTTCTGTATTAAATAAGTGAGAAAATCTAAAGTATAACTTTCTGCTTTAACAAGTACAGGTACTAATTACTGAAATTTCTGAAAATTTAATAATTGCGTATTTGATACCAGATATGTATTTAGTACACCCAAACCTAATTTTCCTGAAAATTTGACAAAGTTTCAGTATTAAATAAGTGAGAAAATTTATTGTATAACTTTCAGCATTGAAAAGTATGGGGTACGAGTTACTGATATTTCTGAAAATTTGTTAATTACGAATTTAATACCAGATATGTACTTAGTACACCTGAAGCTAATTCTCCTGAAAATTTGATAAAGTGCCTGTATTAAATAAGTGAGAAAATCTAAAGTATAACTTTCTGCATTGAAAAGTATAAGGTACTAATTACTAAAATTACTGAAAACTTATTAATTACGTATATGATACCGGATATGTATTTAGTATACCTGAAGCTAATTCTCCTTAAAATTTGGCAAAGTTTCTGTATTAAATAAGTGAGAAAATCTAAACTATAACTTTCTGCATTGAAAAGTATGGTGTACTAATTACTGAAATTTCTGAAAACTTATTAATTACGTATTTGATACAAGATATGTATTTAGTATACCTAAAGCTAATTCGCCTGAAAATTTGACAAAGTTACTGTATTAAATAAGTGAGAAAATCTAAAGTATAACTTTCTGCATTGAAAAGTATGGGGTACTAATTACTGAAATTTCTGAAAATTTGTAAATGACGTATTTGATACCAGATATGTATTGAGAATACCTAAAGCTAATTCTCCTGAAAATTTGACAAAGTTTCAGTGTTAAATAAGTGAGAAATTCTATAGTATAACTTTCAGCATTGAAAAGTATGGGGTGCTATTTACTGAAATTTCTGAAAATTTGTTAAATACGAATTTGATACCAGATATGTATTTAGTACACCTAAAGCTAAATCTCCGGAAAATTTGATAATGTGCCTGTATTAAATAAGTGAGAAAATTTAAAGTATAACTTCCTGCATTGAAAGTATGGGGTACTAAATACTGAAATTTCAGAAAATTTGTTAATGACATATTTGATACCAGATATGTATTTAGTATACCTAAAGCTAATTCTCCTACAAATTTGACAAAGTTATTGTATTATATAAGTGAGAAATCTAAAGTATAACTTTCTGCTTTTACAAGTATAGGTACTAATTACTGAAATTTTTGAAAATTTGTTAATTACGTATTTGATACAAGATATGTATTTAGTACACCTAAAGCTAATTCTCCTTAAAATTTGGCAAAGTTTCTGTAATAAATAAGTGAGAAAATCTAAAGTATAACTTTCTGCTTTTACAAGTATAGGTACTAATTACTGAAATTTCTGAAAATTTATTAATTGCGTATTTGATACCAGATATGTATTCAGTACACCCAAACCTAATTATCCTGAAAATTTGATAAAGTTTCAGTATTAGATAAGTGAGAAAATTTATAGTATAACTTTCAGCATTGAAAGGTATGGGGTACTAATTCCTGAAATTTCTGAAAATTTGTTAATTGCGTATTTGATACCAGATATGTATTTAGTATACCTGAAGCTAATTCTCCTTAAAATTTGGCAAAGTTTCAGTATTAAATAAGTGAGAAAATCTATAGTATAACTTTCAGCATTGAAAAGTATGGGGTACTTATTACTGAAATTTCTGAAAATTTGTTAAATACTAATTTGATACCAGATATGTATTAAGTACACCTGAAGCTAATTTTCCTTAAAATTTGACAAAGTTTTTGTTTGAAATAAGTGAGAAATTCTATAGTATAACTTTCAGCATTAAAAATTATGGGGTACTAATTACAGATATTTCTGAAAATTTGTTAAGTACGAATTTGATACCAGATATGTATTTAGTACACCTAAAGCTAATTCTCCGGAAAATTTGATAAAGTGCCTGTATTAAATAAGTGAGAAAATTTAAAGTATAAATTTCTGCATTAACAAGTATAGGTACTAGTTACTGAAATTACTGAAAACTTATTAATTACGTATTTGATAGTAGATATATATTTAGTATACCTAAAGCTAATTCCCCTTAAAATTTGGCAAAGTTTCTGTATTAAATAAGTGAGAAAATCTATAGTATAACTTTCAGCATTGAAAAGTACGGGGTACTATTTACTGAAATTTCTGAAAATTTGTTAAATACTAATTTGATATCAGATATGTATTTAGTACACCTGATGCTAATTCTCCTGAAAATTTGACAGAGTTTTTGTATTAAATAAGTGAGAAAATCTAAAGTATAACTTTCTGCATTGAAAAGTATAAGGTACTAATTACTGAAATTTCTGAAAATTCATTATTTGCGTATTTGGTATTAGATATGTGTATTGTACACCTAAATCTAATTCTCCTGAAAATTTGACAAAGTTTCAGTATTAAATAAGTGACAAAATCTATAGTATAAATTTCAGCTTTGAAATGTTGGGGTACTAATTACTGAAATTTCTGAAAATTTATTAATTGCGTATTTGATACTAGATATGTATTTAGTACCCCTAAAGCTAATTGTCCTGAAAATTTGACAGAGTTTTTGTATTAAATAAGTGAGAAAATCTAAAGTATAACTTTCTGCATTGAAAAGTATGGGGTACTAATTACTGAAATTTCTGAAAAATTCTTAATGACGTATTTGATACCAGATATGTATTGAGAATACCTAAAGCTAATTCTCCTGAAAATTTGACAAAGTTTCAGTATTAAATAAGTGAGAAAATCTAAAGTATAACTTTCAGCATTGAAACTTATGGGGTACTAATTACTGAACTTTCTGAAAATTTGTTAAATACTAATTTGATACCAGATATGTATTTAGTACATCTGAAGCTAATTTTCCGAAAAATTTGATAAAGTGCCTGTATTAAATAAGTGAGAAAATCTAAAGTATAACATTCTGCATTAACAAGTATAGTTACTAATTACTGAAATTCCTAAAAATTTGTTAATTATGAATTTAATACCAGATATGTATTTAGTACACCTGAAGCTAATTTTCCTTAAAATTTGACAAAGTTTTTGTTTTAAATAAGTGAGAAATTCTATAGTATAACTTTCAGCATTAAAAATTATGAAGTACTAATTACAGATATTTCTGAAAATTTGTTTAGTACGAATTTGATACCAGATATGTATTTAGTACACCTAAAGCTAATTCTCCGGAAAATTTGACAAAGTTTCCGCATTAAATAAGTGAGAAAATCTAAAGTATAACTTTCTGCATTATTAATTAGTATAGGGTACTAATTACTGATATTTCTGAAAATTTGTAAATGACGTATTTGATACCTGATATGTATTTAGTACACCTGAAGCTAATTCTCCTGAAAATTTGACAAACTTTCAGTATTATATAAGTGAGAAAATCTATAGTATAACTTTCAGCATTGAAAAGTATGGGGTACTATTTACTGAAATTTCTGAAAATTTGTTCAATACTAATTTGATACCAAATATATATTAAGTACACCTGAAGCTAATTCTCCGGAAAATTTGATAATGTGCCTGTATTAAATAAGTGAGAAAATTTAAAGTATAACTTTCTGCATTAACAGGTATATGTACTAATTACTGAAATTTCTGAAAACCTATTAATTGCGTATTTGATACCAGATAAGTATTTAGTATACCTGAAGCTAATTCTCCTTAAAATTTGGCAAAGTTTCCGTATTAAATAAGTGAGAAAATCTAAAGTATAACTTTCAGCATTGAAAATTATGGGGTACTAATTACAGATATTTCTGAAAATTTGTTAAATACTATTTTGATACCAGATATGTATTAAGTACACCTGAAGCTAATTTTCCTGAAAATTTGACAAACTTTCAGTATTATATAAGTGAGAAAATCTATAGTATAACTTTCAGCATTGAAAAGTATGGGGTACTATTTACTGAAATTTCTGAAAATTTGTTAAATACTGATTTGGTACCAGATATGTATTAAGTACACCTGAAGCTAATTCTCCGGAAAATTTGATAATGTGCCTGTATTATATAAGTGAGAAGAGTTTAAGGATAACTTTCTGCTTTAACAAGTACAGGTACTAATTACTGAAATTTCTGAAAATTTATTAATTGCGTATTTGTTACCAGATATGTATTTAGTACACCCAAACCTAATTCTCCTTAAAATTTGACAAAGTTTCAGTATTATATAAGTGAGAAAATCTATAGTATAACTTTAAACATTGAAAAGTATGGGGTACTATGTACTGAAATTTCTGAAAATTTGTTAAATACTAATTTGGTACCAGATATGTATTAAGTACACCTGAAGCTAATTCTCTAGAAAGTTTGATAATGTGCCTGTATTAAATAAGTGAGAAAATTTAAAGTTTAACTTTCTGCATTAACAAATATAGGTACTAATTACTGAAATTACTGAAAACTTATTACTTACGTATTTGATACCTGATATGTATTTAGTATACCTTAAGCTAATTCTCCTTAAAATTTGGCAAAGTTTCTGTATTAAATGAGTGAGAAAATCTTAAGTATAATTTTCTGCATTGAAAAGTATGGGGTACTAATTACTGAAATTTCTGAAAATTTGTTAATTACGATTTTGATACCAGATATGTATTTAGTACACCTAAAGCTAATTCTCCGGAAAATTTGATAAAGTGCCTGTAATAAATAAGTGAGAAAATTTAAAGTATAACTTTCTGCATTAACAAGAATAGTTACTAATTACTGAAATTTCTGAAAACTTATTAATTACGTATTTAATACCAGATATGTATTTACTATACCTAAAGCTAATTCTCCTTAAAATTTGGCAAAGTTTCTGTATTAAATAAGTGAGGAAATCTAAAGTATAACTTTCAGCATTGAAAAGTATTGGGTACTATTTACTGAAATTTCTGAAAATTTGTTAAATACTAATTTGATACCAGATATGTATTTAGTACACCTGAAGCTAATTCTCCGGAAAATTTGATAAAGTGCCTGTATTAAATAAGTGAGAAAATTTAAAGTATAACTTTCTGCATCAACAAGTATAGGTACTAGTTACTAAAATTTCTGAAAACTTATTAATTACGTATTTGATACCAGATATGTATTTAGTACACCTAAAGCTAATTCTCCGAAAAATTTGATAATGTGCCTGTATTAAATAAGTGAGAAAATTTAAAGTATAACTTTCTGCATTAACAAGTATATGTACTAATTACTGAAATTACTGAAAACTTATTAATTACGTATTTGATACCAGATATGTATTTAGTACACCTGAAGATAATTCTCCGGAAAATTTGATAATGTTCCTGTATTAAATAAGTGAGAAAATTTAAAGTATAACTTCCTGCATTAACAAGTATATGTACTAATTACTGAAATTTATGAAAACTTATAAATTACGTAACTTTCTGCATTGAAAAGTATGGGGTACTATTTACTGAAATATCTGAAAACTTATCAATTGCATATTTGGTATTAGATATGTGTTTCGTACACCTGAATCTAATTCTCCTGAAAATTTGACAAAGTTTCTGCATTACATAAGTGAGAAAATCTAAAGTATAACTTTCTGCATTAACAAATATGGGTACTAATTACTGAAATTTCTGAAAATTTGTAAATGACGTATTTGATACCACATATGTATTGAGTACACCTAAAGCTATTTGTCCTGAAAATTTGACAAAGTTTCAGTATTGAACAAGTGAGAAAATCGAACATATAACGTTCTGCATTGACAAGTATGAGTTAGCAATTACTGAAATTTCTGAAAATTTATTATTTGCAAATTTGATATGGGATTCGTATACAGTACACCTAATACTAATTCTCCTGAAAATTTAACAAAGTTTCAGTATTAAATAACGAATAAAACTAGACATATAACTTTCTGCATTGACAAGAATGGGTTAGCTATAACGAAAATTTCTGAAAATTTATTATTTGCAAATTTGGTATAAGATTCGTGTACGGTACACCTAAAACTAATTCTCCTGAAAATTTGACAAAGTTTCAGTAATCAATAATGGAGAAAATGGAACACATAACTTGTTGAGTTGACAAGTATCGGTTAGTTATTACTGCAATTTCTGAAATTTTCTTAGTTGCAAATTTGATATTAGATTTGTGTACAGTACACTTAAAACTAATTCTCCTCAAAATTTAGCAAAGTTTCCGTATTAAATAACGGAGAAAAACAGATAAATAACTTTCTGCACAGACAAGTATGAGTTAGCTAATACTAAAATTTCTGAAATTTTATTATTTGCAAATATGATATTGGCTTCGTGTTCAGTACACCTGAAACTAATATTCCTGAAAATTTCACAAATTTTCAGTATTAAATAAGGGAGAAAATCAATCATATAACTTTCTGAGTTTACATGCATGAGTAAGTTGTTACTGAAATTTCTGAAAATTTATTATTTGCAAATTTGATAATACATTCGTGTACAGTATACCTAAAACTAATTCGCCTGAAAATTTATCAGAGTTTCAGTGTTAAATAACGTAAAAAAAAAAAAAAAAACTTCCTGCATTGATAAGTATGGCTGAAATTTTTGAAAATTTACTAATTGCTTATATGATATTAGATTGTGATTCGTATAGCTGAAGCTGATTCTTATGAAAATTTGATGCTGTTTTTAAGGCGTTGATAAAACATAATTTATCGCCATGTACGTTTGTTTTCGTAAAATTTCAGATTCAAACCGAAATACTCGTTTTGGATCAATTAAGACCATTTTTGAGAGTGTGTCTTTATTTGATGATCCAGGGGGAAGGGGGGCTAACCGCGAACGCCCACGCACAATGCAGGCTTTGTGCGTACAAAGCAATCTCACAGAATATTATTCGGTTTGATAAAAAAATTTGCAAGACACACACACTGTATCAATATTTCTATTTTTACGCCGCCACGAGTTGTAAATGCGGCCGTTCTGTTACCGCCAAACCGTGGGATCTGATAAAACGGTCGCCTTGTGGGGAACAATCGCTTCCATTAACGGCGTGGGTGGGAAGTGGAGGAGATAAGGTCTTGGCTGTTGCAATCAACAGGTATCGCCCACGCAAGAGTCAACAAGGGACGTGCGCTGGAAATGGGGTAATTCGTGAGCGAATGAATGGGGGCCTTTGATGATGGGGGCCACACGTCCCCGTTCGAATTCCTGCGAAAACCCTTCCTGGTCGCAAATGATAGGCATTTGCCAGGCGATAGCCCGCAATTCGTTAGGTTAATAGGTGTTTGTGTGATTCCTGTGCGGGCATTATGGAGCCCCTAATGCACGTGCTCCTAATGCCGGGTCATTTCCGCGTTGGCAAAAAACAACTGCAGCGGTCACGGTAATTTGGGAGGCCAAAGGATCGCCACCTTTTCGTGGCGTTTGTTTTTTTCGGATTTTCGCTCCTGCCGCTTCGTTTGCCTCGGGAGACGGATTTATGGTCCCGTCCCGAGCCGGGACAATCGCGAACTCTCCGCGTCGGTTACAAATCGGCTCATTTTAATTGATCAATCGCTCGGCTCTTTCCCCGCGGATTTATCTTTTCCAATTTGCGAGGAATTTGTTGCGCGTTATAATTTCAGGCCCAAGTCCGGCCTCGCAATTGCGACGCCCGTTATTGTCTTTTTTGCCGAGCCGACCACCGAGGATTTCATAAAATCTCCAATTACTCGGGAATATATCGAGAAAGTCGCCGCTGACAGACTCAAGTTACCACAGAAATTACCAGCAAACATAAGCAAACATAAATACTCAAATAATAATAACGAAATACGTGAAGAGTTCGAGACTTCGAGTAAGAGTATTTTTTGTTTTAATAAGTGAGAAAATCGAGTTTTTAACTTTCTATCACCACTATATAATTAATTAAGTTTAATGTTTAATCCATTACTACCAGTTATATATATTTTTTTTAAGTTGTTTTTATGAGTACTTACTCGTATTGGTTTTTTTATTTCATTATTTATTTTTATCGCCTGATTTGTTTCGGTTATGAAAAACCATCTTCATCTTCAGTTAATTAAGTTTAATGCCAAGTTAATAGAAGGCATTTTTTTTAAATATTTTCAACCATAGTCTCGGTAATCTTAACTAGTGACTTCTAGTTACTGTTAACATTTAAAAATCATAAATGAGTGAGTTTCAAAAATGAGTTTTTTTTTAAAGGTACGATGTTTGTTTTGTGTTCTTGTGCCGGCCTCTTGTTTTTTGTTGTCCGACACGGCCACGGCCCTTTCGTGTTGCGTTATTAAACGAAGCGTGAAAACGTCTGTCGTGACCTGGCCGCTAATTAACCCCCCAACTGGCCGGCCTAACGATCCACCGCGCAAGAAGCTCCAAAACGGCCTTATTAAATCTCACCCCCGGCAACTTCCCATAATAGAATATCGACGTTTAATTAAGTCCTTGCCGCCAAACTCCGTCCGACAAACGCCGGGCACTTAAAAATCATTAGTAAAACTTATCAGCCATTTAACGGACGTTAATTAATACAGGGCGAGCGATCGGTTCTTAATCTCATTACGGGTTATTAGTTTTGAAAAAATGATAGGTCATAATGTTAAATGAGTTTTTTTTGCGTCTGCAGGATTTCCATTGCACCGTTTTCCTGCTCCTTCAAGTCCACAATCGAGTGCTAGTTCACGATCATAATCGCTTATTAATTTGAATAACTCGCGTCCGAGGCGCTGCTTAGTACGCGATGATTTATGCAATTATTATTCCTTAATTATAACCGGACACGGCATTATTAACACCGTCGACGGATTTATGCTGGATTTATAAATAGTTCCGCAGCTTCTCGGTCGAGGATGTTAATTATCGCATTCCCCTGGTCACGTCGAGACGCCCACGCAGACTTATCGGGCAAAGAGGCAGAGATACGCGCACCACATACATAATCCAAGTGTAATTACCGATTTGCAGTTCAATCAAAGAAAGTATTGTTGAATTTTTGTCGAACGTATAACTTTCAACAATTAAAATTTTCAAATTCAAGATTATTGCCGGAATATCTGCCCTCTTATTCAATAAAAGATATTTAGTAATACTAAAAGTGTCCCATCTAATTACAAGAAAAAATGTTGAGGTTCAATAAAGTACTTAATTATTATCAAAACTTTTTAAAATAATATTGTACAACAAAATCAAAAAAAAATAATAAATTACCATTATAAAAATCATATTCTACTGAAATATATTATTTTATTGTTATTATTTAATAATTTGTGCTCAAAATTTATGTTTTCAGCAACAATTTCATGTATAATTGCTAATCAATCAATACAATAATATATAAATTTAAAACCCAAAATTATTACCCAAGAATAATTTGTACTCACATATCTTTTTGAAGCATAACTTTCAATTTTTATCAACATATTTTTAAAATGGTGTAAACATTGCATTGAAAATCAATTCAAACCTTCTGAAATCTTTTATTTTATACGTATTCCTATATTAACTAAAAAAATAGTGCGCAGGAAGAAATGCCCTCATAATTGTTTCGTAAGGTGCATAAAAGTATTTATAATAAAGTTCAAATATTTCAGGAAATATGTCTTATCGAAACGAAAAATTCGTAAAGATCTCATTTTTAACACCACAAAATACGAAAATTTCACACAATTATATTGTTCATCAACACTAGCAAACATTTTAAGAAGAATGATCAAGTAACCACAATTGCCCTCATAATTGTCTCGTAAGGTGCATAAAAGTATTTATAATAGTTCAAATATTTCAGGAAATATGTCTTATCAAAACGAAAAATTCTTAAAGATCTCATTTTTAATACTACAAAATACGAAAATTTCACACAATTATATTGTTCATTAACAATAGCAAACATTTTGAGAAGAATGATCAAGTAACTATACAAGATTTTTGTTTTTTAAATGTATTTTAATCAAGGTTGGAAGAAATCATGATTTAAAAAAAAATCAAACATCAATGATTTTTTCATATTTATGATCAGTTTTTGCCAGGGTATATGTGATTTGTTTCAATTGATTTACGTCATGATTTTAATCATATAATTTTTTTTAATTCTTGTATTCGAACAAGAATTGATGATTAAACCAACAAGATTTTTTATTTTTTAAATGTATTATAATCAAGGTTGGAAGAAATCATGATTTAAAAAAAAATCAAACAACAATGATTTTTTCATATTTATGATCAGTTTTTGCCAGGGTATATGTGATTTGTATCAATTGATTAACGTCACGATTTTAATCATATAATTTTTTTTAATTCTTGTATTTGAACAAGAATTGATGATTAAAACAAATGTCAGTCTATATCTCTCTCTGTGATGGTCTACAAAAATGGAAAAAAATAAAAATATTTTACTTACAATATACTTTAAAACATGCTAGTTTTTTACTTACGTTATAGTTTTCATTGCTCACCTATTGAAATGCACAAACAGTGCAAAAACAATGATTAATTAAAAAAAACTATTTTTATTTAAATCAATGATTTATTTAAGAAAATCAGTTGATTTTATTAATTTGCAACCCAAATGAAGTTACTAGAATAAATTCCACTCAAATTATACTTGGTGCATTAAGGATTCAGTGTTATCAAACTTTTAAAAATCGTATGAAAAATTACAAAAAATTAATACAAAACTTCTGAAATCTTATATTTTGTTACCTAAGTACCTAATTATTATAATTATTATAATTAGTAAGTACCTACTCATTTACTAATTAAAAATATAAAAAAAATATTTTCACCGTGTGTGTATGTGTGTTTTTTGTTGAAAATAAAATTTATAGGAATATAATGCATTGATTTTAAGTTATGTATATATATATATATATATATATTTATATATATATATATATATATATATATATATATATATATATATATATATTTATATATATATATATATATATATATTTATATATATATATATATATATATATATATTTATATATATATATATATATATGTATTTTGCAGGAAGTAGGTACGGTTCAAGAATTAGGTTTTCTATTTATGTATTACTGTATTCTTCAGAAAATACAGAAATAAAAAAAAACATAAAATCAATACCAATGAATGGGTACTATAAATCAAAAACACACAAAACAAAAATGAAATGCAGTAACAAATCCACAAAAAACCACATCAAAAATACGAAAACAACATTATCAACAAAAATAACACAATTCATCACAAGTTTTCTTAAGTTTTCTTTAAATTATTCATTAAAATAGTTTGCTGATTTTTAGAGCAGTCTGATTTTTGATTTTGTTTTGATTTCTGATTTTTGATTTTTGATTTTGCAGTTTGATTTTTGCAACAAATTTTTAATTGTCGATTTTTGGTGGTAAATAATTTCATATTACCCATATGTTATACATGGTTGAAATCGAAAATTTTCGCTCTTTTGAATGCTATTAAAATCCAATATTGCGGCCATAAGAAAATCAAAAGTTGACTTTGAAAATTTGGGCATCCAGTTGGCACAGAAAATGTTTGGCACTGTCATAAGAAAGTTAAAACATGTAGTAGTTTCGTAAAATTTTCTTCAAAAGTAAAAGAGTTATAAAAGGAAAAGGAAAGCGCACTTTTTCAGTTTTTCATCGATATTTCAGGAACTGTCGATCTATCTAGATGGAGATGGTTTTTCTGGCTGTATGTCTGTTTGTAAAATGTACAATATCCATAAAAAAATTAATTCTTAAAAAAACAGGAGAAGAATTTTATAATATCATATATTTTTATGTATTCAAGTTTGAAAGTGAAATATTTAAAGAAAATAATACAGAAAAATCGTGTTATGTCTAATTATATAAAAACAAATCTGGCACTGCGTTTATTTTATATATTTGATTGATGTAATTCATATGTAAATGTACATTTTAAAAAATATTCTACCACAGATTTCTAAAGAAGAAGAAAGAATAAAAGTGATTACGATTAAATAGTACAAAATGTATTTGCAAAGGTTGCCAGTTTCATGGATCGTATATAAATTTGTGCAAAAAACAGTGTTTAAAATATGAGTGAAAATGTCAATATTAAGCACATTTTTTTAACTTTTGGTTAAAATAATCACAATTGACCTACGTTTATCTTTCTGACTGTCCGTATGTCTCTCTGTGTCTCTCTATCATATGTTGGTAAAGTATATTCACAATTTTCATTAAAAAAATGAAATATTTGCACAAAATAATTAGTAGGTAGGTGCAAGGATTTTACAAAATCGTTTGATGTGTTTTTAGATTTCAATATTTTTATGTATTAACGGTTGACAGTCATTCACAAAAACAAAAATAAAAGTGAGAGCTGTATGCTGAAAGATATATCTTCAATTTTCTCACTTATTCATTGCAGAAACTTTGCCAAATTTTCAGGAATAATGTATATATGTGTAGTAAATACAAATCTAATATCAAATATGTAATTCAGAAATTTTCAGAAATTTCAGTAAAAGCTAACCCATACCTGTAAATGCTGAAAGATATATCTTCAATTTTCTCAATTATTCATTGCAGAAACTTTGCCAAATTTTCAGGTATAATGTGTTTATGTGTAGTAAATACAAATTGAATAACAAATATACAATTCAGAAATTTTCAGAAATTTCTGTAAAAGCTAACGCATACGTGTAAATGCTTATAGTTATATCCTCGATTTTTTCATGTATTCGTTACAGAAATTTTGCCAAATTTTCAGGAATAATGTCTTTAGGTGTAGTTAATAAAAATCTAATATCAAATATGTAATTCATAAATTTTCAGAAATTTCAGTAAAAGCTAACCCATACCTGTAAATGCTGAAAGATATATCTTCAATTTTCTCACTTATTCATTGTAGAAACTTTTCCAAATTTTCAGGTATAATGTGTTTATGTGTAGTAAATACAAATTTAATAACAAATATACAATTCAGAAATTTTCAGAAATTTCTGTAAAAGCTAACGCATACGTGTAAATGCTTATAGTTATATCCTCGATTTTTTCATGTATTCGTTACAGAAATTTTGCCAAATTTTCAGGAATAATGTCTTTAGGTGTAGTTAATAAAAATCAAATATCAAATATGTAGTTCATACATTTTCAGAAATTTCAGTAAAAGCTAACCCATACCTGTAAATTCTGAAAGATATATCTTCAATTTTCTCACTTATTCATTGTAGAAACTTTTCCAAATGTTTAGGTATAATGTGTTTATGTGTAGTAAATACAAATTTAATAACAAATATACAATTCAGAAATTTTCAGAAAAATCTGTAAAAGCTAACGCATACTTGTAAATGCTTATAGTTATATCCTCGATTTTCTCACTTATTCGTTACAGAAATTTTTCCAAATTTTCAGGAATAATGTCTTTAGATGTAGTTAATAAAAATCTAATATCAAATATGTAGTTCATACATTTTCAGAAATTTCAGTAAAAGCTAACCCATACCTGTAAATTCTGAAAGATATATCTTCAATTTTCTCACTTATTCATTGTAGAAACTTTTCCAAATGTTTAGGTATAATGTGTTTATGTGTAGTAAATACAAATTTAATAACAAATATACAATTCAGAAATTTTCAGAAATTTCTGTAAAAGCTAACGCATACTTGTAAATGCTGATAGTTATATCCTCGATTTTCTCACTTATTCGTTACAGATTTTTTTGCAAATTTTCAGGAATAATGTCTTTAGGTGTAGTTAATAAAAATCTAATATCAAATATGCAGTTCATACATTTTCAGAAATTTCAGTAAAAGCTAACCCATACCTGTAAATGCTGAAAGATATATCTTCAATTTTGTCACTTATTCATCGCAGAAACTTTTCCAAATTTTCAGGTATAATGTGTTTATGTGTAGTAAATATAAATTTAATAACTAATATACAATTCAGAAAAGAAGAAGAAATAGAAATTTCTGTAGAAGCTAACGCATACTTGTAAATGCTTATAGTTATATCCTCGATTTTCTCACTTATTCGTTACAGAAATTTTGCCAAATTTTCAGGAATAATGTCTTTAGGTGTAGTTAATAAAAATCTAATATCAAATATGTAGTTCATACATTTTTAGAAATTTCAGTAAAAGCTAACCCATACCTGTAAATGCTGAAAGATATATCTTCAATTTTCTCACTTATTCATTGTAGAAACTTTTCCAAATTTTCAGGTATAATGTGTTTATGTGTAGTAAATATAAATTTAATAACTAATATACAATTCAGAAATTTTCAGAAATTTCTGTAGAAGCTAACGCATACTTGTAAATGCTTATAGTTATATCCTCGTTTTTCTCACTTATTCGTTACAGAAATTTTTCCAAATTTTCAGGAATAATGTCTTTAGGTGTAGTTAATAAAAATCTAATATCAAATATGTAGTTCATACATTTTCAGAAGTTTTAGTAAGAGCTAACACATGCCTTTTAATGCTCATAGTTATATACTCGATTTTCTCACTTATTCATTACAGAAACTTTGCCAAATTTTCAGGAATAATGTCTTTAGGTGTAGTAAATAAAAATCTAATATCAAATATGTAGTTCATAAATTTTCAAAAGTTTTAGTAAAAGCTAACACATGCCTGTTAATGCTGATAGTTATATAAATAAATACAAATCTCATTGATGTTATTCATATGTACCTGTACATTTTAAAAAACATACTACTACAGATTTCTAAAGAAGAAGAAAGAATAAAAGTGAGATTTCGATGATATAGTACAAAATGTATATGCAAATGTTGCCAGTTTCATGAATAATATATAAATTTGCGTAAAAAACAGCGAACACGTGTTTAAAATATGATTGAAAATGTCAATATTAAGCACTTTTTTTTAAATTTTCGTTAATAGCATCACAATTGACGCTTATCTTTCCGACTGTCTGTATGTCTCTCTATGTGTTTCTATCATATGTTTGTCAAGTATAGGCACAATTTTCATAAAAAATTGAAATATTTGCAAAAAATAATTAGTAGGTAGGTACGATTTTATATAATCGTTTGTTGGGTTTTTGGATTTCAATATTTTTATGTATTAAAAATATTGAGTCATTCTCAAAAAAAAATGAAAGTGAGACTTCTATGCAATCAATATACTATTTCTATACTATTTTCTATACGATTCTATATAATTTCATTGAGCTCTCAATATTTAAATATTGTATACTGGTAGTTGTTACTTTGTGGAACATTGTAAATATTAGTAAATTAAATAAAACAACTATTTTATTTTCACTCGCACTTTTATTTTTGAAAAATATTTAGTAACTGCAGATCGACTAAGGTTTTAAGGTTTAAGGTCATTAGTTATAACAACTAAGGACCAAGTTTGATAACGATTAGACCTTAGTCGAAACTGCAGTTACGAAATGTTTTTCAAAATAAAAGTGTGAGTGGAAATAATAATAATAATAATAATAATAATAATAATTTCATTTATTGTAGTTAGATTCAAAGAGAATATTACAGAGTCAATTTACAAGTAATGTCATATAATGGCAAACAATTCAAAAAGAAAGATACACACACACATAAGACACACCAAAATAAGAACAAATTTGACATTTGACATTTGACACACGTTAGAAATAACAAAGTTGTTTTATTTAATTTACTTATTCTCAATATTTATTTGCAAACATACATTGGTTATAATTCTTGTCGTTTTCGTATCGATGAGGAACCTCTTGATTGTTCTGTTTACTCGGTGCGTCAGGCCGCTTTAAATTGGCGGTGGCAGTATAATTAAAAACCGGCGCCCCCCTCGCTGTGGCCATCAAGAGCGCGACCAGCCATAATAAGCCCGCGGTCTGGGCAATGAAACTTAACAGTTTACCCGGCGAACTCTTCAGAGAACTCAAACGCAAACACTGGTGCTGCGGGCAGCCGAGCTATTTTAAATTGCAAAAGGGGGCACCCCAGACCTACATACAGCCCCGACAATAACAACAACAATAAAAGCAGTTAAACTGCGAGCGAATTCCGAGACTAAGTCAGCGAGTTCACAAGTCTCGGACGCGCGGCGAGAACGGTAAAGGCGGGCCCATAAAGACCGTTTTCTTATTGCGGCCGGGGCATAATGACGCGAAAAATTCGCGTGCCATGCGGGCATAAATCGCGCGCGCGAAACGAGCGCGGAGTTAATTGCGGCCGCCTCGGTGCGGGCCCGTTTAATTTTAATTAAGCGCATTAGAATCGCGCTCACGTTAATCACGCAAGATGCACGGTGAGGGAATTCGCAATTTATTCGCGCCCGAAACGCTCCCAGTAACAATTACGACGGTTAACGTGATCATCGTATAATCACTGTTAACACTTATTTTATTAGCGCCTAGTCATTAGGCGGCCGCGTGGGCGACGGCGATTACGCCCAGGCGTCGCCCTAGGCGTCGCGCCTGGTGAGCGTAATTGCAGCCCTGCTACGACGTTTCTCACGTTTATCCATCACTCTTCGGCGCACCGCCGAAGAGGTGTTGCCCGAAAGTCGCGCGAGGTGCAAACGTGCTGCGTGGGTGGACGGCTCTCGTTAGCCGAGCCGATCGCGGCGACGGGCACGGCACGAACCCCAAGACGCCCCCTCAACAGCGCCCCAACTAATAATAATAATATTTATTACCAGAAGAAGCAGCGCAAGAATCGCCTAATTAGCGGGACGCGGCGGTGACGCCGATGATGATGTAACTCCGGTGATGTTTTAATTGCGCTGGCTCATTAAATTAAGCCGGATTAATCTAACGCTGCCGTCTCGGATTACAAAACGCCGCGATGGGTGGAGCTGGTGGTGAAACTGAAGCCCCTCCGAGGGCGCCTGTTAACGTGAGAAATCGGTGTACGCGCGCCTCGGTCTCGCCTGATTAATTAACGGGCGTTACTTCGTTAATTGGAATCGAAAAATCATCAACGTAATACACGAAACGTACGAGCCTAACTACATGTAATTTTAAATGGGCAAAATTAATGCATTACCTACTGCCTCGTACCAATCACCAGCCCTAAATTGAGGTGATCACATTTTCAGAGGTTTTATCTTCAAGCATACTGTATGCAGCATTTCATACTCCAGAATAACACGTATACACATAGTGGTGAGTAACCGATTTCTTAGATTATTGGCCAAACTTCTTTAAAATTGCGAACTGTTCATTACATGTATTGTCTTGTTGGAGTTATTGGGGTGCAAACTAGCTCGCGTCCGTAGTAGAAGACTACACGTGCACCCTGGATAATGCTAAATGAGCTAGAATGACACGCGGCCAAACAATCAATACGATCTCCTGACCAACAAGGATACAACAAGGACAACAATGAACAACAAGCATACTAAATGACAAAACAACACAACTCATCAGTCATTCATAAGAACGAAACATCCAGATTTACATCTCCAAAGGCATGCATTTAAACGAAATAGACCTCGTAACTCCAAGAAACTCAGTCTGCGAAATAACAACCAAAAACATACCTTGATACGACTTACTCGGAATCACCTACCACCATGATTCTGGAAATGGTCCCTATATGGTCCCTTTATTAATGTAAATATGCTGTGTATAAGCCATACGCTAAATATATAAATTGTCTTATTATTACTTAAGCCAAACTCCTTTATACACTGCTCAACAAAATTAGGGGAACACCTTTAAAAAAGGGTTAAAATAGAAATTTAACTATACGAAATTAATTAATTCTGATTCATCTTAATTCATGTTTATTTAAACAGAAAGAGGCATTTTAAAACCATGTGCTCAAAATAAGCAAAAAAATACCCCCTACTATAAAAAATATTAACCATTTTTACCCTTTTTTATAGGTGTTCCCCTAATTTTGTTGAGCAGTGTATTTCTTCTTCTCTGCTACGCCGTCAGAAAAAAAAATAAAAATTTCTTACAGATAAATTTTCAGAAATTTCAGTGACTGATAACTTATAGTTGACATTGCAGAAATATATACGTTTCATATTCTCACTTATTTCATCTTTGAAACATACTCAAATTTTCAGGAGACTTAGCTCCAGGTGTACTAAACACAAATCTAATATCAAATACGAAATTAATATCAGCCAATATCTTGACCATATCTTACCCTTATCTTTCAATATTCAAGCACATAGCGAAGAATATCCGAGTTATAACATACATAAAGTATTATTATTATTTGGTTAATGTTGGAGGCATCTAGCTCGTGATATATAATGAAATTAAATACAACAAACGTTTCCTTGTTTATTATAAAACGACCAGTTTTGATCACGTTCTGATCTTTGTATTAAACAGTTTAATTTTGATAATGATCAGAACTTGATCGAAACTAGTCACTTTATAATAAACAGTATGATATAAACACAGAAATCATTTGTTTTATTTCATATTATTATTGTTATTATTATTATCTATTATTTAGTTTATTTATAAATAAATAAATAAAGCAAGTACTCCAATAAATAAATAAAATAATTCAAACAAATTGTATCATGGATTAGTGATATTTCAGTGACAGATAACTTATACTTCTCAGGTTGGAAAGTTATTAATTCGATTTTTTAACTTATTATTTTTTAAATATTATATATTATTATTAATTAGGTTGAAAGTATGTGTGGATACCACTTGGTGAAACATGAATATTAAGGTAAATCAAACACTTGGTCGAAGTTTCACTATATGACTAAAGTGAAACTTCAACCAAGTGTTTGATTTACCTTATTATTATTATTATTATCATTATTATTATTATTATTAGCAACAAATATCAGGCTATAAAGTGAGCGCATAACGGTGCACAAGCGAAAATGGCAGTGCAATACTTATATATCTTCAAATTTGTAAATTTTCAGTTGGGTTCGTCGCTTGACCTAGCAATATAGGTATAGGGTCTCCAGCGCCATGTTACATTAAGGCACGTCATTTCCTTTAGGATTGATTTTTTTTAAAACCGCTTCCGGAATTTGAAAGCCAGGTAATTGGTTATTATGGTCTCCAAAAATTGTTCCACCATCTTATAAAACCGTATAGTTATTTATATGTAAATCCAAAATTTTGCTATATAACATTTCACTTCACAATTGATTAAATATTTAAGAAAAATATAACATTACAATATTATTCTTGCGATTTTCTCACATATTTCTCACTTTGTCAAATGTTGAGGACTATTATCTTCAGGTGTACTAAACTGAAATCTAATATGAAATATGTAATTGATAAATTTTCAAAAATTTCAAAAATAGTTAACCCATACTTGACCATGCAGAAAGATATATTTTCAATTTTCTCACTTATTTAATGCAAAAACTTTGTAACATTTTTAGTATATTTAGCTTCAAGTGTACTTAATATATATCTAATATGAAATATGCAATTATTAAATTTGCAATAATTTCAGTAATGAGTAATAATACTTGTCATTGTAGAGAGTTATACTTTCGATTTTCTCACTTATTTAATGCAAAAACATGATCAAATTTTAAGGAGTATTAGCTTCAAGCGTATTAAATACAAATCTAATATGAAATATGTAATTAATAAATTTTCAGAAATTTCAGAAATAGCTAACCCATCCTTGTCAGTGCAGCAAGTTATACTTTCGATTTTCTCACTTGTTTAATACAGAAACTTTGTCAAATTTTCTGGTATGATAGCTTCAGCTGTACTACACTGAAGTCTAGTATAAAATAGTTAATTTCGTGAATTTTCAGAAATTTCATTAATAGTTATCCCATTCTTGCCAATGCAGAAACTTATACATTCGATTTTTTTACTTATTTATTACAGAAATGTTGTCAAATTTTAAGGAGAATTAGCTTTAGGTGTAGTTTACACAAATCTAATATTAAATATGTAATTATTAAAATTTCAGAAATTTCAGTTTTTGACAACTTATACTTGTCAATACACAACGTTATACTTTCAATTTTCTCACTTATTTATTGCAAAATCTTGGTCATATTTTCAGGAGAATTGGCTTCATGCATACTTAATACAAATCTTATATGAAATATGTAATTAATAAATTTTCAAAAATTTCATTGATAGCTAACTAATACTTAATAGCTAACTCAATGCAGAAAGTTATATTTTCGATTTTCACACTTATTTAACACTGAAATTTTATCAAATTTCCTGAAGAATTAGCTTCAGGTGTATTAAATACAAATGGATACAAATCAATAAAGTTGAAATTGAATGAAGTTGAAACAATAAAGTTTCAGAAATTTCAGCAATAGCTGAATCTATACTTGTTAATGCAGAAATTTATACTTTCCATTTTCTCATTTATTTACTACAGAAACATTGTCAAATTTTCAGGAGAATTAGCTACAGACGTACTAAACACAAATCTAGTATGAAATATGTATTTGATTAAGTTTTCTTTCTAACTTTTGACTTCACAATTGAGTTAATAATTTAGGAAAATATAACATTAGACGTAAATATCTGTTATATTTTTTGATGACAAATTTTCTGGATAAATATGTGGTTTTGTGGACAGCTGACAAGATACGCAAAATTGCAGAATATTTAAGTAAAATATGAAAATGTACAAATACATAAATAAGTTACACCAAATTTTGCAAATATTTCAGAAACTGCCGCAAAGTTTTACGAATAATTCAAGGAAAGGAAAGTTATACCTTTCATTTTCTTACTTACTTAATACTGAAATTTTGTTAAATTTTCCGGAGAATTAGCTTCAAGTTTACAAAATACAAATCTAGTATTAAATATGCAAAAAATAAATTTTCAGAAATTTCAGCAATAACTGAGCCATATTTGTTAAAGTAGAAAGTTATACTTTCGATTTTCTCACTTATTTAAATCAGAAACTTTGTCATATTTTCAGGGGAATTAGCTTAAGGTATATTAAATACAAATCTAATATTAAATATGCAATTAATAATTTTCAGAAATTTCAGTAATTAGCATCCCTTACTTGTCAATGCAGAAAGTTAAACTTTTAATTTTCCCACTTATTAATACAGCAACTTTGTCAAATTTTCAGGAGAATTAGCTTTAGATGTAGTAAATACATATCTAATATTAAATACGTAATTAATAAGTTTTCAGAAGTTTCAGTAATTAGTATCCCATACTTGTCAATGCAGCAAGTTATACTTTCCATTATCTCACATATTTAATACAGAAACTCTGTGAAATTTTCAAGAGAGTTATCTTTAGGTGTATATAAGACAAATCTAGTATTAAATATGCAATTCATACATTTTCAGAAATTTCAGTACTTAGTATCCAGAATAGATGCAGAAAGTTAAACTTTTGATTTTCTCACTTATGCAATACAGCAACTTTGTCAAATTTTCAGGAGATTTTGATTCAGATGTAGTAAATAGATATCTAATATTAAATACGCAATTAATAAGTTTTCAGAAGTTTCGGTAATTAGTATCCCATACTTGTCAATGCAGAAAGCTAAACCTTTGATTTTCTCACTTATGTAATACAGCAGCATTGTCAAATTTTCAGAAGAATTAGCTTCAGGTGTAGTAAATAGATATCTAATATTAAATACGCAATTAATAAGTTTTCGGAAGTTTCAGTAATTAGTATCCCATACTTGTCAATGCATAAAGTTATAGTTTCGATTTTCTCACTTATTTAATACAGAAACTTTGTGAAATTTTCAAGAGAATTGGCTTTAGGTGTACTAAATACAAATCAAATATTAAATATACAATTAATAAGTTTTCAGAAATTTCAGTAATTAGTATCCCATACTTGTCAATGCAGAAAGTTAAACTTTTTATTTTCTCACTTATGTAATACAGCAACTTTGTCAAATTTTCAGGAGATTTAGCTTCAGGTATAGTAAATAGATGTCTAATATTAAATACGCAATTAACTAGTTTTCAGAAATTTCAGTAATTACTAACCCATACTTGTCAATGCAGCAAGTTATACTTTCGATTATCTCACATATTTAATACAGAAACTTTGTGAAATTTTCAAGATAATTGGCTTTAGCTGTACTAAATACAAATCTAGTAATAAATATGCAATTAATGAATATTCAGATATTTCAGTTATTAGTATCCCATACTTGTCAATGCAGAAAGTTAATCTTTTGATTTTCTCACTTATGTAATACAGCAACTTTGTCAAATTTTCAGGAGAATTAGCTTCAGGTGTAGTAAATAGATATCTAATATTAAATAAGCAATTGATAATATTTCAGAAAATTCAGTAATTAGTATCCCATACTTGTCAATGCAGAAAGTTAAACTTTTGATTTTCTCACATATGTAAGTCAGCAACTTTGTCAAATTTTCAGGAGAATTAGATTCAAGGGTAGTAAATAGATATCTAGTATTAAATACGCAATTAATAAGTTTTCAGAAATTTCAGCAATTAGTAACCAATTCTTGTCCATGTAGATAAGTTAAGATTTCTATTTTCTCACTTATTAGAGTTATACTCGTGCTCAAATTTTCAGAGGTTTTATCTTTAGGCATGGTGTATACAGATCTGGCAAAAAAAAATCAAAATTTCCGAGAGATAAATTTTCATAAATTTCAGTGACATAACTTGTACTTGTCAGCTTGGAACGTTAATAACTAGATTTTCTCACTTATTACAGATGCCAATGCTCAAATTTTCAGAGATTTTTTCTTCAGGCATACTGTGTACAGATCTGGCATACAATTTTTTAAATATTCATTAGATACTTGTTCAGATATTTCAATGACAGGTAACTTATACTTGTCAGCTCGATTTTCTAACTTATTTGAGACATATTCGCGGTCAAGTTTTCAGAGGTTTCATCTTTAGGCATACTGTATACAGATCTGGCATAAAAATTTGAAAATATCCTAGATACATTTTTAGAAATTTCAGTGGCAGATAACTTATTAACTTGATACTTGATTAACTTAATTCTTGCGCTGCACTTTATGCATCAAGTGTGCATTTAATTAACAGATTGCATCTTCAATTTCAGCAGCGCAGATATAAATACCAACGAGCGAAACTGCCCCATTTTTGCGGCCGCTCAGACATTAATCCTCATTTATCCGGTCCGCATCTTCTGCATTAGCAGTTTAACGCTTGTGACGTTCCATTTCCCTTCAAGCACTCCTTAATCGACCTGTCATCGGCGTTTGCGACATGTAAGCGCCGATCATCGGCAATCACCTCCTCGTGGCGATTTATCACTCCGTCGAGCATCTGTGGGCGTAGAAAATAAATTAAGGGTTCCCATAAAATGGTAAATTGGAAGGGATCTAATAAGGTCCCAATCAGCAAACTATTGCGTCCCTTATAAATATTCAGGCGGGCTTAATTGAGACGTTTTTTTTGCGGCGCTGATTTATGCGGTGTTTTACGGCTCCTCGGAAATTGCGAAAGGTGCGGTAATAAATGCGTGGCTTTTGCAGAAGTGGGTCCCGCTCGTTATTAATCTTGCGAGCGAAGAAGTTACACCTCGCAGGAATTTTTTTTTTGCAGCCCAGAAGTCGATTAATCGATTTCACCTGTGATGGATCACGCGGGGCGAACAATCGCGCAACGTTGTCCCCATTGTGCGGACGTCTGCGCAAATTATTTATTCTTTTCCTTGCCTGCACAGTCCATTATCCTTTTGGGAGTCAGCTGAGCTTAGAAATTGGAAGACGCATTGTTGAGGGGAAACGAGGAATAATTGTGTTTTGTGCAATTCGAGTGTGAAAACGCCACAAAGGAGAACCCGAAAACGGCGAAAAGCGGCGCCCCCATGCGGTGCGACTGCGCCAGGGCTGTTAAATTAATTTTATTTATTTATGCAGATTGAAGGTCAATTTTCAATTAAAGCCGCAGTTTTACAGCATTGTTTTTAGTGTTTCTCGGAAAGCTTTCCGCTTCCACGTGGCGTGTCCAGCGGGCCCCCAATTAATTTCGGCCACAATCAAAATTCCCGATAGGCGAAGTCGCGGTAATCTAAATCACCAATCGAATTAAGATAAGCGCGCCGATGATATTAAATATAATAATGGTGGCCGTGTAAGTAAATATTGATTAAATCGGAATTTAAAGGCTACCGATACGCACGTTAAATATTCAAGACGAACGGGAATCGTTAATTGTCCTCGGTTCCTCAAGTTGAACGGCTCTCGCGCTTCTGCAAGAAGCCAAGAACCGATCACCGCAGAGGCCAAAATCGATACACGTGCATATTAATTACTCCGGTTCACGCAGGGGCAGTAAAGAGCGCGCCACTTAAGTATGGATTTGGGACAATGCTTATTACCTTAAATTATTACCATGAGGACCACACAGGTGCCGCGCCTTGTACTCCCAGATCGTTTAGTCAATCAACAATTGGTATTAATAGATCGTTCGCCTCTAATTAGATTAATTGGGGCGCTTCGGCTCTTTAATCAGATGCCCGAGACTTCCCCTGACATGATCACGGACGGCGTTTTTCGGGGGAAAGTCTCGTTTCCGTGTAATCCGGCGGCACAAGATCAAAACTTACGATCTACGATCATGCATCTCTTCAGATAAGCGTATTTGGTGCAACCGTTCAGGCCGTAATTATACAGATTTTATGGTTAATCGAAGGAAGCGATCAAAATGTGCAGTCTAAAATCAGAACAACGATCAGCACATCGATGACCAACCAAAGGGTCATCGGGTTGAAAAACCACCTAAGACTCAGGGGTGAAGAATCGAAGAGGAGGAAATCTAAAATTTGAACCAAGCAATTGCACTCACATTATACATATACAAAATAAAATCATGGTTTCCTGGGATCTATCCTGAAACCAAGCAATGTGCAATTGCTTGGTTCCGTATGTGCAATACATTATACTTCAATGCAGAAAATAAATGAAGGTTTTCCTGGGATCTATCCTGAGATGTAATTTTTAGCCAGAAGGCTAGGAGTGGACAATAACATATTCTCCGGAAATATGATCTAGTATTTCACGATATCAACATCAGTTGCGAAAATAACAGTATTATCTATCACATTTGTGAAGAAGTGCTACAAAATTGACAGTCGATTAAAAAAATTCATGAAAATAATCAAAAATATTCAATAATAAACAATTCAAATATGAAATTTCAAAACTAATCAATTCAAAAATAAAATTTCATAAATAATGAGAGCAAAATCAAGAAAAGTTTCATACAGGAAATTTAAATGTATTTCAATGTTTCACAGTTTTTTTATTTACAAGTCTAGTTCATAAGTATTGAAAATTTCTATGTGTTCACGTAGAAATTTGTATAAATTGTTACGATTTTAGGATTTAATACGAAAATTGTTCCAAACTTTCAACAATTTATATGTATTGTTGTTAATTTTTTTTAAATGTATAATCTTGGTACAAGATTGACAATCGATTAAAAGATTTCATGAAAATAATCAAAATATTTCAAAAATAATCAATTCAAAAATGAAATTTCATAAATAATGAAAACAAAATCAGGAAAAGGTTCACTTAGGTAATTAAAATTAATATCAATGCTTTAAAAGTGTTTTTTTTTTTCAAGTCAAGTTAAGAAGTTTGGAAATTTCTGTGTGTTTACGTAGAAATTTGTATAAATTGTTACGATTTTACGATTTTATTCAAAAGTTATTCTTAACTTTCAACGATTTAAATGTATGGTTGTTATTTTTTTTTTAAATGTGTAATCTTGCTACAAGATTGACAATCGATTAAATGATTTCATGAAAGTAATCAAATAATTTGAAAAATAATCAATTCAAAAATAAAATTTCATAAATAATGAAAACAAAATCAAGAAAAGGTTTACACAGGAAATTTAAATGAATTTGAATGTTTTTTTTAACTCAAGTTAATATGCACTGGAATTTTTTATGTGTTCACGTTGAAATTTGTATAAATTGTTACGATTTTATGGTTTAATACGAAAATTGTTCTTAACTTTCAACGACTTAAATGTATTGTTGTTAATTTTTATTAAATGTATAATCTTGCTACAAGATTGACAATCGCTTAAAGGTTTCATGAAAGTAATCAAATAATTTGAAAAATAATGAATACAAAAATAAAATTTCATAAATAATGAAAACAAAATCAAGAAAAGGTTCACTTAGGTAATTAAAATGAATTTCAATGCTTTCAAAGTTTTTATATTTACATGTCAAGTTAATAAGTATTGGAATTTTCTATGTGTTCACGTAGAAATTTGTATAAATTGTTACGATTTTATGATTTAATACGAAAATTGTTCTTAACTTTCAACGATTTAAATGTATTGTTGTTAATTTTTTTTAAATGTATAATCTTGCTACAAGATTAACAATGGATTAAAAGATTTCATGAAAGTAATCAAATAATTTGAAAAATATCAATTCAAAAATAAAATTTCATAAATAATGAAAGAAAAATTCATGAAAAGTTTCACACAGGAAATTTAAATGAATTTCAATGTTTTTTTTTAACTCATGTTAATATGCATGGGAAATTTCTATGTGTTCACGTAGAAATTTGTATAAATTGTTACGATTTTATGGTTTAATACGAAAATTGTTCTTAACTTTCAACGATTTAAATGTTTTGTTGTTAATTTTGTTTTACATGTATAATCTTGCTATAAGATTGACAATCTATTAAAATATTTAATGAAAATTATGAAAAAAATTCAAAAACAATCAATTAAAAATAAAATTTCTTAAATAATGAAAAGAAAATGTCATGACAAGTTTCACTCAGGAAATTTAAATTAATTTCCATGGTTTTTTTTAACTCAAGTTAATATGCATTGGAAATTTCTATGTATTCACGTAGAAATTTGTATAAATTGTTACGATTTTATGGTTTAATGCGAAAATTGTTTGTAACTTTCAACGATTTAAATGTATTGTTGCTATTTTTTTTAAATGTATAATCTTGCTACAAGATTGATAATCTATTAAAAGATTTCATGAAAACAATCAAACAATTCAAAAACAATCAATTCTAAAATAAAATTTCATAAATAATGAAAGAAAAAATCATGAAAAGTTTCAGACATAAAATTTAGATGAATTTCAATGCTTTCAAAGTTTTTTTTTCAAGTCTAGTTAGGAAGTATTGGAAATTTCTGTGTGTTCACGTAGAAATTTGTATAAATTGTTACGATTTTATGGTTTAATGCGAAAATTGTTCTTAACTTTCAACGATTTAAATGTATTGTTGTTAATTTTGTTTTAAATGTATAATCTTGCTATAAGATTAACAATCTATTAAAAGATTTCATGAAAATAATCAAAAAATTCAAAAATAATCAATTCAAAAATGAAATTTCATAAATAATTAAAACAAAATCAAGAAAAGGTTCACTTAGGTAATTAAAATTAATTTCAATGCTTTCAAAGTGTTTTTTTTTTTTAAGTCAAGTTAAGAAGTTTGGAAATTTCTATGTGTTCACGTAGAAATTTCTATAAATTGTTACGATTTTATGGTTTATTGAGAAAATTGTTCTCAACTTTCAACAATTTAAATGTATTGTTGTTATTTTTTTAATGTATAATCTTGCTACAAGATTAACAATTGATTAAAAGATTTCATGAAAGTAATCAAATAATTTAAAAATAATCAATTCAAAAATAAAATTTCATAAATAATTTTAAAAATATTACAAGTTTCACACAGGGTATTAAAATTATTTTCAATTGTTTTTTTTTTTGTTTTCAAGTCAAATTTAGAAGTATTGGATAATTCTATGTGGAAATTTGTATAATTTTTTACTATTTTATGGTTTAATTCCAAAATTGTATTTAACTTTCAAAGATTTAAATGTATTGTTTTTAAATATTTATTATAAATGTATAAATATATAAAAATATACTAAACAAATTTATTTAATAATAAATTTATTTATAAATTGTACTAAACAAATTTATTTAATATAACATGTATTTATACAACTTGAGGGTGCCATAAATCCCAGCAACCTTCTAAAACTTTATGCTCACAATGGATCTAACGACATACCACAATTTTCAAGTAGTTCCAAGAAAGCATTAGATTCAAAATTTTGACATTTTGAAAACTCGAGGTCTGAAAATGAATGTACTTCTGTGTAAGGCATTTCTTTTTTGTTAAAAAATATGCCATGTAGTTTTTTTTGTTCAAGTTATCACATTAACGTGTAATAATACAATATTTGGTTTTCATACATAAATAAATACATTAGAAAATATTTCCCGACAATCCAGTTTTATATCAAATAACCACTAATTATCTGGCTTTCAAATCCCTGAAAAAAATTTGAAAAAATTTGGACAGGAAAAAAATTACATGCGATTATGTAACATGGCTGTGGAGACCCTATGCCTGATGTGCTCGAACAAGCGACGAACCCAATTACATGTTGTTTAAATATTGAATTTGGCGAGCTTGCTCTATGACCGAGTGGTCCTGGGTTCATGTCCCGCTAAATTATATGTATCTAATGTGTTCTCATCATTTTTATGGTGCCGGAAAATTCATATTTTCATGAAAATTTTCAATTTCCAAATATCAACAGTAAATATTTCAACTTTGGCACCTGCGAGTCGAACTTTTAAATGTCTATCTGATGGCTTGTGTCTCTGTATGCATGCATATCTGTTTGTATGTATGAATGTATGTGCGTCTGTATGATACATGTATGTGTGTATGCATGTGTGTATGTATGCATGTGTATATGTATGAGTCCATGTGATTACTTTGAAAACCAATAGTTTTCACTAGCACTGGCACTAGCACTAGTGCACTACAATTACTTCAATTACATTACTTCAACTAGCGATTAAGAATATCGATTCAACTGCAATTACTTCAGCAAAAAAATACTTCAACGCAGAATTACTTCCAGGTCGAAAATAATGAACTAGAGAATATTCCAACTGCTAGACTACAGATTATTTCAACTTGTAATGAGCCAACCTAATCTAACCGAACCTTACCAACCTCGACTTCAGGTTATTTCAACTTGTAATGAGCTAACCTAACCTAATCTATCCTAGCCTAATGTTTCGACCCATAATTTATCTTCAGGTATACACAGATATACAAATCTGGCATAAAATTTTCAAATTATCCAACAGATAATTTTTCAGAAATTTCAGTGGTTTATAACTTATACTGGTGAACTGGGAAAGTTAACTACTCGATTTCCTCACTTATTTGAGCCATTTTCGTGGTCAAATTTTCAGAAGAATTTTTATCTTCAGGTATACTATATACAAATCAGGCACAACATTTTTAAATTATCCTATATATACATTTTCAGAAATTTGAGTGGCTGAATACTGGCAAACTGGGAAAGTTAATAACTCGATTTTCTCACTTATTTGAGACATGCTGTGGTCAATATTTCAGAAGATTTATCTTCAGGCATTCTGTATATAAATGTGGCAATAATTTTTTTAAATATCAAACAGTTAAATTTACAGAAATTTCAGTGTCTGATAACCTCAACTCTGAAAGTTTAACATTAAGAATATTTAAAAATATCATAAAAAGTGTGCATCAAATTGTCGCCCAATAAAACTTATGCATATTAGATCTATAGCGTCTGCAAATTTACCATGTAAGTGACACTTACCAATTTGCCGTCAGAGGGTAGTAAATCAACCCTCAATATTTATAAAAATCCGATCAAATCGAAAAGTTAATAACTCAACTTTTTCACTTATTTGAGACACTCTCGTGATCAAAATTTCAGAGGATTTATCTTTAGGCATACTATATACTAATTAGCCATAAAATTTTCAAAATAAATAACAGATAAATTTTCAGAAATTTCAGTTTTTGGCCAACTGGTCAAAATTAATAACTCGATTTTTCAATTATTTGATACTTGCTCATTGTTAAATTTTCAGGAGATTTATCTTTAGGTATTCTGTATACAAATCTGGCCTAAAATGTTCAAATTATCAAAGACATAAATTGTCATGAATTTCAGTGGCTGATAACTTATACTGGCCAACTGGGAATGTTAATAACTCGATTTTCTCACTTATTTGAGAAATCTTCGTAGTCAAATTTTTAGAAGATATATCTTCAGGTATACTGTATTCAAATTTGGCATAAAATTTTCAAATTATTCACAAATAAATTTTCAGAAAGTTTAGTAACTGATATCTTACACTGGCCAACGTAAAGTTAATTACTCGATTTTCTCACTTATTTAAGACATGCTTGTTGTCAAATTTTTAGAAGATAAGTCTTTATGTATACTGTATATAATTCTGGCATGGAATTTTGAAAATATTAAACAGATAAATTTTCAGAAATTTCAGTCGTTGATAACTTATACTGCCCAACTCGGAAAGTTAATAACTCGATTTTCTCACTTATTTCAGACATGCTCGTAGTCAAATTTTTAGAAGATAAGTCTTTATGTATACTGTATATAATTCTGGCATGGAATTTTGAAAATATTAAACAGATAAATTTTCAGAAATTTCAGTGGTTGATAACTTATACTGGCCAACTCGGAAAGTTAATAACACGATTTTCTCACCTATTTAAGACGTTTTTGTTGTCAAATTTTCAGGAGATTCTTCATTAGGTATACTTTATACAAATCAGGCATAACATTTTCAAATTATACAAATGATAAACTTTCAGAAAATTCAGTGTCAGATAACTTATACTGGTCAACTCAAAAAGTTAATAACTCGATTTACTAATTTTTTTGAGACATGCTCGTGATCATATTTACAGAAGATTTAACTTTAGGTATACTGTATACATATCTGGCATAAAATTTTCAAATTATCCAACAGATAAATTTTCAGAAATTTCAGTGGCTGATAACTTATACTTGCTGATTAGGAAAGTTAATAACTCGATTTTCTCACTTATTTGAGACATGTTCGTGGTCAAATTATTAGAAGAATTGGAGCTCGGGAATATAAATTAGTATATATGTAGTTTAAATTAAACAAAAATTAGTATTAAAAATTGAAACATTATATAACATATACAACTGGTATAATGGATGAAACTATAATAAAATATTTTAATGGTTATACAATTTTCAAATTTTGCACAATTATTCAGTATACTACATATTGTTAGTTAGTTAGTATTAGTACGAGTACTAAAATTTGTATTAAAAATTGGTTTGTACCCCATTTATTTTTTCCTCAGTTTAATTCTGAAGTCTGAGGGAAACACATAAATTACTGATACCGAAACATTAAATCGACATTAAAATTCCTAGGCAGGCAATCCTTTCTTTTGCCATCTACTTAGGTATCTCTCCATCTTCCGAGCGCGGACGGTTCCACCACCGAACGGTACTTTTATGCAAAAACGTCCCCCATAAATCGCTCCAACGACCCCGACAGAAACGGGCACCGATTTATGACCGTTTCATTATAATATCACCGTGAAGTTCGATCCGAAATTTCCCAGCCATGCATATGCATCGGTTCACGCTGTTGCTGTTTGTTTTAGCGCCGAATCCGAAACGCAGCGGAACCGGTGATAAATGGCCGATATAAATAATCGGCGGCGTCTCTTTTGGGGAAATAAAGATAGCCGCACAAAGGGCCTGCACTTGAAGTGGAGCTACCTGGCTTACTCGCCTAACTCTTTGACTGGTGATCTGTGAAATGTAACCGGCGTTAAAGCGGTGATAATGATGCAAAACTCGAGGGCCAACACAGGAGCCGCGCTATAAAAGTGGTGCGGCGTTATCTTCAAAGGGTTAAGTACGAACTGTAGTACTAAGCTAATCGTCATCTTTGACGCAATCTGAACAAGCGCAGTGTAAAAGGGGGACTTGTGCGTTCAGATTACCTTTTGGTTGCTCCAAATATTATATCGTTGGCATACAAGAAAAAGCGTACCAACTCCAAATTATATAACCACTGGAGGTTTTTACTTAAATTTGTATCCAGTATACCTTAAGACATTATTCCTGAAATTTTAGCAAAGTTTCTGTAACGAAAAAGTGAGAATATCGAGGATATAACATTCTGCATTTTCTTGTGTAGGTTAGCTATTACTGAAATTTATGAAAATTATTGAATTGCATATTTGATACTAGATTTGTATTTATTACACACAAAGACATTATTTTTGAAAATTTGGCAAAGTTGCTGTAATGAATAAGTAAGAATATCGATGATATAACATTCAGCTTTTGCTGGTGACGGTGAGCTATTACTAAAATTTATGATTTTTTTTAAATTACATATTTGATATTAGATTTGTATTTACTGCACATAAAGACATTATTTCTAAAAATTTGGCACAGTTTCTATAATGAACAAGTGAGAAAATCGAGGATATAACTTTCAGCATTTACATGCATGGGTTAGCTTATACTGAAATTTCTGAAAATTTATGAATTGCATATTTGATATAAAATTTGTATTAACTATACCTAAAGACATTGTTCCTCAAAATTTGGCAAATTTTCTGTAATAATTAAGTGATAAAATCGACGATATAACTTTCAGCATTTACAGGTGAGGGTTAGCTAGTACTGAAAATTATGAACATTTTTGCATTGCATATTTGGTATCAGATTTTTATTTAATACACCTTAAGACATTAATCCTGAAAATTTAGCACAGTTTCTGTAATAAATAAGTGAGAAATTCAAGGATTTAATTTTCAGCACTTACAGGTGAGGGTTAGCAATTACTGAAATTTCTGAAAATTTTTGAATTGCGTATTTGATATTAGATTTGAATTTATTATACCTAAAAACATTATTCCTGAAAATTTGGGAAAGTGTCAGTAATTAATAAGTGAGAAAATCCAGGATATAACTTTCAGCATTTACAGGTATCAGTTAGCTTTTACTGAAATTTCTGAAAATTTATGAATTACATATTTGATATTAGATTTTTATTTACTACACTTAAATATATTATTACTGAAAATTTGGCAAATTTTCTGTGATGAATAAGTGAGAATATCGAGGATATAACTTTCAACATTTACAGGTGGGGATGAGCTATTTCAGAAATTTCTGATAATTTAGGTATTGCATATTTGATATTATATTTGTATTTACTACAACTAGAGACATAATGCCTGAAAATTTGGCAAAGTTTCTATTATCAATAAGTGAGATAATCAAAGATATATCTTTCAGCATTTACAGGTGAGGGTTAGCTATCACTGAAATTTCTGAAAATTTCTGAATTGCACATTTCATATTAGATTTGTATTTATTATACCTGAAGACATTATTCCTGAAAATTAGGTAAAGTTTCTGTAATGAATAAGTGAGAATATCGAGGATATAACATTCAGCAATTGCTGTTGTAGGTTAGCTATTACTGAAATTTATGATTTTTTTTTTTAATTACATATTTGATATTAGATTTCTATTTACTACATATAAGGACATTATTTCTGAAAATTTGGCACTGTTTCAGTAATGAATAAGTGAGAAAAGCGACTATATAACTTTCAGCATTTACAGGTATGTGTTAGCTTATACTAAAATTTCTGAAAATTTATGAACGGCATATTTGATATTAGATTTCTATTTATTACACTTATGGACATTATTCCTTAATATTTGGCAAAGTTTCTGTATTCAATAAGTAAGAAAATCGAGGATAGAACTTTCAAAATTTACAACTGAGGGTTAGCTTTTACTGAAACTTATGAAAAATTTTGGATTGCATATTTGATATCAGAATTTTATTTACTGCACCTAAAGACATTATTCCTGAAATTTTGGCAAAGTTTCACTAATATATAAGTGAGAAAATCGAGGATATAACCTTCAGCATTTACAGACAAGGGTTAGTTTGTACTGAAATTCCTGAAACTTTATGAATTGCATATTTGATATTAGATTTGTATTACACCTAAATTTGGTTACACCTAAAGACATTATATTTAAAAATTTGGCAAAGTTTCTGTAACGAATCAGTAAAAAAATCGAGGATATAACTTTCAGCATTTACAGGTATGAGTTAGCTTATACTGAAATTACTGAAAATATATGAATTGCATATTTGATATTATATTTGTATTTATTGAACCTAAAGACATTATTCCTGAAAATTTGGCAAAGTTTCTGCAATTAATAAGTGAGATAATGAAAGATATATATTTCAGCATTTACAGGTGAGGGTTAGCTTATACTGAAATTCCTGAAACTTCATGAATAGCATATTTGATATTAGGTTTGTATATATTACACCTAAAGACATTATTTTTAAAAATTTGGCAAAGTGTCAGTAATGAATAAGTGAGAAAATCGAGGATATAACTTTCAGCATTTACAGGTATTAGTTAGCTTTTACGGAAATGTCTGAAAATTTATGAATTACATATTTGATATTAGATTTTTATTTACTACACCTAAATATATTATTACTGAAAATTTGGCAAATTTTCTGTAATGAATTAGTAAGAAAATCGAGGATAGAACTTTCAGCATTACAGGTATAGGTTAGCTTATGCTGAAATTTCTAAAAACTTATGAATGGCATATTTGATATTAGATTTGTATTTACTACACCTAAAGACATTATTCCTGAAAATTTGGCAAAGTTGCTGTCATGAATAAATGAGAAAATCGAGGATATAACTTTCAACATTTACAGGTGAGGATGAGCTATTTCTGAAATTTCTGATAATTTAGGTATTGCATATTTGATATTATATTTGAATTTACTACAACTAGAGACATAATACCTGAAAATTTGGCAAAGTTCTATTATCAATAAGTGAGATAATCAAAGATATATTTTTCAGCATTTACAGGTGAGGGTTAGCTATCACTGAAAGTTTTGAAAATTTATGAAATGCATATTTGATATTAGATTTATTTTAACTACAACTAACAATAACTACCAGACATAATTCCTGAAAAGTTGGCAAAGTTTTTGTATTGAATATGTGAGAAAATCGAAGATATAACTTTCAGCATTTACTGGTGAGGGTTAGCTTTCATTGAAAATTTCTGAATTGCATATTTGATATTAGATTTGTATTTATTATACCAAAAGATATTATTCCTGAGAATTTGGTAAAGTTGCTGTAATGAATAAGTGAGAATATCGAGGATATAACATTCAGCACTTGCTGGCGTAGGTTAGCTATTACTGAAATTTATGATTTTTTTTTAATTACATATTTGATATTAGATTTCTATTTACTACACATAAGGACATTATTTCTGAAAATTTGGCACAGTTTCAGTAATCAATAAGTGAGAAAATCGACGATATAACTTTCAGCATTTACAGGTATGTGTTAGCTTATACAGAAATTTCTGAAAATTTATGAATAGCATATTTGATATTTAATTTCTATTTATTACACTTAAAGACATTATGCCTGAATATTTAGCAAAGGTTTTGTTATGAATAAGTGAGAAAATCGAGGATATAACTTTCAGCATTTACAGGTGAGGGTTTGCTTTTACTGAAATTTCAGAAATTTTATAAATTGCCCATTTGATATTAGATTTGTATTTACTATACCTAAAGACATTATTTCTGAAAATTTGACACAGTTTCGGTAATGAATAAGGGAGAAAATCAAGGATATAACTTTCAGCATTTACAGGTATGGGTTAGTTTGTACTGAAATTCCTGAAACTTTATGAATTGCATATTTGATATTAGATTTGTATATATTACACCTAAAGACATTATTTTTAAAAATTTGGCAAAGTTTCTGTAACGAATAAGTGAAAAAACGAGAATATAACTTTCAGCATTTACAGGTATGAGTTAGCTTATACTGAAATTACTGAAAATATATGAATTGCATATTTGATATTAGATTTGTATTTATTGAACCTAAAGACATTATTCTTGAAAATTTGGCAAAGTTTCTGCAATTATTAAGTGAGATAATGAAAGATATATCTTTCAGCATTTACAGGTGAGGGTTAGCTTATACTGAAATTTCTGAAAATAAATTTATGACATATTTGATACTAGATTTGTATTTATTTCACATAAAGACAATATTTCTAAAAATTTGGCAAAGTTTCTGTAATGAATAAATAAGAAAATCGAGCATAGAAATTTAAAATTTACAGATGAGGGTTAGCTATTACTGAAAATTCTGAAAATTTATAAATTGCATATTTGATATTATATTTGTATTTACTACACCTAAATACATTATTCCTAAAAATGTTGCAATGTTTCTGTAATCAATAATTGAGATAAATAAAGATATAACTTTCAGCAGTTACAAGTGATGGTAAACAGTTACTGAAATTCCTGAAAATTTATTAATTACATATTTGATTTTAGATTTGTATTTACTACACAAAAAGACATTATTTTTGAAAATTCTTCAAAGTTTCTGTAATGAATAAGTGAGAAAATCGAAGATATAAGTTTCAGAATTTACAGGTATGGGTTAGCTCTTACTGAAAATTCTGAAAATTTATAACTTGCATATTTGATATTATATTTGTTTTTACTACAACAAATGATATTATTTCTGAAAATTTGGTAAAGTTTCTGTAATGAATAAGTGAGAAAATCGGGGATAGAACTTTCAGCATTTACAGGTGAGGGTTAGCTATTATTGAAATATCTGAATATTGATAAATCGCATATATAATATTAGATTTGTTGTAACTACACCTAAATACATTATTCCTGAAAATTTGGCAAAGTTTCTGTTATTAATAAGTGAGATAATCAAAGATATATCTTTGAGCATTTACTGGTGAAGATTAACTATTACTGAAATTTCTGAAAATTTCTGAATTCTATATTTGATATTAGATTTGTATTTATTACACCTAAAGACATTATTGCTGAAAATTTGGCAAAGTTTATGTAATGAATAAGTGAGAAAATCGACGATATATCTTTTAGTATTTACAGGTATGGGTTAGGTATTACTGAAATTTCTGAAAATTAATGAATTGCATATTTGATATTAGATTTGTATTTATTACAGCTAAAGACGTTATTTATGAAAATTTGGCAAAGTTTCTGTAATGAATAAGTAAAAAAATCGAGGATAGATGTTTCAAAATTTACAGGTGAGGGTTAGTTATTTCTGAAAATTCTGAAAAATTCTGAATTGCATATCTGATATTAGATTGGTTGTTACTACAACTTAAGACATTATTCCTGAAAATTTGGTAATGTTTCTGGAATGAATATGTGAGAAAAACGAGAATATAACTTTCAGCATTAAAATTTAAAGTCCCTTATCTAAATCTACTTGAATATATTGACAAAAAATAGTAATTCTAAAATTCTACAAAATAAAAAGTAACAACCGCTAGTTTGGCTGACAGGTTAGAACGCTTGCTTAGCATGCACGAAGACCTGGGTTCGAGCCCCAGTACAGGTAGTACATTTGTACTAAGAAACTAGTGCCATTCGCCGTTGGGAGCTCATTAACGGCGCTCTAGAGATCGGGGGCAAATTTCTAGAGTAACAAGCGGAAGTAACACGGCAGAAGGACCCACGTTGGTCGATAGCCAGGTAGGGATAATATCCCTAACAAATACAGTCACTACTACTAAAAAGTAACTATGGTGAAAAATCTTTGTATAAAATGTCAAAATACATGGAAATGAAGGTTAGTAGTAGTATATATAATTTATTGAAGCATTCTTATACAAAAATATTGTTTTATTACAAGTGTATGATGGTAAGGCTTCGGGGGTGCTTCAATTGGCCATCAGCCGGAGCCTTTCGACCTAGTGCAGGTTATTTTGTTGGATTGTAGTGTTACTGTAAATAAGTTTGGCACTTCTATGTATTAATGCTGCACGAGTCCAGATAATAGATATTACTCAGCAGCTTTTTCACGCCCCAGGCGCGATTCCGAGAACCATGGGCTGCCCCACACATCCTCCCCGGCAAAGTGCTCCAGATCGGAATCTGGAGCCCGCTTGGACGCGCGTGTCTCTTCTGGTGGGATGGTTTATGTCCACCACGGGAAACCGACATATTTTGGCACTTCTCATTCAGGGGCGCAGCGAGATCCCTGCAGATCCCGCATTGATAGGGCCGATTTTATTGTTAATGCACAATTACTTACTGGCGCCCAGCGGTCAAGCCCTGGACAGTTAACATCTACATTTATGGATCAGCTCCCGCTATGTGGGTGGCTGAAGGTGGTCCTCAAACGGTCGCGCTTTGGGCGGTGCCTCCTGGTTATTGTTTTTTGGTGGTGATTGGGGCGAATCTTAAGATTTGCTTGCGCGGATTTTTATGGTTATTGAAGGTTTATGTGCGGGTGTTTTTGATGGGCGTAGGGCAGTTTTGATCGCGGTTTATTCGGTGCCACTGGAGACCACCTAGGCCTATGGGGGAGTGATCGAGGGCAGACAATGCGAACCGCAGTTGCCACAAAGTCTGTGTTTACCTCGGTCATTATTGCACTATTTGTATACAGCCGGGCATTGTGTCGCGCCTTAAATACCTGTGCTTCTTCTATTTTCCAGTGGAATACCACCCCGAGCCGATCACTGTCACCGGACCACGAATATCGCCTCAATGGCGCGCATTATTCCCATAGAAACCCCCGACCGCATTCATCCTGCGAACAAACACCGCAACGAATTTTTATTTTTCCACGCACGCATTGGTTTCCCATTAAAATGGTATTCCCGTGGGGCACCCCCCTAACACCCATAAGACCTTCGGCGCGCGTTAATTAAGCCCGGTCCCTTTTTTGGCATGGGCCGGACTTTCGAATCGGGGCCGCATTAACGTTTTACTGCCACACACCGGGCGCTCTTATTAATTGCAATCGGCCGTTTTCTTTCGCCGGTCATTAAAATCAATCACGATTGATTCCGCTGCGAACCTCGCCGTTTATTGCCCAGCACTGCGCGGGGGCCTTCCGTGATCTGGAGCGGTGGGTTCGTGGCGCTGGGGAACCCATAAAACCCATCGGGGGCCACGCCGCTGCCCACGTCCAGCAAATTACACGGCAACAGGTTGATCACTCAGGGCTTCGTGCGAGATACCGCCGACGAGTGCAAGTAATTGCTGTAAATATCGCTATATGGGAGCTGAATTGAAGACTACCACGTCGAAAATGCTCTTATAATGGGAGCGCCGCCGAGGTGAGTTAATGTTAACCGCCGCAATTCTCGGAGCTCCTAGTTAATTTCCTGTACTTATACAGCAGTACACAAGTACCTTATACAATAATATTAGTACACCATGTAACACAATATTGCATTGAAGCATTAACATAGATTTTGTATGCAATTCAATAAATCACCATATCCCAGAACAGTAAGGCAGAAACACAGTAGGCCAAGAGCAAATCAAATATCGTTACTACTATAATCCATCCAGATAAGATAAGTAGACTAGGTTTTCGCCTAGTTTTATTTCCAATTTTTAAATCTATCAATTCTAAAAATCTGTTATTGTTTCACCAAATAGTCTACAAGAGTAACAGTAAACCAGATAAGATAGGTAGACTAGGCTTTCGCCTAGTTTTTTTCCAATTTTTAAATCTATCAATTCTAAAAATCTGTTATTGTTTCACCAAATAGTCTACAAGAGTAACAGTAAACCAGATAAGATAGGTAGACTAGGCTTTCGCCTAGTTTTTTTCCAATTTTCAAGTCTATCAATTCTAAAAATCTGTTTTTGTTTCACCAAATAGTCTACAAGAGTAACAGTAAACCAGATAAGATAGGTAGATCGGTTTTCGCCTAGTTTTTTCCAATTTTTAAATCTATCAATTCTAAAAATCTGTTATTGTTTCACCAAATAGTCTACAAGAGTAACAGTAAACCAGATAAGATAGGTAGACTAGGCTTTCGCGTAGTTTTTTTCCAATTTTTAAATCTATCAATTCTAAAAATCTGTTATTGTTTCACCAAATAGTCTACAAGAGTAACAGTAAACCAGATAAGATAGGTAGACTAGGCTTTCGCCTAGTTTTTTTCCAATTTTTAAATCTATCAATTCTAAAAATCTGTTATTGTTTCACCAAATAGTCTACAAGAGTAACAGTAAACCAGATAAGATAGGTAGACTAGGCTTTCGCCTAGTTTTTTTCCAATTTTTAAATCTATCAATTCTAAAAATCTGTTATTGTTTCACCAAATAGTCTACAAGAGTAACAGTAAACCAGATAAGATAGGTAGACTAAGCTTTCGCCAAGTATTTTTCCAATTTTCAAGTCTATCAATTCTAAAAATCTGTTTTTGTTTCACCAAATAGTCTACAAGAGTAACAGTAAACCAGATAAGATAGGTAGATTGGTTTTCGCCTAGTTTTTTCCAATTTTTAAATCTATCAATTCTAAAAATCTGTTATTGTTTCACCAAATAGTCTACAAGAGTAACAGTAAACCAGATAAGATAGGTAGACTAAGCTTTCGCCTAGTTTTTTTCCAATTTTCAAGTCTATCAATTCTAAAAATCTGTTATTGTTTCACCAAATAGTCTACAAGAGTAACAGTAAACCAGATAAGATAGGTAGACTAGGTTTTCGCCTAAGTTTTTTTCCAATTTTCAAATCTATCAATTCTAAAAATCTGTTATTATTTCACCAAATAGTCTACAAGAGTAACAGTAAACCAGATAAGATAGGTAGACTAGGCTTTCGCCTAGTTTTTTTCCAATTTTCAAGTCTATCAATTCTAAAAATCTGTTATTATTTCACCAAATAGTCTACAAAAGTAACAGTAAACCAGATAAGACAGGTAGACTAGGTTTTCGCCTAGCTTTTTCCAATTTTTAAATATATCAATTCTAAAAATCTGTTATTGTTTCACCAAATAGTCTACAAGAGTAACAGTAAACCAGATAAGATAGGTAGACTAGGCTTTCGCCTAAGTTTTTTTCCAATTTTCAAATCTATCAATTCTAAAAATCTGTAATTGTTTCACCAAATAGTCCACAAGAGTTGCAGTAAACTGCATCTCGATGAATACTTTATTCCACTCATGGATATAACGTGAAATATTTTCAGAAAATCCCCTCTTCTGCAGGCTCTGGTCAAGGGATATATATTGAGTATTGGTTGTGACGGTTTTGAGCGTAGAGTACCTACATATGTTGCAACAGTTTGTCACTTTTTTTCACATAAAATAGAAATTTATTGATTTCATCAAATTGGGTAAAAGCACCTTTAAAACTGTTCCAAAATTATCAAAATTTAAAAAATGTAACAAAACGACAAAAAGAAAACAAAAGTAATATGTCAAAGACAAACATTTGTATGTAAGCTCAAGCTTTAATCGAAACACATCTCAAAAATCAGTTACATTTCCGAAATTATTCATAAATAAACCCAAAATTGCTTGCCTCAACCAAGATACATATGCTACGAATATAATAACCATCCCATTCAGCAGAACTCAAACCCAAAACCTTTAAATCACCGAGTTACTGCTTAATTTTAATCCAGTAAGGCCGGAAATGTTAATGCAATGTTTACAAATTCTCATACTAATTCAATTCGTACAAAGTATTGCAATGTATTCCACTCATGCATATTACGTGAAATATTTTCAGAAAAAACCCCTCTTCTGCAGGCCAATACTGGTTAAGGGATACATATTGAGTATTCTTTGTGACGGTTTTGATCGTAGAGTATCTACATATGTTGCAACAGTTTGTCATTTTTCACATAAAACAGAAATTCATTGATTTCATCAAATCGGGTAAAAACAGCTTCAAAACAGTACCAAAATAATCAAAATTTTAAAAAAATTACAAAACAACACAAAGAAAACAAAAGTGATAGGTCAAAAACAAACATTTGTAAGTAAGTTCCTGATTTAATCGAAACGCATCTCAAAAATCAGTTACATTTCCGAAATTATTCATAAAAAGCCCAAAATTGCTTGGCCCAACCAAGACACATATGCTACGAATATAATAACCATCCCATTCAGCAGAACTCAAACCCAAAACCTTTGAGCCTACTCAAACCTACTCTTGAAGAAGTAGTAGGAATTATTATTATTATTATATATATAATCGATCTTTATTGGGCTATCGACCCCATTTGGGGTCTTTCCGCCTCTTATTATTATTATTATTACTATTATTATTACTTAAATCACCGAGATACTGCTTAAGTTTATCCAGTAAGGCCGTAAATGTTATTGCAATGTTTAACAATGCTAATACTAATTCAAATTCGTACACAGAGAGTTTTTTTTTATCGTGCATCAATAGAGTTAATCATTTTCAAACTTATACGCTTTTGTCACAATGACAGCAATATATCAAATCGTCTTTTTTAAAATGCAACATACAAGTCAAATTAATTCTCTATGAGGCATATTACAGTTTAAGAAGTGAACAAGGTTACTTAAGAAAGTATCAATATAGTGATTCCCATAATAGTGCCCCATACTGTTTTGTCCTCACCTTTTAATCTGGAGATGAAGTCACTTGATAGGTAGATGAAATAGTAAAATAGTAAGTATCTACCTAAGTGTAATAATCGAAGTAACTAACTTATATTGTGCATAATCAACCTGATTTTATACTTAGTTTTATCTCAGAAGGGTTGAACGAGAAAGTTACTGTCTTTATTTCATTTTAATTAGAATTTTATTTTTAATGATATTTAGAAAAGATTATAATTATTCAATAAAAATTAATCGATATTCACCTGTCTTCGGTTATAACTAAACTACAAAAGCTACTTTGTTGATTTTCTCATCCCACAATCTCAAAAATAGACTCAATTGATCATGTCTTTTTCATTTATATTTTGAAATATTGATATCACTTCATTGGAGATAACTTCAAAACTGGTTTGCCCATATCAATGTAATTTATAATGAATATTCAGTTATATATTTGTATGTAACGTGTTGAATTGAATTAATATCCAACATATCATTATTGAGATATTTGATTTTTACTGTGATCGTGTGTTTTCCTTTGATATTTTCAAATATTGATATTACTTCATTGGCAATAACTTTAAAACTGGCGTACCAATATCAATGTTATTTATCATCGATATTTAGTTACATATTGACATGTAATTTCTATAATTTAATTAACATCCAATGCAATATTGTTGTGATATTTACTTTTTTTTGCGATTATGTGTTTTCCTTAGATATTTTCACCTATTGATATGACTTCATTGGCGATAACTCAAAAACTGTCGTACCAATATCAATGCTATTTATCACAGATATTCAGTTGTATATTGACATTAAGTTTGTAGAATTTATTTAGCATCCAATGCATTATTGTTAAGATATTTGCTTTTAACTGCGAACATGTGTTTTTCATTGATAGTTTTACTGTGATCGTGTGTTTTCCATTGATATTTTCAAATATTGATATGACTTCATTGGCGATAACTTTAAAACTGTCGTACCAATATCAATGTTATTTATCATCGATATTCAGTTACATATTGACATGTAATGTCTAGAATTTAATTAACATCCAATACAATATTGTTGAGATATTTACTTTTTTTTGCGATTATATGTTTTCCATAGATATTTTCACCTATTGATATGACTTCATTGGCGATAACTTTAAAACTGGCGTACCTATATCAATGTTATTTATCACTGATATTAAGTTATATATTGGCATCAAATTTATAGAATTTAATTAACATCCAATGCATTATTGTTGAGGTATTTGATTTTTTACTTCAATCATGTGTTTTCCAATGATAGTTTCAACTATAGATATGACTTCATTGGCGATAACTCAAAAACTGGCGTACAAATATCAATGTTATTTATCATAGATATTCAGATACATATTGGCCTATAATCTATAGAATTTAATTAATATCCAATGCAATATTGTTAAGTTATTTGCTTTTTACGGTGATTGTGTGTTTTCCATTGATATTTTCAAATATTGATATGACTTCATTGGCGATAACTTTAAAACTGTCGCACCAATATCAATGTTATTTATCATCGATATTGAGTTACATATTAGCATCGAATTTATAGAATTTAATTAACATCCAATTCATTATTGTTGAGATATTTGATTTTTACTGTGATCATGTGTTTTCCAATGATAGTTTCAACTATTGATATGACTTCATTGTCGATAACTCGAAAACTGGCGTACAAATATCAATGTTATTTATAATCGATATTCACATACATATTTGCCTCTAATTTATAGAATTTAATTAACATCCAATGTAATATTGTTAAGGTATTTGATTTTTTGCTGCAATCAAGTGTATTCCAATGATAGTTTCAACTACTGATATGACTTCATTGGCGATAACTCAAAAACCGGCGTACAAATATCAAAGTTATTTATCATCGATATTCAGATATATATTGGCCTCTAATCTATAGAATTTAATTAATATCCAATGCAATATTGTTAAGTTATTTGCTTTTTACGGCGATCGTGTGTTTTCCATTGATATTTTCAAATATTGATATGACTTCATTGGCGATAACTTTAAAACTGGCGTACCAATATCAATGTTATTTATCACAGATATTCAGATACATATTGGCCTCTGATTTATAATATTTAATTAATATCTAATGCAATATTGTTAAGTTATTAGCTTTTTACTGTGATCGTGTGTTTTCCATTGATATTTTCAAATATTGATATGACTTCATTGGCGATAACTTTAAAATTGTCGTACCAATATCAATGTTATTTATCACAGATATTCAGTTGTATATTGGCATTAAGTTTGTAGAATTTATTTAACATCCAATGCATTATTGTTGAGGTATTTGATTTTTTACTGCAATCATGTGTTTTCCAATGATAGTTTCAACTATTGATATGACTTCATTGGCGATAACTCAAAAACTGGCCCACATATATCAAAGTTATTTATCATCGATATTCAGATACATATTGGCCTCTAATTTATAATATTTAATTAATATCTAATGCAATATTGTTAAGTTATTAGCTTTTTACTATGATCGTGTGTTTTCCATTGATATTTTCAAATATTGATATGACTTCATTGGCGATAACTCAAAAACTGTCGTACCAATATCAATGTTATTTATCACTGATATTAAGTTATATATTGGCATCGAATTTGAAGAATTTAATTAACATCCAATGCATTATTGTTGATATATTTGCTTATTACTGCGAACATATGTTTTTCATTGATATTTTTACCTATTAATATGACTTCATTGGCGATAACTCAAAAACTGTCGTACTAATATCAATGTTATTTATCACTGATATTAAGTTACATATTGGCAACGAATTTGTAGAATTTAATTAACATCCAACGCATTGTTGTTGAGATTTCTGATTTTTTGCTGCAATCATATGTATTCCAATGATAGTTTCAACTATTGATATGACTTCATTGTGGATAACTCGAAAACTGGCGTACAAATAACAATGTTATTTATTATCGACATTAAGATGCATATTGGCCTCTAATCTATAGAATTTAATTAATATCCAATGCAATATTGTTAAGTTATTTGCTTTTTACTGTGATCGTGTGTTTTCCATTGATATTTTCAAATATTGATATGACTTCATTGGCGATAACTTTAAAACTGTCGTACCAATATCAATGTTATTTATCACAGATATTCAGTTATATACTGGCATCGAATTTGTAAAATTTAATTAACATCCAATGCATTATTGTTGAGATATTTGCATTTTACTGCGAACATGTGTTTTTCATTGATATTTTTACTTATTAATATGACTTCATTGGCGATAACTCAAAACACTGTCGTACCAATATCAATGTTATTTCTCACTGATATTAAGTTACATATTGGCATCGAATTTGTATAATTGAATTAACATCGAATGCATTATTGTTGAGATTTTTGAGTTTTTGCTGCAATCATATGTATTCCAATGATAGTTTCAACTATTGATATGACTTCATTGTCGATAACTCGAAAACTGGCGTACAAATATCAATGTTATTTATCATCGATATTCAGATACATATTGGCCTCTAATCTATAGAATTTAATTAATATCCAATGCAATATTGTTAAGTTATTTGCTTTTTACGGCGATCGTGTGTTTTCCATTGATATTTTCAAATATTGATATGACTTCATTGGCGATAGCTTTAAAACTGGCGTACCAATATCAATGTTATTTATCACAGATATTCAGTTATATATTGGCATCGAATTTGTAAAATTTAATTAACATCCAATGCATTATTGTTGAGATATTTGCATTTTACTGCGAACATGTGTTTTTCATTGATATTTTTACCTATTGATATGACTTCATTGGCGATAACTCAAACAACTGGCGTACCAATATCAATTTTATTTATCACTGATATTAAGTTACATATTGGCATCGAATTTGAAGAATTTAATTAACATCCAATGCATTATTGTTGAGGTATTTTATTTTTACTGTGATCGTGTGTTTTTCATTGATATTTTTACCTATTAATATGACTTCATTGGCGATAACTCAAAAACTGTCGTACCAATATTAATGTTATTTATCACCGATATTCAGTTACATATTGGCATCGAATTTCTAGAATTTAATTAACATCCAATGCATTATTGTTGAGATATTTGATTTTTTGCCGCAATCATGTGTATTCCAATGATAGTTTCAACTATTGATTACTTCATTGGCGATAATTCAAAAACCGGCGTACAAATATCAATGTTATTTATCATCGATATTCAAATACATATTGGCCTCGAATTTATAAAATTTAATTAATATCTAATGCAATATTGTTAAGTTATTTGCTTTTTACTGTGATAGTCTGTTTTCCATTGATAATTTCAAGTATTGATATGACTTCATTGGCGATAACTCTAAAACTAGCGTACCAATATCAATGTCATTTATCATAAATATGCAGTTATATATTAGTTTATAATGTGTTACATTTAAATAATATCCAATGCATTATTGTTGGGACATTTGCTTTTTTACTGCGATCGTGTGTTTTCCAACCACATATTAGTTTGACTTCTTTATTGACAACTGATAAACTAGCGTGCTAAAATGAGTACAATTTATCACTGATATTTAGTGATATGTTGGTATCCAATATATTAAATTGCACTCATGTCTAATGTTTCTTCAGATATTTGCTATTTAGTGAGAAGTTTTAATGAGGATTCTGTTTTAAATATGTTATCAAATCAAGTTTTTATTTAAGAAGTGTATATTTGTTTAAATTTCTAGCAAGAAAAAAATCTGTAGATTGCAGAAATAGTAGATTGATAATTGCAAATATTTTTGTGTAAATCGTAAACTTTTTATAAAAAATTGAGAGATAATGATAAAATTGCAACGAAATTTTGCATTAAACTTGTAAAATTGGAGTGATTACTTAACACAATTGTGGTAATTGTTACATTTCTGTGTAAATCATAAACTTGTCATGGAAGTTTTTAGCAAAAATCACAAATTGTCAGCGAAGTTTTCATGGAAACTGTAAAATTACACTTAATAAAAATATGGCACACTGAAAGGCTCCGGCTGATGGCCAATTAAAGCACCCCCGATGCCTTACCATCATACACCTGCAATAAAACAATATTTTTGTATAAAAATGCTTCAATAAATTATATATACTACTACTAAAAATCTGGCAATAGTTGTATTGGATCAAATATTACAAACATTCATGCAAACTATAACGTTGGAGTGAATATTATAAAATGTTAGTGAAATTTCAGTAATTGAAATGAAAAGTACAAAATTTTCAAAGAAATTCAGAAATGTAAACGCACATTACAAAATTTTATGGAAACTGTGTAAATTTGATCGTCCTCAATTATTAACCATCGTTTTTACATTCATTTGCGTTTTTGACATGTAATTGTCATGAAAATTAATGTGCCAGAATGACTACGTTGAAATTTGTATTGGAATGAAAGTTACAACGTTTATTGGAAATTCAAAACTGGAAAGGACAAAATTATCACGGAAATTCGAAAACTTGAATGCACACATCTTCTCCACGGATTGCCTGTGTAATCTACATCGACTACCTGGTGCATTGTGCATTGCCTTGTTCGGTGTGAGAAATATCCGGCTTCTTATTTTGATTGACATGTTATGCAAAAGATCGGGATTGAGTCTGCCGGTACGGCAAGTCCTCGAGATGATTGATGGATTCTGGGACACAATGAGCCGCCTTGAAGGCGAAAATATTGCGGCATACATGTGTTCATTCAGTCTTCGCCTTTAATGAAGTCACCGGCGACTGTTGGGGTCCGTGGGGGGAAAATATGTATCCGTTCCCGGGGGATGGCAATAAATTTCGATTATACCTTTCAACAGGTACCCGGCGGTTAATATTTATAACCGCCCCGCCTAATTCCTCCTTGTCTCCTGAAAATCTGAGGCGTTTAATCTCGCCGGGACGCAACCCTTCGCCTGAAGCTGAAGACATCGCCGGCGACACATTAGGCGTACGCCGTAGATTTTGATTTCGTGAAGAAGCGTGGGAAGCGGATTTGGCGGCGTGGATTTATCGACTGCCACTGGAACAGGCGCCAATTACGTGGACAAATTTGGATCGGCGCACTAATGATGCCGTCAAACGCCTTCCTCCTCATCGACGTCTCGCGGACTCTGGTAGATGCGGTGGCGATAAGAGGAAGTTGGGCTTTGTGAAACCGTCCTGCAGACAAGATGGATTGTCGGACAGCACGTCTGCCTGTTTCAGCGATGTCCTCAGGAAGGAATGCGCGGATGCACCGTCTAGAAGACGTCTGCGTTGGCCGCATCTTTCAATCACCTCTCATTATAGGCGGTGATCGGGGAGAAAAGTGGCCACGACGTGCACAATCGATAACCTATTGTTGTTTATGGGCAAATTATCGGAATGCGCTTAACTCCGTCCTTTCGCTACTGCAGATGGGCAACTAACAATATGCTCCAAAATAACTCGTTTAAGCTCTTGAAATATGCTCTTAAAAATGCAGATTCCTGAAAATTTGGCAAAGTTGCTGTCATGAATAAGTGAGAAAAATGAAGATATAACTTTCAGCATTTACAGGTGAGGGTTAGCTTTTACTGAAATTTCTGAAAATTTGTGAATTGCATATTTGATATAAGATTTGTATTTATCACACCTAATGACATTATTCCTGAAAATTTGGCAAAGTAGCTGTCATGAATAAAAGAGAAAAATTATGATATAACTTTCAGCATTTACAGGAGAGGGTTAACTTTTACTGACATTTCTGAAAGGTTATAAATTGCATATTTGATAGTAGATTTATATTTAATACAACTAAAGACATTATTCCTGAAAATTTGGCAAAGTTGCTGTCATGAATAAGTGAGAAAAATGAGGATATAGCTTGCAGCATTTACAGCTAAGGGTTAGGTTTTCCTGAAATTTCTGAAAATTTATGAATTACATATTTGATATTTGATTTGTATTTAATACACCTAAAGACATTATTCCTAAAAATTAGGCAAAGTTGCTGTCATGAATATGTGAGAAAATTGAGGATATAACTTTCAGCATTTACACGTGAGGGTTAGCTTTTACTGAATTTTCTGAAAATTTATGAATTGCATATATGATTTTAGATTTGTATTTATTACACCTAAAGACATTATTCCTGAAAATTTGGTAAAGTTGCTGTCATGAATAAGTGAGAAAATTGAGGATATAACTTTCAGCATTTACACATGAGGGTTAGCTTTTACTGAAATTTGTGAAAATATATGAATTGCATATTTAATATTAGATTTGTATTTATTACACCTAAATACATTATTTCTGAAAATTAGGCAAAGTTGCTGTCATGAATAACTGAGAAAATCGAGGATATAACTTTCAGCAATTACAGGTGAGGGTTAGCTTTTACTGAAATATCTAAAAATTTCTGAATTCCATATTTGATATTAGATTTGTATTTATTACACCTAAAGACAATATTCCTGAAAATTTGGCAAAATTACAGTCATGAATAATTGAGAAAATGAAGAAATAACGTTTAGAATTTACACGTTATGGTTGGCTTTTACTGAAATTTCTAAAAATTTATAAATTGCATATATGATATTATATATGTATTTAATACACCTAAAAACATTATACCTAAAAATTTGCCAATGTTGCTATCATGAATAAGTGAGAAAAATGAGGATATAACTTTCAATATTTACAGGTGAGGGTGAGCTTTTACTGAAATTTCTGAAAATTTCTGAATTGCATATTTGATATTAGATTTATATTTACTACACCTAAATTCATTATTCCCGAAAATTTGGCAAAATTGCAGTCATTATTAACTGAGAAAATTAAGGATATAACTTTCAGCATTTACAGGTGATGATTAGCTTGTACTGAAATATCTGAAAATTTAGGAATTGCATATTTGATATCCGATTTGTATTTATTACACCTAAAGACATTATTCCTGAATATTTGGCAAAGTTGCTGTCATGAATAAGTGAGAAAATTGAGGATATAACTTTCAGTATTTATAGGTGAGGATTAGCTTTTACTGAAATTTCTGAAAATTTATGAATTGCATATTTGATATTATATTTATATTTGCTACAGCTAATTACATTATTCCTAAAAATTTTGCAAAGTTTTTGTAATAAATAATTGAGATAAATAAAGATATAACTTTCAGCAGTTTCAAGTGATGGTTAACAGTTGCTGAAAACTGAACAAAAAATATGGCAATAGTTAAATTGGATCAAATATTACAAATATTCATGCAAACTATAAAGTTGGAGTGAATATTACAAATGAATATGTAAATGAAATTTCAATTACTGTACTTTACAGTTCAGTATACTTTTGAGTATAACATTATCAATGAAATTCGGAAATGTAAAGGAACATTACAATTCTTTTATGGAAACTGTGTAAATTTGATCGTCTTCAATTATTAACCATCGTTTTTACATTCGTTTGCGTAGTTGAAATGTAATTGTCATGAAGAGTGCCAGAATGACGACTACGTTGAAATTTGTAAGTTTTTGTAATAAATAATTGAGATAAATAAAGATATAACTTTCAGCAGTTTCAAGTGATGGTTAACAGTTGCTGAAATTTCTGAAAACTTATGAATTTCATATTTGATATTAGATTTGTATTTAGTTTACCTAAAGACATTATTCCTGAGAATTGGGCAAAGTTGCTGTTATGAATAAGTGAGAACATTGAAGATATAACTTTCAGCATTTACAGGTGAGGGTTAGCTTTTACTGAACCTTCTGAAAATTTCTGAATTATAAATTTGATATTAGATTTGTATTTATTACACCTAAAGATATTATTCTTGAAAATTTGGCAAAATTGCTGTCATGAATAACTGGAAACATTGAAGATATAGCTTTCAGCATTTACAGGTGAGGGTTGCTTTTACTGAAATTTCTGAAAATTTACGGATTACGTATGTATTTGATATCATATTTGTATTTATTAAACCTAAATACATTATTCCTGAAAATTTGGCAAAGTTGCTGTAATGAATAAGTGGAAACATTGAAGATATCTCTTTTAGCATTTACAGGTGAGGGTTAGCTTTTACTGAAATTTCTGAAACTTTATGAATTTCATATTTGATACTAGATTTGTATTTATTTCACCTAAAGACATTATTCCTGAAAATTTGGCCAAATTGCTGTCATGAATATATAAGAAATTCGAGGATATAACTTTCAGCATTTACACTTGAGGGTTAGCTTTTACTGAAAATTCTGACAATTTATCAATTACATATTTGATATTAGATTTATATTTAATACACCTAAAGACATTATTCCTGAAAATTTGGCAAAGTTGCTGTCATGAATAAGTAAGAAAATTGAGGATATAACTTTCAGTATTTATAGGTGAAGGTTAGCTTTTACTGAAATTTCTGAAAATTTAAGAATTTCATATTTGATATTAGATTTGTATTTATTACACCTAACGATATTATTCCTGAAAATTTGGCAAAGTTGCTGTCATGAATAAGTATGAAAATTGAAGATATAACTTTCAGCATTTTCAGGCAAAGGTTAGCTTTTTCTGAAATTTCTGAAAATTTCTGATTTGCATATTTAATGTTTGATTTGTATTTATTACACCTTAAGACATTATTCCTGAAAATTAGGCAAAGTTGCTGTCATGAATAAGTGAGAAAATTGAAGATATAACTTTCAGCATTTGCAGGTGAGGGTTAGCTTTTGCTGAAATTTCTGAAAAATTCTGAATTACATATTTGATTTTAGATTTGTATTTATTACACCTAAAGTCATTATTCCTGAAAATTTGGCAAAGTTGCTGTCATGAATAAGTGAGAAAATCGAGGATATAACTTAATGCATTTACAATTATGGGTTAGCTTATACCGAAATTTCTGAAAATTTATAAATTGCATATTTGATCATAGATTTGTATTTTGTACACCTAAAGACATTATTTCTGAAAATTTGGCAAAGTTGCTGTCATGAATAAGTACAAAAATTGAGAATATAACTTTCAGCATTTGCAGGTGAGGGTTAGCTTTTTCTGAAATTTCTGAAAATTGAATTGCATATGTAATATTAGATATGCATTTATTACACGTAAATACATTATTCCTGAAAATTTGGCAAAGTTGAAGTTATGAATAAGTAATAAATTAAAGGATATAACTTTCAGCATGTACAGGTGAGGGTTAGCCTTTACTGAATTTTCTGAAAATTTATGAATTGCATATTTGATATTAGATTTGTATTTATTACACCTACAGACATTATTACTAAATATTTGGTAAAGTTGCTGTCATGAATAAGTAAAAAAAATGAGGATATAACTTTCAGCATTTACAGGCGAGGGTTAGCTTTTACTGAAATTTGAGAAAATTTCTGAATTGCATATTTGATATTAGATTTGTATTTATTACAAATTAAGACATTATTCCTGAAAATTAGGCAAAGTTGCTGTCATGAATATGTGAGAAAATCGAAGATATACCTTTCAGCTTTTACAGGTGAGGGTTAGCTATTACTGTAATTTCTGAAAATTTCTGAAATGCATATGTGATATTAGATTTGTTTTTATTACACTAAAAGACATTATTCCTGAAAATTTGGCAAAGTTGCTGTCATGAATAAGTCAGAAAATTGAGGATATAACTTTCAGCATTTACAGGTGAGGGTCAGCATTTACTGAAATTTCTGAAAACTTATGAAATGCATATTTGATAATAGATTTGTATTGAGTACACATAAAGACATTATTCCTAAAAAATTTGGGAAACTTGCTGTCATGAATAAGTGAGAAAATCGAGGATATAATTTTACAGGTAATTTAGCTTTTATTGAAATTTCTGAAAATTTATGAATTGCATATTTGATATTAGATCTGTATTTATTACACCTAAAGACATTATTCCTGAAATTTTGGCAAAGTTGCTGTCATGAATAAGTAAGAAAATTGAAGATATAACTTTCAGCATTTACACGTGAGGGTCAGCTTTTACTGAAATTTCTGAAAACTTATGAATTGCATATTTGATATTAGATTTGTATTTGTTACACCTAAAGACATTATTCCTGAAACCAAATATATGCTGTTGCATATATTTGGTTGCCTACTAATTGCCTACTAATACTAATTACCAATCGTTCTGAATAGTGGCGAGTGAAGTAAGCCGGTGGGTAAATTGTGCGGCAATTAGCGCGGAGGAATGGACAATTAGCCCCCGAAAATTCGGGACGGCGACGGTCTGGATGGATTCCAGGCATTCCCACACAGTTTTTTTCGTGCGACCGAGGGCCACACAAGTCGCCGCTTTTTGGCCATCTCTAATCGCCAGCAAATGGGTAAGACAGAAGCGATAACCCTGAGAGGGTGCAAAACCCAAATTAAGAGCCCCGTGTAACTAGATAAGGGCCGAAGGAACTAGGATATCGCCTCTTTTGATCGCTCGCGCCGTAACGCCCAGCGTGTGCACGCGGCATTTGCATGAGAAGGAAACCCAGGATTATTCACCCAGGTTTGATTCAAGCGGTGCAAGGCTCTCGGATTGCGAGAGGAAGGAGCACAATGAACGGCGGTCCCGAAGCTTTTTAGCATTCCTCCCACTTCCTACGAGCCCGACAGCTACGCACACACATCACACACATGGTCAGGTCTGCGTTCGCGTGCCTCGCCATTCAGATGGGCCCCCATAATACCGCCGGGGGATTTACTCTCCCTCGTGTAATTAGGGCCAGTCTTGCCGGGAGTCGCGAGGTAATTGTGCACCTAGTGATTTGCCCGGCGAAAAGGAGTAATTATCCGGGAATTCCGACAATGGGGATTAGAGCCCCGTCCGCTGGAGCGTGTCCCCCAGACGAGCTGCAAGAATGGGGCCTTAATGGATTAATGCAGTAAATGGTGCAGAATCGAGTGTCAGGGTTAATGGGTTATATGGTTCCTTGCCAAAAACGGCCCCTAGACCAGTAGTACCCAAGCTACAGTAAATAAAACAGTGAATAAAGAATTAAAAAAACATAGAAAATCTTGCTATATTTTTACCACAAAATGTTTATTGATATATCGACATATACAATAAAATAACAACTCGAGTTTCGACTTCTTATGGTCATCTTTTCAAGAATTTAACATTTTTAATACAAGAAGAATTTCAGTGTCGGGCCCCTTAGCCCCCAGGGCATACGCCTCGTTGACCGACCTTATACACACTATTGTCCATACATATGAGTAAAATGAAATTTTATAAATTTAAGTGAGTTAAAATAACGTAAATTTTTAAGTAATCAAGTCAATTGTGCACCCAGACTTTGTTATAACAATATTTGTACTTTACACATTAATAAGTACATAATAATATAAAGTACGATGGCAATTTTTTAATTGTGCAACAAGTAACTATCTAGCTTCCAAATTCCGAAAACGGATTAAAAAAATTTTGATTCTGAAAGAAATTACAAGCCGTTATGTAATACAGTGCTGGAGATCCTATGCTGCGGCAAGCGACGAACCCAAACATAAAAAATATTTAAAAGTATTTATACGTTTTCAGCCTCACTAAATTAGAGTTCAGCCATAGCTTAATGAGCCAGGAGTTCTGCTGAATGGGAAGGTTCTTAGGGTTGCTATTATTGCTTGGTCGATATGTAATAAGCAAGTACAGTCGTGTTCATTAATGAGTCAATTAATGAGTAGAGCATTTATGCTGTGTGAAAGTGACTTAATTTCACAAAGTTCAAATAAGTGTTGTACATACAAATATTTTGAAAGGTGAGATCTACGTCTATTTTCGTAATTATACACTGTGTGAGCCAATGTTGAGTAAAAGCAAAACCACCGATAAACTTTCAATGGTAGAATAAATAATAATAATAATAATATTTATTTGCATGTTAGAAAAAAACTTTACATTTTTTTTACATATGTCACGTTTACAGAATAAGTCAGTTTTGCTACATGTAAATATATACACTAAAGATCTAAAGTAATTAATTTTCATATAAAGAAAACAATAAATAATAAAAAAAGAAATAAAGAAAACAATAATTATATTTTTTATCACTGTTAGTTTTACTTTAAGTTTTGAAATGTATCTACCATTGACAAAATATACAGCCAACTACCTATTTTTGTACAAGTTGTGTTTTTAAACACGACTAACAGTCAATTATCTGTGTACCACACATGTTTGAACACTGTACATAGACTTGGGTTAAATTTGAATAATTTCGAAAATCCTGAGTGTATAAATTGAAAAGAAAAAACTCCATGTGGCGTAATTGCTTATAAAATTGTGATTCAAACATTTTAATATACACCAAAATGTTGCGAAATGAAAAAAAAATGTTGACAGTTTTATAACTTTCACTTTAAAGTAATAAAACTGTCAACATCAATTTATAAAAATATACGCTGTTATATTTTTTGCTGGAAATGATGAAATTATCGTTGAAACGTTCTAAGTATTCATCGAAAATTATAAAAATGTAATTCAAAATTAACAATATTCATTTGAAAGTGCAAAATTTTTATTGGAAATTAAACATTGCAGTGAAAATTATAAACTTTTAGCATGAATCTAAAATTTGACTGGCAATGTAAATTTTTTTTACCGGAACTGATGAAATTTGTGAATATTAATGAAATTTTCAAAGGAAGTTATCAAATATTCATAGAAAATTAAGTAACTGTAACTGAAAATTAGCAATATTAATTGGATATTGCCAACTTTTGATTAGGAAATAAACAAAGCACTGAAAATATTTAGTGTAAATGATGAAATACCATATCCATCGAAAAAAATTATATCGTAATATTCAGAAATATTTTATTTATTGTGGTGTTGTTACACGACGTACACAAGTTATAGAAATTAATAAATTTCTTATTACGTACTTGAAAATATATTTTTTTTATGAAATTGCAAAATTTCTATTGTAACATAAACATTGCAGTGAAAGTTATATAACTGTCTACATAAATTTATAAAAATATAGACATTTACAATTTTTCTTACTGGAAATGATGAAATTGTCATTGAAAAGTACACAGTATTCATCAAAAATTATAAAAATGTAATTAATAATTAGTAATATTCATTGGAAAGTAAAAATTTTTGATTGGAAATTAAAGGCAGCACTAAAAATTATAGAATTCTCAGCTATTTAAAATGTTGCTGAAAACTGCACATTTATACTGAAAACTGCATAATTTTACTGAAAACTGCAAAATATTTACTGGAAATTATGAAATTTTCATAAAAACAAAGAAAAACACGAAATCACACTTGAAAGTTATAAATGTTGATAACAAATTTGCTAAATTTAGGTTGTAAATTAAACACTGCAGTGTAAATTTAGTATATAATATTTTAATGGTAATAACAAAGTTTGTACTGGAAATAGTGAAATTTTCATGGAAACTCTTAAGGTGTTCATTGAAAACTATGTTATTATAATAAAAAATTAGCAATATTCGTTGGAAACGGCAAAATTTTGATTGTAATTTAAAGACAGCAGTGAAAATTATAAAGTTCTCAGCATAAATATAATATATGGTTGGAAACTGCAAAATGTTTACTGAACACTGCAAAATATTTACTGGAAACGAAGAAATTTTCATATAAACAACGAAAAACTTGAAATTGCACTTAAAAATTACAAATTTTAATAGAAAATTGCAAGATTTTAAATGTAAACTAAACATTGCAGTGAAAAGTATCAGATTTAAGCATTAATTTGTAATGTATCTGGGAGTTGTAGATTTTTTTCTGGAAATAATGAAATATCCATTGGTTCCTATAAAACATTCTACGAAAATTATGAAATTGCATTTGAAAATTTCAAATTTTCATTGTAAATTGCAACATTTCTGTTGGTAAATTAAACATTGCTGTGAAAATTTAGAATTTTAGTAGCAATAGCAAAGTTTTTACTGGAAATAGTTAAATTTTCGTGGAAACTCTTAAAGTGCTTATCGAAAATTATGTTATTATAATTGAAGTTTGTCAATATTCGTTTTAAAAGGCAAAATTTTGTTTAGAAACTAAAGACAGCATTGAAAATTATAAAATTCTCTGCATAGATTTAATATGTTGTTTAGACTTCCAAATTTATTACTGAAAACTGCAAACAATTTACTGAAAACGAATACATTTTCATGAAAACAAAGGAAAGCTTGAAATTAAACTTGAAAAATACAAATTTTGATACAAAATTGCAAAAATTAGAAAAAATTTATTGTAAATTAAACATTGCAGTAAAAAAGATTAAATGCATGCATTCATATAAATTTATCTGGCAGTTGCATATTTTTTACTGAAAGTTATGAAATTTCCATTGGTTCTTATAAAACATTCTACGAAAATTTTTAAATTGCATTTGAAAAGTTCAAATTTTCATTGTAAATTGCAAAATTTCTGTTGGTAAATTAAACATTGCAGTGAATATTTAAAATTTAAAATTTTAGTGGAATAACAAACTATTTACTGGAAATAGTGATAATTTCGTAGCAACTCTTAAAGTGCTTATCGAAAATTATGTTATTGTAATTGAAAATTATCAATATTCGTTACGTTCGTTAAAGTTACGTTCGTTAAACGGCAAATTTTTTATTGGAAATTAAAGACAGCAGTGAAAATTATAAAATTTTCTGCATAGATTTAATATGTTGTTGGGACCTCCAAAATTTTTACTGAAAACTGCAAACAATTTACTGGAAACGAAGACATTTTCATAAAAACAAAGAAAAGGTTGCAATTGAACTTGAAAATTACAAATTTTGGTAGACAATTGCGAAAATTTGATTGTAAATTGAACATTGTAGTAAAATTTATCAAATTTAAGTATTAATTCAATATTTATCTGTCAGTTGCAGAGTTTTTACTGAAAGTTATGAAATATCCATTGCTTCTTATAAAACATTCTACGAAAATTATGAAATTGCATTTAAAAATTTCAAATTTTAATTGTAAATTGCAAAATTTCTGTTTGTAAATTAAACATTGCAGTGAAAGTTATAAAATTGGCAGCATAAATTAAAAGAATTACCGCCAATTGTAACATTTTTACTGGAAATACTGGAAATTTTCTTATAAAGTAAGTAGGTAGAAATTTAGTTGCATGTTTCAACATTTCTTTCAGCTAGTAAGTAACTAAGTATAATTAGAACGAGTTTTAACTAGGTATAACTAGAAAGAGTCCATAATTTCAATCTAACTATCAAAAATATCAGAAACTTCTGATAGAAAGTTTCACTTTGAAAATGAGAAAAGTGAAAAAACATATTTCTGCATATTTCAGCATTTTTTCAGCTAGTAAATAACTAGGTATAACTAGATATGAACTAAGTATCTAGGCTTTTTATAAGACTAATCAATTAAGTATGGGTGTTTTAAAGTAAATATAGGTAGGTATACAAATGCAATTCAAATTTGTTTGGTTTATTTCATTTCAATCTATTATGCTGTCATCAGAAGATTATGTGCATATTCTCCATATTTTTGAGCATATCTTTCATTTTTGGGAATATATTTTCCATTTTTAAGACGATGTTTCTCATTTATAACAGCATATTTCCTAATTTTAAGTACAATTTTTTTTATTTTTAAGAGCATATTTTCCATTTATAAGAGCATATTTTCCATTTTTAAGAGGATGTTTCTCATTTATAAGAGCATATTTTCTAATTTTAAGCACAAATTTATTTTATTTTTAAGAGCACGTTTCCCATTTATAAAAGCATACTTTTTCGTTTTTAAGAACATATTTGTTTTAGTTTTCAGAGCATATTTTCCTTTTTTAAGAACACATTTTCCATTTTTAACAGCATATTTTTCATTTATAAGAGCATATTTTCTATTTTTAAGAACATATTTTTAATTTTTAAGGACATATTTTTCTTTTTTAAGAGCATATTTTGTATCTTTAATAGCATATTTTAAGCGTATTTATACTAGTTGTGTTGGAGCATATTTTTTGTTGCCGTAGTAATTAGAAACCGATTGGAAAATCCTGGATTATCGCAATTAGCTGGAACATCCAATTAGGGCGCCGCTAATTACGGATATGTGCGCCGGCGTGGATGAAAGGGCGGCACAAGGGGGCGCAGATAAGGGCCGAACCCTTCCGATTGTGCGTCTCCCGGCTCTAATTTGAAAATTCTCCGCGTTTTTCTCGGCATTCCGCCGCGTCCGCTCCTACCCCTAATGGCACCGGCGTATAAATAATAACCCCCCCTACGGACCCAATTAGGGTTGTTAACGATTTGTATTTGTCCACGCCGCTATTAATCAGACGCCCAAATTTCGTGACCGATTTTCGTCCACACAAATATCGATAATCTGTATGCACGTTTAGATTGACGGTGAATCAAATCGAGGCAATTGGACGTGTACAAGAGGAGCGAGAGGCATTTTAATTTGCGGCGTTTAAAAAATTACGCCGATTAGTGCGGCCCGTTGTTTTCTCCGCGATTACGTCCAGTTGTCTCCCGAACGGCCCCATAATGGGGCCCTGAAATGCGCAGTTTAATTTTATCGGGCGCACTTAAAGCGCTTCGCGTGCAGAACTGGCGGGCGATCGTCGATAAATTTCGACACTTTTTTGGGTCCCTCCTCGCCGAAGACCGAAGAAAGCGGCATCTCGGGCGGTCACACGTGTAGCTCTCACACCTTCCCGCAAAAAAAAAACGGGGCCCCGAAAGTTGACACGTTAAAAGCGTTTCACATTCTTACGCACACGTGGACACAGGGCAAAGGCACCGTAATCCAGAGTTTTTCAAACTTCTTCTCCCTGAGACTAGTTGAGTCTCCCTGATTATATTAATTCAATTCAATTCAATTATTTTATTTCACGTGGCCATTACAATAAATGGATGTGATTAGTCAAGTATAATAAAATTGTAATAAGAAAGCGCAAGCTGAAACTCTCATTTGAACAAAAGTTAAAGATGGAATTACTTGCAAAATGTGATTACTGCAGGAATGGATATTTTAATGAAGCACAACAACGGTTAAGAAGTGATATCTCGTAAATACATTTTGACATACTTTACGATATAGGTAAGATCTCTAAAAGGATTTTTTGTATTGTATTTATTTTCTCCTTTGACTTAAAAAAGTGTTTGAGTCGTCATAGAGGTTTAAAACATACTACATAAAGAAAGAAATGCACAGTAAAACATATAATACAAATATAAGATACATCATCCTAAGACTAAGGGTCGTAATGATGTTATATCTTTAATATCATGTATATCCTTAACAAGGATCACACTACAAATAAATATATGTAAATATTTCTAGCCTAATTAAGATGGTTTCTCTCTCTATTATATTACTATTATTATTATTATTATTATTATTATTATTATTATTATTATTATTATTATTATTATTATTATTATTGTTATTATTATTATTATCATTATGATTATTATTATTTTCATTATTATTATTATAAGGCACATGCATAAGTATTTCTTTCTGGTGGTGACAAATAGCACGTCCTCTCGTTTATAATTTGTTATTAAAAGTAAATTAGTTCAGCCTTTATGGAATCTTGGGCGATTTTAATGTCCCTTTTTCGTCCCTTCGTTTACCGTGCAGGCAATTATTCGTTATTGAAACGAAATTACGGCACACGTCTATTGATTCATGAGAGACGTGCGGCTGACGGGAGCAGCAGTAATGATACTACAGATTTCAATTAGCGGACATCCTATAATCTGTGATAATGAGAAAAAAAGGAGCGCACACGGATGCTGGGCGGCTCATCAAAGGGCTGCCGAAAGGGTTCATCAATCGGCGAGGGCGATTATTAAACATTTATTGAGAGTTTGAACACAATCACAGAGTTTGAAATGAATGTTGGTATTTATTACGACTTAAATAATTATAAAGTATTTTTTAAAGTAATTGTCATGAGGTATCATATTATTAAAATATTTTGAACATTACAAGGATAAATAAATGAGGCATAACAATCTGTTAATAGTAATTAATAATTAAACCATAAAACGTTTCAGATTTGAATATTTTGAAAATTATATTATTTTGTAAATTAATAGTCACAATCGGATCATTCATTATGAACATTAGATGGATAAATAAATGAGATAAATTGAATGTGTGTGTGGTAACCACTTAGTAAAACATATTGATTAAGGAGCTTTAAAAAATATTTGGTATAAGTTTCACATTTTTTTAAATCTCCTTAAATACATGAGTCGTTGCAATCTGTTAATAGTAAGTAATATTGAAACTATAAAACGTTTGAGTTTTTATTATTTTGAAAACTATGTCATAAAGTTATTCAAGATATAATGAGTTATTCAAATAAACTTTCATCAATGTTGCCAAATAAAAAAGTACAGATATTAAATGTATGTCTTAGCTTACAGTTGTCGAAACTGATAGATATGTCAGGGAACAGCTAAACACTTCAGTAGTTTATATTCAGACATACGTTTTTATTTCATGGCACGCTTTGATGAAAGATTTTTTGAATCCCATGTCATGTTACTACATTTCGAAGCAACACTAATTTCAAGTTCAATTTTTTTTTATTTTAATAAAACTTTAATACAAATAAAAATACTCAATTAACATATGTATTTGAAAGTTTTAATAAGGTCGATTTTTTTTTGTGAAGTCATTAAAAGTAAAAAAAACTAATTGAAATTGGTGTACAAATTACAACATTCAGAGGATAATTCGAGAATTTCTTTGAAATTGATTGAACTATTGTGTGGCAATTCTTAACTTTGAACAAAAATTACGAAATTTCCTTGGAATTTCAAACAATTAAAAGGAATGGAAATTTCAGTTTTCTACAGGTATTTTTTAATATTGATATAGCTTAATTAGAAATATCTCCAAAACGTACCAATATTAATGCAATTTATCATAGATATTCAGTGACATATAACCATCTAACGTGTTTAATTAGATCAATATCCAATGCGTTGCTCTTGAGATATTTGTTTTTATTTTGTTTCTAATTGATATTTTCAAATATAGATAATATTTCATTGGCAATATCTCAAAAACTGGCGTATCAATACTAATTAAATTTGTCACTGATATTTAATGATATATTTTTATATAACATGTTGAATTTTATTAATCTCCAATGTGTTATTCTTGAGATATTTGTATTTTTACTGTGTTAGTATGTTTTCCATTGATATTTTCAACTATAGATATGACTTCATTCGCGATAACTCCAAAACTGGCGTACCAATATTAATATTATTTATCATCAATATTTAGTAGTATATTACTATCTAACGTGTTTAAGGAGATTAATATCCAATGCGTTGTTCTTGAGATATTTGCTTTTTACTGCGATTGTGTATTTTCCATTGATATTTTCAACTATTGATATGATTTTATTCGCGATAACTCTAAACCTGGCGTACCAATATCAATGTAATTTATCATCGATATTCCATAATATATTAGTATCTAATGTATAGAATTTAATTAATATCCAATGTATAATTATAGAGATATTTGGAATTAACTGTGATTATGTGGTTTCCCATTGAAATTTTCAAATATTGATATTACTTCATTAGTGATAACTCCAAAACTCATGTATCAGTATTAATGTAATTTATTTTCAGTATTCAGTGATGTATTGGCATCTAATTTTTAGAATTTTATTAATATCCAATGCATCATTTTTGAGATATTTTTTTTAAATTTGGTTTCCATTGATATTTTCAAATATTGATAATATTTCATTAGAGATATGTCAAAAACTGGCGTATCAATACTAACCAAATTTATTATTGATATTTAATCATATATTTGTATATAACATGTTGAATTTTATTAATCTCCAATGCGTTATTCTTGAGATATTTTCGTATTTACTGGGTTAGTATGTTTTGCATTGATGTTTTTAACTATTGATCTGACTTCATTCGCAATAACTCCAAAACTGGCGTATCAATATTAATGTAATTTATCACCGATATTTACTAGTATATTACCATCTAACGTGTTTAATTAGATAAATATCCAATGCGTTGTTCTTGAGATATTTGCTTTTTACTGGGATCGTGTATTTTCCATTGATATTTTCAACTAGTGATATGACTTCATTCGCGATAACTCCAAAACTGGCGTACCAATATCAATGTAATTTATCATCGATTTTCAATAATATATGAGTACATAATGTATAAAATTCAATTAATATCCAATGTATAATTATTGAGATATTTGGAATTTTCTGTGATTATTTGTTTTCACACTGAAATTTTCATATATTGATATTACTTCATTAGTGATAACTCCTAAACTCATGTATCAATATTAATGTAGTTTATTTTTAGTATTCAGTGTTGTATTGGCATCTAATTTCTGGAATTTAATTAGTATCGAATGCATCATTCTTGAGATATTTGTTTTTATTTTGTTTCCAATTGATATTTTCAAATATTGATAATATTTCATTGGCGATATCTCTAAAACTGGCGTATCAATACTAACTAAATTTATTATTAATATTTAACGATACATTTGTATATAACATGTTGAATTTTTTTAATATCCAATGCGTCATTCTTGAGATATTTACTTTTTTACTGTGTTAGTATATTTTCCTTTGATATTTTCAACTATTGATATGACTTCATTTGCGATAACTCTATAACTGGCGTACCAATATCAATGTAATTTATCATCGAATTTCAATAATATATTAGTACCTAATTTATATAATTGAATTAATATCCAATGTATAATTATTGAGATATTTGGAATTTACTGTGATTATGTGGTTTCCCATTGAAATTTTCAAATATTGATATTACTTCATTAGTGATAACTCCAAAACACATGTATCAATAATAATGTAGTTTATTTTCAGTATTCAGTGATGTATTAGCATCTAATTTGTATAATTTAATTAATATGCAATGCATCATTCTTCAGACATTTGTTTTTATTTTGATTCTAGTTGATATCTCCAAATATTGATAATATTTCATTGGCGATATCTCAAAAACTGGCGTATCAATACTAATTAAATTTATTGTTGACATTTAATGATATATTTTTATATAACATGTTGAATTTTATTAACATCCAATGCGTCATTCTTGAGATATTTTCTTTTTTACTGTGTTAGTATGTTTTACATTGATATTTTCAACTATTGATATGACTTCATTCGCGATAACTCGAAAACTGGCGTACCAATATCAATGTAATTTATCATCGATTTACAATAATATATTAGTACCTAATGTATAAAATTGAATTAATATCCAATGTATAATTCTTGAGATATTTGAAACTTACTGTGATTTCCCATTGAAATTTTCAAATATTGATATTACTTCATTAGTGATAACTCCAAAACTCATGTATCAATATTAATGTAGTTTATTTTCACTATTCAGTGGTGTATTGGGATCTAATTTGTAGAATTTATTCAATAACCAATGCATCATTCTTGAGATATTTGTTTTTATTTTGTTTCCAATTGATATTTTCAAATATTGATAATATTTCATTGGCGATATCTCTAAAACTGGTGCATCAATACTAATTAAATTTATTATTAATATTTTGTAATGTATTTCTATATAATATATTGAATTTGATTAATATTCAATGCGTCATTTTTGAGATATTCCTTTTTTTACTGTGTTCGTATGTTTTCCATATATATTTTCAAATATTGATGTGACTTCATTCGCGATAACTCCAAAACTGGCGTACCAATATCAATGTAATTTATCATCGATATTTAATAATATATTAGTATCTAATATATAGAATTGAACTAATATCCAATGTATAATTATTGAGATATATGGAATTTACTATGATTATGTGGTTTCCCATTGAAATTTTCATATATTGATATTACTTCATTAGTGATAACTCCAAAACTCATAGATCAATGTTAATGTAGATTATTTCCACTATTAAGTGATCTATTGGCATCTAATTTGTAGAATTTAATTAATACGCAATGCATCATTCTTGAGATATTTGTTTTTATGTTGTTTCTTATTGATATTTTCAAATATCGATACTATTTAATTGGCGATATCTCAAGAACTGGCGTATCAATACTAATTAAATTTATTATTGATATTTAGTGATATATTTTTATATAACATGTTGAATTTTATAAATATCCAATGCGTAATTCTTAAGATATTTGCTTTTTTACTGTGTTCGTATGTTTTCCATTGATTTTTTCAACTATTGATGTGACTTGATTGGTGATAACTATAAAACTGGCGTACCAATATCAATATTATTTATCATCGATATTCAGTTATGTATTGGTATTTAATGTATTGAATTGATTTAATATCCAATGAATGATTGATTGGAAAAAAAACCAAAAATGACATACAAACTATAGAACTGAAGTAAATATTACAAAATGTTAATGAAAATTCGAAAATGAGGCGGAAACGCCGATAGCCTAATAAGTATTGATTTTTCTGGGTTCAATAATAGAACTTAAAAGTACAAAATTATGAAGTAAACTTGATCATTTAAATGGACTTTTAAACATGTTTTGGAAACTTTGTAAATTTGATCGTCCTCAATTAATGTGCTAGAATGGCTAGACTGAAATTTGTAAATGGATTGAAAATTTCAAGTTAACCAATATTATTAATTAGGTTAATATTATTAACCTAACTTAACCTAACCTAAAGACAATTCTCCTGAAAATTATGTTCCTGTCAGTTTTAAATAAGTGAAAAAATCGAGTACCTACTTATACAGTTTTCTGTATTGGTCAGTGTGGATTATCAATAGCTGAAATTTCTCAAAATCCCACCGGCGCGAACGCATAATTCTAATTGTAATTGAATCGATAATTGAATTAATTCGAAGCTCGTGGCAACCGTCCGGTAGTCGCAGCCTGTGGTCATCTCTCCGTTGCACAAGGCCCCATAAAAACGCAATTAAACGCAGCTCATCGAGTGCGTGTCCACGTTATGTAAATTGCGTCCACCTGCGTCCAAGTGCGAAACCGTCGAAAGTTGCCAGGAAGAAAATGACCGGCGAGTGTCCGACATTCCGTCGTCCGTTGCGCAACGTATAGGACCGAGGACAACGTGAAACTTCGAGGCCACCACCGCCGCCCCATGGCGGCATTTCCGGTGGCGATCACGCGAGAGCCGGGAGGAAACCGCAGACGCGACCTTGCGGGTCATGCTCGATTCGTCCGCCAATCTTCACGAATTAAGCGCGGTTTTCAAGCCAGACACACGCTCGACAAATATGCAGTGTGGTGAATAAGTTTGGAAATTTATTCGCAATTGCTGAATTTTATCGCATAAACTGTTTATTTCTTAAGTTCAATTTCAATGCGATCATCTTCTGTAGGCTGATAGAAAGATATCGATAATTTGATATCGATTGATATTGACAAAACGAAAAGTATACCAGTTAACACTAAACTGTTGACCCAGCAGAAATTAAAAAAAATATACCAATTATACTATGAAAAAAATTCTGTCATAAAAAAATATATGACATCATATATATTTTTTTTGTAATGTTTGTATTTTGTACTGTAAGACACATTCATTACAGGTACCACAGTATTACCATTGATATTATCTAAGGACTAAGGATATTATAATACTGAGGGTATTATAATCAATGATACAAATTATATCTTATATTATATTCATGTTATTATTTGTACGACAGTTAGATAAAAATAATATGGCATATTAATGCATCATCCACGCCGGCGCACATATCCGTAATTAGCGGCGCCCTAATTGGATGTTCCAGCTAATTGCGATAATCCAGGATTTTCCGATCGGTTTCTAATTACTAGGGCAACAAAAAATATGCTCCAAACAAACTAGTTTAAGCGCTAAAAATATGCTCGTAAAAATAAAAAATATGTTCTTAAAAATGGAAAAATGCTCTTATAAATGGGAATCAACCTATTAAAAATAAAAACTATGTTCTTAAAAATTGAATATATGGTCTTATAAATGGGAAATATGCTCTTATAAATGGGAATCATCCTCTTAAAAATAAAAACTATGTTCTTAAAAATGGAATATATGGTCTTATAAATGGGAAATATGCTCTTATAAATGGGAATCATCCTCTTAAAAATGGAAAATATGCTCTTATAAATGGGAAACATGCTCTTAAAAACGGAAAATATGGTCCCAAAAATGAAAAATATGCTTAAAAAGATTAAAATTGAGAGTATAAATTCTCTGACGACAGTATAACATAATGAAATGAAATAAACCAAACATATTTGAATTAAATTTGTATTCCTAATTTTACTTTAAAACACCCACACTGAATTAATTAGTCTTATAAAAAGCCTACATACTTAGTTCATATCTAGTTATACCTAGTTACTTACTAGTTGAAAAAAATGCTGAAATATGTGGAAATGTGATTTTTCACTTTTTTCAGTTTCATAGTGAAACTTTATTTCAGTAGTTTCTGATATTTTCTATAGTTAGATTGAAAATATGGACCCTTTTGCCCGTTTGATATTTTATTTGCAAATAAATTTTAGAAACCCAGAAATGGAAAATATGCTCTTAAAAATAAAAAATGTTCTTAAAAATGGAAAACATGCTCTTAAAAATTAAAATATGTTCTTAAAAATAGAATATATCTTACAAATGAATGGGAAACATGCTCTTATAAATTGAAAATATGTTCGATTAGATTAAAAATATGCTAAAAAATGGAGAATAATAAACCAAACAAATTTGAATTGAATTTATATTTCTACCTACCTTCACTATAAAACACCCACACTTAATTAATTAATCTTATAAAAGCCTAGATACTTAGTTCATATCTAGTTATACCTAGTTACTTACTAGCTGAAAAAAAAATGCTGAAATATGCAGAAATACGGTTTTTCACTTTTTTCAGTTTCATAGTGAAACTTTATTTAAGTAGTTTCTGATATTTTCGATAGTTAGATTAAAATTATGAACTCTTTCGCCCGTTTGATATTTCAATTACAAATAAATTTCAGAGTCTTATAAATGGAAAATATGCTCTTAAAAATAAAAAAACATGTTCTTAAAAATGGAAAACATGCTCTTAAAAATATAAAATATGTTCTTAAAAATAGAATATATACTCTTACAAGTGAATGGGAAACATGCTCGTATAAATGGAAAATATGTTCCCAAAGATTAAAAATTTGCTAAAAAAATGAAGAATAATAAACCAAACATATTTGAATTGAATTTGTATACCTACCTACTTTCACTATAAAACACCCACACTTAATCAATTAATCTTATAAAAAGCCTAGATACTTAGTTCATATCTAGTTATACCTAGTTACCTACTAGCTGATAAAAATGCTGAAATATTCAGAAATAAGGTTTTTCACTTTTGTCAGTTTCATAGTAAAACTTTCTTTCAGAAGTTTCTGATATTTTTGATAGATTAAAATTATGGACTCGTCCGCCCATTTGATATTTTAATTGCAAATAAATTTCTACCTACTTACTTTATAAGAAAAATTGGTCGCATTTTCAGTAAAATTTTTGCAATTGCCGATAATTGTTTCAATTTATGCTGACACTTTTATGACTTGCACTGTAATGTTTAATTTACAAACAGAAATTTTGTAATTTACAATGTAAGTTTGAGATTTTCAAATGCAATTTCGTAATTTTCGTGGGACGTTTTATAAGAACTAACAGATATTAATCATTAAGATGGTTGAGATCTTTACTTTGTGGTAATCCATATTACATTTAGAATAAAACACTACTATGTTTTAACCATATAATTTATGGTTATGGTTAAAACATAGTAGTGTTTTATTCTAAATTCAATAGATAGTACATCATGTCCAGTAATAAATTTGCAACTGCCATATAAATTGTAAAGCAATGCTGAAATTTGATAATTGTTACTGAACTGTTTAATTTACTACTACTATTTTGCAATTTTCTATCAAATTTGGTAATTTTCAAGTGCAATTTCAGGTTTTTCTTTGTTTTGTTGAAAATTTCATTTAAATGCAATTTCATAATTTTCGCAGAATGTTTTATTTCAATGGAAATTTTATTATTTCCATTAAAAAAAACGCAACTGCCAGATAAATTTTAAATTAATGCTAAATTTTGATAACTTTCACTGCAATGTTTAATTTACAATCAAAATTTCGCAATTTTTTTATCAAAATTTATAATTTTCAAGTGCCATTTCAAGATTTTCTTTGTTTTTATGAATATTTCTTCATTTTCAGTAAATATTTTGAAGTCTGCAGTAAAAATTATGCATTTTCCAACAATGGTATTACATTTATGCTGAGAATTTTATAATTTTCAGTGCTGTCTTTAATTTCCAATCCAAATTTTGCCGATTCTAACGAATATTACTAATTTTCAAATATAATAACATAATTTTCACTTAAATTTCACTATTTCCAGTAAAACTTTGTTATTGCCACTAAAATTTTAAATTCCAAATATGCACTGTAATGTTTATTGCAAATTTTTTAATCTTCAATCAAAATTTGTATTTTTCAATTGCGATTTCAAGTTTTTTTTGTTTTTGTCTGAAAATTTCATAATTTTCAGTAAACATTTGGCAGTTTTCAGTAAAAAATGTGCAGTTTCCAGGAACATTTCAAATTCATGCCGAGAATTTTACAATTTTTAGTGCAGTCTTTGATTTCCAATCAAAATTTTGCACTATCCAATGAATATTACTAATTTTTCATTACATTTTCACAAGTTTCAACACATACTTTGTACGGCATAACGACAATTTCATCATTTTCAGTAAAAAAACTTGTAAATGCCTATATTTTTATAAATTGATGTTGACAGCTTTATAACTTTTGCTGCAATGTTTATGTTACAATAAAAACTTCGCAATTTCATAAAAAAAAATATATTTTCAAGTACGTAATAAGTAATTTATTAAATTGTATAACTTGTGTCGTGTAAAGACTCCATATAAATAAAATATTTCTGAATATTACGATATAAAAATTTTCGATGAATTATAGTATTTCATCATTTCACGTAAACGTTTTCAGTGCTATGTAATCGGTATAATTTTCAATCAAAATTTGGCACTTTCCAATTATCATTGCTAATTTTAAATTAGAGTTATTTAATTTTCGATGAATATTTGATAAATTTCAATGAAAATTTTATCAATTTTAACAAATTTCATCAGTTCTGGTAACATTAATTTGCTATTAGCAGTAAAAGTTTAGAATTATGATAAAAAAATTATAATTTTCGCTGCAATTTAATTTACAATCAAAATTTTGCACTTTCCACTGAATATTGTTATAAGATTGAAAAAGACTTAAAAGAAACGGAAATAGAGAGTTGGAAGGTAAAAGTAGAATGCAGAAAAAATGGCGAGGTATAGTTAAAAGAGCGTTAGCCATAGAAGAAGAGTAAAATGAGGACTAATCCACTTAGTAAATTGGATCGTGAAGACTCCTTACGAGTGGCTAAATCCCAAAAGGGAGTGTAAAGCCTTAATAATAATAAATAATAATAATAATGAATATTGTTAATTTTGAATTAGAGTTTCTTAATTTTCGATGAATTTTTGGTAACTTTTATTAAAAATTTCATAAATTCCGGCAAAAAAAATGCAATTGCCCGCAAAGTTTTAAATACTTGATGAGAATTTTAAAATTTTTAGTGCTACGTTTAATTTCCAATCAAAATTTTGCACTTCTCAACGAATATTGCTAATTTTCGGTGACTAATTGAAAATGCCATCAATTTCAATAAAATATTTGTAATTGCCAGCAAAATTTTAAATTCTTGCTGAGAATTTTATAATTTTCAACGCTATGTTTAATTTCTAATTAAAATTTTACGCAATAAAATGATTATTCCGGCTATGTCGATGACATTGTCTTATTATCGATAAGTATTTGATAAATTTGATGGAAAATTTTACAAATTCAAAGATATTGGATTTTGTGGAATATCTCCGGAAGTAAGCGGAAATTTCTGGTTTTCTCAAAAGATCATTACTGACCATGCGCCAGTTTATTGTTTATGGGTAATTTAACCGCCTTTGTAACTTTTATGGCTTTCGAGATCCCCATGCTGTTGATCCTTATTTTGGACACCCTGTATACCCTATATATTTGTATGATGTATGTAAGACACATATCTATTATACCTCAGTACTACTGTAGGATTCATGTTATTTTTTTGTATGATAGACAGACAAAAGTAATATGGCATAGTAATGCTACGTCAGCTTTATTGGATGATACAATTATTAAACGACAAAACCGGGGTATCAATGCATTAACACCAATTACACTAATTTATGTATTTACAAGAGCGCCCATAATTCCCCTTTATTGCCTGCTCTAACAACGCGTGACATGCAAGAAATTGTGGTTAAAGTCATATTAATGTCTCGGTGCTCATTTACTTCATTAATGAATGGCGCTGGTGGCTTAATGGCGGCTAATTACCAGCGGCACTCGCCGAAGCACCGCGATTCGCCACGTCTTCTGGCGCAATCCTCAGACAGCGCTGAAGACCATTGTCGCGTTAATATCACGATTCATCACCTCTGGATTAGCGGCGATAAACGTCTGGGTGATTTACGCCGCTACCGTTATCAGGTGCCGCGCCAATTAGTAAAGAAAAATAAAAGTTTGTGTTACGAATGTCGGGCCCAGGCAATAATAGGTGTCTTGTGTGGCTATAAACTGGGCCTAGGATGTCGCGGCTTGGGCCGCGGGAAACAGTAGTTACAGGGAGATTCTGTAATTAAACCGGCGTTATACGGCCGTTTTACAGCCCGGGGTTTTATAATTTAATATATAGATCTATAAATTACCTCATCCGACTTACTCCAACAGCACTTAAACCCGGGGGACGTAAAAAGGCCCCCTTTAATCACCGAAAAGGCTGCATAAAAAAATACTTTTAATTTCATTCACACGCCCGATGTATGCACCCACGATTCCGGGAATGTCCTGTGGTCCAGCCGAGCGGCAAATTGCCACCGAGGCAAATCCCCCCGAATTTTTGACACGAAATTGAATTGTCGAAATTTCGGACGCACAATCCACGGCTAATCGTTCTATTCAGCCGGTCCGCATTCATAAACGGCCACTTCCTGCCCCGTGCTTATACAAGCCTTTATGGCCCCCGATGACTTTCAGATTCGCTTTGGGCGCGCGCCCCAAGATCCCACCGAAAGATTGCGCCCAATGTATTGATTAGTTCTATTGGGAGCATAGGTGTAATCACTGAAATTAGCCCCACAAATTGCCATCGCATATTTGTCCGTAATTGGTGCATAAATATTTATGCCGGTTTTGTTGTGACCCCCATTCGTGGGGATGACGGATGAAAAATTTCCCCGCCGTCATTATTTACAGTCAATTTATTAAAATATACGCCGCCTAAACGCGCGCGAGCGCTAAATGATATGTAATGAAAATAATAATTCGGCCCTTAAATAAAACCTCTTCGGCCCTCAGGTGTGGCAAAACGGCGACTCTGGCCATCGACAATGGGCCAGAGTCGCCTTTGTGGTGCCAGAAAGGGTTGATGGACAGGCTTTCTCGCGCGGCCGAGGCACCGAGGCACCCTTTATGCGGCACTTAGCGGTTGCCAAAACTAAATATTATTGCTCTCTCACGAGAAATTGCGGCCCATTGTGCCTTCCCTCACACTCTTGCGAGAAGAAATCGGCGGGCAACGTTTCAATTCCCGCGTGAAAAGAGCGGCCGATTCCGACTGGACACTGGCCAAGACGACCTTTCGCGGAGCTTTCAGTCCGTGACAGTTTACATTTCAATTAGCATTGTTGCTCACTGCTCTGGCAAGTGGTATCAGCAATTTAGGTCAATTGATTTATAACGTCCAAAGTTGAAAGCGTGTGAATTTTGATGATAAATCGTAGCACAACTTAATCAGATAGTGCTCGAAATCTTTACAGTTATTGAGTGGTATGAACATTTATTCCATATACATAATTTACATAACATGCATAATACACATACATTGATATATAATATAATACAAGATATATGGAATGAGCCAACGACTTTCGTCTTTTGGCCGTTGTTTTTGGATTTCTGTCACTGGAAATCCAAGAACAACGGCAGTCATGAAAACAACAGTAATTCAAAAAATCTAGGCATTCGAAATGTGGGCATATCGAAGAATATTGAAAATTAGCTGGGTAGAAAAAATTACTAACGTAGAGATTCTACAAAGACTAAATAAAAGTAAGGAACTAGGAAACACCATCATAAGCCGGAAATTAGAATATTTCAGACACATCATGCGGCATCCGGAAAAGTATGGTCTGCTACATCTTATTATACAAGGCAAGATAACAGGAAATGATGAGTGTAGGAATAAAGACAACCTCATGATTAAAAAACTTAAGAACATGGTATGGCAGAACAACCATTTCGAGCAGCAGTTAATAAAGTGAAAATTGTCAATTTAATTGCCAACATCCTTGTCAACATTCGAATCAGCCAAAACACTTTGAAGAAAATTGAATTTCCAACAAAAGTAATTTTCATTCCAACTTTAACGTTACTCATTCAGGCATACAAATTATTGACGGGCAAACTTACACAATTTCCATGAAAAGTTTGTAATGTGCATTAAAGTTTTCTAATTTCCTTGTTAATTTTGTAATTTTCAGTTCATTTTTTGAAATTCCATTACAATTTTGTGATATACAAAATTTCCTCCAATTTTATAGTTTGCACGATATTACATAAACTGAGGACGATAAAATTTATACAGGTTCCATGAAAAGTCTGTAATATGCTTTCAATTTTTCGAATTTCCTTTATAGTTTGTACTTTTCAGTTCAATTATTAAAATATCATTAATATTTTGTAATATTTACTGCAACTTTATAGTTTGCATGGCATTACATTAACTGAGGACGATCAAATTTACACAGTTTCCATGAAAAGTTTGTAATGTGCATTCAAGTTTTCGAATTTCCTTCATACTTTGTATTTTTTAGTAATTATTGAAATGTCATTAATATTTGTAATATTCACTGCAACTTTATAGTTTGGATGACATTATATTAACCGAGGACGATCAAATTTACACAGTTTCCATGAAATATTTGTAATGTGCATTCAAATTTTCGAGTTTCCATAACAGTTTTGTTCTTTACACAATTTCCATAAAAAGTTTGTAATGTGCATTCAAGTTTTCGAGTTTCCTTGACAGTTTTGTTCTTCACACAATTTCTATAAAAAGTTTCTAATGTGCATTCAAGTTTTCAAGTTTCCTTGACAGTTTTGTTCTTTACACAATTTTCATAAAGAGTTTGTCATGTGCATTCAAGTTTTCGAGTTTCCTTGACAGTTTTGTTCTTTACACAACTTCCATGAAAAGTTTGCAATGTGCATTCAAGTTATCGAGTTTCCTTGACAGTTTTGTTCCTTACACAATTTCCATAAAAAGTTTGTAATGTGCATTCAAGTTTTGAAGTTTCCTTGGCAGTTTTATTCTTTACACAATTTCCATAAAGAGTTTGTAATGTGCATTCAAGTTTTCGAGTTTCCTTGACAGTTTAGTTCCTTACACAATTTCCATAATCAGTTTGTAATGTGCATTCAAGTTTTCGAGTTTCCTTAATAGTTTTGTTCTTTACACAAGTTCCATAGAAAGTTTCTAATGTGCATTCAAGTTTTCAAGTTTACTTGACAGTTTCTTTCTTTATACAATTTCCACAAAGAGTTAGTAATGTGCATTCAAGTTTTCGAGTTTCCTTGGCAGTTTTGTTCTTTACACAATTTCCATAAAAAGTTTGTAATGTGCATTCAAGTTTTTGAGTTATCGATAATGAAGTCATATCAATATTTGAATATATCAATAGAAAACACATGCTCACAGTAAAAGCTAATATCTTAATAATTACACATTGGATATTAATCCAATTCAATGAATTAGATTTAAATACATTACTGAGTATTGAAAATAAATTGCATTAATATTTGTACGCCACTTTTGCAGATATCGCTAATGTAGTCAAATCAAAATTTTAAAATGTCAATGGAAAAACTATGATCAAAGTAAAAAATAAATATCTCAAGAAACCCGCATTGGATATAAATCAAATTTAATATATTAGAGACCTACATATCACCGGATATCAGTGAGTAATAAATTTGATATTGGTATGCCAGTTTTTGAGTTATCGCTAAAGAAGTAATATTAATATTTGAAAATATCAATGGAAAACTAAGGATCGCAGTAAATAGCGAATATCTTAAGAATTACACATTGGATATTAATCGAATTTAATATGTTTGATGAAAATATATCACTGAATATCGAAAATAAATTTCATTAATATTGGTACGTCACTTTTACAGATATCAATAATGAAGTCAAATATAAATTTTCAAATATCAATGGAAAAACCATGATCAAAGTAAAAAGTAAATATCTCAAGAAACCCGCATTGGCTATGAATCAAATTTAACACATTAGATAACAATATATCACCGGATATCAGTGACAAATTCCATTGATATTGGTACGCCAGTTTATGAGTTATCGTCATAGAAGTCATATCTACTTTTGAAAATATAAATGGAAAACACATGATCACAGTAAAAAGCTAATATCTTGAGAATTACTCATTGGATACAAATCCAATTCAATAGATTAAATACAAATATATCACTAAATATACAAAATAAATTGCATTAATATTGGTACGCCACTTTTGTAGATATCGCCATGGCAGTGAAATCAAAATTTTAAAATATCATTGAAATAACCATGATCAAACCAATAAGTAAATATCTCAAGAAACCCGCATTAGGTATAAATCAAATTTAATATATTAGAAACCAACATATCACCGGATATCAGAGATAAATAGGATTGATATTGGTACGCCAGTTTTTGAGTTATCGCTTAAGAAGTAATATCAATATTTGAAAATATCAATGGAAAACACATGATCACAGTAAAATGCTAATATCTTAAGAATTACACATTGGATATGAATCCAATTCAACAGATTACATATAAATATATCAATGAATATCAAAAATAAATAGCATTAATATTAGTATGTTACTTTTGCAAATATCGCTAATGCAGTCAAATCAAAATTTTAAAATATCAATAGAAAAACCATGATCAAAATAAAAAATAAATATCTCAAAAACACCGCATTGGTTATAAATCAAATTTAATATGTTAAAGACCAACATATTATCGAGTATCAGTGATAAATTGCATTGATATTGGTACGCCAGTTTTTGAGTTATCGCTAAAGAAGTCATGTCAATATTTGAAAATATTAATGGAACACACATGATCACAGTAAATAGGTAATATCTTAAAAAGTACACATTGGATATTAATAAAATTCAACAGATTAGATCCAAATATATCACTGAATATTGAAAATAAATTGCATTAATATTAGTACGCCACTTTTGCAGATATTGATGGTGCAGTCAAATCAAAATTTTAAAATATCAATGGAAATATCATCATCAACGTAAAAAGTAAATATCTCAAAAAAACCGCATTGGTTATAAATCAAATTTAATATATTAAAGACCAACATATTATCGAGTATCAGTGATAAATTGCATTGATATTGGTACGCCAGTTTTTGAGTTATCGCTAAAGAAGTCATGTCAATATTTGAAAATATTAATGGAACACACATGATCACAGTAAATAGGTAATATCTTAAAAATTACACATTGGATATTAATCAAATTCAACAGATTAGATCCAAATATGTCACTGAATATTGAAAATAAATTGCATTAATATTGGTACGCCACTTTTGTAGATATCGCCATGGCAGTCAAATCAAAATTTTAAAATATCAATGAAATAACCATGATCAAACTAATAAGTAAATATCTCAAGAAACCCGCATTGGATATAAATCAAATTTAATATATTAGAGACCTATATATCACCAAATATCACTGACAAATAGGATTGATATTGGTACGCCAGTTTTTGAGTTATCACTAAAGAAGTAAAATCAATATTTGAAAATATCAATGGAAAACACATGAGCACAGTAAAAAGCTAATATCTTAAGAATTACACATTGGATATGAATCCAATTCAACAGATTAGATAAAAATACATCACTGAATATAGAAAATAAATTGCATTAATATTGGTACGCCACTTTTTCAGATATCGTTAATGCAGTCAAATCAAAATTTTAAAATATCAATAGAAAACCATTATCAAAGTAAAAAGTAAATATCTCAAGAAACCCGCATTGTGTATAAATCAAATTTAATATATTAGAGACCCATATATCACCGGATATTTGTGACAAATTTCACTGATATTGGTACGCCAGTTTTTGAGTTATCACTAAAGAAGTCATATCAATATTTGACAATATCAATGGAAAACACATAATCACAGTAAAAAGCTAATATCTTAAGAATTACGCATTGGATATTAATCCAATTTAATATGTTTGATGAAAATATATCGCTGAATATCTAAAATAAATTGCATTAATATTGGTATGTCATTTTTGCAGATATCGCTAACGCAGTCAAATCAAAATTTTAAAATATCAATAAAAAAACCATTATCAAAGTAAAAAGTAAATATCTCAAGAAACCCGCATTGGGTATAAATCAAATTTAATATATTGGAGACCTACATATCATCGGATAGCAGTGGCAAATTGGATTGATATTGGTACGCTGGTTTTTGAGTTATCACTAAAGAAGTCGTATTAATATTTGAAAATATCAATGGAATACACATGATCGTAGTAAAATGCTTACATCTCAAGAATGAGGCTTTGAAATAATATCCAATTTAATACCAATATATCACTGAATATCAATGATGTAGCAAATTCGAATATTCATATGTACAATATTCATTGTCTAGTAAGTGTGTACTTACATTTGCGTGGAATACTAAATGTCCTTGCACTAAGTTGATACTTACCTAAGTATCAAGTAAATCCTAAGTAATAGTATATATTGAAAACTAAGTTAATAACCTAAATAATCCAGATTTTCATAAACTGGTTAAAAAATTATCAAGATTTAGATAATTTTCATTTGAAATTGAATGAAAATTTAATAAAAATCTTGTAAATGTATAAGTAGCAAGCATTAAGGTAGTATTGTGAACAATTTCATTTGTTTATTTATTATTTTCAAAAAATTCTTTGCAATTTTTTGCAAATTTATAGGTTTTCTACATCTTATATGTGTCTTATATAATATATTCTACATCATTTCTGATTTATACTACTTTATACTATTACCAATGATTTGTATATATTCTTTTGTGAAATTATATCGCAATTTTATTTGAAATTTCATGTCATTTTTACAATATTGTACGATTTTAATGTCTTGAGGATTTTATTAGTGATTTTTTTCTGAGGACTATATCTCATGTAATTTTACTTGAATATTTGAATTTTCATGCAATTTATGAAGGTTTATCAATTTATAAGTTCTCACACTTATTCAATACACACTTTTCGAGTAGTATTAGAGAACAACCAATTATTATTTTTTCCTGATTATTTATTTAAACTCATGAATGTCTCACAACGCCACAATAATCAATATTACAAGTAATCATATAATTATTTTAATATATTCTTTTGTGAAATTACATCAGACTTTGCAATTTTATTTGAAATTTCATGACATTTTTACAATTTTATAAATATCTTTAATGTCTTGAGGATTTTATTAGTGAATTTTAAGATTTCTGAGGACTTTTATAACTTATGTAATTTTACTTGAATATTTGAATATTCGTGCAACTTTAAAGTTTATTAATTTATAAGTCCTCACACTTATTCAAGTTCACACTTATTCAAGTTAACACTTTTTAAGTAGTATTTGAGAACAAGCAATTATTAGTTCTTCCTGATTTTATATTTAAACTAATGAATGTGTCACAACACCACAACAATCAATATTACAATAATCGAGATATTGCAGTTAATTTTGTCGGTTTCGAAGAAATCAATATTTAATGAAGTTCTAGACTAAAATTAATAACGAAACTTTCTGCGATTGTTAAATGCACGTTTTGCTATTAGAAAATGGAAAAATATGAATGCACTTTTTGCTATTACAAAATGGAAAAATATGAATGCACCCCATCTTTAGGTTTTCCGGAATTTATGGGTTTCAGTTCACTTTGAATGTTTCTATAGACACCTAGTAATTTTTAGACGTTATATATGAAATGTAATAGTAGCACTGAATATACGTTAAATACTGTACTAAAAGCTCTCCTTTCGTTTTCAATCGGAGATTACCACAGCTACTACAACTGGTGACCCTGACGTGATGTGAACATGCAACTTCCTGACGGTGTGATCATTGTTTTTGTATATTTTTTCAATAAAAAATCGTAAAGGCATTATGAAATATGATTTCTAGACAATTTTCAAGATTTTCAATATGCCTCAGACTTTCATCAATATTCAACGCAACGGAATGATCTTGGATTTGTTTACGTGCGCATACCATGTTTCTATATTCCCAACCGCCGACCCTTCGATTAGGCACCGAATCCATCATTACCATTATTTTAGGCTCAATCAAATCAGTGGTGCAGCCGACTGCACCGAGGGCCCAGACGCGCTGCCATTCTCCTCTGGTGTTTGCTCTCTTACCTTTCTGCATATTTACGCCGCTCCCAGGAACCGGGGCCGTCATCTTTACCGGAGGCTGCGCATCTATTCACGTCTGCCTTCACGCATCCCTTCGCCCGAGAGAACATTTTTATGGTTCAATAAATATCGCCCCCTTTGTTTAACGGTTCTGGGATCCGATACGGCCCCGGAGTACCTCTCACAGAAAAAATAATCATCCGTGGAGGAGACACTAATACGAAAGCGTACGAAGGAGGAAAGCGAAGAAAACGGTTGGATTTTTTTGAAATACATAAAACTTTCTGTATCTTCGTTAATATTGAGATTTCGAAAAAGTGTTGAAGGACTTTTAGTGTTGTTTTTGTGTGTGCAATAACCTCCCGAAATGTTTGCTCAAAATTGTTTATAACAATGATTGCTGTGCAAATTTATGTGAAGAATGTGGCCTTGCTGGAAGCTTTACCACACCTCTCGTCGCGTCCGCTGGTCCTTCACGTTGCGATCCAATCAAAGATCTCGCGCTCCTGCCATTGTCCACGCAATTCCTCGTCCTCGGTCCGTGCAGAAGGAGGTCCTCAGCGCTACTCTCGCTTTCCACCGGCTAGCCGTGCCTGAGGGTCCTTGCGACCAGTTTCGTAATATCTGTTTTACATCTGTCTTCTTCGAGCATGCCCATATTATTCCGATTCGAATGAGGCGCAAGGTGCAGGCTAATTAAAACGAACTTATTAGACGAGGGCAAACCGAGGCCGCAGCGAGAGGAAGCGAGAGGCAGGACTGGGGCTCCCACCTTTTATTTATAAACAAATGTTAGACACGCTCCCGCGGTTGGCGCGTGCGTAACTTCCGACACCTGCCAGAAAACGCGCACGTCGATATGCTAATGATATTAATGTCGTCTAATTTATATGCCCGGCGTAATTAATGCTAATTGCGGTGCGGCCTTATTCGACCGGCAATTACTCCCCACCAGCGCAAGAAGAGAAAAATCCATCAGTTTAGAAAATCCTTTAACGTCGAGAAACGCCACGATTAAAAATTTAAATTGTCGGAATTAATTACGTCCATTAATAATTTTAATAAACTCACCGCTCCGCTTTTAAATCCCCCCCGAAAATTGCGCAAGTGACGAACTTTCAGAAGATCTTAATCGCCTTATTAAATTATTTATCTTCGAAAATATCGAACTTCTCGGTAAATCATTTGCATTCGTATGAGCGGATTAATTTTCGATAAATGATCACTCGTTAAGTATGTGCGTGCTATAAACGACCCAAAACCGTTTTCAGATCGCACGATTGTAGGAGTAATGACTGGTGTAGGTGCTTAAAATTCTGGTTCCGATATTATTGTAATTTGTGTAAGTGGTCGCAGAGTAATTGATTTGTCTCGTTTTACACGTGTCCAGTTAACTGGATTTTCACTTTGCGCAAGAGCCGTTTGGGACATCTCGTAAATCTACGTGTTAAATTATGGATTATCCTGGTAATAAGGTCATAATATTAAACGATTAATTATGTAGATCAGTCTTTAAGCTAAGTAACAGCGTATTACGATAAGCCAAAGTATCAGCAACGAATTATTATATTAATTATGTAGATCAGTCTTTAGACTGCCTAACATATTAAATACAAAAAAATATACCAACGTATCAAAGAATTATCAAACTGGTGCATTAATATACGTGCAAAGAAGTGAGTCAGGTACATTTGAGCACGTATATAATTTTCAGAGTTTATAATTCTTAACGAATGGAGATCCACTCAAAGTGGAAACGAACTTTTTTTGCCTAAATAGTAATGGATGCATATTTTGCATCTGCAACTCGAAATTTCATATTGAAACGAGGCATTTTCATAAAAATAGATATCAGGGTCAGATTTAAAACGTTCACATATGTATTGTAATTTGATATTTCAAGTACAACACATTTTCACTGAATGAGATACCAAAGTCATATCAAATCTTCACATTTCCATTGAAATTTTTTTATAGAAGATACGAAATTCTCAAAATTCATGTTCATAAAACATTTAAAGGCAAATTTTCATTCCAATTTGACAAATGAAAATATGAAGGTTCTCAAAAATCTTAAATATCTAACAGGACGATATTCTAAAACTGGAATGGAACTTACAAAATTTTCATGAACACTATAAATTTAAAGAATTACAAAATAAAGACAATTTTTCATTCCAATTTGACAAATAAAAATATGAAATTTATCAAAAATCTTAAAACTCTAATAGGAGGAAATTCTGAAACTGGAATGGAAGTTACAAAATTTTCATGAACACTATAAATTTAAAGAATAGATATTACAAGTAAAGTTAACAATAGTTTAGTAAAATAGTAATTTAAAAAGTACAGTTTTTGGAAACTTTTATAACTGTTTTTAACCATTATGGAAATTTAATGAATTATAAGAAGTTATACTCTTATTGTAGAAAATTATACAAAGAACGTTTCATAGATTTTTAGACAATTTGATTTTTTGATTTTTAATTTTTAACAATTTCTACAGATAAAGTAGAATTTCTACTTTTATAATTTATATAATTGAATCTTTGGCATTTTGTATTGATTGATATAAAAATACAATTTTTGGAAACTTTTATAACTGTTTTTAACCTTTATGGAAATTTAAAGAATTATAAGAAGTCATTACTCTTATTATAGAAAATTATAGAAAGAACGTTTCATAGATATTTAGACAATTTAATTTTTTGATTTTTAATATTTAACAATTTTTGTAGATAATGTGGAACTTCTACTTTTATTGTTAATTTGTTTATATGATTGAATATTTGGGATTTGGGATTGACTTTGATGTCTTCATATATGAAATTGTATCGAATATTATGAATTTCTTGATATTGCTGCAGTTTTGAAAATTCCAAAATTGAGATGGAAATCAGAAATGTCTGGTGGAAACTATAAAATAGAAAAGGAAATAACAATTTTTGTATGAAAATTCTAAAATGCGACTGACATTTCCACACATTCTTATGTAAATTAGAAACTATTCAAGAAAATGTGTGTGAATATTGGAATGCAAATTACGAAATTGTCATGAAAACTATAAAATTGGACCAAATATTTATCATAAATTATGGCAATAGTAACAAACTTGTCATGAAAACTATAAAACTTGAGTAAATGTTACAACTTCTTTAAACAGGGAAATAAGTTTATTAACTAAGTAACGACATTTTCAGGAAATTCTAAATTTGGACTTCTAAACTACAAAATTGTCAAGTAAACTCAAAGACTTGAATCTAAATTACAAAATTTAATGAAAATTGTAAAATCGTAATTTTTTTTGGGTTACCTTAAGCTTGGTATTATCAGAAATTATAAAATGTTTCTGCAAATTCCAAAATCGGGATGAAAATTACAAATTTCTAATGGAATTTATAAAATAGGGAAAAAAAAAAATCTGTAAAAATTCCAAAACAAGATTGGAAACATTTCCACGTTATATTATGAAAATTAGTGTGAATATTACAATATTGAAATGCAAATTACGAAATTTTCATAGAAACTCTAACATTGGAGTAATTATTTATCATAAGTTATGGTAATACTTACAAACTTCTCATGCAAACTGTATAACTTGAATGGGGATTACAGAATTGTATGAAAAATGTAAAATTGAGTTGAAATTTGGATGATTTTTTACAAATTCTTCATGTTAGTTCAAAATATGTATTGAAAAGTACAAAACTACCAAGTAAACTCGAAAACTTGACTGGAAACTACAAACATTTTATAGAAATTGTAACAAACTTAAGTAAAACTGAAAACTGTTAATATTTTATTATCAAATTTGTTTGTATATTACACAATTGGAATGCAAATTACGAAATTTTCATGGAAACTATAAAATTGGAATAATCATCTATCATAAGTTAGTATGAATATTAGAAAATTGAAATGCAAATTACGAAATTTTCATGAAAACTCTAACATTGGAGTAACTATTTATCATAAATTATGGACATAGTTACAAACTTCTCATGCAAACTGTATAACTTGAATGGAAAATACAACATTTTATGAAAAATGTAAAATTGAGTTGAAAATTGGGTTATTTTTTACAAATCTTCTTGATAATTCAAAATTAGCGCTGAAAAGTACAAAATTGTTAAGTAAACTCGAAAACTTAAATCTAAACTACAAACATTTTATGGAAATTGTAAAAAATTAAGTCAAACTGAAAACTTTTAATGTACAAACAAATTTGATGATGAAATCAAATTTGTTTGTATATTACATAATTGGAGTGCAATTTACGAAATTTTCATGGAGACTATAAAATTGGAGTAATCATCTATCATAGTTGGTTACAAAACTTCTCATGAAAACTATAAAACTTGATGAAATTACAGAATCTAATGAAAATTGTAATTTTGAGTTGGAAATTTATACATAGTTTTTGATTTTATGGGGTTCCCAGCTCAAGCTAACCCTTTCTGACATTAGAAACTTTTCCTCAAAATGCCAAAATCTAGATGGAAATTACAAATTTCTAATGGAAACTATAAAATAGGAAAGGAAATAACATTTTTCTATGAAAAATCTAAAATGAGCCTGACATTTTGAATGATTTTCACACATTTTTATAGATATTATAAACTGCTCATGCAAATTTGTGTGAATATTACAAAATTCTAATCCAATTACGAAATTTTCATGGAAACTATAAAATTGAAGTAATTATCTATCATAAGTTATAGAAATTATTACTAACTTCTCATAAAAACTATAAAATTTGAGTGATTACTACATATTCTTCAAGAAAATTCAAACTTTGGACCGAAAAGTACAAAATTATCAAGCAAACTCGGAAATCTGGAATTGAAATTACAAAAATTTATGTAAATTGTAAAATTGAGTCGGAGATTTATACATGTTTTTGATTTTTTAGGGGATAGCTTAAGCTGGGTATTTTCTGAAATTATAAAATCTTCCTGCAAATTTCAAAATCGAGATGAAAATTACAAATTTCCAGAGGAAATTTATTCTATGAAAAAATGATCTCATTATAAAATGAGACTGGCATTTCCACACATTTCATTGTTCCTACAAGTGCCAAAATCGAGATGGAAATTACAAATTTCCAGTGGAAACTATAAAACAGGAAAGGAAATAACATTTTTCTATAAAAATTCTAAAACGATACTGACCTTTCTACATATATTTATCGAAATTATTACCTGCTCATGGAAATTTGTGTGAATGTTACAAAATTCGAATGCAAGCACGAAATTTTCATGGAAACTATAAAATTGAAGTAAATATCTATCACAAGTTATGGAAATTGTCACAAACTTCTCATGAAAACTATAAAATTTTGGCTGAAAAGAACAAAATTTTCTAGTAAACTCGGAAAACTGGTATGGAAATTACAAAATTTAATGAAAATTGTAAAATTAAGTAGGAAATATTATACAAAGTTTAAATTTATATAGGGCAAGCTTAAGCTGGGTACTTTCTGAAATTAGAAAATGTTCCTGAAAATTCTAAAATCGACAAATTACAATTTTCTAGTGGAAACCATAAAATATGAAAGGAAGTAAAAAAAATCTATAAAAATTCTAAAACGAGACTGATATTTCCACACATTTTTATAGAAATTATTAACTGCCCATGGAAATTTGTGTGAATATTACAAAATTTGAATGCAATTACTATATTTTCACGAAAACTTTAAAATCAGAGTAATTATCTACCATAGGTTATGGGAATAGTTATAAACTTCTCATGCAAATAATAAAACTTGGGAAATTATTACAAATTCTTCACATTTTTAAGGAAATTATTAACTGTTCATGGAAATTTGTGTGAATATTACAAAATTGAAATGCAATTACTAAATTTTCACGGAAACTTTAAAATATGAGTAATTATCTAGTATCCCATAACCTAGGGAATAGTTATAAACTTCTCATGCAAACTATAAAACTTGGGTAATTAATACAAATTCTTCAGGGAAATTCAAAATTTGGACTGAAAAGAATAAAATTATCAAGTAAACTTGGAAAACTGGAATGGAAATTACAAAATTTAATGAACATTGTAAAATTGAGTTGGAAATTTATATAGAGTTTTTGAATTTTTTATTGTTAGCTTGAGCTGGGTATTTTCTGAAATTATAAAAAGTTCCTGCAAATTCCAAAATCGAGATGGAAATTACATATTTCTAGTGGAAAATGTTTCTATGAAAATTATAAAATTAGACTGACATTTCCACACATTTCAATATTCCTACAATTAACAAAATCGAGATGGAAATTACAAATTTCAAGTGGAAACTATATAATTGAAGGGAAATAATATTTTTCTATGAATATTCTAAAATGATATTGATATTTCCACACATCTTTATAGACATTATAAACTGCTCATGGAAATTACAAATTTCTAGTGGAAACTATATAATTGAAAAGGAAATAACATTTTTCTATGAAAATTCTAAACTTATATTGACATTTCCTCACAATTTTATGGAAATTATAAACTGCTCATGGAAATTTATGTGTATATTACAAAATTAGAATGCAATTACGAAATTTTCATGGAAACTATAAAATTGAAGTACCTAAGTATCAATCATAAGTTATGGAAAATGTTACAAACTTCTCATGTATAAAACTTAAGTGACTATCACAAATTCTTCAGGTAAATTCAATCTTTGAATTGAAAAGTACAAAATTATCAAGTGAATTCGAAAAAGTTGAATGAAAATTACAAACTTTTTATGGAAGTTGTAAAAGTTTAATACCCAAAACTGAAAACTGTAAATATTTCATAATCCCTAGTTATCTCTTAGAGCCATAATTATTATTATAGAACTTCGTAACAAGTACCACTTACAATTAAAATTGCGACGTGAGCAATCATTGATATTCAATTGATGGTTATTTCGGAAATTTGTAGGAAGGAATATTGCGAACAAATGATTGCCTTGCGAGAAACCACAACTATTAAATTGAGGTAATTATTTATCATTAGTTATGGCTATAGTTACAAACTTGTCATGAAAACTACAAAACTGGAGTGAATATTACAAATTCTTCGAGGTAAATCAAAACTTAGACTGAAAAGTACAAAATTATCAGAGTAAACTCGAAAACTGGAATTGAAATTACAAACTTTTATGGAAACTACATTTTTATTTGCAGAAATATAAATGAAAATTTAAAGGTTTAATGGATGTGAGAAGAAATATAGTTTTGGCGATTTTGTGGCTGAAATATAAATGAAAACATAAAGGTTTAATGGATGTGAGAATACATATATTTTTGGCAATTTTGTTCCTATTAATCATGCCGATTTTATTCAATTGCCGATTAATTAAAAACTAATTATAATAATAGTATTTATTTATTTATGTATTTATTTATTTGTGCCAAGAACCCACAGTTTTACATACGTCATACATAAAAATGGTCAATAACTTTCAGGTTATTGATTTTCAGTAACAAAAATAATGGCAATAAACGTTAATTGCAATTGATATTTAATTCCAATTAAAATGTATCGGGCGAAAACTCGATCATATTTCTGTTCAATTATAAAAGTTCAAGGCACAACAGGTATATCGGCGTTCGCTTGGTACAAAGGGGAATCAAATCGGCCGGATACTACGAATTTACAAATCGAATCCCATCGGACATTACGAAGCTGTCAATTATGGGAATAAATCGGGTCCGTCGTTAGTACGTAAATTCGTTACCAATTCGGGATAATTACGAAGTGGCCCCGTAATGGAAGACTCTTTTTATGCTTCGTGGCCAGTTTTTATCTCGAAACTAATTAAGAGTGGGCCGCATTATTAAATTAATCAAACGTACGTTTCAAATTAATAAAAAGTGTTTTATTTTCGTAATTAGTAAGTTAAATATTGGTACAGACATTGTGTTACTGGCAAAAAACTGCCCCAAAAAAATTATAATTAGTTAACGATGGCGGAGTGGAATAATAAAAGCATTAATTATGGGTGTGTAATAATAATAGCATTAAATGTGGGTGCGTAATAATAATAGCATTAATTATGTGTATGTACAAAAACTGGTGCGTATAATGACCGATTAACGTCAAGGAATGAAAATATGTGTCGTAATATATTGTATTATAAAATGGTAACTCACTGTGTCACTTGCAGTTTCTTTTATGGTCGTGTTGATGATTTCATGATGTATGCCTTTAAGACAGTTGAATTACAGACGAGCTCAGAAATCATCATCGCAGTGATTTCATGCACGTGTCATTGAATATGTTGAATTATAAAATGATGACATATCTGAAGCTGATGGTGACTTGCAGTTTTAATTTTTTATGCACGTGTTGATGATTTCATGGCATATGCCACATTAAACCATTTTAATGACAGATTGCAGACGAGCACAAAAATCATCATCACGTGCATAAGTGGTGATGGAGGAAAATCTGCACTTACCTTTAATGGACCCAAACTGAAGACTATTGAGGTCGGCTCATAGTTATTTGGGTTAACAGAAACAACGCTCTAATTTGTAAAATTATATTTTAAAGTGGAAATATTTTTATAAAAAATATATATGTACAACAAGTAAGTACGACGAAGAGAGTAGCCGTCACTGCGGCTTTGGCGCAACTTAAACGCTAGAGCTCCGCAAGGAAGAGCACCTGAAGACCTCACCATGAGGCCTCAGCCTCTTCCCCTTGGCACACACTATAAGATACAAAAAAAATTGCGTGGCGCCCCCAGTACGGCGTCAGTACGGTTCCTCCGCCTCCCCCAAGAACATTATAAAAGTGTTAACGCACTGAAGGGCGCCACGCAGAAGGCACATTTCGAATATCCGCATTAGCTACACATTAGTAAAAAATTAGAGAGAACGCACCAGGAATGTGTTCGTAAAGAAAACTCCTCCATATAATATATCTCAGGATTTATGTATAAATGCATATAAAAAAGGGGTCGTGGGGCGTGCCCCATCAGTATCAAAAAGACCGCGACACTTAAACGTAACAACATTTGTACAGTATTTACACGTATTTACAAAATATACATTAAAAAACAATGACTAGAATCAACAATATTAAGATCTATGAAACAACGAGTTTTATCACCGTCAGGGAATGATGAAGGCACTGGAAATTGTACGAGTGGGTTTTCTGGACTGGCCTCGAATTCTGTAACAATAAGAAAAATAATGGTTAGTTACAATTAATTATTAAAACACATTTATTTAACATATAATAGTAATTAAATTGTATGAGGAAGTGGTTACTTCTTAATGAAACATTTTGATTGGGTTAATAAAGAAAACACTTGGTAAAGTTTCCCAAGTTTTGTAAAAACATTTGTAAAAACAAAAGTAAAAAAAATAAAAATAATAACTTTAATCGATGGTTAGTTTCCATTTTGTTAACTATTGTAACCAAGAACTTTACAAGACTCAGACATACACTCACTGCTTCACTTTAATCTATGGTTAGTTTCCATGCCTACCATTATCTGGTAACCAAAGATTTGAAAAGAAAATTGCTAGGCACACGAAGCAGACTGTAACGATATGGAATAATTTGAATTGTAAAATACGAAATTGTGGAGTAAAAATGAAAAATTTAGAGGGATTTAAAAAGATAAAGCCAAAAATTGAGAAATTTCGTTAGGTAATTCATGAAATATGATCTGTTTTGCAATAATAATATTTTTTTATTCATTACACACTGATATACTAACATACATAAAAAATATCCTCAATTGATTTAAATTGAAAATTAGATTCAATTGGAAATTGAAAGTAATTAATATTGATGTGATTCATCAACAGTTTAACATCTGAAGTAAATTTTATGTATAGTTTTCAAATTATGAATGAATTATCATATTATGGATTCTCGAATATAAAGATTCAAGACCCAAAATAATGTAGACATTCTTTTCTACAAATTTAGGAATATGAAATTGAAAAGTAAAAATTAAAGATTTCACAAATATGTTAAAATATTAAGACATTGCTATTCACAATTCACGAAATATATAACAAACATTACGACAACAGGTACCAAATTTTAAAATATTGAGAAATTTCTTCAAGTAATTTACGGAATTTTGCAAAATAGCTCATGGAATGATTATTGTTAAAAATATTAAAAAAATGTACATATTCGAAAATTTCATAAATTGGTTTCAATTGAAAATTGGATCCAATATTATTAATTTTTGCATCGTACGTATAAAACTTCATATTCGAGAATCCATAATATTAAATTATTGCATCCCATGTATAAATCTTCATATTGAAGAATCCATAATATGATGAATAATTAATAATTTTAAAACTATACACAAAATTTACTTCGTATATCATACTGTGATTCATCAACATCAAAATAAATGAGTTTCAATTTCGAAACTTTTTTGTGTATAGTTTTCAAATTATGAATTATTCATCATATTATGGATTCTTCAATATGAAGATTTACACATACAATGCAATAATTTATGAAAATCGCAATATTGCTATAATTCTAATATATTACTCTTAATATTACTCGTAATATTATTCTTAATATAATAATATTACGAAAATTTTGAAAACGGGTGCATTCATATTCCAAAGCTGATTGCAAAAAACAGAAACTTCGGAATTTTTTGTGTACATTTTGTCGAATGAGTTGTGCAAGTTATATGATATTTTGCAACATTGATTTTATGGACAAAACATTACAAAGTGGTCAAAATATAAAAAAAAGTACCAGACAATAATATTCCAATGTTAACAAAACTGAAAATTCCGCGAATTCGGAGAACTTTTGTGTATTTTTTGTTGAATGAGTTGTGGAAGCCATGTGCTATTTTTGCAATATTCATTTTATGCAAAGTATATTACAAAATAGCCATTTTTAGCCAAGTATTTTTTCGATTCTTATTTATTTTTTTTGATTCAATAAAATTTACACCAAAATAAGTACCTCAATATTGCCGTAATTCAACAAAATGAGTACAAAAATCCTCAAAAATTGCCATAACTTCAGTTCTTTCAGTTCTACTTCATAACACTTTTTTTAGAGTGGTGAGCGACTTTGGAATTTTTCAGAATTTGCATTGCCAAAAAATTGCCATAACTTCAGTTCTACTTCATAACACTTTTTTAGAGTGGTGAGCGACTTTGGAATTTTTCAGAATTTGCCTTGCCAAAAATTTGCCATAACTTCAGTTCTACTTCATAACACTTTTTTAGAGTGGTGAGCGACTTTAGAATTTTTCAGAACTTGCATTGCCAAAAATTGCCATAACCTCAGTTATTTCAGTTCTACTTCATAACACTTTTTTTTGGGAGGTGAGAGACTTTGGAAATTTTCAGAATTTGCATTGCATTTCAAATTTTTGAAATTCCGAAATTACTTTCATACATTCTAACTAAAAATAGATCAAGCCATAACTCGACAACATTTATACCAACATTCTCAAAAATTGACGAAATTTTGCGTGTTTTCGAGTGGAAATTATTTCTTTCTAATGTCTAATGAAAGCAAATGACATATATTTTAATAGAATTTTTATAAATATTTTAAGATGTGGTGCATCCCATATATTTTAATCGTTAAGTACAAGAAAATTAAAGAAAGCCTTACAACTTGTACTTTCGCTTTAAAACGTATCAGAAATTTTAAGTCTCACATTAAAAAATAAACATCTGAAACGTGTAATTTCGCATATAAATATATGAGAAAGTTTGTATGAGCCTAATGAGAGCAAATAACGTATTTTTTATAGAATTTCTCGAAATATTTAAACATTTGGTGATCTCATATATTTAAATCATAGTACAATACATAGTATCATAGTATCGTATCATAGTACATAGTACAACAGAGTACAAGAAAATCAAAGAATGTCTAGACAATTTATACCAACATTCTCAAAAATTGATGAAATTTCACGTGTTTTCGAGTGGAAATTAATTCTTTCTAATATCTAATGAAAGCAAATGACGTATTTTTTAATAGAATTTCTTGAAATATTTAAACATGTGGTGATCTCATATATTTGAATCGTCGAGTGCAAGATAATTAAAGAATGTCTTGAAACTTGTACTTTCGTTTTAAAACGTATTAGAAATTTTAAGTCTCTCAATCAAAAATAAAGATCTAAAACGTGTAATTTCACACAAAAACATATCAGAAAGTTTGTATGAGCCTAATGAGAGCAAATTACTTTTTTTTTATAGAATTTCTTGAAATATTTAAACATTTGGTGATCTCATATATTTGAATCATAGAGTACAAGAAAATTAAAGAATGTCTTGACAATTTATACCAACATTCTCAAAAATTGACGAAATTTCACGTATTTTCGAGTGGAAATTATTTTTTTCTAATGTCTAATGAAAGCAAATGACGTATATTTTAATAGAATTACTTGAAATATTTAAACATGTGGTGCTCATATATTTAAATCGTCGAGTACAAGAAAATGAAAGAATGTCTTGAAACTTGTACTTTCGTTTTAAAACGTATTAGAAATTTTAAGTTTCCCAATCAAAAATAAAGATCTGAAACGTGTAATTTCGCATAAAAAGATAACAAAGTTTGTACGAGCCCAATGAAGTTGAAGAAGTAATTGTGAATTTCTATTGTTTTTAAATAATGTTTAAGAAGTTGTTTCTGTCCTGCAAGTTCTTGTCGATTTTGGGTAGTCAAAAGTTGTGAGAGAAATACCTGAAATGTGTAATTTCGCATAAAAATATATCAAAAAGTTTGTATGATCCAAATTAGAGCAGATAACATATTTTTTATAGATATTTTCTAAATATTGAAGTTAGTGATGATTTCATACATCTGAATCGTAAAACACTGGAAAACTAAATCTTTCTATTTGAAGATTTTAAACGTGTAATTTTGCATTGAAACATATGATGTTATTTCAGGATTTTTTCAGGAAATTTTGTCATGTAAGTTCGTTAGATATTTGAAGTAAGTTGAAATCGTAATTGTGTTTTTTTTTTTTTTTTTAAATAATGTTTAGTACGTTGCCAGTGTCCTGCGAATTATTGTCGATTTTAGATGGTCAAAGATTGTAAGAGAAAGACCTGAAATGTGTAATTTCGCATAAAAACATATCAGAAAGTTTGTATGAGCCTAATGAGAGCAAATAATGTGTTTTTTTATAGAAATTTTTAAAATATTGAAGCATGTAATGATATACATCTGAATCATAAAGCAGTGGAAAAGTAAATCTTTCTATTTGAAGATTTTTGACGTGTAATTTCGCATTAAAACATTTACTGTTTTTTCAGATTTTTTTCAGGAAATTTTATCGTGTAAGTTTGTTGGATATTTTTCATGATTTTTTCAGGAAATTTTATCATATAAGTTCGTTCGATATTTGAAGAAAGTTTAAAACGGAATTGTGGATTTCTTTTGTTTTAAAATAATGTTTAAGAAGTTGTTTCTGTCCTGCGAGTTCTTGTCGATTTCAGTTATTCAAAGATTGTAAAAGAAAGACCTGAAGTGTGTAATTTCGCATAAAAACATATCAGAAAGTTTGTATGAGCCCAATGAGAGCGAATAATGTGTTTTTTATAGAAATTTTCGAAATATTATAGCATGTGATGATTTCATGCATCTGCAGTGGAAATTTCGCATTAAAACATATGCTGTTTTTTCAGGACTTTTTCAGGAAATTTTATAGTGTACGTTCGCTGGATATTTAAAGTAAGCTCAAAACGTAATTGTGTATTTCTTTTGTTTTTAAATAATGTTTAATAAGTTCTTTCTATTCTGCGAATTCCTGTTGATTTTAGTTGGTCAGAAATCATAAGAGAAAGTCCTTAAATGTGTAAAAACATATCAGAAAGTTTGTATGGGAATAATGAGAACAAATAACGTATTTTTTATAACATTTATCGAAATATTGAAGCATGTGATGATGTGATGAGTTGAAACGTGTAATATTGCATTAGAACATATCAGAAAGTTTATATGAGCCTAATGAAAGCAAATAACGTCTTTTTTCATAATTTTTTTCAAAATATTGCATGTGATGACTTCATACATCTGAGTCGTAAAGAATTAAATATTTCTATTTGGAGAATTTAGACGTGTAATTTTGCATTAAAACATTGTACAAAGTTTTGTACTAGCGAAATGAAAGTAAATAACGTCTTTTTTTAATAATTTTTTACAAAATATTGAAGTATGTGAGGATTTCATACATCTGATTCGCAAAGCAGTGGTAAATTAAATATTTTCATATGAAGATTTGAAACGTGTAATTTTGCATTAAAACATATCAGAAGTTTATATGAGCCTAATGAGAGCAAATAATGTATTTTTTCGAAATATTGAAGCATGTGACGATTTAATACATCTGAATCGTAAAGCAATGGTAAACTTAATCTTTTCACATGAAGATTTGAAACGTGTAATTTTGCATTAAAACATATCTGATTGTCAGTACTAGCCCTATAAAAGTAAATAACGTCTTTTTTTACAAATTTTTTCAAAATATTGAAGCATGTGATGATTTCATACATCTGAATCGTAAAGCAGTGGTAAAGTTAATCTTTTCATATGAAGATTTGAAACGTGTAATTTTGCATTAAAACATATCAGAAAGTTTATATGAGTGCAAATAACGTACTTTTTCGAAATATTGAAGCATGAGATGATTTCAGACATCTGAATCGTAAAGCAGTGGTAAACTTAATCTTTTCATATAAAGATTTGAAACGTATAATTTTGCATTAAAATATATCTGATTGTTTGTACTAGCCTAATGAAAGAAAATAACATATTTTTTATAGAAATTTTCGAAATATTGAAGCATGTGATGACTTTATATATCTGAGTCGTAAAGCAGTGGATAATTAAATATTTTGGTTTGAAGATTTGAAACTTGTAATTTTGCATTAAAACATATCAGAAAGTTTGTACTAGCCTAATAAAAGCAAATAACGTCTTACGTTATAATACTTTTCTAAATATTGAAGCATATGATGATTTCATACATCTGAGAGTATCTACAGATTTGAATGGTCGAGTGATGGTAAATTAAATTTTTCTGAAGATTTGAAGAGAATTTATGATTTTGGTTATGAAGATTTGAAACGTGTAATTTTTCATTTAAACATATCAGAAAGTTTCTTTCGGCCCAACGAAAGGTAAATAACGTATTTTTTTTATTAGATATTTTCGAATATTGAAGAATTTGATGATTTGTATCGTTAAGTGGTGGTAAATTATATTTTGCTGAATATCTGAATACAATTTATCATTTGGGTTTTGATATGAAAGATTACGCAGGTAATTTCTGTTCTGCTCTCGTTTAACCGTCATAAAACACCGTTGAGGAGAGCGACCGGGATGTTGGGATAGGACTGAAATTAGAACGAGTTTTCGAGCCGGATTACACGAGGCTGCGACGATATCTCGTTTCGCCTCCTGTGTGCGTACGTCCCCAGACTCTCGCGTGCGTATTATTTTTATATCGAACCATTGACCCCGCTTTATTGGCGTAGGCAGGCCGTAATTCCGCGTTTTACAGCCTGCAATTTCGTGAACCGCTTAATTGGCGGGGGGACATCGTCTAGCGCGTGTTACGCAATCAGAAAGGTTAGGTGCTTTTTATTTTTTGGCTGAATGCTTTTCGCAGACGGTATTGTTCGTATTCGTGCGTGTATGTGTGTGTGAAGGTAAGGGGAAGGTGAGAGAGGAAGAAAAAAATGTTTGTGTGTGTGTGTGAATGCCGGAGGCTGTGTTTCTTTCACGGCGACTGCATCTTAAGAAACTAGTCTGCGAGGAGCGGAGACCCCCTCGCGTAAAATCTTTTGACGCTGACGCACAACAAAAAGTTTAAAGGCCTCCTTGGGGAGGGTTGTCGTGTAGAAAGGAAATGCGGCCGTTTGAATTGCGCCAGGTAGACGGGCAGGTATCGGGGGCCGTGATAATGGTGATTAGATTATACGGACGGGCGAATTGTGCGAGGAGGTTCTGGTACTGACCTTTGATGTGTGGGGAGTTTTATTCGTGCTGCCACGAGAAGATCGCGTCCAGGAGCTCCTCGTCCTCGGGGCTCTTGGGGTCGTAGTTCTCGTAGTTGTCCCTGGGGTGGTAGAGGATGTTCGTGGGGTAGGCCGAGGCCGCCGATATGGAGCCCTCGGAGCTGTGCGAGGGCGTGGGGGACGTGGAGGCTTCTGAGCACGCCGGCGTGGGCAGGAGGATGGGGTAGTTGTACTGCTGGTTCAAGCCCTCGGGGCTCGTGGTGTAGTACCTGCCCTCGAGGACGTTGTGGTCGCCGGGGCTGCCCGTCGAGGACACCTCGTTCTCGTGGTCGTCGATCATCTGCTGCAGGCTCCTGATGTACTCCACGGCGAGACGAAGGGTCTCCACCTTGGAGAGCTTCTTGCTGGCGCCGCGGCCGCCACCGCCTGAAGAGGTGGTGGAGGAGCCTCCCGGGGGGCTGAAGGCGGCCGCCACGCTCGGGGGTATGTGCTGGCGGAGGGTGGCGAAGCCGTTGTTCACTTGTTTCACACGGTTCCTCTCGCGGGCGTTCCTCCGGGCCACGGAGGCCGGCTGCTGCGGCGGCCCCCCGTACGGCATGAACTGGATCTTCCTCTTGCATCTGGGGTCACTGTTGCTGGTCACCAGGACCGGCGGGCGCTCCGGGGCCGGCGCCAGCGGCCGCTTCCCCTGGATGACCGTCTTGCCCTGGCCCATCATCCCCGTCGAGACGATCACGCAGTTCGTCTGCTGGGGCGAGTGCTGGATCACGTTGTACATCTTGTTCTGTTGCCCCAGTGTCATCGTGTGGAGGGTGTGCACGGCGGCCATGTGCTCTTCGTGGCACTGTCCGCGGCGAACTGACTCCGTGCGTCGGTGCTCCGCAGAAGAGGCGCGTGGGCGGTCGACGGGGGCGCGTGGCGGCGGGTGCACTACTAAAAACAAGTCTCTTCTGCTGCCTCTCTGCTCGTTCTCTCGCACGTTTAAAGCTCGGAAGTCACTCCCGGAATGGTACCCGGGGTCCAGGTACCAAGTGTTTTGTACCGGCGCTCCGGGTACCCCCACCACCGGGGCTCCGGTGCAAGGGTGCGCGCGCTTGCGGGGGTACGCGCGTGCCAGCGACGTGAGACGCATGGCTAAGCGCGCCGCTGAAAAATCCCCCCCCCCATAAAAAAAATCTTACCACGCGACGCAGCTTCTTCGGATGGACCAAAAAGCTGGACGGCCCCGAAGAGGTACCACGTATAAATCACAACGCGTTAGGTGCGAAGTACTTAATACTGAAACGTTACCTAATTTTCAGGAGAATTACCTTCAGGTGTACGAATCTAATATCAGATTTGCAAATAATAAATTTTCAGAAATTTCAGCTATAACCAACCCATACCTGTTAATGCAAAAAGTTATATGTTTGATTTTCTCTCTTGTTTATTACTGAAACTTTAATCAGATTTTCAGAAGATATACGTTTAGGTGTACTGTATACGAATCTAATAACAAATTTGCAAATAATAAATTTTCAGAAATTTCAGTAATAGCTGACCCATACTTGACAATGCAGAAAGTTATACGTTTGATTTTATCCCTTATTTAATACTGAATAAGCGGTAAATTTTCAGTAGACATAGTTTAAAGTTTACTGTACACGAATCTAATATCAAATTTGCAAATCATGAAGTTTCAGGAATTTCAGTAACAGCTGACCCATGCATGTCAATTCAGAAAAGTATATGTTTGATTTTCTCCCTTTCTTATAACTGAATCTTTGGCAAATTTTCTGGCGAATTAGTTTCAGGTGTACTGTACATGAATATAATATGAAATTTGCAAATAAGAAATTTTCAGACATTTCAGTAATGGCTGACCTATAGTTGTAAATTTAGAAAGTTATATGTTTGATTTTCTCCCTTATTAAATACTAAAACTTTGCGAAATATTTAGGAGAATTAGTTTCAGGTGCATTGTATAACAATCTAATATCAAATTTTGCAAATTTATAATTTTCAGAAATTTCAGTAATAGCCAACCCTTACATGTCAATTCAGAATGTTATTTGTTTTATTTTCTCCGTTATTTAATACTGAAACTTCATCAAACTTTTAGGAGGATTAGTTTCAGGTGTACTGTATGCAAATCTAGTATCAAATTTGCAAATAATAAAATTTCAGAAATTTCAGTAACAGCAAACCAATACTTGTTAATTTAGAAAGTTATATGTTTGATTTCTTCCTTATTTAAAACTGAACATCTATCAAATTTTCAGAAGATATAGTTTCAAGTATATTGTATACAAATATAATATCAAATTTGCAAATAACACATTTTCAGAAATTTTAACAATAGCTTACCCATACCTGTCCATGCAGAAAGTTATATAGTACATTTTCTCCTTTGTTTATAACTGAAACTTTATCAAATTTTTAGCAGAATTAGTTTTAGGTGTACTGCACACAATTCCAATATAAAATTTGCAAATAATCAATTTTCAGATATTTCAGTAATAGGTAAGCCATACTTGTCAATACAGCAAATTATATGTTTGATTTTCTCCCTTATTTATAACTGAAACTTTGCCAAATTTTCAGCATAATCAGCTTAAGGTGTAATGTACACGAATCTAATATCAAATTTGCAAATAGCAAATTTTCAGAAATTTCAGTAACACCTAACTCATACATGTTAATTCAAAGAGTTATGTGTATGATTTTCTGCCTAATTTAGTACTGAAAATTTGTCAAATTTTTGGCACAATTAGTTTCAGGTATACTGTAAACGAATCTAATGTCAAATTTACAACTAATAAATTTTCCAAAATTTCTGCAATAGACAAGCCATACTTGTCAATGCAGAAAGTTATATGTATGATTGTCTCCCTTATTTAGTACTTAAATTTTGTCAATTTTTTAGCACAATTAGTTGCAGGTGTACTGTACACGAATCTAATGTCAAATTTGCAAATAATAAATTTTCAGGAGTTTCAGTAATAGCAAATCCTTACATGTCTATTCAGAAAGATATATGATTAATTTTCTCCCTTATTTAATGCTGAAAAATTATCAAATTTTCAGGAGATATAGTTTCCGGTGTACTGTATACGAATCTGATATCAAATTTGCAAATAATATACATTCAAAAATTTCAGATATGGCAAACCCATACTTGTCAATTCTAAAGGTTATATGTTTCATTTTCTCCCTTATTTAATACTAAAACTTTGTCAAATTTTAAGGAGAATTAGTTTTAGGTGTACTATATACGAATCTAACATCAAATTTGCAAACAATAAATTTTCAAAAATTTCAGTATTACCTAACTCATACATGTCAAAACAGAAAGTTATATATTAGATTTTCTTTCGTATTTAGTACTGAAACTGTATCAACTTTTTAGGATACTTAGTTTTAGGTGTACTGTACACGAATATAATACCAAATTTGCAAATTTTAAATTTTCAGAATTTGCAATAATATCTAACCCATACATATCACTTCAAAAAGTTATATGTATGATTTTCTCCCTTATTCAGTACTGAAACTTTGTCAAATTTCAGGCACAATTAGTTTTGGTGTACTGTAAGCGAAACTAATATCAAATTTATAAATAATGAATTTTCAGGAAATTCAGTAACAGCTAACCCATACATGTCAATTCAGATAGCTATATGTTTGATTTTCTTCTTTATTAAATACTGAAACTTAGCCAAATTTTCAGCAGAATTAGTTTCAAGTGTGCTGTACACGAATCTAATCTCGTATTTGCAAATAATAAATTTTCAGGAATTTCAGTAACATCTAACTAATACATGTCAATTCAGAAAGTTATATGTTTGATTTTCTCCCTTATTTATTACTGCAACAATGTCAAATTTTAGGAGTATTAGTTTCAGGTGTACTCTACACGATGCTAATATCAAATTTGCATATAATAAATTTTCAGGATTTCAGTAATAGCTAACCCTTACTTGTCAATGCAGAAAGATATATTGTTGATGTTCTCCTTTATTTCACACTGAAACTTTGTACAATTTTCAGGACAATTAGTTTCAAAAGTACTGTGCACGAATATAATATCAAATTTGCAAATAATACATTTTCAGGATTTTCAGTAACACCTAACTCATACTTGTTAATTCAGAAAGTTATATGTTTGATTTTCTTCCTTATTAATTCCTTAAACTATATCAAATTTTCAGCAACATTAGTTTCAAGTGTATTATATATGAATCTGACATCAAATTTGCAAATAATAAATTTTCAGAAACTTCGGTAATAGCTAACCCATACTTGTCAATGCTTAAAGTTATATGTTCGATTTTCTCCCTTATTGAATACTGAAACTTTGTAAAATTTTCAGAAAAATTAGCTTTAGATATACTGTATGTGAATCTGATATCAAATTTGCAAATAATAAATTTTTAGAAATTTCAGTAATAACTAACCCGTACTTGTCAATGCTTAAAGTTATATGTTCGATTTTCTCCCTTATTGAATACTGAAACTTTATAAAATTTTCAGAAAAATTAGCTTTAGATATACTGTATGTGAATCTGATATCAAATTTGCAAATAATAAATTTTCAGAATTTTCAGTAATAGGTCACACATACTTATCAATGCAGAAAGATATATGTTTGATTTTCACCTTTATTTCACACTGAAACTTTGTCAAATTTTCAGAAGAATTAGTTTCAAAATTTATCAAAATTTATATTATCAAATTTGCAAATTATACATTTTCAGGAATTTCAGTAACACCTAACTCATACTTGTTAATTCAGAAAGTTATATATTTGATTTTCTTTCTTATTAATTCCTTCAACTATATCAAATTTTCAGCAACATTAGTTTCAAGTGTATTATATATGAATCTGACATCAAATTTGCAAATAATAAATTTTCAGAAACTTCAGTAATGGCTAACCCATACTTGTCAATGCTTAAAGTTATATGTTCGATTTTCTCCATTATTGAATACTGAAACTTTGTAAAATTTTCAGGAAAATTAGCTTCAGGTACACTATATGTGAATCTGATATCAAATTTGCAAATAATAAATTTTCAGAATTTTCAGTAATAGCTCACACATACATATCAATGCAGAAAGATATATGTTTGATTTTCTCCTTTATTTAATACTGAAACTTTCTCAAATTTTCAGGAGAAATCGTTTTTCGTGTACTGAACACGAATCTAGTATCAAATTTGAAAATGATAAGGTTTCAGGAATTTCAGCAACTGCTAACCGATACATGTCAATGCAGAAAGATATATGTTTGATTTTCTTCCTTATTTAATACTGAAATGTTGTCCATTTTTTAGCACAATTAGTTTCAGGTGTATTGTACACGAATCTAATGTCAAATTTGCAAATAATAATTTTTCAGAAATTTCAGTAACAGCTAACCCATACTTGTAAATGCAAAAAGGTATATATTTTATTTTCTCCCTTATTTAGTACTGAAACTTTGTCAAATTTTTGACACAATTAGTTTCAGGTGTACTGTATTCGAATTTAATACCAAATTTGCAAATAATAAATTTTCAGAAATTTCAGTAATAGCTAACCCATACATGTCAATGCAGAAAATTATATGTTTGATATTCACCCTTATTTGATACTTAAACTTTGTCAAATTTTCAGGAGAATCAGTTCCTGTTGTACTGTATACGAATATAATTTCAAATTTACAAAAAATGAATTTTCAGGAATTTCAGTAATAGCTAACCCTTACTTGTCAATGCAGAAAGATATATTGTTGATGTTCTCCTTTATTTCACACAGAAACTTTCTCAAATTTTCAGGAGAATTAGTTTTAAAAGCACTGTACACGAATATAATATCAAATTTGCAAATTATAAATTTTCAGGAATTTCAGTAACACCTAACTCATACTTGTAAATTCAGAAAGTTATATGTTTGATTTTCTTCCTTATTAATTCCTTAAACTATAACAAATTTTCAGCAACATTAGTTTCAAGTGTATTATATATGAATCTGACATCAAATTTGCAAATAATAAATTTTCAGGAATTTCAGTAATAGCTAACCCATACATGAGAATGCAGAAAGTTATATGTCTGATTTTCTCCTTTAATTATTACTGAAACTTCGTCAACTTTTTAGGATTATTAGTTTTAGGTGTACTACATACGAATCTAACATCAAATTTACGAATAATAAATTTTCAGGAATTTCAGTAACAGCTAACCCATACATGTCATTTCAGAAAGATATATGTTTGATTTTCTCCCTTATTGATAACTGAAACTTTGTAAAATTTTCAGGAGAATTACTTTTAGGTCTACTGGGCATGGATCAAAAATCAAATTTGCCGGTAATAAATTTTCAGAAATTTCAGTAATAGCTATATATTCAGAAAGTTATATGTTTGATATCTCCCTTATTTAATACTGCAACATTATCAATTTTTTAGGATAATTAGTTTCAGGTGTACTGTATTCGAATCTAATATGAAATAAGCAAATAATAAATTTTCAAAAATTTCAGTAACACCTAACTCATACATGTCAATTCAGAAAGTTATATTATTAAGTTATAAAATTTCAGGAAAATTATTTACAGGTGTATTGTACACGAACCTAATATCAAGTTTGCAAATAGTTAATTTTTCAGAAATTTCAGTAACAGCTAACCCATACATATCAATTCACAAAGATATTTGTTTGATTTTCTCCCTTATTTAATACTGAAACTTTATCAAACTTTTAGGATAATTAGTTTCAGATGTACTGTAGACGAATCTATAATTAAATTTACAAATAATAAATTTTCAGAAATTTCAGTAAGAGCTAACCCATTCATATCAATTCAGAAAGATGCATGTGTCAATTTCTACCTTATTGAAAACTGAAACTTTGCAAAATTTTCAGGAGAATTAGTTTCAGCTCTACTGTACGCGAATCTAATATCAAATGTGCACATCATAAATTTTCAGAAATTTCAGTAATAGCTAACTCTTACTTGTCAATGCTGAAAGCTATACGTTTGATTTTCTCCGTGAAAAATTGTAAAATATTCAGTAGAATTAGTTTCAGGTATACAGTATACGAATCTAATATGAAATTTGCAAATAATAAATTTTCAGTAATTTCAGTAATATCTAACCCTTACATGTCAATTCAGAAAGTTATATGTCTGATTTTCTGCCTTATTTAGTACTGAAAATTTGTCAAATTTTAAGGAGAATTAGTTTTAGGTGTAGTGTATATGAATCTAATATAAAATTTCCAAATTATAAATTTTCAGAAGTTTCAGTAATAGCTAAGCCATACGAGTTATTGCCAAAAGTTGTACGTTTGATTTTATCTATGAAAACTTGTCAAATTTTCATTAGAATTAGTTTCATGTGTACTGTACACGAATCTGTTATCAAATTTGCAATGATAATTTTTTAGAAATTTCAGCAATAGCTAACCCTTACTTGTTAATTAAGAAAGTTGTATGTTTGATTTTCTTCGTTTTTCAATACTGAAACTTCGTAAAATTATCAGGAGACTTAGTTTTATGTGTACTACATACGAATAAAATGTTTCTACTTCCACGACAAAGTACAGTACTTAACACAGTAATACCAGTACACTACTTACCACGACAGTACTTAATTTTCATTTTACATTACTTTTCTGTTGCCATTTTTATTCCAAAATTGCAGTTGAAAATTTGTTGTGTCCAACTTCAAATTTAGAGTTTTCGTGAAAATTTTGTGATATCCATTCCATTTGAAACTCGAAGAAAATTTCATTTTAAGTAACTTGTATCGAGTTTCCGGCAGGTTTTTTTAATGTTAATTGCTCAGCGTTTAAGTTAAATTATGAGCTGTCGTCCGAAAGTTTTGAATTTCGAATTTTTGAGTTTGCTATAATTGTCCAATGAAATTTAAATCTGCATTGCTTTTTTCTGTTTCAATCAATTCAATTTATTTTTTGCTTTCCTATTTTTCCTGATTTATTTCTACCATCATCTATTTTGTAGATTTTGAAAAAAGATTACATTAATACAAACAGATATATTACATTTTACACTATGTATTTATTTGTTTATTGGAGAACCTCCCAATTACGCAGCTATGGCTAATTATCGCTAATTATTCATCCGTTGTCAATATTTGTTGCACGATCGTGCAAATATTTACCTTAAAGCTTTCGTCATTACGAGAGATATCGTTCGGTTTCTCGGAACTCTCACTGTACAGATTTCAGGAAGGTTGCCTACACTTACCTATTACAAAGCGAGCTTTATTCCCAGCCTCAAGGATTTTTACCTGAGTTACGGTATCATCGCAGAGATGCTGCTAGAAAACATACCTGAATAAATGAATGAGCAGCAAAATTACGAATATTACAAATTCATTTATTTTGCATTAACTTCTAACGAAGTTACTTTATAAATATAAGCAGCAAAATTACGAATATTACAAATTCATTTATTTTGCATTAACTTCTAACGAAGTTACTTTATAAATATAAGCAGCAAAATTACGAATATTACAAATTCATTTATTTTGCATTAACTTCTAACGAAGTTACTTTATAAATATAAGCAGCAAAATTACGAATATTACAAATTCATTTATTTTGCATTAACTTCTAACGAAGTTACTTTATAAATATAAGCAGCAAAATTACGAATATTACAAATTCATTTATTTTGCATTAACTTCTAACGAAGTTACTTTATAAATATAAGCAGCAAAATTACGAATATTACAAATTCATTTATTTTGCATTAACTTCTAACGAAGTTACTTTATAAATATAAGCAGCAAAATTACGAATATTACAAATTCATTTATTTTGCCTTAACGTCGGTAAATTTCATTTTCTACGAAGTTTTCTTATATATAAATATAAGCATAGTGTTGTGAATCTGTAAATCTTCTTATTAGATATAAAAAATAATATATAATAATAAATTAGAATAATGAATTAATAATGGTGATTTTATTAATTATTATTTAGTTATTAGAGGAGTGTTTTTTAATTTAAAATGATGGTCTATGCACTCTCAGGTTTAGGTATATAATTAAAATTGTAATAACCCAAACACAAAAAATCATTTGCAGCTATTAAAATATCGCAAAAACATTTCCTGCCCCACTGGATTATAGTTCAGCCATAACTCGGTGACTCAAACGTCTTGGGTTCGATATCGGCAGAATGTTCGATACGACATTTGACGTAGTCAAAAATTGAAAAAAAGCTGAAATTTATAGAAATAACTTAATCAGTGAATCCACGATTACAAAAAAATATTTTTAGTCATCTTACTTGTCAACACAATTGCAAACAAGTATGAACTGACTGAGTTTTTGGATTTGATATAAAAATGTAATGTTTAACGTTTATTGTGATTATTTCTAAAGTTTTTTGAAAATGTTTAAAATTTGCTGTCCTCATCAAATTGTTTTTTAATATTTTACGACTTTTTGTTCTCAAAAATTGAAAAAATATCTGAAATTTATGGAAATAATTTTATGAGTCCACGATTAAAAAAAAAAGTTTAGTCATGTAACTTGTGAACACAAGTGTAAACAAGTATGAACTGACTGAGTTTTTTGGACTTGCTAGACAAATGTAATGTACAACGTTTATTGTGATTATTTCGAAAGTTTTTTTTGAAAATAGTTAAAATTTGCTGTCCTCGTCATATATTTTTTAATAATTTTGCGACTTTTGTTGTCAAAAATTGAAAAAATATCTGAAATTTATGGAAATAATTTAATGAGTCCACGATTTAAAAAAAAGTTTAGTCATGTAACTTGTGAACACGAGTGTAAAGAAGTGTGAACTGACTGAGTTTTTTGGACCTAATAGAAAGATGTAATGTAAAACGTTTATTGTGATTATTTCTAAAGTTTTTTGAAAATAGTTCAAATTTGCTGTCCTCGTCATATATTTTTTAATAATTATGCGACTTTTGTTGTCAAAAATTGAAAGAATATATGAAATTTATGGAAATAATTTAATGAGTCCACGATTTAAAAAAAAGTTTAGTCATGTAACTTGTGAACACAAGTGCAAACAAGTGTGAACAGACCTAATTTGGATTTGGACCTATTTTTTTAATGGACCTAATAGAAAAATGTAATGTAAAACGTTTATTGTAATTATTTCTAAAGTTTTTTGAAAATGGTTCAAATGGACTGCAAATTTGAACCATTTTCAAAAAACTTTAGAAATAATTACAATAAACGTTTTACATTACATTTTTCTATTAGGCCAAAAAAAAAATTAGGTCCAAATCCAAATTAGGTCAGTTCACACTTGTTTGCACTTGTGTTCACAAGTTACATGACTAAACTTTTTTTGCCAGATATTTTTTTAATTCTTTTACGACTTCTTATAACACAAACATGTAATAGAAAAAAAACATGTAATGTAAATATTGTATTGTTATTATTTCAGAAATTGTTGGATAATTGTTAAAATTTGCAGTGCTCGTCAGATATTTTTTTAATAATTTTACAACTTTATGTAATGTAAAGAAATGTAAATTTTTTATTATAATTATTTCTGAAGTTTTTTTTGTAAATGGTTCGAATTATTGTTATTTGTCATTGCTGTGTAAGAGATTTGTGTTAGTTAAGAAATGTCCCATCTTTAGTTCTTGATCAGTTACACTTTCAACTACATCGACTTGGGGCAAAATAAATCCTCCAGTTCTAACTAATCTCCGAACGTGTCGTGACCAACAGCCCCATCAATCTGGGCGGCAAATTAAGACGTCCCTTCCCGGTGTCCCCGCTCACTCACCCCCGAGCCCCAAAGAAATTACCACCCCGTCAATTGCTTCGTCGCCTCTTCGGCCATTCACCATTTCTCCCCCGGCACCTTATCGCCCGGAAATCAGTCTGCGGCGTCCAAATAAACATCTCAGACGGCACTTACGGCTCCCCCGAAACAATTGCGTCCGACTTTTCCCCCATTTCTCCCTGGCAATCGCGGAATATTTATTATTGCCCCCGTGCGAGCCAACAAATGGGAACAAGTGTAAAGCAAAACGGCGACGGATTTATGTGCTTGTAGTTTTTTTGTGCGAGGAGGAAGCGAGGAAGTGCCAAGGGCGAGCCTCGATGGCATATTTATGTGTGTCCGCACAAGAAGAGGACAAGTGTAAGCCTGATGGTGGCGTTGATATGTATGGTGTTTCGCTGGAAATCTTCAGGGATCTGCGAAGGTGTGAGGAGGCTGAAATAATAGTAGCCCTTAAAAAAATATTGAGTAGCTCAGAAACACTACTCACATTTTTTTTATGTAGTGAATATGGAACGGAATTATACAAGGTTTAGTACATATAAAGAATAAATTGCACTAACAGTACATATATTTTAATGAAACTTGTATTTTTTTATTATAAACTTTCTATCAGAAGTACAGTATAGAAATTTGATACAGTACAGTATTTTTTTATTATCCACTTTCTATCAGAAGTACAGGATAGACATGTGAAATCTTCTGTTGAGATTTAGATAAATTTCAAATATTGATGCTGCATGTATTTCAATAAACGATGGAGAATTATGTATTTTAAAAGTCGATAAATTACATAGAATCTATTGTCTGCAAGCTTCATGCAGTGCTTTTACTCTTCATTAACTCTTCAGTAAAAATACGTCTAGTCTGGTGGTTACGAAGCGGACGTAATGAAATGGGTGGAAAGCGGATTAATAATAACCACGACCTTGGAGGGCGGAGTGCGCTGATCCGAAAATAGGGGGCAAGCTTTTGTTGGTCTCTCCGAAGGGTTAATTTCTTGGGCAGTGCCTCTCGGGGGCTAATTTACGAGGTGGATTTTTCGTGCCCGCAATTACGGGCCGTTCCGTCCCCCTGGAGAAATAATCGCGCGGTGATCGTAAATTCTGGATTTTCCATTAATGTCTGGAATGGGGGCATCACTTTTATTGCTGTGTAATTAATACTGGTAGCCGTAATTAATATATTAAAGGCCGCGCATGAAATAAATATAGGGCGAACAATTAGGCGGAGTTTTACTACCAAAAATTAAGAGGTTGATGGTTTCTTCGTATCCTTTTTTATTGCAAATTAGCTTCCTCGTCCTTAAACTTGATTGTTTTCAAAGACACATCAATCGGCCTGTAAAGACATGGAACTCCAAGTTTAATAATCTCCCTCAAATTTTATGCAACTGAATAATAATAAATTGAATAATTATTAGTTAAATTGATACTATACTTTGCATGAACATTAAAATTAATAAAAATTAATTAATAATTAATTAATAAAAACACATTAGTCTGTTAGTATCACATAAAATTATGTATTAATTTGTTATTAGTTTCGACTACTTAAGTTATCATTATCAAAATGAAATCAATTTGGACTATTAGCAATAAACCTGTAAAGACGTGGAACTCCAAGTTTAATAATCTCTGACCTTTTTTTATGAATTAAAATATATAATACTATTATTATTTGTAAAAGAACAAAGATTAATACTATACTTTGCATAAGCATGATTTATTTTTTAAATTAATCAATTAAATAAAAATTAAATCATAAATAAAACACATATCATTAGTATCACATAAAATTATTTATTGATTTGTTACTAGTTTCGACTACTTAAGTATTCATCATCAAAATTAAATCAATTTAGACTATTGGATTTTTTTTAATTGGAAATCATAATGATATGGCACACACTTAAAGTACTTACTGTCTACTTTGCATATGTATGTAAATATAAATGAATGTACACAAATCTCGTGGTCTCATTCTGGGGGAAATTGTGAGTAGCTCTTGGCTTGCATAAATTTGCGCAGACCTGATTTATATGATTGAGGAAATAATACGTTTTGTTAATTTTACTTGCTTTATTGATTGCCATCTGTGAGCCCCAATTTTTTAAACTACATAATTTCACGTTTGTAAGTGCTCGAGTAAAGTTACTCTCAACATTTTTGCCCCCTCTTTGGATGGCCCTCGGAATTTCATCTGATTTAACATTTCACCACGTTAATGATAAATAGTAATAGTAAAAAAGAACCCATGATAGATACTTGTGGTACCACTACGATTTTTCAAAATTTTATTAATGATTTGTACATAGTTTCTTAAAATGTATTTATTTAATTCTCTATTTAAATAGTTAGTGGTAATATTAAAAATTATGAAGAGTCCACGATAGATACTTGTGGTACCACTACGTTTTTTTCATTTTTTTTTAAAGTTTTGTTCAAAATTAAAATATATTTATATAATTCTCTATTTAAATAGTGAGTGGTCTTAGATATGTTTTTTACTCTCTGCTGTAATGTGGTTGAAGATAAAAATATCGTCCTTGACCTAAAAGTGCCATTCTAGTTTCTGCACCATAAACCATAATGTGTTCGAGGAAATGCGACAGGCGTTAAAAATGCGTGTCATCTGAAGAATTTTGCGTTATGAGTGCTGGACGTCTTCGTCTCATAAACATGTAGATGCAAAGTGGGAACGCGTTTTACGAGTGAGTTTTTTAACGATAAATGTTTTCGCCGTTCTGTCGGCAAGGATAATGAATTGGCGTGTTTCTGGGATTAAAATATTTAATATCTTGCAGAGTATTGGCGAGAATTTTAAGGAAACATTTATCGTAGGCGTTAACTGAATGTTAGATTTTCCTTAGATTTAAGTACTTATCTGTTGTTAATAACCAAATCCAAGTTTCCAAAGTCCAAATTTCTTTTAAACTACAATACAAAGTATACACTTTACATACACTTTACACAATACAAATACAAATACGCTTTAGATTTGTGCAATGAAATGAAAATTATTATCATACCATTAAAATAAAAATAAGTTTGTCTTTGCGAATATGCGAAAAAAATGCTGTTGTTAATAATCACAATTTCTTAAAAAACTTGACTTTTTGCGAAACTTGCTTACTCATTTATCTGTTTGTTAATACAAATGTAGAATCTATCATAAATATAGAAAAATATATTCATTTGGTTTTCTTTTTTTTTACCACGAATATTCTATCAATTACAACAGCAACGAAAAAATGCATTCTATCATAAAAATGAAAAAGTTGTTTTCATTTGTTTAACACGAACACGAACATTCTTGAGTTAATCGTAACTGTCATATACCTGAAAAAATAAGAGTTCCTTTGATTTTCAGTTTTAGAAAATTAAGGCCTCAAACCAGCTTTCATTTTTATTCATAAAAATTCAATTCATCATAATTTTTTTTTCTCATAAAAATGAAAAAAAACTTGTGTTAATCATATATGTCACAAACGTGAAAAAACAACAGTTCCTTTGATTTTCAGTTTCAGAAAATTAAGACTGGTTTGAGTAGATTATAATTTTAGGAATCTGGTATCTTCATAGAATCTGCATCTGGCTTGGTATCAGGTATCTTGGTATCTTGGTATCTGTCTTGGTATCTGGTATCTTGATATCTAGGTATCCGTTTTGATGTCTGGCATCTTGGTATCTGTCTTGGTATCTGTATTTCATGAAACTGAACAAAATGATCCTTCACGAGCAAGCTTTTAAAAATTGGCAACGAAAATGTTCAAAGCTTAATGTTTAAGCCATAATTTAGATATATTTTCTGATTTGACAAGAACAGTTTTTCTTAACAAGACAACCACACAACAAAAGTCGATTGTACAAAAACGTCGAATTATTTTTGTAACAATGCTTCCTTTGTTTTAAACAAGACAACCACACAACAAAAGTCGATTGTACACAAACGTCAAATTCATTTTTTAATAATGGTTCTTTTGTTTTAAACAAGACAATCACACAACAAAAGTCGATTGTACTTAAACATCGAATTCATTTTTTAACAAAAGAACGATATAAAAAAGTCGAATATATCTAAATATCGAATACATTTTGTAACAAAACAACCACAAAAAAAGTCAACTGTATATAAAGATTGAGTTAATTTGATTAACATGTGAACTATATGAACAAGTCAATTATACACAAACATCGAATTCATTTGTTAATAAAAGCACCATATAAAAAAAAGTCGATTATAGATAAACATCGAATTAATTATTCTTAACAAAAGAACCATATAAAAAAGTCGTTTGTACACAAAGATCGAATTAATTTTTTTTAACAAACGAACCACAAAAAAAGTCGTTTATACACAAAGATCGATTTAATTTTTATAACAAGCGAACCACATAAGAAAGTCGATTATACACATACATCGAGTTCATTTTTTTCAAGAAAACAACCACACAAAAAAGTCGATTGTGTACAAACACCGAATTCATTTTTTTTAACAAAAGAACACCACAAAAAAGTCGATTATTCACAAATATCGAGTTTATTTTCTTTTTAACAAAACCACTACATAATAAAGTCGACTGTATACAAAACCATTTTTTGTATACAAAAGTCGATTGTACACAAACGTCAAATTCATTTTTTAACAATGGTTCTTTGGTTTTTAACAAGACCACCATACAACAAAAGTCGATTATACACAAACATCGAATTCATTGTTTTAACAAAAGAACGATATAAAAAAGTCGATTAAACACAAACATCGAATATATTTTTTAACAAAAGAACCACAAAAAAATCGATTGTATACAAAGATCGAATTCATTTTTTTAACATGAGAACCATATGAACAAGTCCATTATACACACACATCGAATTCATTTGTCAACAAAAGAACCAAACCTATAAGAAAAGTCGATTATACACCAACATCGAATTCATTTTCTTTAACAAAAGAACCACAAAAAAAGTTGTTTGTACGCAAAGATCCAATTCAGTTTTTAATAAAAGAACCATATAAAAAAGAGTCGATTATATACAAACGCCGAATTCATTTTTTTTAACAAAAGAACAATAAAAAAAAGTCGTTTATACACAAAGATCGATTTAATTTTTATAACAAGAGAACCATATAAGAAAGTCGATTATACACATACATCGAGTTCATTTTTTCTAAGAAAACAACCTCATAAAAAAGTCGATTGTGTACAAACACCGAATTCATTTTTTTAAACAAATGAACACCACAAAAAAGTCGATTATACATAACTATCGAGTTTATTTTATTTTTTACAAAACCACTACATAATAAAGTCGATTGTATACAAAACAATTTTTTTTAACAAAAGAGGTTCATAAAATTGCTAGACTTGAAATTTGGGCCAAGTTAATCGTACACAAACATCGAATTTTCAGTTCTTCGCAATTTTTTAGAGTTTTTATTATTCTTCTTGCCCTTGTGATTCTTATTATTGTGTCGTTGTATTACTATTCTTGATTGATTCTTATTGATCCTTATTGATTCTTATTGATTCTTATTATTGTGCCATTGTAACTTCTTCTCCTTCACAATAAATACATTTAACCACTTGATCAAAAATTTATAGGAGGCGTATATGGTTTAAATCCGTCGTAGAATCGAAATGCATCATTTAGTTCCTCAAAACTTCTTCGACTTTTTCTTATGCTTCTTGTCGTTAATTCTTTGTGCTGTCATTCTTCTCCTTCACAATAATTACATTTAACCACCTGACCAATATACCTTATACATCTGACATCTTTAGGCAGGGTTTAAAAAAATGATAACATGGAATTTTTAGTTCGGTTCATCAAAAGTTTTTCGACTTTTTTATGCTTCTTGTCCTTTTAATTCTTTCTATTGTCGTTATTTTCCTTCAAAATCATTACATTTTACTATTTGACCAAATATTTATAAGAGGCTGATTTTTGAAACCGTGGAAGAATTGAATTTTAGCTTTCTGTTCTTCAAAAATTGTTCTAGTTTTTCTTGTTCTTTTAATTCTTTGTATTGTCGTTATTTTCCTTCACAATCATTACATTTAACCATTTGACCAAATATTTATAAGAGGCTGCTTTTTAAAACCGTGGAAGAATTGAATTTTAGCTTTCAGTTCTTCAAAAATTGTTCTAGTTTTTCTTATGCTTCTTATCCTTGTGATTCTTGGTGCTGTTGTTCTTCTCCTTCACAATAAATACATATAAGCACTTGACCAAAAATTTATAGGAGGCGTATACGGTTAAAAACAGTCGTAGCATCGAATTTAAGTGTTTAGTTCTTCAAAACTTTTTCGATGTTTTCTTATACTTCTTCTCGTTAATTTTCCATGCTGTTATTCTTGTCCCTCACAATAATTACATTTAACCACCTGACCAAACATTTACAGAAGGTGGGGTTTAAAAAAAATGGTAAAATGGAACTTTTGGTTCAATTCTTCAAAATTTAGTCAACTTTTTTTAATGCATCTTTTCCTTGTAAATTTTTGTGCTGTCGTTCATTTCCTTCACAATCATTACATTTACCACTTGACCAAACATTTACAGGAGCCTGATTTTCAAAACCATGAAATAATCGAATTTTAGCGTTCAGTTTTTCAAAACTTTTTCGACTTTTTCTTATGCTTCTTGTCCTTGTGATTCTTGCTGTTGTCGTTCTTCCGCTTCACAATAGTTAGATTTAACCACTTGACCAAATATTTATAGGAGGTGAATTTTAAAAAAGAAAATTTAAATTTTTGAAAGTCTGTTGGAAAAAAAGTGCATTAACCAGGTGTAATCGTATCTGTCATAACTATGAAAAAATAACAGTCTCTTTGAATTTCAGTTTTTGAAAATTAAGACTGGTTTGAGTAATTCATAAACATAAAAGAAAATCATGCGTTAATCATCATCACATGAAAAAAACTTCCTTTGAGAGTTCCTTTGATAAAAAAAATGTTACAGTAACCTGTACGTTACTTGACAGCATAACATTCAAGTATCAGATGCATTTATGATGTAAAAGCATCTGACATTCGAATGTGATCCTGTCAAATAACGTTCACGTTACTGTAACATTTTTTTTTTATACGCAATATACTTGAACTTTTTGGACATTTGGTTTTTGCTTGACCTCTCTATGTCTCTAAGAATCGAATTTTAGCTTTCAGTTCTTCAAATAAATTTCAACTTTTTCTTATGCCCTTATGTCCTTGTGATTCTTGGTGCTGTCGCTCTTCTTCTTCACAATAATTACATTTAACCACTTGACCAAATATTTATAGGAGGTGAATTTTAAAAAAGGAAATTTAAATTTTTTAAAGTCTGATAGGATAAAAAGTCCATTAACGAGGTGTAATCGTATCTGTTATAACTATGAAAAAAAAACAAGAGTCGCTTTGATTTTCAGTTTTTGAAAATTAAGGCTGGTTTGAGTAATTCATAAACATAAAAGAAAATCTTGCGTTAATCATATGTCACAAACATGAAAAAAACAAGAGTTCCTTTGATCACAAAAATGTTACAATAACGTATACGTTATTTGACAGCATCACATTCAAATGTCAGATGCATTTATGATATGAATGCATCTGACATTCGAATGTGATGCTGTCAAGTAACGTACACGTTACTGTAAAATTTTTTTGATGCTCAATACGCCTGAACTTTTTGGGCATTTTTTTCTTGACTTCACTATGTCTGTATTGATTAATTTTGATTCACCTTTAAAACAAGTTACTGTATTTTTTTTAATACTCAATACACCTGATTATTTTGGGCATTTTTATTTTGCTCGATCTCTTTATGCCTGTAAATTTTGATTCACTCTTTGAATACGTATACACTTAAATTTTATCTTTTTTTTTCTATTTTCCATCCCCAGACTTTACAGTATACAATGCATACAATGTATATGCAAATCTAGCTCGCCTCCACGTGGTGCACCCTGGGTAATGCTAAAGAGCTAGAATAATTAGCAGATCTGCTAACATCATCAGATCTCTTGGTCGTTCAGTGACCATTATTTTTCATATATGAATTACTCGTCATTTTTTATCGTTTTTTCTTCTCCTAAAAATAGAGGCCAAAGTGCTGAGGGGATTAGAGAACCTACCCTGTAAAACAGTCAACACTTAGGCTTCTATAGTTCTTAACAAACACATAATTTTCTGTATATGACGAAATGTGTGATGAAATGATGATAATGTGTAGTAATCGCCATACCATTACTACACATTTTTTTCTTCTCCTGAAAATACAGGCCAAAGTGCTGAGGGAATTAGAGAACCTACCCTGTAAAACAGTCAACACTTAGGCCTCTATAGTTCTTAACAAACACATAATTTTCTGTATATGACGAAATGTGTGACGAAATGATGATAATGTGTAGTAATCGCCATACGATAAATAAATAAATAAATGCAGGGTAAATTTCACCTGCATATTCGTCTGAAATAGATGAGAACTCGAACCCAGGACCTTTGGGTTACCGATTTATGGTTCAGCTCAAATTCAGCGAGGCTGCAAATGTTGCAATATTTACCTTCAAATGATTTTTTGTGTTTGGATTCGTCGCTTGACGCAGCATAGGATCTCCGGCACTGAATTACATAACGGCTTGTAATTTCTTTCAAAACCAATATTTTTTCAAACTGCTTCCGGAATTTGAAAGCCAGATAGCTATTTTATATACAATAAAAAAATTGCTATTGTAATTTGTATAATTATATACGTATTAACGCGGCAATCGCAAATATTGTTATACCAAAAAGTGAGTACATAACTGACATGATTACTTGAACATTTTACATTGATTTTACACGTTTAACTGTGTAATATTATATATCTTGAATACGTTTATACGTTTAAGGCAAAAAACATAAACTAAATAGTACTGACATTTGACATTTTGACGTTAGCAAGAAAAAAAATTGGCTACACAAATGACTTGGAAATTTAGGATCTCCGGCACTGAATTACAAACCGGCTTGTAATTTCTTTCAGAACCAAAATTTTTTCAAACTGCTTACGGAATTTGAAAGCCAGATAGCTGTTTTCTATGGAATAAAAAAAATGCTATTGTAACTTATATAATTATATACGTATTAACGCGCCAATTGTAAATATTGTTATATCAAAAAGTGGGTACTTAACTGACATGATTACTTGAAAATTTTACATTAATTTTACAATTTAACAGTGTAATATTATATGTCTTGAACTTTTTCATACATTCAGGGCAAAAAACATAAAAAAATAGTACTAACATTTGACATTTTGACATTGGAAAAAAATGTTTGCTACACAATTAACTAACTTGGAAATTTTAGAAACTTTTTACTCGTTTAACTTTCTACAATTATATGTCTTGTATTCATACATATGCCTTAGGAAGTTTAGACATGAATACTTGGAAATTTTGCAAAATTTTTAATCGTTTTTCTTTATAAAATTATATGTCTTGAATTCATCAACACGTTTAAGGTAAAAAACATAAAAAACATTTGACAATTTGACGTAAAAAAAAAATTTTGGCTACACAATTGACTTGATTACTTGAAACTTTTGCAATGTTTTTACTCGTTTATCTTTCTAAAATATTATGTCTTCAATTCATCAACGTGTTTAAGGCAAAAAAACATAAATAATAGTACTGACATTTGATATTTGGACGTTAGAAAAAAAAATGTTGGCTACACAATTGACTTGATTACTTGAAAATTTTGCATCAATATTACTCCTTTTACTTTGTCAAATTATATGTCTTGGTTTTTTTCATATATTTCAGATAAATAAACATAGAAAAAATAGCACTGACATTTGACATTTTGACGTTAGAAAAAAATTTGCACTGCCATTTGACATTTTGACATTAAAAAATACAACTTTATTGACTTGATTATCTGAAAATTTTTCATTGTTTTTACTCATTTAACTTGTTAAAAAATTGGCGATTTCTTGAAAATTTTGCGTTATTTTTACTTGTTTAACTTTGTAAAATTATATATCTTGACTTTCTCAAACTATTGTTGCTTATTTTTTATGCGTTAAATCGAGATAATATATCTCGGGAGGCGGAAAGACCCCATGGGGTCGATAGCCCAGTAAAGATTGTTTATATATATATATATATATATATATATTGTTACGTTTTCGTATCGCCCCACGTTGGTTCCAAATGTTACGTTTTTGTATTGCTCTGCCTATTTTATTAGTGTTGAGTATTTAAGCATTTACTTGTTTTGTAACTTTTTGTTCTTTCTCTTATCTCAGGTTCAATAGTAGGTTCAATCATAACTAAATAGAGTTTTGTTCAAATACTTTAATAAATTGAAAATAACCAAATATTAAAACGTCTAATATAAAATGAACTAAACAAACAAATAAAAAACAATAGAAAACAAAATTATTAAATAAATAATAAACTATGGCCAACATTAACAAATTAAATCCTATATACACAAGCCAACTTATGTGATAATATGACTCTTGCACTTTACGCAAACTTTCTACTTGCAGTTATCTTCTTGTGGTTCTTTGATTACGTCGTCCTGTTGTCCCTGCTTTCCCGTCTGATCCGTTGTTGATTCCCACAAAAGTAAACAGCTACTTTTGTGTGCGAAGTTGAGCGGCTTGAAGTCCTGATTTTTGAATATCTCCGTCACGGCTCCTATCTTGTTGAACTCCTCTCATGGTTGACTGTCTTCTCCCAGCAATATGTCCAATCGTTGAAACCCCGTTAATATTTTGTAATGTATTCGTATTAGAATCGCAACATCTCCACCCGCGATCCAAACGCGTCTCTCCCCCTCGTCAAACTCTTTGTTGATTATTTTCGACTTTCCATTATTCAATTCCCCAAGCGTCTATGCACGAAGTCACCTGTCTCCCGTGGTAACCAATCAACAACCTTCATCCGCGGATTGCTTTGTATATTTGTGCATACTTGTTCATATTCACATTTACAATATTTACAATAATTTTTGTTAGCTTGTGCCCTGAAGATTATAATTCTATCTAAAACTTATATAATAATAACAATAAATCTATTCTAATTAATCTAAATAAATACTACAAATACCATCACAATATATATATATATAATATATATATATATATATATATATATATATATATATATATATATATATATATATGTATATATATATATCTCGGTATAAAATTGATCAAAAAGTCGTTTCTAATGTTTGAAGTAGACGGAGGTAGTTAGATGCTTAACTTCTTGTATTTGCCTGTTTTCGTTCGTCATTTATGTATTTATTTGTATATTTTTGTTTTATTGTGACTTTGTAGTAAACCTTTGAAGTTTTTTTTGTGAGGTCTTGGAGTCTTGGTGTTTTGTGGGGTCTCGGTCTTGGAGGCCAAGTTCAATGGCTTGGCCTCCAAGCTTGGCTACGAACTCCCAACCCTGGCATAAGATACGAGCCTACAGCCAGTTCAATGATGTCAGGATTATATATTTGTATTTTTATTTGGCAATTCCTAAGGAAGGTGTTGATTGACTGAAAAATGTTTCTATTGTTTAAAGCTAGTAAATGAATAATGCTTACGGGGAGTGAGATATTATTAATTGATAGGTCGTTCATCAGGGTTTTTCGTGGTAAGAAATATTTTTGTCATGAAATAAATTTGTGGTTTAGTGTCCTTTTGCCCTCATTGCTTTTGCATTGGGGATTTGGGACTATCCTTATCTCTTTGAAGTTAAGTTAACTGAATCAATCAATTTAGATGCTTATTTGATTTATGCTGGGGATATACTGGCCATTAATTTTTCCCAAAATTTGCAGCCCTTGGGATTTGCCGCCTTGGGCTATAGCTCTCGTAGCCCCCCCCTAAATTTGCATTGATCATGTTCGTGTATGTATAATTCTAAGGCAATAATTGTTTCGTGTAATTTGCAAGGGGCTATAAATTACCTTGGAGCCAATAATTCACTGCGGTGCAAATATTAGCCCAGGCAAATTACAGGCCCCGACCGTCGCCCCAAATTATCGCGTCCTGGGCAGGCCCAGCGCCCATAAATCCTCTATTACACAAGAGCCGTCGCCGCAGAGGAGACGTATCATTTCGTGCTGGTCGTCCGGATTCCTGGACTATTAAATGTGTATTAGCGAAAAGCCGTGAATGGGGGGCTACCTCGGGGGCGCCCTAACGGCCCCGGCACGCAGACGTCGCGCGTGGGAACCGGAGGAGTTCCGTTATAGCTGACCGCAGTCCAACGAAAGACCAACGAAAACAAAAGCGGCGGAAAGGATGTGGGGAATATCATCGTAGGTAAAAGTGAACGCAAGCGAGCCGGCCGATAATTCAATTATAAAGGCGAGGTGACTCTGCGATAATGCGGCGCATAAATCCACGGGGCAATAGCTTAATCAGAGTTAGCGCTGGGGCCGATAAAATCAGCGCCCTGACTGACAATTTCATTAATTCGGAGCCGGAGAGGTTTATGCGGCCGCTCCGGACTGCACATCAGACGGACGGCCTTTTTAATTAACTCAACTTTTCGATCTCGTTTTGATTGTCCCGAGGACCGGTGCCGTGCCCCGTTCGCCACCAGGCGACTGCTACGGCTGAATTCCGGCTTGCGAACGCCGCGCACGTACGCGGCGCGAATTAGTTAAACGGCGCATTTGCGCTCAGCGGGGATATTAAGTGATTATCCTGGATGTTAGAGACGGCTCCTTGGGGTGGCCGACCGCGCGCATTAAAGGATAACATCACTTAATGCCAAAGCTGATGGCGTGCAGTCCCGAGAGCCCCGCACTCGGCCGGAATACTAATTTAACTAATTGGACGTGGTAATGATCGGAGGACCGCATGATGTGTGCGTTTTTACATAACTCATCGGATTTATTTTTAAAAAGCGGACACCCAATTTTTTGCGCCGCAAAAACGGGCGCAATTTAAGTAACGTTAGTTCGCGCACGAATATCTGCCCAAACCGAAGAGATTATTCCAGTTTGCATACGCGAGGCACCGACATTAAACGCCCCAAAAAGGACGCACACAAATCCGGCTTTATGCACGCCATCAAACGTGGAACACAATCGTTAAACGGCGAGTTTATTTCGATACCAATAAAATCGGATTGCGGAGTTATTTACCTCACGACCTCCTCGCAGACCTCATCTGCTTTGATGTTGGTTTTAGGGCCGCGAGGGCAGTTTTTCGCCTGCCGCATATTCATAAGGGCGGCGCCGATTTTATTTTTTTCATCCGTCGTGTAATGGACGGCCAAAAGGCCGGCTTTTTTCCCGCCGGCCGCGGAGTCACCCCACGAGAGCCGGTCGCGCTGGTTTTATACCTGTTCCACGTAACTACCCTCAATCTCAAACCCGAACCCCCCGAAGACGCCGGCAATTGTACTCCAGCACGGCCAAATTTGCCAGTTAAGACATGTTTAATAACAAACAGCTTTTAATGTTAAACAAATAAAATTAATGCAAAATATCCGAATAATCTTGTCAATTGTGATGCCAAAATGTCAAGTGTCACTACGATATTTTATTTTTTCTGCCCAAATCAAGACATATAACTTAATAACAAACAGTTATTAATGTTAAACGAGTAAAATTAATCCATGATATTCAAGTAATCATGTCAATTGTGATGTCAAAATGTCAAGTGTCACTACGATATTTTATTTTTTCTGCCCAAAACATATTTATGAAATCAAGACATATAATTTAATAACAAACAGTTTTTAATGTTAAACGAGTAAAATTAATCCATAATATTCAAGTAATCATATCAATTGTGAAGTCAAAATGTCAATTGTCAGTACGATTTTTTATTGTTTTTGCCTAAAACATATTTATAAAATCAAGACATATAATTTATTAACAAACAGTTTTAAATGTTAAACGAGTAAAATTAATTCATAATATTCAAGTAATCATGTCAATTGTGAAGTCAAAATGTCAATTGTCAGTACGATTTTTTAGTGTTTATGCCTAAAACATATTTGAAATCAAGACATATAATTTTCAAAAGTTAAACGAGTTAAAATTTTCTTAAATATCCAATTTGATCAATTGTGTAGCCAACAGATTTTTCTAACGTCATAATGTCTAATGTCAGTAGTATTTTTTTATGTTTTTTGCCTTAAACGTATGAAGACATTCAAGATATATAATTTTACAGAGTTAAACGAGTAAAATTAATACAAAATCTTTACCTACTTTCAGAGATATCGCTACTAAAGTCGTATAAATATTTAAAAATATTAATAGAAAAACCATGATCAAAGTAAAACGTAAATATCTCAAGAAACATGCATTGGATATAAATCAAATTTAATATGTCAAAGGCCAACATATCACCAAATATCAGTGCTAACTTGTATTCATATTCGTACGCCAGTTTTTGAGTTATTGATAAAAGAGTCATATCAATATTTGAAAATATTCATGGAAAATACATGATTACAGTAACAAGCTGATATTTTTAAAATTACGCATTGGATATTAATATAATTCAATACATTTTTTATAAACATATCACAGAATATCGAAAATAAACTGCACTAATATTGGTACGTCACTTTTGAAGATATCGCGAATGAAGTCGTATCAAAATTTAAAAATATCAATAGAAAAACCATGATCAAAGTAATTAAATATCTCAAGAAAAACGCATTGGATATAAATCAGATTTAACACATTAGAAACTAACATATTGCCAAATATCAGTAACAAATTGCATTGATATTGATACGCTATCTTTTGAGTTATCGCTAAAGAAATTATATCAATATTTTAAAATATCAATGGAATACACAATGATTGCAGTAAAAAGCTAATATCTCCAGAATGATGCATTGGATATGAATACAATTCAATAAATTATATAAAAATATATCACTAAATATCGCTAATAAGCTGCACTAACATTGATACATCACTTTTGAAGTTATCGGGAATGAAGTCTTATCAAAATTTATAAATATCAATAGAAAAATCATGATCAAAGTAAAACGTAAATATGTAAAAAAACACGCATTGGATATAAATCAAATTTAATATATTAAAGACCAACATATTAACAAATATCAGTAATAAATTGCATTGATATTGGTACGCTAGTTTTTGTGTTATCTCTAATGAAGTCATCAATATTTGAAAATATCAATGTTAAATACATAATCACAGTAACAAGCTAATATTTTTTAAATTACGCATTGGATATTAATTCAATTCAGCATATTATTTAAAAATATATCACTCAATATTGAAAATAAATTGCACTATAATTGGTACGTTAGTTTTAGAGATATCGCTACTAAAGTTGTATCAATATTTAAAAATATGAATAAAAAAACCATGATCAAAGTAAAAAATAAATATCTCAAGAAACATGCATTGGATATAAATCAAATTTAATACACTAGAGACCAACATATCACCAAATATAAATAATAAATTTCATTGATATTCATACGCATGTTTTTGAGTTATCGCTAAGGAAATCAATCAATCAATATTAAAAAATATCAATAGAATGCACATGATCACAGTAAAAAATTAATATCTCAAGAATGATGCATTGGATATTAATCTAATTCAACACATTTAATACACATATACCAGTGAATGTTGCAAATCAATTGGAGTAATATTGATACGTTACTATTAGAGATATCGCTACTAATGTCGTATCAATATTTGAAAATATGAACAGAAAAACCATGATCAAAGTAAAAAATTAATATCTCAAGAAACATGCATTGGATATAAATCAAATTTAACACATTAAAGAAAAATATATCGCCAAATATCAGTGACAAATTGCTTTGATATTGGTACGCCAGTTTTTGAGTGATCGCTACAGAAGTCATATCAATATTTGAAAATATCAATGGAATGTACATGATCATAGTAACAAGCTAATATCTCAAGAACTATGTATTGGATATTAATCCAATTCAATACGTTAGTTATAAATATATCACTGAATGTCAAAAATAAATTGTACTAATATTGATACGTCACTTTTGAAGATACCGGGAATGAAGTCGTATCAAAATTTAAAAATATTAATAGAAAAACCATGATCAAAGTAAAACATAAATATCTCAAGAAACATGCATTGGATATAAATTAAACTTACTGCATTGGAGACCAATATATCACTGAATATCAGTGACAAATTGCATTGATAATGGTACGCCAGTTTTCAAGTTATCGCTAAAGAAGTCATATCAATAATAAAAAATATCAACGGAAAATATATCATCACAGTAACAAGCTAATATTTTTAAAACTACGCATTGAATATTAATTCAATTTAACGTAGTAGTTATAAACATATCACTGAATATCGAAAATAAATTTCACTAATATTGGAACGTCACTTTTAGAGATATCGCTACTAAAGTCGTATCAATATTTAAAACTATGAATAAAAAAACCATGATCAAAGTAAAAATAAATATCTGACGAAACATGCATTAGATATAAATCAAATTTGATACATTAAAGAAAAATATATCGCCAAATATCAGTGACAAATTTCATTTATATTGGTACGCCAGTTTTTGAGTTATTGCTAAAGAAGTCATATTAATATTTGAAAATATCAATGGAAAATACAAGATCACAGTAACAAGCTAATATTTTTAAAATTACCATTGGATGTTAATTCAATTCTACATAGTAGTTACAAATATATCACTGAATATCAAAAATAAATTGCACTAATATTATACGTCACTTTTAAAGATATCGCTATTAAAGTCGTATCATTATTTAAAGATATCTATAGAAAAACCATGATCAAAGTAAAAAAGAAATTTCTCAAGAAACATGCATTGGTTACAAATAAAATGTAATATATTAGAGACCTACATATCGCCAAATATCAGATACAAATTTCATTGATATTGGTACGCTAGTTTTTGAGTTATCGTGAAAGAAGTCATCAATATTTGAATATTTCAATGGAAAATACATGATCCCAGTAACAAGCTAATATTTTTTAAATTACGCAATGGATATTAATTCAATTTAACATAATAGTTATAAATATATCAGTAATTTTAGAAAATAAATTGCATTAATATTGGTACGTTACTTTTAGAGATATCGCTACTAACGTCGTATCAATATTTAAAAATATGAATAGAAAAACCATGATCAAAGTTAAAAAATAAATATGTGACGAAATATGCATTGGATATAAATCAAATTAAATACATTAGAGAACACTATATCACCAAATAACAGTGAAAAACTGTATTTATATTCGTGCGCCAGTTTTTGAGTTATCGCTGAAGAAGTCGTATCAATATTTGAAATATCAATAGAAAATACATGATCACAGTAACAAGTTATTATTTATAAAATTAAGCATTGGATATTAATCCCATTCAATTCATTAGTTATAAATATATTATTAAATATCTAATATAAATTGCAGCAATATTCATACGTCACTTTTAGAGATATCGCTACTAACGTCGTATCAATATTTCAAAATATGAATAGAAAAACCATGATCAAAGTAAAACATAAATATCTCAAGAAACATGCATTGGATACAAATTAAATTTAATATATTAAAGACCAACATATCCCCAAACATTAGTGATAAATTGCATTGTTATTGATACACCAGTTTTTGAGTTATCGCTTAAGAAACTATATCAATATTTAAAAATATCAATGGAATGCACATGATTACAGTAACACACTAATAGCTCAAGAATGATGCATTGTATATTAATCCAATTCAACACATTATATAAAAATATATCACTGAATCTTGCCAATAAATTTCCTTGATATTGATACGCCAGTTTTAGAGATATCGCTATTAAAGTCGTTACAATATTTAAAAATATTAATAGAAAAACCATGATCAAAGTAAAAAATAAATATCTCAAGAAACATGCATTGGATATAAATCAAATTTAACGTATTGAAGACCAACATATCGCCAAATATCAGTGATACATTTTTTTCATATTGGTACGCCAGTTTTAGAGTTATCGCTAAAGAAGTTATATCTTCAAAAATAAAGTATTCTATTAACATCCAATTCTATGGGTTAGATATCAATGTATCACTGAATATCGATCATAAATTGCATCGATATTGGCTAGTTCCGAAAATAACAAAATTTTCATTCAGAATATAATTCTGAAAGAAGGTAACAAATTGTACACCATTTTAATACCCTATTGTAATGAGTACCATTAGTACACCACCTTCTTTTTTAATGTTTGTTGAAATTTTGTATATTATTTAGCGCTTTTTGCTACTAAATATTCTTCATTATTATTATTAATGTTAACGAATGAGTATTCCCGTCACTTAATTAAAAGCAGCAGTACCAAGTCGCATCATATACCGAATGGTTCCCGTTTGTAATTACAACAGAAGTAAGTGTAATTAAATGCTAATTAAAATATCGAAAATGTGTTCAGGGCGCAGTAAATGCTACGTATTTAAGGATAATTAAAATTTATTGCGCCGTAATAAGACGTTTTAATAACATTTTACGACAACAATAATAATAATTGTGAAGGGTGGTGCAATTAAATTGCGATTGTGGGAATAACGAGTGACATGAAATTTTCACCAATTCGAAACGTCAGTAATGAAAATTCGCACAAATAATAAGTTGTGCACATGATTTTTTTTAACTTTGTAGGCGAAGTATAATTTTTATTAAGCTATTGGGTTAATCAGTACACTTCCACTGTTAGAATATTATACTGCATATACGAAAGGGAAAAATTTGAAATGCTGATATATATATATATATATATATATCAGGAGAATCCAAAATCTTGTAATTCCACAAACATTCACTGTTGGAATATGATATGGGAAAATTTATCAGGAAAATCAAAAATCTTGTAATCCCACACACATAATGAAAGTAAGTTTAATGTAAAACGCTTTATGTACTTTCAGGTAAAACAATTTATATTCACAAAGTGAAACCATAAAAGGTGAAATTATTTGGCGTTTTATATTAAATTGAATTAACTCAGGTTAGGATCTATACAATTGTTAGAAAATATATATAAAGAATATGTTTATTTTAATAATACGGTATACATATTAGTACATTCTAGATTATATAAGAGTTTTTGATTATTAAAAAGATCTATCGGCCGAAGCCTTTCTGCCCATGTTAGAAAATATTATTCAAGATATTAAAGAATTAAAGATATTTTAAAAATTGTACCAAAAATATGTTGATCATTGTTGTTAATGCAATTTCTAACTATATAACTTGCTGGTCACATAAGTTACTTTCGCTTCTTCTTCAGCATCAATTTGGGCTAATGAGGCGTTGAATATCTAACCGGGAGGAGCGCACAATTAATTACTTATTGATGATGGCTTGTACGGACGGCCTGGGAATCAAAGCTTGATGGCAGGACAGCACAAAAACACACTCTTCTTCGGATTGTGTACGGGTGTCTCGATAACAGGCCGATCATCAATAGCGAACCGCGCGCCATTGTCCCATTATTACCACCAATCCGTGGCACAAAAAAAACGGGGGCCCCCCGAAATCGTCGCCGCTATTTTACGCTTTCTTCCCAATTATCGATCATTTTTCACTCCCGCCGGGGACCGAAGGGACCGATTTTCCATGGCGGACGCTAATTGCAGCGCTTCCCAAAAAAGGCGCTCTCTCGGAAGGCCCATTATTCGCTGCCAAATATGAAGGCGAATTAAGGGGGCCCCGTCCGTAGGGTTACAGTTACGTGTCACATAAATCCATCTCGGGTTTTAATTTTAATTCCGCGTGCCGTGGGTATCACGGAGGCAGCCGGTGTCGCGCTAATTGAGAAGTGCCGGAGAAAACACGGGAGTCACCTGTTTTTGGTCCTCGCTAAATAAGCCGTTTATTTCTCGCCGATTAATTAAGTCGGCATATGTTCGGTTTTTCGCTGATTTTCACCATCTGGTGACCGATATTCAGTCTAAATTACTTGCAGTGCTTAGGAACCAGATATTGATTAAGTGAAAATCATGAAAAGCAAATTTCCTTGTGCACTGCACCACGCCATTTGACGACGGCAATTAGTCATAGCAGCTGACATTTGCAGTCGTTGAAAGAAAATATCCGTAAAATAATTCGGTCTTTGAAATTTGTACCTATTGTTAAAAAATCAGATATTTGTAATCTGATGTTTTAGCAATTTAAACATTTCAAAAATTTAACTAATCAATTAATGCAGTACAGAAGAGGAGTACAACATTTATAATCCTTACAAGATAACAATATTTAGATCGTTTGAAGAAATATATGCATGCAATGAGGTTTTTCCCCAAGATATTAAATAAATTGTGATGTACTATTGTGTAAGGCAATATTTTGAGTTTACATGCAAATAACTAAACGCTTTTATAAGATAGTACAACAAATTTTTGGCAGCATAATAACTAATTATTTAGCTTCAAAACTGCGCAAACGGTTAAAAAAATTTTCAACCCTAAAGGAAATTACGTGCCTTTATGTAATATGGCGCCGGAGACCCTATGCCTATATTGCTAGGTCAAGCGACGAACCCAGCCGCAAATTCACTAAATCTAAGATATTTAATTATCGGACTCCTGATGCTAGTTGGCCTTCAAGAATTATATTCACATATATTTTTGTAGCATCTTTATAGTTTTTAAAAATAACTGATATATTTTTTTTAATTAAATTTTGGCGTATTATAAAAAGTAATGTTTTATTAAAATCGTTGCTTTTTAGCAATATACGCAGGTAATCTGGCAGATGGAAATGAAAATTTGTCGGATTAGATATGTGCAATAAAAACTTTCCTAGACTAAAAAATACAATTGAAAATTTGACTGTACAAAAAATGTATGCAATTTAATGTTTCAATGTAAATGTTTAAATGTCAATAATGTTCAATTTCTCAGCTGGACTCAAATATTTGATGGCTTTCAGTAATATCATTTCAAAACTTGATAAACTTGGATAGTTGGAAGGATTACCTATTCTCAACAAGGTGAAATGGTAGAAAAATTATTAGAAAATAAATCAAAGAAAATTATATTGGAAAATTTGAAGGCTCTCAGCAGTTTCGTTTTAAAACTTGACAAACTTCGATAGTTGGAAGGATTCCCTATTCTCAGCAAGGTGAAATAATGGGGAAATTATTAGAAAATACATGAACGAAAATCATATGGGGATATTTGGCAAATTTCATTTCATTTCATTTCATTATGTATTTGTATTATAACTCTAAATAGAGTATTCCATTGTTATTGTAGGATAACATACGGAATTTCAGATATTACAGTACTTATACAGATACATTAGTCATTTTGTAAGTATATGTCCCAATTTTAAATTATGTTAAAAACTCTTGGAGGTTATACAGTTCTTTGCTTAAAAAATAAGTTTTAAGTTGACAATTTTCTAGATTCGGACAACTATATTTGAAAATTTGACAGATTTGCCCAGTTTCAAATGAAACATTAGCAAATTTGGAACACCATATGGAAAACTTTAAAAATTTGGACAGCTGCAATTGAAAACTCAATATCATTTTTACAGATATTTTCAAACATTACCATATGGTGAAAACCTTACGGGTTTCCAATCTGAAAAACTATATGGGTTTCCAATTTGGAAAATCATATGGGTTTTCAATGTGGAAAACCACATGGAAAATTCTAAAGATTTGGACAGCTTCATTTGGAATCTCAAAAATTTCATTTGTAAATTTAACAGATTTTCACATTTAGAAACTCTGATTTAAAATATTGATAACAATAATAATAATAATAATAATAATTTATTTTCGAGCAATTTTACAAAGTTTACACATATCAAGTATACAAATGAGGAGATATAAATGAGAATTGATGGATATTGACAGATTAAAATTGTGAGTTGACAATTTTCGAGATAGATTTTGACAGCTGCAATTGAAAACTTAAAAATTTCATTTGTAAATGTAACAGATTTTCACATTTTCAAACATTATCATATGGTAAAAACCATACTGGTTTCCAATCTGAAAAACTATATGGGTTTCCAATTTGGAAAATCATATGGGTTTTCAATTTGGAAAACCACATGGAAAAATTTAAAGATTTGGACAGCTGCATATGAAAATTTTGATAGATTTGCACAGTTTCAAATGAAACATTAACAAATTTGGAAAACCACATGGAAAATTATAAAGATTTGGACACCTGCAATTGAAAATTAAAAAAATTCATTTGTAAATCTAACAGATTTTCACATTTTCAAACATTACCATATGGTGAAAACAATACGAATATCTAATTTGAAAAACCATATGTGTTCCCAATTTGGAAAACCATATGGGTTTTCAATTTGGAAAACCACATGGAAAATTATAAAGATTTGGACAGCTGCAATTGAAAACTGAAAAATTTCATTTGTAAATGTAACAGATTTTCACATTTTCAAACATTACCATATGGTGAAAACAATACGGGTTTCCAATTTGAAAAACCATATGGGTTTCCAATTTGAAAAACCATACGGGTTTCCAATTTGAAAATCCACATGGAATATTCTAAAGAGTTTGGCAGCTGCATTTGAAAATATTTACAGATTTGCACAGTTTAAAATTAAACATTAACAAATTTGGAAAACCACATAGAAAATTATAAAGATTTGGACAGCTGGAAATAAAAACTCAAAAATTTCATTTGTAAATCTGTTACATAAATCAGATTAAAATTGTGAATTGACCATTTTTGAGATTTAGACAGCTGCATTTGTAAATTTTGACAGATTTGCACAGTTTCAAATGTCACATTAACAAATTTGGAAAACCACATGGAAAATTATAAAGATTTGGACAGCTGCAATTGAAAACTTAAAAATTTCATTCGTAAATGTAACAGATTTTCACATTTTAAACAACACCATATGTTGAAAACCATAAGGGTTTCCAATTTGAAAAACCATATGGGTTTCCAATTTGGAAAACCATATGGGTTTTCAATTTGGAAAATAACATGGAAAAATTTTAATGATTTGGACAGCTACATTTGAAAATTTTGACAGATTTGCACAGTTTCAAATCAAACATTAACAACTTTGGAAAACCACATAGAAAATTATAAAGATTTGGACAGCTGGACATGAAAACTCAAAAATTTCATTTTGCAAATTTAACAGATTTTCACATTTTCACACTCGGATTTAAAATATTGATAATAGTAATAGTAATAATAATTTATTTTCATGCTATACTACAAAGTTTACATATGTCAAGGATAAAAACGAGAGAAACAAATGATAATTTATAGATATTGACAGATTTGGATTGTTACAGTCGAAACCTTATGAGGTGATTTAAATACAAAGTTAATTATAGGATTATTAAGGGGAGACTAATTTTTCATTTGATTTATGTTGACAAATTTGGTTGCATTTTCAAAATTGTGAAGATATTTACTTCTGAAGCCTAGTATTTGACAAGTTTAATTTCTGAAGCCAAGTATTTGATAAATTTCTGTTAAAAAAATGACAAACAACGACAGTTTCAGTTGAAATCTGGCAGTTTTGGGGTATACAAATGATTTTTTTTACATATTCTGACAGCTGTAGTTAAATTTTTGCCTGAATTGCAAAGTTACAATTGAAAATTTGACTGTTTAAAAAAATATGGAATCTTACGTTTTCATTTATCAGCTGACATCAAAAATTTTACGGCTTTCAGCAGTTTCATTTAAAAACTTAAGAAACTTGGATAGTTTGAAGGATTCCCTATTCTCAGCTCGATGAAATAGTAGGGAAATTATTAGAAAATAAACCAAAGAAATTAATGTTGAGATATTTGGCAAATTTAGACAGTTTAAGTTCACAATTTTCGAGATTTGGGCACTTGCATTTGAATATTTGACAGATTTGCACAGTTCCAGATGAAACATTATTAAATTTGGGAAACCATATAGAAAACTTTAAAGATTTGGACAGCTGCAATTGAAATTTCAAAAAAATCATTTGTAAATGTAACAGATTTTCACATTTTCAAACATTACCATATGGTGAAAACCTAACGGGTTTCCAATTTGAAAAACCAGATGGGTTTCCAATTTGAAAAACCATATGAGTTTTCAATGTGGAAAACCACATGGAAAATTCTAAAGATTTGGACATCTACATAGTTATAAATTGTTCGTCATTAAAAAGTATTTAATTGTTTTTGTACTTTGAGTTTGAGGGAAACTGTTACAATTTATGTAATACTTAGTTATACATTGTTTGTCATTTAAAACTAATTAATTTTGTTTATTTTTTTTATTTTGAGCGAACCTGTTCAATTTATGTAGTACTTAGTCATACATTGTCATTTAGAAGTAATTAATTTTGTTTCATTTTTGATTTTGAAGGAAACTGCTCAATTTATGCAATACTTAGTTATAAATTATTTCTCACTTAAAAGTTTTTTTTCTTTTTTGACTTTGGGGGAAACTGTTCAATGTATGTAATAGTTATATTAAATTGAAACTATGTGTGGATACTACTTGATGAAACATTATGATTAGGTTAAATCAAACACTTGGTTAAAGTTTCACTGTATTCATAGAATAAACCTCTACAATTGTTTCGGCCAATTGTTTCAGTATCTCTGTACTCTTGAGAATGGTCGTGAGGCCGAAACAATTGTAGAGGTTTATTCTATGAATACAGTGAAACTTTAACCAAGTGTTTGATTTAATCTAGTAATAGTTATAATTGTTTGTTATTTAAAAGTTTTTAAAACCTTAACTAGACTAGAGTAGACAAGGTAGCCTATGAGACTCATGACTTGTTATTCAGACTTCATGATATTATTTGCGACTTTATTCGAGGTCAGTAAGAGGTAATTTTTAATTTTAGTTCATTATTTCTGTAGTGCATTATAAAGTCGATTAATTTAATTTAATTTTTAATATGCAAGCATTCAATTATATCATTGTTCTTATGGTTTAAAATCAATGCAAGACTCATGACTTGTTATTCAGATCTCATGACGTTATTTATGACTTTATTCGAATTTCTTAATGATTTTTTTATGTTGGTAAGAGGTAATTTTTAATTTTAGTTCATTATTTCTGTAGTGCATTATAAAGTCGATTAATTTAATTTAATTTTTAATACGCGAGCGTCCAATTATATCATTGTTCTTATGGTATACAATCAATACCAGTTATGCGCCGAAACGTATTCGGGCTTGACGTTGCTCTGCATTCGGGCCGAGGCAATAATTGATCGGATCTGAGGGGCACTTAATTGGAATGGAAAATCGCATTGATCTCGTTAATTCCGGGCAGCGATCGGCTAAGTGGAAGCGATCCGTCCGGCGGGGCTCTTGTTTGACCAGTGATATATTAACGCTTGTGCGTGCACGAAATTAACGTCAATCTATATGCGCAATTTTATTGATCACACGAATTACGGGCGGCCGAAATTATGACTCGCTTAATGTCCCTCCTCAGCCCCGCGCGCGCCAAAAGAGAAAATTTATATCAATTATTATATGGCCGGATTCCGATATACTTTCGAATATTTATGTAAATTACGCATTCTCGTCAGGCACGTCAATTGACATATAATTGCGTGTAGCGGGCAATCATCATTGTGCTGCGAGCCGCGAGTAAAATACGAGCTTGGACGTGAGGCCCCGTGGTATGGCGCGACAGAAATGGGCAAAAGCGATACGGTGACCAAGTTTGGGAGGCCCAAATGGCCCGACGGTGGCGTGAAATGAATTGTGGCTGGAAGAAGATGTAAACACGACGAAAAAACGTAATCCAATACCTGAAGACCAGTGAGTAACGTCCGAAACGTGTACTCTTGATGCCACTTGGTAATGAGTGCAGTACGTGACATAGTTCCAATTGTAATTAATTTTGCCCTGATCATCACTCAGGTGTCACTTAAGCCTTAATGTCCATCAGCGAAAATCATTTTTTAACTCGCCGTGGCTCAATTGACAAGTCCAGAGGCGAATTAATCACACCTATTTGTCTTGTGCAGCGTGTTTGGCTTTTAATTGGCCACAGGCCCTTTTGGCCGGGGCCCTCATTTAGCGCGCTGCCTTTCATGTGCTGGCGTAAACATTGTGGTAGCGTACAAATATTAATCTAGCCCCAGTTCCGTGCCCAATTTGATGTCGGGGCCCCTTTGAACCATAATTAGCGAAGGTGTGCTATCATTTACCTAATTATAACCTATGGAAGGTGAGAAAAAATGCGCGTTTCTCGCCCTCGGGGCCCTCCTAGCGCCTCGCCGATCATTAGTTTTCGGTGATTAATTCCGGTGGCCCCGTTTACGGCGCAGACGCGGGGCCCCCCGACGTAATAATGGTCGGTAGTCGGTTTGATTTAGATTAATTTTTGACCGGCCGTGTTTTAAAGCCGAGGCCGTCTATGAGGACGATCAGGGCGAATTCGACTCGGTAAAAGTGTATTATAGACCTAGGGAGGAAATACATTATTTTTTTCGGGATGTAGTTTGGTGTATGGTGTACGTTTTAAATGATTTTTGTTATCAGATGCTCGTAATATGATAACTCAGTTAGTGACCTTTACTCAGTTAAACTCAGCTTTAATAAACTGATACTTTTGCAAATAAAAATGATTTTGATACAACTGTTGCCTGCTATAAAAAAAAATGTTCTGAAAATATTGCTGCAGTCAGATATTTTTATAAATTGCTTATATTTATTATAATAAATATAATTTAAAAAAAAATCAAAGATATTTATAAATGGCTGATGAATTTTTTTACATCTAGGAAAGTTATTATTGCTCATATCTAGATCTGGCACATTTTCATTTCTATCTGCGCAAAACTGGAAAATTCCGACTGAAACTCTCATTAGCTGTCAATTTTTGAACTACAACTTGCAAAATCTGTAAAATACTTGGCTGTAGAAGTGAATATCTGCTTAACTTTGAACTGCATATGACAAAATATGTCAAGGATTTTCAACGTTTTCGTGTAAACGTTTTCTGTTCTTGCACACAATAAAATAGTATTATTATTATTATTATTATTATTATTATTATTATTATTATTATTATTATTATTATTATTATTATTATTAAGATATCAACTTCAACTGCCCGAACCTGTTAATATATATCGTTGTTTTAAGTCCAATTGGAAAAATGAATACTTGTTAAAATTTTAAATGAAATTTTTGATATTTTGAATGGTGGTGGCGTCTACTTCGTGACACATTTTATTAATTATAAATAAAACACATTACTTTGTAGTATCACATATAATTATTTATTGATTTGTTACTAGTTTTGACTACTTAAGTAATTTGAGCGAATATGTGAAATTTTTGAGTTTTGAATTACAGCTGTCCAGGTTTTTTATTTTTTTAATCTAATTCTTTAATCACGTCGCCACGTGTACAGTGTATTTACATCTGCTAGTGGATGTGACAGTCAACATTAGAATTACTAATAATAATACTAAAATAATACTAAAATAGTCTTTAAAGGTTTCCACATGGTTTTCTCCAAACTGGTTAAAGTTTCGATTCGACGTTTTGAAATGCAGCTATCCGAATCCACGAAAATTGTCAACTTAAACTGTCGAAATTTGTCACATATACCAATATGATTTTCTTTGATTTATCCTCTAATAATTTCCCCATATTGCTAAAAATTGGGAATCCTTTCAACTGTCCAAAGTTTCAACTCCAACTGCGAAATTAAAACATAGAATTCTATACATGTCAAAATGTTGAATTGTAATTTTTCAATTCTGGCAATGTTTTAACTACAATCTGTAAAAAAATTCATTGAACATCCCAAAACTGCCAAATTTCAGGTGAACCTGTCAAACTTTTTAACTGAAACTTATTAAATACTTGCCTTTAGAAGTAAATATCTTCCCAATTTTGAACATACAACCTCATTTATCAAGGTATCGACTGAAACTGCTCAAATTTGTAAACATGTATCAATGTTTTAAATCCGAGTGTGAAAATGTGCAAAATTTACAAATTAAATTTTTGAGATTTCAATTGGAGCTGAGCAAAACCTTTAGAATATTCTACACGGTTTTCCAAATTTGTAAATGTTTCACTTGAAGCTGTTCAAATCTGCCAAATTTTCAAATGCAGATATCCAAATCTCAAAAATTGTCCTAAAACTGTCGAAATTTTCCAATATGATTTTCTTTGATTTATCTTCTAATTATTTCCCCATAATTTTATCTTGCTGAGAATAAGGAATCCTTTTTCAACCGTCCAAGTTTGTCAAGTTTTCAAATGAAACTGCTGAAAGCCGTCAAATTTTTGACTCCACCTGCGAAATTAAAGTATAACATTCAATAAATTTTTAAATAGTTAAATTTTCAATTGTAACTTTGTAATTCCATCATAAATTTAACTACAACTGTCAAAATCTGTAGCAAATATCATTTGCAAACCCCAAAACTGCTAAATTTCAACTGAAACTGTCATTGTCTGTCAATCTTTTAACCGAAACTTGTCAAATACTTGGCTTCAAAAATAAATATCTTCATAATTTTGAAAATGCAAGCAAATTTGTCAACATAAAACAAATGAACACCTAAATAGATTGATTTAGTCCCCAAAACTTCAAAAGGTATCTCGCTAACATAAATCATTGAATATCGGATTGATGAGACTGATGCACGATGAAACTCCATGTAAATATACATATATATGTATATATATATATATATATATATATATATATATATATTGTTTTATATATATAAAACACAATTGGTGTGCGTTTCACAAAAAAATCCAGTATAATAATAAATTTTTGTAAATTTCACACCTATTGTGTTTTATTTATATATAAATCATTGAACTATTAATATCTATATCACCTTATAAGGTTTCGACAGTATCTATCCAAATCTGTCAATATCTATCAATTCTCATTTGTATCTCTCATTTGTATCTTTGACATGTGTAAACTTTGTAGTATATAGCCCGAAAATAAATAATTATTATTATGACTATTATTAATATATTAAATCGGAGTGTGAAAATGTGAAAATCTGTTACATTTACAAATGAAATTTTGGAGTTTTCAATTGCAGCTGTCCAAGTTTTTATAATTTTCCGTATGGTTTTCCAAATTTGTTAATGTTTCATTTGAAACTGTGCAAATCTGTCAAATTTTCAAATGCAGTTGTCCAAATCTCGAAAGTTGTCGAAACTTGAACTGTCGACATTTGCTAAATATCCCAATATGTTTTTTTTTTAATTTATTTTCTTATAATTTCCCCACTATTTCACCTTGCTAATAATAAAGAATCCTTCCAATTATCCAGGTTTGTCAAGTTTTCAAATGAAACTACTGAAATCCTTCAAATTTTCCAATATAATTTTCTTTGTTTTTTTTCTTCTAATAATGTTCCTACCATATCACCTTGCTGATAATAGGGAATCCGTCCAATTACCCAAGTTTGTCAACTTTCCACATTTACAAATGAAATTATTGAGTTTTCAAATGCAGCTGTCCAAGTTTTTATAATTTTCCTTATGATTTTCAAAATTTGTTAATGTTTCCTTTGAAACTGTGCAAATCTGTCAAATTTTCAAATGCAGTTGTCCAAATCTCGAAAATTGTCGAAACTTAAACTGTCGAAATTTGGCAAATACCCTGATATGATTTTCTTTGATATATTTTCTTATAATTTCCTCACCATTCACCTTGCTGATAATAGAGAATCCGTCCAAGTATCCAAATTTGTCAAGTTTTCAAATGAAACTACTGAAATCCTTCAAATTTTCCAATATTTTTTTCTTTGATTTATTTTCTAATAATTTTCCTACCAAATCACCTTGCTGAAAATAGGGATTCTGTCCAATTACCCAAGTTTGTCAAGTCTCCACATTTACAAATGAAATTTTTGAATTTTCAATTGCAGTTGTCCAAATTTTAATAATTTTCCATGTGGTTCTCCAAATTTGTTAATGTTTCATTTGAAACTGTGCAAATCTGTCAAATTTTCAAATGCAGTTGTCAAAATCGCGGAAGTTGTCGAAACTTAAACTGTCGACATTTGCTAAATGTCCTAATATGATTTTCATTCGTTTATTTTCTTATAATTTCCCCACTATTTCACTTTGATGATAATGGAAAATCTTTCCAATTATCCAAGTTTGTCAAGTTTTCAAATGAAACTGCTGAAATCCTTCAAATTTTCCAATATTTTTTTTCTTTGATTTATTTTCTAATAATTTTCCTACAATATCACCTTGCTGATAGTAGGGAATTGGTCCAATTATCCAAGTTTGTCAAGTTTTCAAATGAAACTACTGATATCCTTCAAATTTTCCAATATAATTTTCTTTGTTTTTTTTCTTCTAATAATGTTCCTACCATATCACCTTGCTGAGAATGGGGAATCCTTCCAACTATCCAAGATTGTCTAGTTTTGAAATTTTACTGCTGAAATCCTTCAAATTTTCCAATATTTTTTTTTCATTCATTTATGTTCTAATAATTTTTCAACCATATCAAGTTGCTGATAATAGGGAATCTATCCAATTATCCTAGTTTTTCAAGTTTTCAAATGAAAAACTACTGAAAGCCTTCAAATTTTCCAATATTTTTTTTCATTCATTTATGTTCTAATAATTTTTCAACCATATCAAGTTGCTGATAATAGGGAATCCGTCCAATTATCCAAGTTTGTCAAGTTTTGAAATTATACTGCTGAAATCCTTCAAATTTTCCAATATTTTTTGCCTTGCTAAAAATACGGAATCCTTCCAACTATCCAAGTTTATCAAGTTTTAAAATTATACTGATGAAGGCCATCAATTTTTTGAGTCCTGCTGAGAAATTGAAACATGAAATTGCATAAATTTATTGTACAGTCAAATTTTCAATTGTAATTTTTCAAATCTATGAAAATTATTATTGAATCTATCTAGATCTGACACATTTTCATTTGTATCAGCCCAAAACTGGAAAATTTCGACTAAAACTCTCATTGATCATCAATTTTTGAACTACAACTTGGGAAATCTGTTAAATACTTGGCTGTAGAAGTGAATATCTGCTCAATTTTGAACTGCATGTGACAAAATGTAATTTTGTATTAATTATCTGCATTTTGTTGTTGTTTTACAGGAAAAGCCAAAACAGTTTTGAATTTATAATTGTGAACGTAGATTAGCCAACAGTTTTGAATTTATAATTGTGAATGTAGATTAGCATATATCATTGCCATAGTTATTTATAATACAAAGGTACAGTAAAGATACTTCGTTCATTCATACTTAAAGTATACTGTATTTGTAGCCATTATTTAATAACAAAAATTGCTTTTTGAAAAAAAAAGATAGCATGTTTTGCCATAACACTACTGAATTATTAAGATTACAAAGAAGTACTTCATGTATACATAATTCATATTCATTCATATACTTTACGAGATAAGATTTTTTTTTTCGTTTGAAGCAACACATTTTTTTTCGTAAACTATTAGTTGTTCTACTAGTTCTAGTAGTTCTAGTAGTTCTACTAGTTGTTAGTTGTTAGTAGATTTAATCATTTTCCTTTCTACCTTGTTGGTGTAGGGTTGGTCATAAACTGTTATACTTTGTGAACTGTTATACATCATTCATATTCATTCATATACTTTACGAGTTAAGATTTTTATATTTGTTTTACGAGTTAAGATTTTTATATTTGAAAACCAGAAAACAGAACCTTTTTTAAGCTAAATATATTTATCGTAAACTGTTATACATCATTCATATACTTTACAACATGATAATTTACATCATTTATATACTTTATAAGATTAGATTTTTTGATTCGTTTGAAGAAAAAATATGTTTTTCGTAGACTGCTAAATATATTGCCACGTAATATTGTATAAGTCAAAATGTTGAATTTACATGCAAATAACTCAACAATTTCTTAAGATAGTAAAACAAATTTTTGACAGCATGATAACCAATTATTTAGGTTTAAAAATCCGGAAACGGATTAAAAAAAATTCAATCCTGAAGGAAATTACGTTCGTTTATGCAACATGGCGCCGGAGACCCTATGCTCATATTGCTAGGTCAAGCGACGAACCCAAGCGCTAATTTACAAATTTGAAGATATTCAATTATCGCACTGCCGTTTTCGTTTGGGCATTATTAAATACTTATTCTATGACCCAAAAGATGATGGTCATAATTGATAACTAGTAAAATTTGTGGACTGGCAACAAGAAAATTTTAGTGGAAGTTTAAAATCGATAACTGGCAGATTTATGTAGGTATAATTTTTTCGATATTTCAGTGTACCCACAATATACTATTAAGATTTATGAAATCTAGTAAAAGTACTAGTATACCATTTAGTATGGTTTATAGGATTCTAAACTACCCGCTTATGAATTGTGATGTTATAAAATACCTATGTGCTAATTTTTGAGTATAACTATTTTTATAAAATTAATAATAGCGCAGGTCGATAACCAGTAAATGATTGTTACTACTACTAATACTTCCACTACAGCATTTAGTTATTAGATAAGTAGGTATACTTATTATTTGTTAGTATATTTTGATTTATGTTAGGAATAAACCATTTAAAGAAAAATAACAAATTATCATGTATCACTAAATGTACATTTCAGCAACTACGTGGTTATCTTCAGTAGACATTTGTACTGTCTACGGGTAGATGTAGTATGATGTAGTAAATTCAAATAAATATTCACGAGGTAAATCTCTAATAAATGAAAGAAATTATATAATTTTTAAATTTAAAAAAATTAATATGTAAAATTTATTTCATATTTCATGTAAGTGATATAGTCTTAGCAGATTGTCTTCTTTGCTATATTTGTTGATACAAATTTTATGGATTAACGAGTGTACTTAATTAAATAAATAATTAATTATTTTTAATTAAACAGCGAGAGAAAAAAATCCAATAGATGCAGGTTGCACACATAAAAGGTGCTGCAATCCATACTTGGCGAGTGAATTGATGATGCGCGTCTCTCATTTGGAACTTTCTTAAATTATTTCGTCCAGGTCCAATTGTAACTCGCCGACGCGATGATTTACAGCCGGGCTAATCGAGCCGGTCGTATGATGCACTGGCTGCATTTGCAATTAATCCGGGGCCCGTCGATGCGGGGCGCACAGAAACCAGGTCGTCCAATACGCCGGCCAGTGTCCATTAACATCTGCACGAGGACTCTTCGGCCGTCATTAAATTACCTAAACAGCGGTATCAATTAAGAGGACGCGGCACTGACGGAATGCGCCGATTAGCGGTCATCACCGCGGATGATTTACGCGCCGAATTTGGTGCTGATGTAAATTTCGGAGCCGAGCCAACGACCGGGGGGCCGTTTAATCCCCGAATATAGGGCACCGCTTTTGTTTTTTTTTCTTATATTTTCGTCCGCACACACGTGAGCTGTTTATATAAAATACATTTTTAATTGAAAAACCTAATCGCTTCCCTCCACGTTAGATGATTGCACGTGATTCGGGGCGGAATCAAAAAGCGATCAGGTAGCCGCATGGGTTCCTTCCATTACTGTCAAAATTTCATCACGTTTCGCCCCAAAATCTTAGAAAACCCATAATGGACCGCACTTAACCGCCGCCTCTTATGGGAAACCGATGTGCCCTAGGGCAACGGCGCACGAACGATTTGTGGAAAATTGCCCCAGTTTTGGGCCATGAGATATGGACAAAAAATTAGTTGTCGCTTGATTGCCGCCGAAATTGCACCTTAATTTTCCCCATCCTCTCCACTAAATATTGTATTTACAAGCCAAAATAAATTAGGGATGAAAATAAGACTACATCAAGCCTTAATTTTTATTAGATTACATTCCGTGGGTATATGGATATCACAACAATGAAGCTATTTTTATATAAGTTTTTGTGGATACTTTCATGATAATTACACAACATTTCATAAAGTTTTACGCAGATTGCAAATTTCCTATATAAACACTATAAATGAAAATACTGGAAGTTTCAGAAATTTTTCATAATTTTCCGAAGAATTCAACAAAGCTGTAGAAACAAAAAATAAGAAAATATGATTATAATATCATAATATATAATATATAATAATATAATAATATATAATATACGAGTATATAACTTTCACAAATATTTTGAAAATTGCTATAAAGTATTATGGAAATATTTAAAATGTGTAATCAGAATTTACCACGAATTAACGTGAGTTTTCGCCAAAAATCTATGTTTTTTCATACATTTGCCTGGAAATTTCGTGAATTTTTTTTTGCATCAGAAAAATCTGAAAAAAATTACAGATACTCTTTATGACCAATCACACAGCGTGGGCTAAGTAGTTATGAGAACCAAAAATTATTTCACCCATTTTGGTCGTCCAGAATGGCGCCGATGCTTTCACATGAGCTCTTATGGAAACGGAATAGTGCCGGCTGTCCCCGCCACCGATTTCGGAGGTGCGCTTAGTTAATCGCCGATTAATCAACTACCAGAGGTGCCAGAAACTTTTTTCTTACACCATTCTACTCGGGAATATTTATTGATTATAACCTCCAAATGTTAAGAAAATCCATAAATAGATAAGCCAGCTGCATCGCTCCAAATTGAAGCGATTTCCGAAGGCTCAAAATGAAATGTCAACTTTGCGAGCGGATTGTGAAAAAAATATTTTTTTTATAGCGCTCAAATTTACGCAGTTTATTCTCCCATTCATTGGGAATATTTTGGTATAATGTAAACTCATTTGGTGGTTTTTGAGTTTTCGCTAAAAATCGACGTTTTTTCCATACAATTCCCAGCAATTTCGTGAATTTTTTTTTGTTCAGAAAAATTTGAAAAAAAATCACACAGTCTACTTATAACTAACCAAACCGCGTGGGATAGTTATTTTTGCGAAAATAAAATTATTTCTCCCATTTCGGTCGCCCAGAATGGCGCCAATGCTTTTATATAGGCTCTTATGGGAACGCAATAGTGCCAGCTGTCCCAGCCAACGGTATGGGAGGTGCGCTCACTTGATTGTCGATTGATCGACTCCTAGAGATGCCAGAATATTTTTTCTTACACCATTCTACTCGGGAATATTTATTGATTATAACCTCCAAATTTTAAGAAAATCCATAAATAGATACGCCAGCTGCGTTGCTCCAAACTCGGGCGACTTCCGAAGGCTCCAGATTAAACTTCAACTTTGCGAGCGGATTGTGCAAAAAATATTTTATTTATAGCGCTCAAATTTACGCAGTTTATTCTCCCATTCATTGGGAACATTTTTGTATAATGTAAAGTTATTTGGAGGTTTTTGAGTTTTCGTTAAAAATCGACGATTTTTCTATACATTTGCCCAGAAATTTCGTGAATTTTTTTTGTTCAGAAAAATTTGAAAAAAATCACACAGTCTACTTATAACCAACCAAACCGCGTGGGCTAGTTATTTTTGCAAAAATAAAATTATTTATCCCATTTCGGTGGCCCAGAATGGCGCCGATGCTTTTACATAGCCTCTTATGGGAACGCAATAGTGCGAGCTGTCCCGGCCAACAGTATGGGAGGTGCGCTCACTTGATTGCCGATTAATCAACTCCCAGAGGTGCCAGAATATTTTTTCTTACACCATTATACTTGGGAATAGTTATGGATTATCACCTCCAAATTTGAAGAAAATCCATAAATAGATAAGCCAGCTGCGTTGCTTCAAATTCATGCGACTTCCGAAGGCTCAAAATGAAATGTCAACTTTGCAAGCGGATTGTGACAAAACTTATTTTTTTATAGCGCTTAAATTTACACCGCTTATTCTCCCTTTTATAGGGCACATTTTGGTATAAGGTGAAGTAATTTGGCGATTTTCGAGTTTTCGCCAAAAATCGATGTTTTTCCATACTGGAAATTTCGCAATTTTTTTTTGCTTCAAAAAATCTGAAAAAAATTACACATACTCTTTATGACCAATTACACAGCGTGGGCTAAGTAGTTATGAGAAAAAAAAAATATTTCACCCATTTTGGTCGTCCAGAATGGCGCCGATGCTTTCACATGAGCTCTTATGGGAAAGGAATAGTGCTGGCTGTCCCCGCCACCGGTTTCAGAGGTGCGCTTAGTTAATCGCCGATTAATCGACTACCAGAGGTGCCAGAATATTTTTTTCTTACACCATTCTACTCGGGAATATTCATGGAATATCACCTCCAAATTTGAAGAAAATCCATAAATAGATAAGCCAGCTGCGTTGCTTCAAATTCAAGCAACTTCCGAAGGCTCAAAATGAATTGTCAACTTTGCGAGCGGATTGTGACAAAACTAATTTTTTTATAGCGCTTAAATTTACACCGCTTATTCTCCCATTCATTAGGAACATTTTTGTATAATATAAAGTCATTTGGTGATTTTTGAGTTTTCGTTAAAAATCGACGTTTTTCCATACAAACTCAGAAACTTCGTGTGATTTTTTTTGTTTCAGAAAAATCTGAAAAAAATTACACAATCTACTTATGACCAACCAAACCGTTTAACCAAACCAAATGTATCAAGAGATTCAGAAACTGCGACACCTCAAAACTTGAAGGAAACATTATGATTGCTAGAAAATTTTATTGAAATTAAAAACAACCTTAATAATATCAAAATAAGCAAATACATGTACTAAACTATTAGCAATTAAGATATCATTAAGATTAAGGATAATCATTGTAGGTACACAACATTCCATAAAGTAGTATGCAGATTGCAAATTTCCAAAAGAAACTCTACAAATAAAAACACTGTAAGTTTCAGAAATATTTCCAATTTTCTGAAAAACTAAAAGTAGGTAATAGAGATATATTCCTCAAATATTATGAAAACTAGAAAACAGAACCTTTTTTAAGCTAAATATATTAATTTATTCTCGCTTTTTTGTTTTTGTGTAAACGACGGTCGATGGTATAAATGTACTGCATACGTAATTCTTGCAAGTCTCCCGAAGGATGTTAATTTCTTTAATTGCCTTATTTAATATAATGAGGATGTGCGTTGCGTTTGCGAGTTTTTTCGGTAGCACTAATCGCCGGCGTAATGGGGAATTCGGGCGAATACCGTAAGACACTTCCACGATTTCGGCCAATTACGCATCCTCCGGGACTGACCACGGGCGACCTCGAGGACGGAGGCCCTCTGCGCCGCCGTAAATCCTGCCCCGGTCAATTTCGTAAATTGCCGACGTGCGCTCGCGGGGAAGAAGTCGAGGAACCTCTTCATGCGGGGCCTATTTATAACGGCCGCGGCTCCCAGTGACCTTCATTCCGCGCGCCGTAAATGGAAGAGGCGCAGCAACGAATAAAATTAAATCTAATAACTCGGCCGATGTTGCATAGGGGCAGGATAATATATGGGACGTCCAGTCTGGCCCGAGAACCTGGCAGTAATGTGCGGTCCTGAAGACTTTGCGTGCGTGAGCGTTCGTCACTTACTGATTTTTTCCTGCACTCTTTCTGTCTCTAACTAACTCTTTCTCAGTTGCTTATTTGTAAAATTTGACTTGCATATTCAGGATTAAATTATTCCGAACTGCATAGCTTTGCACGTTATGTCTTTAAATGTCTTAATGTTGAATTGAATGGCACTTTGATGAAAATATTTTATCGTCTGTAAAATGTTGTGACTTGTACGCTGTAGATATCGATGGGATGACTTGCATGCTTGATGATACGTCACTCAGTGAAATTTTGTTTCTAAAATAAACAGGTCGTACTAGATGTCTCATATTAAATAGTAATATACTACTGCTAGTAAACTACACTAAATACTACTATTACTAAAACTACTATTTCTATAGTATATAATAAGTAGTATACTAGTACTACTACTTGATTTCATAAACCTTATTATAGCTTCCACAATATATCACAATAGCCACAATATACTAAGATGTATAAGGTAACCTACACTAAATACTACTATTACTATAGTAAACTATACTAAAGAGTGTACTATTACTTTTACTAGATTTCATAAACCTTAATAGTATATTGCGGATACACTGAAATATCGAAAAAATTATAGCAACATAAATCTGCCAGTTATCGATTTTTCAACTTCCACTATTTTTTTCGTGTTGTTAATCCACAAATGTTACTAGTTATCAACTATGACCATTGCGTTTTGGGTCACAGAGCAAGTATTTAACGATGCCCAAGCAAAAACGGCAGTGCAATAATTGAATACCTTCAAATATGTAAATTTGCGGTTGGGTTCGTCGCTTGCCCTAGCAATATGGGCATAGGGTCTCCGGCGCCATGTTGCATAAACGAACGTAATTTCCTTCAGGATTGAAATTTTTGCAAACCGCTTTCGGATTTTGAAAGCTAGATATTTGGTTATTATGCTGTCAAAAAATAATTGTACTACCTTTAGAAATGATTGAGTTATTTGCATGTAAATTTAAAATATTGACTTATACAAAATTACCATGTACTTTAAATCCATGATTTAAAAAAAACAAATAAATCATGATTTACTTGATTTTTTATATTTATGATCAGTTTTTGCAAATTTAGATGTGATTTAAATCAATTGATTTAAATCGCACCAACCCTGATTCACCAGTAAAGTTTGTTTCCACAAGCAATTCAAATAACAATTTTCATATGGAAAATGAGTAAATGATGTTCAAATAATACAAAATTTCAAAAAAAAAAATCATGTTGTAAACCATCAAAAATTGTAACTCAAATTTCAGGTACCAAATAGTATCAGATTTTATTGTTGTTGAAACTTGCATGTTTATCACCTGTAAAATTTTCTTTTTAGAAGGAATTTAAACGAACCATAAATTTGTCTATCACATGGACAGACAAGATAAATTTGTCCATCATGGGAAATCACATAAAATGCAAAGAAAATTTGTAAATATTTAGCGTCAAGGTAAAACATATCCTGAAAATGTTGTTAATATTACTGCAAAAAGGATAATCATAAAGATAAAGGATAAGTACCACATTAGAATATACCACATTAAAATACCTTGAAATTTTCTTTGTATTTTATATGATTTTCCATGATAGAGTTGAATCTTGTCTATTGAAACTATTCACCAAGTAGTCTGTCATGGAAAATCATATAAAATACAATGAAAATTTCAAGGTGCCAAATGAAATTGTCCAAATAAACCAAAATGCAATAAAACATTTCTTGTTGAAAACCACACGAATTCACCAAATATTGTAATTCAAATTTCAGGTACCATATAATTTCAACTTTTATTATTGTTGAAACTTGCGCGTTTGTCATCGTAAAATATTGTTTTTATAAGGAATTTAATCAATGATATAGAATAATCTATGATATAGACAGACAAGATATATTTGGCTATCATGGAAAATCATATAAAATGCAAAGAAAATTGGTAGATATTTGGCTTCAACGTAAAACATATAGTAAAATTGATGTTAATATTACTGCAAAAAAGGACAATAATAAGGATAAAGGATAAGTTCCACATGAAAATATTCAAAGGAACCAAAATGCAAAAAAAAAATGAGAACACCATATTTCCCGTACTAATTAATATCAATGAACAAGATACATTTGTCTATCGTAGAAAATCATATAAAATGCAAAGCAAATTTCATAGTGCCCAATATAAATTTCCAAATAAACCAAAATGCAAAAATATATTTTAGGTTGAAAATTAAGCAAACCATAAATTTGTCTATCACATGGACAGACAAGATAAATTTATCTATAATAGGAAATCAAATACAAAAATCATATATCATAAGAAAACTACATTTCTGGTGCTAATTAGTATCAATGGATAAGATACATTTGTCTATCATGGAAAATCATATAAAATACGAAGCAAATTTCAAAGTGCCAAATAAAAATTACCAAATAAACCAAAATGCAAAAAAATATTTCATGTTGAATCCACCAAATCCACCCACACGAATCCACCAAATATTGTAATTCAAATTTCAGGTACCATATAGTTTCAACTTTTATTATTGTTGAAACTTGCACGTTTGTCATCGTAAAATATTGTTTTTATAAGGAATTTAATCAATGATATAGAATAATCTATGATATAGACAGACAAGATATATTTGGCTATCATGGAAAATCACATAAAATGCAAAGAAAATTTGTAGATATTTGGCTTCAAGGTATATCCTTAACTATCTCCATATCCTAAATATGTTGTTCTTATTACTGCAAAAAGGATAAGTCCCATATAAAAATATAAAATATTCAAATAAACCAAAATGCAAAATATTTCATGAGAAAACCATATGGTGCTTAATAGTTTCAATGGACAAGATAAATTTGTCTATCATAGAAAATCATATAAAATACAAAGCAAATTTCAAAATGCCAAATAAACATTTGAAAATAAACCAAAATACAAAAAAATGTTTCATGTTGAAAATCATATGAATCAGTGGCAATTGTCAGAAATGTACAATGAAGGATAAAACAGAATTTACTATTGGTTCTAATAAATTTTTAGCTTAATTATTCAGTCATTTTAGGTTATCATATCCCTAACGAGATTATTTCTATTGCTATTGGATATCAGTGGATATCAGAGGATGATTATACTTATGCCCACCCACCCCCAAATTTTACACGATTAGTGACCAATACAAGATTTGCAATTGATTTATTAAAATGATTAAGATAAAGATGATTGTTAAATGATTATTATTATTATTATTATTATTATTATTAATACATGAATCAAATGTTGTTGTCATTACAAGAAATTCTACTTCCAATACTTTACATTGCATGAAGTTCGAATTGAAAGGTTATTGGTTGCGCAGACTATAACTATCCTTTCAGTTGATCATCAGCAATAAAAATCATCAGATTAAACATAACAGTATAAATTGTAGTATGCAATGAATTTTCAAGTAACAATTGGGAGACTAATTAGTGACAATTGACAGATGAATCATCAGTGACAATTGATACATGAATGAGTAACAAATGACAGATGAATCAGTGACAAATAATAGACGAATGAGAAACAATTGAATCAGTGGCATTTATCAGAAATGTACAATGAAGACTAAAACATAATTTGCTATTGGTTCTAATAAATTATGACTTTAATTATTAAGTAATTTCACGTTTTTATACCAATGAAGAGATCAATTCTTTTGCTGTCAGAATTCAAATTTTACACGAATAGTGACCAACACTTGATTTGCAAATGTTTTTTTCAAATGATTAAGATACAGATGATTAATAATGAATGAAACATCAATCAAAAGTTGTTGTAATTGCAAGAAATTGTACTTCCAATACTTTACATTGCACATAATTCTGTTTGGAAGGTGGATGGGTGGGCACACTATAACCATCCCCTCAGTTGATCATCAGCAATAAAAATCATCAGATTAAACATAACAGTATAAATTGTAGTACACAATGAATTTTCAAATAACAATTGACAGACTAATTAGTGACAATTGGCAGATGAATGAGTGACAATTGACAGATAGATCAGTGACAATTGACAGATAAATGAGTAACAATTGACAGATGAATCAGTGACAATTGACAGATGAATCAGTGACAATTGATAGATAAATGAGTAACAATTGACAGATGAATCAATGACAATTGATAGACGAATGAGTAACAATTGAATCAGTGGCATTTAGCATAAATGTGCAATGAAGATTAAAACATAATTTGGTATTGGTTCTAATAAATTATTACTTTAATTATTCAGTAATTTCACGTTTTTATACAGATTAATTAGTGACAATTGACAGATAACTCAGTGATAATTGATAGACGAATGAGTCGCATTTGATATATGAATCAGTGATAGTTATGATATATTTATGATAGTCGAAAATGTACAATGATGATTAAAACTGAATTTATATTTGGTACTAATAAATTATAAGTTTAATTATTCAAAAATTTCACATTGTCATGACATCGTATGGTCATCAGGGGGTGACTATAATTTATCAGAAATATACAATGAAGTCTAAACATAATTTCATAGTGGATATAATAAATTATTAGTTAAATTATTGAGTAATTTCACGTTTTTATACCAACAAAGAGATTAATTTTATTGCTGACGGAAATCAGGGGATGATTATACTTGTGTCTACCTACCCACCCCTAAATTTTACACGAATAATGACCAACACTTGATTTGCAAATGTTTTTTTTTTTCAAATGATTAAGATACAGATGATTAATAATGAATGAAAAATCTATCAAAAGATGTTTTAATTGCAAGAAATTGTACTTCCAATACTTCACATTGCACATAATTCTGTTTGGAAGGTGGATGGGTAGGAATATTATAACCATCCTCTCAGTTGATCATCAGCAATAAAAATCATCAGATTAAACATAACAGTATACATTGTAGTATGCAATGAATTTTTAAGTAACAATTGGGAGACTAATTTGGGACAATTGACAGACTAATAGGTAGGCACACTATTACCATCCCCTCAGTTGATCATCAGCAATAAAAATCATCAGATTAAACATAACAGTATAAATTGTAGTATGCAACAAATTTTCAAGTAACAATTGGGAGACTAATTAGTGACAACTGACAGACTAATTTGTGACAATTGAGAGATTAGTCAGTGACAATTGATAGATGAATAAGTAACAAATGACAAATGAACACTTGATTTGCAAATGTTTTTTCAAATGATTAAGATACAGATGATTAATAATGAATGAAACATCAATCAAAAATTGTTGTTATTCCAAGAAATTGTACTTCCAATACTTTACATTGTATGAACTTCGGATTGGAGGGCGGGTGGGTGGTCACTCTATAACCATCCCCTTAGTTGATGAAGATGGGTGATCTCAAAGAAGGAATTATTGACAAATCATGGGAATTTTTCAAACTTGAACTTCTAAAAGTTCTAAGCTCTCTACAAACTCCAAACTGCCGATTTATATCAAATTTTTAACCACAACTCTCAAAACGTTTGAAGTTTCTCAGTGGCTCTGTCAAAGCTTGTCAATTTTTCGTGGTCTATAACTGTCTTATTTACATCAATTGTCAAAATTTGTCAAATATATACTATAAACGATCAAAATTTGCCAAAAACTGTTAATGTTAAGATGATAATGTGCTACTTTCCTATGCTGTTAAATTTTCAAATACATTAGCCTAAATTTGTCACATTTTCAACTACGACTACCAAAAATATATTACTAAAATTATACAACTCTCACAAATTTTGAACTACTATTGTCTAAAACAACCGATATTTGGTATATTTTCAACTACAACCGTAAATAACTCATACTTTAAACTGCAACTATCACATTTTCAAATGAACCTATCAAAAACTATCAGATTTTCAGATGAAACTGTCACGCCCTGTCAGAGTTTCTATTAAAGCAGTAATAAAATTTAAAATTTCAACTATGACTGCCAAAAATATATCAAATTTTCTACTTCAATTATACAATCCTGTCAAATTTTGAACTACAATTGTCTGAAACAGCCACATCGTATGAACTTCAGATTGGAGGGTGGGTGGGTGGTCACTCTATAACCATCCCCTTAGTTGAGCATCAGCTATAAAAATCATCAGATTAAACATAACAGTATAAATTGTAGTATGCAATGAATTTTCAAGTAACAATTGGGAGACTAATTAGTGACAATTGACACAGTAATTTATGACAATTGACAGATTAATCAGTGACAATTGATAGATGAATAAGTAACAATTGACAGATGAACACTAGAGGTGGAAATGTTTTTTTTCAAATGATTAAGATACAAATCAAAATCAAAGTTGTTGTTATTGCAAGAACTTGTATTTGCAATACTTTACATTGTATGAACTTCGGATTGGAGGGTATGTGGGTGGTTATTATACTATAACCATCCCCTCAGTTGATGAAAGTGGGTGGGTGGGCACACTATAACCACCCCCTCAGTTGTTCATCAGCTATAAAAATCATCAGAGTAAACATAACTGTATAAATTGTAGTACACAATGAATTTTCAAAAAACAAGTGGGAGACTAATTAGTGACAATTGACAGACGAATCAGTGATAATTGATAGATGAATGAGTAACAATTGACAGATGAATCAGTGACAATTGACAGAAGAAAATCAGTGACAATTGATGGACGAATGATAAACAATGTTTCTAGGTGCTAAATAGTTTCAACTTTTATTTTTGTTACTTGAGTACTCCAGATGATCTTCATTCAACAGTTGCAGTGATCGCTGACAATTGCCCGGTCTTCATTAAAGCCGAACATTGTGCGAGTAACTTGTTCCCTTGTGTTACCTTACGGACACTCACCATTATCAATCACGCGGTGAATGGTAGCGGCTTAAGCCGGTGCTTGAGCACCCTGAATGAACCGCGGAGGCCGCCGCCAGAAGCTTCTTAAGCGGCCCGTTTTTTTTTTTTCGTTTTTTTTCTTTTTTTGGACATCCTTCCTGCCGCTGAATAAGTAACACGATGATGGAGTGACAACATAAGCTAATGGATCGTACATTCATACGCGTTTCGATCATTCTCTATGCCAATCAATTCCCTTTTATTCCGAACGCCGTCGATCTTATCGCCGGGGGATGCGTTGTTTTCTGCCTTTTTGAATGTTTCTTTGGGGAGGGCGCTAATAGACTTTTAATACGGCTATTATATTTGCAGCCTGACGCTTTTAGTTCTCGCGTGGCCATTAGAATAATTAAAAATAATTAAAAAGTTTGGGATTTTGTTTGCATTTATGCTGACTTTTAAACTCGGCCATTATGGTGTCAGCCCGGTGCTTTTAGTTCTCGTGGCCCTTTTAAAAATAATTAAAAAGTTTGGGGTTTGTAACGGTTCGAACCCAGATGTTGTACAAATTCTCATAATTTGTAATATTTATTATTCATTGCATTTATTTAACTGCAATTCATCCTTAAATGCAATTGGATGCATTTAATTTCTTTAACTGCATATTACATGAATTCTTATAATTCAAGTAATTGATTTGGCTCGTGATTTACAAATTCTCGTAATTTGTAATATCGATTTGGCTCGTGATTTAGTGGTAGTACTCTACGTTATGTTTGATTTTTAAATCAAAATCGTGATAACTCAGTTTGGTTCGTTTTATGGGTAATGTGTCTATTAGTAATTTTTGTTAGCAAGTAAAACACAGATACATGGATTTCATATTATTTATTCGTTTTAAAAGGTTATGCAAGCGACAGGTAAATAAAAGATAATTTTGTTACTCTAATTGGACGTTATTTATTTAGTTATATTTATTTAAATTTTGGAATAGATTTGTTTAATAATTATTGAAAATTTATTATATTCTTTGAATTTGAATGATTTATTTTATTTTGAAAACAGAGTAACTTATTAACACTGCGGTTGGAATTACAAAGTGTTACTTAGCGACTTCATGCACCACAATCTTCAAATTGTGCCGAGAAGGATATCTGATACATGTCATCAGTGCATAGAAATTCATTAGCACGGTGCCTACCAATGTATTTCAACGCCACCTTGTGGATAGGAACGAATCACATAACTTCACATTAAAGTACTTTAAGCGATTCCAGTGCTTCAAGCACCCAATGTGTCCTCATTCGGAGATATTGCTAGTACTCGCGTCTACCAACACTATCAGCCATGTGATCGTAAAAACTTTAATAGGCATTGTTATTCAAAATTGATTATTGATTAGTATGATAAAATTCTATTCTACTTCTACTTTTCTATTTACTTAAGCACATACAAACATTCGTTTCAGTCATTCATAATTCTGGGATTTCTTGAATATCGGAGCGCTGAGCAAGTTTAATTATACGATTTAATTACAAATATCATTGAATTATTTATATCGAAATTATTAAGTTATGTTCCCCTGACGCAACTTTTTATTTAACTACCGATTGATTAATGAGGCCACACTGTTTATCAAATGTTTGCGACGACGGAAAGGAAGGCATGTTACAATATTCTCCTGTCAGTACGAAAATATTGTCAGGACAAGGTATAAAATGCAGTAAGGTTCAACTCCGCAGTGGCGTGAGGCTCCCTACATTTCATACCCTTATTAAACTTCGTTCATTACCAGCGGCAAGGCGCGGTAATATCACTAGATAGGTTACCTTATTAGTATGGAATTGACTTTAGAATTGTTAGTGTGAAAAGATGTTTGATCAAATGTTTTGCGACGGCGGAAAGGAAGGCATGTTACAATATTCTCCTGTCTGTACGAAAATATTGTCAGAACAAGGTATAAAATGCAGTAAGGTTCAACTCCGCAGAGGCGTGAGGCTCCCTACATTTCATACCCTTATTAAACTTCGTTCGTTACCAGCGGCAAGGCGCGGTAATATCACTAGATAGGTTACATTATTAGTATGGAATTGACTTTGGAATTGTTAGTGTGAATTACATTTGACAAACTTGTGTTATATATTCACCTGAGGAATTAATGTTTAAAGTATATGAGTCGTCGTCGGACAGCGTGACGTTCTGTCTCGATCGGTACATCTAACTGGCTCCGTTTAAGTTCCGCACTTCTATTTATACTGGTATACTGGTCCCCCACTTTTTACTCTTCTTCCCCCGTCCTATGATAATTCTGCGTACCGCTGCAAATTGACGCCTTCCCATACGTGTCACCGAATTACGCAATCGCCGTTTCGAGTTCCCGTCGTATTCCCACGACCTATTTCTCTGTGTCATCATTTTGATCGTGTGCTTATTTACATTTGCCCAAAACTACGAAGTCAGCAAAATGAATGTACTCGCTTGGGAAACGAGCGGCCGCGGCCTGCTATGATATTTACGCAGTTTTGTTCCGACTCGTAAAATTATGGATTTTAATATCATTAGGTTCTTACAGGTTTTGTTTACATTTTTGTTCACGTTTAAAATACCGGTATTATATTCGTAGGCTGGCGTTTTTAGTTCTCGTGAGGGTTGGGATAATTAAAAATAATTAAAAAGTTTGGGGTTTTGTTTACATTTTTGTTGGAAATTAGTGTCAGGATATCTGGCATTCCGCGCCGTGGCATGGGGTGCAACACAATGAGGGGCTAATGCAGATAAAAGCGGCCGGATTAATCGGCGGCGATGCAATCGGTGGTTGATAAAAGGCGACCCCTCCGTGTCCAATTATACTGACCTACCCCTTCGCTGTGCGCGCCCCAGTCGGGCTTCACAGAAATCCGATCAGCCCCGCTTTTATTTATTATCTGTGCGAGCATGCGTTTTCCGTCCGGAGATCAGTTGATTAGAATTTGTTGTGCCCTTGTTTTCCACGCCTAATGATGCGCCCCATTCGGTCGATTCGACGACGATTAGACCCCCAAATCGATTTTTTTGGGTCCACGCGTCCGCCCTGGGGTTATCTCCTCAGATGGGACGTGATTTGTGGGCGCGAGTGTTGATAGTTATTGGGGGCCCGATTATCATCGCGCTCAATATGCAGTTTGCATACGTTAACGGGGGCCCCGTTTGATTGCCCCCTATCTGGACTGTTATAATTGCCAGTGCCCAAGAGCCGCGGATCACTGTTCACTGGGGCGGATGATCCCCTGCAACGGGATTAAAATATACGGTGGCTCTTCATTTTCGTATCTTAATAACTGTGCACCCGTTTAATTAAAACTCTCGTCGTAATTTAGCCGTTTATCGCAGGGCAATCCGGCTACCGTTGAAATGTTATTGGTGATAAAGCCAAGAACTTGATTGCTATGCGATGACTTCGCCTAAATTTTATATGCAGAAACAGAATAGTTATATAAGATATAAACATGTCCCCCACATAGCCTCCCCTTTCCCAATAGATTTTGAAGTAATTTTCTGTAAACAAAATCATCACACTTTATTGTTGTAGGGAAAAAAAACTATCCCTTCAAATCTTCATACGCTCTTCCTCTGTCTACATACTGCATCATCAAATCCTAAAATCAACCAATTTTGAAGTAATTTTGTGCAAATCAAAGACACCTGATTATTGTTATTGCGGAAGATTATAACAAAATGAACTTTAATCGGCATTCGATCAAACTTTTGCTTAACAATTTAAACCCCAGGTGGATTCCATAATTATCGATTACCAAGCAATGACGGGAATTTGGCATGATAATAATTGCCAGGTGCAAAAACCGAGATGCGCCGATTCGCCCAACCCCTTGGCCGCACTTAAAAGCTCCTTAAACCTGGAATTACCACGCACACGTAAGAGCTGTAATATCATTAATAAAGTGCCCAGATTCAATTGCTGTTGGAGGTGAAGATAATTTATCCCACGAAACTATACCTGCTGATTCAAAATTATTCTCCAGGGCAAAAACCACGACTTCCCAAAGAGACAAATCAGTCTCGCTTATATATCTAAAAATTTGAACATTGGATTGAGAATTGATTAATTGAAAAAGTTCTGCACTGAATGATACATTTAGATGCACTGTGATGAGTGAGTGATGCGAAGTTGCTCGCGACGATTGCGAAGAAAGTGCCACAGGTGTTATTGGGGAGACTTGAAAAGTGCCGGGAGAGGTTTAATAGTTGTTTATCGCGGGCGTCGCGATTTACGGCCGGGGCAGCAACCCGCCAAGACGTGGCTACATATGTAAATTTATCTTAAATACCGATTCAATTAAAGTTAATATTTAAAATATGCTAAACGTGCCTCATCCAGGGACTTACGTCTTCCCATCGAAGTCCTGGACGAGGATTTGCATTGCCCCCCATTCCGAAGATACATTTCATTACGATCACACCCCAGCCATCGAGAGTCGACACTTTATGGGAGACCCCAATTAAGAACCGGCCAGAGGTGGTGGAGAGATTGGAAAGGATGGAACCACATAAGTAATGCCATGTATATTCATGTACCGCGCAATATTTTAATTGAAACAGGCGATTCGGGTGCTAATTATTTTTAACGGAAAATTCAAAGACTTTTAACATGAAGTGAATTGCAAACTTCGAAGATCTCCAAAAATGAACAAATTCGGGAGACACAAAAAACAGAAGTTCTGTTTGACTTGATTGTTGTCATTTATATATTTACCTTTTGTTATTAGGTATGTAGCTTATCTGCTTATAAATATTCTTTATTATTATTATTATTATTACTTACCTGAATAGTTTATTTTTCAGCCAAATTTACTCTGTCGCCAGTATGAACACTAAATATGAGCCATTTTCTAGGTATGTAGCTTATCTGCTTATTAACATTCTTTATTATTATTATTATTATTACTTACCTGAATAGTTTTTTTTCAGCCAAATTTACTCTTTCGCCAGTATGGACACTAAATATGAGTCATTCTCGTTCAAAAAATATCGGTCTATATGTGTATATGAATAAAGAGAGTCCATCTTAGATACTCTCCGATATGAGGCCTTTTCGAAATTTGCAAATCAAATATATTTTTATTTATGGCATGAAGATTCATTTTGATACTTGCAGGTGTTTGAGGTTTCATTTTTGTTTATGTTGTTTAACATAAAGAGTTTCAATTGTAATAACTACCGGTTCATCTTCAAATTCTAATTATCCTTTATTAGTGGGATTACTGTCAGTAGCTTAAACTATGTTCAAAAATATTGAAAATTCAAAACGAGAAGTCCTCTTAAGTTATTCTATGCAAAAATATATGTAACCTATGTAGTGCATTTAAGAGCATGTAAGTGCATGTAAATGTGGCGCCTAACTGAACTTTTTACTTTTAATAATTATTTAAACCTTTAAAATTACAAACACACCTGACTAAAAAATTGAAAATACTGAAAAATTAAATAAATTAATAAATAACTAGCTCAAGCTATGTTAAAAAATATCGAAAATTCAAAACGAAAAGTTCTCTTAAGTTATTCTATGCTATATTCTATGTATTAAACTCAATCACGACCACCGCCCAAATTATTAATTCAGAAATTATTGATATGATTATTACTATATATTTACATTTTGATTCAGATATTTCTAAAACATACCAAATTTCGAGAGATTTTTCAGTCATTTCCCCGATTTCTCAATAATATTTTGAGATCTCTACAAATTTATCAATAATTATTAAGATTTCAGGAGGCTTTTCAATAAATCCAAAATTTTTACCAATATTTCTCAATAATTTTTGAGATTTACATAGTGTTCACAATAAATAACAATAATTGCAGAGATTTTTGAATAATTCCCAAGATTTACTTATAATTTTCGAGATTTCTAGTGATAATTGATATATTTCTGGCAGTCATAATCAAATTCTCAACTCTAATTGTACAACCCTGTAAAATTTTGAACTAAAATTGTCCAAAACAGCGAAAATTTATCATATTTTCAACTACAACTATTGAAACTCATATTTTTAACTGCAACTGTCACATTTTCAACTGAACCTGTCAAAACCTATACAATTTTAGGTACGAAAACTGTGAAAATGGCAAAATTTTCAACTTAACAGTCAAAAATTCTCAAATTTACGATTGTAATTTTAAAATTCTTTAAATTTACAATTGTAATTTTTAAAACCCGTCATACTTTCAAATACCACTGTCAAAACCTGTCAAATATTAGGTACAAACCTCTTAGAACTCTGAAAATAGCAACTTTCTCAACTGAACTATCAAATATCGTGAAATTTACAATTATAATTTTTAAAACGTGTCATATTTTCAAATACCTCTATCAAAACCTGTCAAATGTTAAGTACAAATCATCGAAATCTCTGAAAGTGGCAAGATTTTCAATTGAACTATCAAAAATCGTCGAATTTACAATTATAACTTTTAAAACCTCTTATATTTTAAAATCCCACTATAAAAACTTTAAAATTTTAAGTATAAACCATCAAAAACTGTTAAATTTGCAACATTTTCAACTGAAGAGTCAAACATCCTTAAATTCGCAATTGTAATATCAAAAATATTAAAATTAACAATTGTAATTTTCAAGACCTGTCATATCTTTGAATTCCACTGTCAAAACCTGCCAAAATTTCCACTGAAACTATCAAACCCTGCCAGATTTTCAACACCTACATTAAAAACTTGTCATGTTGCTATCAAAAAGTCTGAAAATGGCAAATTTTTTAACTGAACTATCAAAAATCGTCAAATTTATAATAATTATTATTAATACCTGTCTTATTTTCATATTTTCAAAGCTCACTATCAAAACCTGACAAAATTTCTACTAAAACTATCAAGCTCTGCCAGATTTTCAACACCTACATTAAAAACTTGTCATGTTGCTATCAAAAAGTCTGAAAATGGCAAATTTTTTAACTGAACTATCAAAAATCGTCAAATTTATAATAATTATTATTAATACCTGTCTTATTTTCATATTTTCAAAGCTCACTATCAAAACCTGACAAAATTTCTACTAAAACTATCAAGCTCTGCCAGATTTTCAACACCTACATTAAAAACTTGTCATGTTGCTATCAAAAAGTCTGAAAATTACGACATCATTAACTGAACTATCAAAAATCGTCAAAATTATACTAATAATTATTAAAACCTGTCATATTTTCAAATCCCACTGTCAAAACCTGTCAAAATTTCTACTGAAACTATCAAGCTCTGCCAGATTTTCAACACCTACATTAAAAACGTGTCATATTGCTATCAACAAGTCTGAAGATGGCAAAATTTTTAACTGAACTATCAAAAATCGTCAAATTTATAATAATTATTATTAATACCTTTCATATTTTCATATTTTCAAATCTCACTATTAAAACCTGACAAAATTTCTACTAAAACTAGCAAGCTCTGCCAGATTTTCAACACCTACATTAAAAACTTGTCATGTTGCTATCAAAAAAGTCTGAAAATGGCAAAAATTTTAACCGAACTATCAAAAATCGTCAAATTTATAGTAATATTTATTAAAACCTGTCATATATTCAAATCCCACTATCAAAACTTGTCAAAATTTCTACTGAAACTATCAAGCCCTGCCAGATTTTGAACACCTAGATTAAAAACTTGTCAGGTTGCTATCAAAAAAGTCTGAAAATGGCAAAATTTTTAACCGAACTATCAAAAATCGTCAAATTTATAATAATTATTATTAAAACCTGTCATATTTTCAAATCCCACTGTTAAAACCTGTCAAAATTTCTACTGAAACTATCAAGCCCTGCCAGATTTTCAACACCTACATTAAAAACTTGTCATGTTGCCTACTGCAACTGCCAAAGCTCTCAAATTTTCAACTAAGCCAAAAAGTGTTATTTTGAACTACCAAATTTTCAACAACATAGAACTATTAAAAACTGTTCAATTAATTAATTAAGCTGCCACTGTCAAAAAGCATTAAAATTATCAAAACAGAACAACTCAAACTGTCAAACTGTTAACGACTACAGTCAAATTTTTAATAGTAACAAAGGCCTTCATATGTTCAGATGCAACTGTGCTAAACTCACATTTCAGGTGCAACTGTTAAATACGTCAAATTATTATCAAAGGTGACTCTCAAAGTTTCAAGTACAACTGCCAAAAACTCATATTTTTAACTGCAATTGTCACATTTGCAACTGATTGCAAATGCATTTCACTTGGTAGAAGAATTTCTAGTTTCTAATGTGATTGTGTAGATTTAGTTGTGTAATGCTTGTCTCTGTAACCTGACGTACAGAAGTACAAAATTTTGTGAAATAATGTTAATACACTCTATTCTATTCTATTCTATTCTATTCTATTCGATTCTATAATATTATATTCTATTCTATTCTATTCTATTCTATTCTATTCTATTCCATTCTATTCTATTCTATTCTATTCTAATTTATTTTAAACTGAACCTGTTAAAAACAGATTTTAGACTGAAACTGTGAAGCCTTTTTTTAAGTCTTTGTATCATTTTTTTTCACACCTTTAGGACTTCAACCAAGTTAAAATTTCAGTGACTTATTAAACTTACTTTTCACTGTTGGAAAATGCAAAAATCAAAATATACCCCATTTCGAATTTTTCTAGAATTTTGATCTGAAATTACTGTAGTAAATTAATTAAAATAATAGTGTATTTTTTATTACTTTGGATTATTTTTTATGGACACTAGTTATTTTACTCGTTGTTATTATTATTCTGTTTACGATTTTCGTAATATTAATGTCGTAATATTTCAATTTCGACTAGATTAATCAGCATTCCATTAAATCGCCGTAATTTATTCACTGCATTGGTGAAATTAAGTGCCTGGCCGCTGCGCGCGATACATCATCGTGCTCCTAATTCACGACAGATTACTCTCTCCTGCTAACAAATTGCTCTACGTGCGGCGTTAAAATATTAGACGGACATCCGCGCCTCCCAACGAGAATTAAGAGAAGAGGAAAAAAAACCAGAGGCGTAATTGATGCTGGACACGCGCCAGCTGTAGGTGCGTAAATACGGAATTACGAAAGTAGCATCTGCACTCTATAAAATCCACGATTTACGCACGTCTGTCTGTGCGTGAGGCCGCCGTTGCGTAATCGCGTCCAGAAGACCGGGCAGCTGGTTACAATTATTACTTTTTTCTCTTGTCGATACGCACTATTATTTAACACCTCTGGCAATCGCCGGCTGATAAATCACCGAAGACGTGCTTTGCTGCGTGTCAATTGTCGGTCTTGAGGTTACAAAGTGCCTTGATTGATGCGCCCATTCACGGGATCGGTTATTAATTGTATCGGAAAGTGAATCTTATGGCTGCGGGATTAATCACAATGGAGGAATTCTGTGTGGAATTGTGCGATGACAGTCATAACATATTAAATTAATTATGTAAAACTATTCATGGGAAAAATCAAAGTGGTTATATTTATGTATCCCGTAGATTTGAAGAGTTATACGTATAAGTTGCACATAATTCATATATTTTTGTTAGGAATTGGGGGCTAATCAAGTGTCCCAGGAAATAAGGAAAAATACTAGTCAGAATAATCGTAAAAATAATAAGAGTAGATGGGACGATAGAAGACAACCAGTGTGGGTCCAGAAAAGAAGGAAGCACGCAAGATAATTTTCTCAATCTGACAAATCAGCTGAAAGCTAATTAAGAAGTAAAAAGACGTACATATATGCTTCGTGGACTTGAAGAAAGCTTTCGACAGGATAAGAAGAGGAGATATATGGAAGGAGCTAGACAAGAGAGCAGTAAAATAGAGGATTAAAACACAGATCGTGAATAAAAACAACAGAAATAAGATTCCTGAGAAAGATTGAGAATAAAACAAAACTAGACGTCATTAGAAACGAAGTATATAGGAAGAATCTTAGAACCAACAGAGGTAAAAATAAGGGCAGGTCAAATGAGATGGTTCGGACATATGAACAGAATGGACAAGGATAGAAGCACGAAACATGTCAAATATATGTTCATCCTTTTATGGAAACAATTGTCCATTTTCACATCTTGGTTACGTTGGATATAAATATACTGGATTGGCTTGAATTAATGCTTAGAGTTTTCCTGATTTCAAGATTAACAACTGTGAGTAAATACGTGTTTTATTAGAGATTTACGATTCGTAACCATGTATGTGTGCTTAAGGGCACAAATATTTATTTTCCCTGTCGCTTGAATGGCCTATTCTTTACAATTTTTTAATCGATATGGACGCACGTGCACCAAACACTGATAAGTTATCGTGCACAATATGAACGAGATGAATGTATTGATTCACATCCTCCTAGCGCCGAGTTTGTGTGCCGAAGACGATGATTTCCACGTAGCAGCGCTTTAACACCTTCGAGGGGGTAATTGTAGTAATCAGACGTCGGCGGTGAAGGTCTGGTATTGATAGGTCCAAGACACCGATAGCTATTAATCACCTGGAGGAAATTGCCGGTCGTGGACGTGATGACCCGCTGACCGGGTGGGTCCGAGACCCAGACGTGTTGCGCAACCGCCCGTGACCGATGTCCAGGAGGTGGTGGCGGAAGGATATCGATGGGTGCTCGCCCATCGATTTTCTAGAAAGTTTTCGATGGGCGCCAACGAGCTTCCACTTAATCCCCGTTAACGACGCAATTACATCCGAAGATCACATACTTCTGTAAATGAAGCGCAATTAACCAACGACCTCAACTCCTCCACTTCTTCAGCGCCGACACAAGAACGCTGCCGTTTATTATCGTCTTCGGGATCGAGCTCCAGTCCGCGTTGTTTACAACACCCGAGGACCGTATTTCGCGGTCCAGACCCCGCTCATTCTCCTGTCTGTTTTGCATCCCGAGATGTATTCATCAATCACGCTGACCGCACAGATTTCGTCCGGTGATCGGCTCCCGTATGCAAAACGCCAGCAGATTCTCATGAACGGCATCCAGAAGATGCCCGCACAAAAGTCCTCCCCATTCAAAGAGATAAACGCGGCCAATTAAATACTCACTCGCTTCGGACCTACGGAACAGCAGCGGACAGATATTATCTTGATATACAAGTCGGTTGTTACATAAATTGCGAAAATGTAAAACTTACAATGCCACAATTTTACAAAAAACAAAAAAAAACAAATGTGATGTCATTTTTGAATATTTTTATGCAATCGCTTATAACGTTCAATACGTCATTTAAGAACTGGTATCCAAAAGAATAGTATATTATGAAATAAGTTGTGCCTAATTTTGATTATATTTTTTATAACTACATCTCTATTTGTGGATAATGCCTTATACCGTGTGATCAACATTTATTTAGATAAGGGGCGGCTATGACTGTCAGTGTTATGGAACCTGTCAAAAACATTGAAGAAGGCCTTACATATGCATACAAAATACAAGCATATCATGAATTGCTGCCACCAGATATTAACAGTCATATTGTACACTAGCATACACACATATGAACGATAACAGACAGACAAAAAGAATGTATGAGACAAGACCTGCAAGGAAGTCATATAAGAGAAGACTAAGAAAAACCTGGAACGACAGAATCAACGAGCAGGCAGAGAAAAGAAGATTAACATAGAAAAGAATCAAATAACTCACACAAGATAGAAGAAAATGGTGAGAAACCTACATGAAGAAACAATAAACTATAAAACCCTACACTAACAAGGTAGAAAAGGAAATGATTAAATAAAATAAATAATTGTACACTAGCAGACATACTTCCAATATCTAATGAAATCTAATGAATGATGGCTTCTAATGAATACAACTTATACCACCAGCTGAACATAGATACAATAGTATCTGCACAATAGTACTATGTATGTATATACAGATATATACATACATATGTATATACAGATATATACATACATATAGATGTATGTAGTTTTACCTGGACAATTGTTGATCGCGCGGTATTATTGTTTACATTTGAAATCTGAACCTTTAATAACTCCAAGAATAAAGGTTAAAATATTGTGCCAAATATTAATGTTTTTTTTACAACTTTTGAATAACTTGATCTTCGTAGAGCTGTTGATTTTGAAAGTGATTTTGAAAAAGTCCTTGTTTTAATTTGAGAAAAGTCGAGAGATATATAAGGGACAACATTCCTTATGAATTTCTGAACTTATCTCAATTTAAAAAAAAAATTACATGCCCCACTTTCAAAATCAACGGCTTAATGTAAATGATATATTACTTATTTCTGAAATTTGAAACTTTGAGTTTTTTAAATTCTGAAAGCTTTGAACTTTTAAACAAAGACAAATTCTGTATGTAATATTAAAAGTTTTTTTAGGGAAATCTTTGGATTTATTGATAACTCTCCATTAATCTTGATCATTATTCCGAAAACTATAGTGCTGTCAAAATATAATTGAGAAATCAGGGAAACGATTGAAAATTCTCTCAAAATTTAACAATATTTAGAAATAATCACTAAATATCTTTGGATTTATAGAAAAATCTCCAGTAATCTTGATCATTATACCGAAATCTGTAGAGATGTCAAAGTATAATTGAGAAATCAGGGAAATGATTGAAAATTCTCTCAAAATTTAACAATATTTAGAAATAATCACTAAAAATCTTTGGATTTATAGAAAAATCTCCAGTAATCTTGATCATTATTCCCAAATCTGTAGAGATATGAAGTATAATTGAGAAATCAGAGAAATGATTGAAAAATCTTTCGAAATTTAACAATATTTAGAAATAAGCATAAAGAATCTTTTGATTTATTAAAAAATCTACAGTAATCTTGATCATTATTCCGAAATCTATACAGATGTCAAAGTATAATTGAGAAATCAGGGAAATGATTGAAAAATCTTTCGAAATTAAACAATATTTAGAAAAACGCATTAAGAATCTTTGGATTTATTGAAAAATCTCCAGTAATCTTGACCATTATTCCAAAATCTGTAAAGATATCAAAGTGTAATTGAGAAATCAGGAAGATGATTGAAAAATCTTTCGAAATTTAACAATATTTAGAAATAAGCATTAAAAATCTTTGGATTTATTGAAAAATCTCCAGTAATCTTGATCATTATTTCGAAATCTGTACAGATATCAAAGTATAATTGAGAAATCAAGGAAATGATTGAAAAATCTTCCGAAATTTTACAATATTTAGAAATATGCATTAAGAATCTTTGGATTTATTGAGAACTCTCCAGTAATCTTGATCATTATTCCGAAATCTGTAGAACTGTTAAAATATCATTGAGAAATCAGGGAAATGATTAAAAAATCTCTCGAAATTTAACAATATTTAGAAATAAGCATTAAAAATCTTTGGATTTATAGAAAAATCTCCACTAATCTTGATCATTATTCCGAAATCTGTGAAGATATCAAAGTATAATTGAGAAATCAGGGAAATAATTGACAAATCTCTCGAAATTTAACAATATTTAGAAAGAAGCATTAAGAATCTTTGGATTTATTGAAGAATCTCCAGTAATCTTAATCATTATTTTGAAATCTGTAGAGATGTCAAAGTGTAATTGAAAAATCAGGGAAATAATTGAAAAATGTTTCGAAACTTAACAATATTTAGAAATAAGCATTAAAAATCTTTGGATTTATAGAAAAATCTCTAGTAATCTTGATCATTATTCCGAAATCTGTACAGATGTCAAAGTATAATTGAGAAATCAGGGAAATGATTGAAAAATCTCTCAAAATTTAACAATATTTAGAAATAATCATTACGAATCTTTGGATTTATTGAAATATCTTCAGTAATCTTGATCATTATTCCAAAATCTGTAAAGATATCAAAGTATAATTGAGAACTCAGGGAAATGATTGAAAAATCTCTCAAAATTTAACAATATTTTGAAATAAGCATTACGATTCTTTGGATTTATTAAAAAATCTCCAGTAATCTTGATCATTATTCCGAAATCTGTAAAGATATCAAAGTTTAATTTAAAAATCAGGGAAATGATTAAAAAATATTTAGAAATTTTACAATATTCAGAAATAAGCATTAAGAATCTTTGGATTTATTGAAAAATTTCCAGAATATTGATCATTATTCCGAAATCTGTAAAGATGTCAAAAATATAATTGAGAAATCACGGAAATAAATGATTTTTTTTTCGAAATTTAACAATATTTAGAAATAAGCATTAAGAATCTTTGGATTTATAGAAAAATCTCCAGTTATCTTGTTTATTATTCCGAAATCTGTAAAGATGTCAAAGAATAATTGAGAAATCTGGGATATGATTGAAAAATCTCCCAAAATTGAACAATATTTAGAAATAAGCATTAAGAATCTTTGGATTTATTGAAAAATCTCCAGTAATCTTGATCATTATTCTGAACTCTGTAGAGATGTCAAAGTATAATTGAGAAATCAGGGAAATGATAGAAAAATCTTTCGAAATTTGATAATATTTAAAAATAAGCATTAAGAATCTTTGGATTTTTTGAATAATCTCCGGTAATCTTGATCATTATTTCGAAATCTGTATAGATGTCAAAAATATAATTAAGAAATCAGAGAAATGAGTGAAAAATCTTTAGGAATTTGATAATATTTAAAAATAAGCATTAAGAATCTTTGGATTTTTTGAATAATCTCCGGTAATCTTGATCATTATTTCGAAATCTGTATAGATGTCAAAAATATAAGTGAGAAATCACGGAAATAAATAATTTCTTTTCGAAATTTAACAATATTTAGAAATAGTCATGAAAAATCTTTGGATTTATAGAAAAATCTCCAGTAATCTCGATCATTATTCCGAAATCTGTACAGATGTCAAAGTATAATTGAGAAATCAAGGTGGTGATTGAAACATCTTTCGAAATTTAAAAATAATTAGAAATAAGCATTAAGAATTTTTGGATATATTGAAAAATCTCTCGATAGATTTTTTCTATCTTAAGTATGTGGTAGTCTTAAGTAATGCTTATTTCTAAATATTGTTAAATTTCGAAAGATCTTTCAATCATTTCCTTGATTTCTCAATTATACGATGATATCTGTACAGATTTCGGAATAATGATGAAGATTACTGGAGATGTTTCTATAAATCCAAAGATTTTTAGTGATTATTTCTAAATATTGATAAATTTCGAAATATTTTTCAATCATTTCCATAATTTCTCAATTATACTATGATCTCTACAGATTTTGGAATAATGATCAAGATTACTGGAGATTTTTCAATAAATCCAAAGATTTCCCAAAAAAAAATCCATTAATATTACACACAGAATTTGTCTCTTTGTTCAAAATTTCAAAGGTTTCAGAATTTAAACATCTGTCTCGAAGTTTCAAATTTCAGAAATAACTAATATTATTTCTAAATAATCTTTTTTGTTAAATTTCGAAAGATGTTTCAATCATTTCCCTGATTTCTCAATTACACTTTGACATCTCTACAAATTTCGGAATAATGATCAAGATTACTGGAGTTTTTTTCAATAAATCCAAACTTTCTTAATGCGTATTTCTAAATATTGTTAAATATCAAAGGATTTTTCAATCATTTCCATGATTTCTCAATTATACTTTGATATCTGTAAGATTTCGGAATAATGATCAACATTACTGGAGATTTTTCAATACATCCACAGATTTCCCAAAGAAAAATCCTTTAATATTACACACAGAATTTGTCTCCTTGTTCAAAAGTTCAAAGGTCTCAGAATTTAAATAGCATTAAGAATCTTTGGATTTATAGAAAAATCTCCAGTAATCTTGATCATTATTCCGAAATCTGTACAGATGTCAAAGTATAATTTAAAAATCAGGGAAATGATTAAAAAATCTTTAGAAATTTTACAATATTTAGAAATAAGCATTAAGAATCTTTGGATTTAGTGAAAAATCTCCAGTAGTCTTGATCATTATTCCGAAATCTGTAAAGATATCAATGTGTAATTGAGAAATCAAGGAAATTATTGAAAAATCTTTCAAAATTTAAAAATATTTAGAAATAATCATTAAAAATCTTTGGATTTATTGATAAATCTCTCGAAATTTAACTCTAGAAAGATTTTTTTCTACCTTTTGTATGGGGTAGCCTTTCATATATTAGTATATCTCGGTAAATTCATAAATATTTATTATATTACAATTTTTTTACCACTTTTATTTATCTTTAAACTTCACAACTAGTTTCGACTTTGTAATTTGTCACGTGATAATGATTGTAAAAAGTCGAAACTAGTTGTTAATTTTAAAGAAAAATAAAAATGGTAAAAATATTGTAATATAATAAATAATTATGAATATACCTATAAATATTTAGAAATGTCTTAATATTTTTTAAATTATCAACAAATTTGGAGAAAAAATGAAAACTTAATGAAAATATGTGAGCAATAATCACGTCAATAAAATAAAAATCGGACGTCAAAATGTGATGAAAATTGTGATAAATTTGCAAAAATCATGAATTTGATGAACAGCTATTTATACACCAAGGGCGTTACTACGATGATTATGCCCGGAAAAATATGACATCCAGCTCGAGGGCTTTAGCCCGAGAGATGGATATTGTTCGATGGGCGTAATCATTTGGTGACACAATTGAATAACTATTAACTATACTGTGCAAGTTTCTCCCTTTCAACTTTTTTTTAGATATTACACAACAATTTGTTTTGGCATTTTTTTTACAAAAAAGATTCATGTTAAATAATTTAAGCCCATTTATTGTTTCTTTAAACGTATTTATCTTCTCATGTGAGAGTATTTCTACACAGTAAATCATATCTGAATATTAAAAGGGGATAAGCTTTACTTTATACACCAACAGTCCATGTTAAATAATTTAGGTCCATTTAATGTTTCTTTAATCGGATTGTGAATAAATTCTGTGTTCATCTTGCAATTACAATTCTTGAATAGATTAATACAAATGTATTTACCTACTCATGTGAGAGTATTACTTCACGGTAAATCATATCTGAATAATAAAAGGGGATAAGCTTTACTTTATACACCAACAGTTTACTTAAGATATTAACACTATCTTCGTACATATCCTGTGTAAGATTACGAAAATACGAAGCCGCGTTTCACTGGCGATAAAAGACCTAAAGATTGTGAGTAGTAGAAGACAATTACCAGAAAAAGAAGGGCACGAAAGAAATAATCAAGGAAATGCGAATTCAAAAATGGGGATTATAGCGATATTAAGTAATACTCTGTAGTTCAATGAACTGAACGTAACTTACTGGATAAATTCATAATAAATATCAGTTTTCAGATGAAAATGATTGTCACATACACTCAACTTACAAAGTGCAAGTCGTGATTATTGCGATACTAAACAAAATTCTGTAGTTCAGTATTTCGAAAATTAATTAAATTTTCTGTACATTTTTGATAAATTACTATTTTTTTTAAATTTTTACTTCTAGTGGAGCACTTTATGATTTATGCCTCTGCCACAAAAATGTGCTGGAAATTTCAACAGGTAAAGATAGTGCTGATTTGTAGATAATTTGGCATATTTCGAACGTCCTTTAATTCGTGCACCGAATGAGTTGAATACGTAATGCAAGATAGCTTCTTTATTTGCAAATCAGCACGTATATGCCTTATCTCCCCTGTCATTGTGTATATTGGCGACATCCAATCACGTTCGCACGACGCAACCGGAATATTAATAAAGCCCCGAAATGCTGCGCGGAATTTTGGGGCTCTTGCCCCCGCAGGGGCAAAAAGCCAATCTCATTACTTCTGATGGCAATTATTGAACCGATGATCACGTACCGATTTTCACGTGAAAACAGGATGCAGGAACCATTGTTCTGCTGCGGGCGATTTTTTGGGCGGCCTCGTTAGCGCAATTCGCCGATTTGATGATTGTCTTCGGCGGCGAAAAAACGCCGGAAAGCTAATGGTAACATCGCCGGCGGTAAAACGTCTCAGTTTCGGCGAAACTGGCCGGATTTGCATAAAACTCGTACGTAATCGGCCGTCTCTGGGAGATCCGCGGTGGAAATCGGGGCGGCAATTATAAATTAATTACGGCCCTTGGACGTTTACGAGATCGCTTTATCAATTAGAATGGGAGCCATGGCATTAAAAAATTTACATTTGCGAAAAATAATCGCCCCAGCAGTAAAAATGCGGCCGGCGTGCGTAAATTACGCTTGATCTAATTACCTTCCACGTCCAGGCGGATACTTTATTTCCAGGGTCCGCATTAATTTTAATACTCCAATAAATTCACCACCTATTAATTGGGCATTCTTGGAACACAGACACAATCGTACGAATCGAGGAAAACGAAGAAAAAGAAAAGAAAAACTTAGATCCAGTTTTGTGATTTACGGATTATTCGGTTTGGATCATAATTTCGTTTGTATGATTTGAGCCATGGCCGGATTTAGACTTGGTAAGGCCCTAAGCTATTTGAGATAACTGATAAAAATAACTGAAATTTTGAGTAAGACAATTGATATCATGACATGCATTCAGTATCAATCATTGAAAATGAAAATGGGTTTTGCTAGTAATTATAGAAAGTTTCTTAGAATTATAATTCTGTGTGAAATAATATAAATATCAGTAAAAATTACTGCAATTTTGACAGAAATCATTGAAATTTTTACCAAAACAATTGAAATTTTGACTTGAATTCTGTATCAATATTAAAATTAATGATTAATTTATGATATTTGCAGACTTAATAACTGAAATTTTGATAATAATTGGATATTTTGCATATACAGGCTTAATCATTGACATTTTTACAGCCTATCTAAAATTTTGACAAAAATAAATAATGTATAATACACGTTTAGTGGCAATAATAAAATAAATATGAAGTCTTGAATATGTCTAACATATTGATGAAAATGCTTGACGTCTCGTACAAGATTCATGTCCACTTCCTTCCTGAAAACTTCCTGAAGATATGGCAAACATATCTTCAGGATATGTTTGTCATAAAGCACTAACTCCTTCGCAAATCTCGTCTTCTGTAGGTTCTAATTTTATTAAGAATCAAAACCCAAAAGTAAAGTAAAAAAATAAGTATAAGTATAACTAAAAGTAAGTAAGTAAAAAGTAGTAACGCGTTAAGTAGCAGTAATACAACTAATATGAACTTACTGACAATGCTTGACAGTAAGCATTGAAATTTTGACCGAATGATTAATTAAATCACAGAAACAATTGAAATTTTGATGGAACAAATGAAATTTTAACAGTAATCATTGCAAATTAAAATACTTAGTTTTTGACAACAATTATAAAAAGTTTCAAAGAATAATTATAATTCTGTCAGAAATAATTTAAATATTAGTAAAAATAACTGAAATTTTGAGTAAGACTATTGATATCATGACATGCATTCAGTATCAATCATTGAAAATGAAAATAGGTTTTGCTAGTAATTATAGAAATTATCTTAGAATTATAATTCTGTGTGAAATAATATAAATATCAGTAAAATTTAATGCAATTTTGACAGAAATCATTGAAATTTTTACCAAAGCAATTGAAATTTTGACTTGAAATAATTTAAATATTAGTAAAAATAACTGATATTTTGAGTAAGACATTTGATATCATGACATGCATTTAATATCAATCATAGAAAATGAAAATGGGTTTTGCTAGTAATTATAGAAAGTTTCTTAGAATCATAATTCTGTGTGAAATAATATAAATATCAGTAAAGATAACTGCAATTTTGACAGAAATCATTGAAATTTTTACTAAAACAATTGAAATTTTGACTTGAATTCTGTATCAATATTAATTAATTAATGTATATTAATTAATGTATCAATATTAATTAATGATTAATATTTGATATTTGCAGACTTAATGAATGACATTTTGGCAAAAATTTAATATTTTGTATATACAGACTTAATCATTGCCATTTTTACAGCCTATCTCAAATTTTGACAAAAATAAATAATGTATAATACACGTTTAGTGGCAATAATAAAATAAATATGAAGTCTTGACTATGTCTAACATATTGATGAAAATGCTTGACGTCTCTTACAAGATTCATGTCCACTTCCTTCCTGAAAATTTCCTGAAAATATAGCAAACATATCTTCAGGATATGTTTGCCATAAAGAACTAGCTCCTTCGCGAATCTCTTCTTCTGTAGGTTCTAATTTTATTAAGAAGCAAAACCCAAAAGTAAAGTAAAAAAATAAGTATAAGTAAAAGTAAGTAAGTAAAAAGTAGTAACGCATTAAGTAGCAAAAATACAACTAATATGAACTTACTGACAATGTTTAACAGTAAGCATTGAAATTTTGACCGAACGATTAATTATTTCTCAGAAACAATTGAAATGTTGATGGAAAATATTAAACTTTGACAGTAATCATTGCAAATTAAAATACTTAGTTTTTGCAGTAATTATAGAAAGTTTCAAAGAATAATTATAATTCTGTCTGAAATAATTTAAATATTAGTAAAAATAACTGAAATTTTGAGTAAGACATTTAATATCATGACATGCATTTAGTATCAATCATTGAAAATGAAAATGGGTTTTGCTAGTAATTATAGAAAGATTCTTAGAATTATAATTCTGTGTGAAATAATATAAATATCAGTAAAAATTACTGCAATTTTGACAGAAATCAATTTTTACCAAAGCAATTGAAATTTTGACTTGAAATAATTTAAATATTAGTAAAAATAACTGATATTTTGAGTAAGATATTTGATATCATGACATGCATTTTGTATCAATCATTGAAAATGAAAATGGGTTTTGCTAGTAATTATAGAAAGTTTCTTAGAATTATAATTCTGTGTGAAATAATATAAATATCAGTAAAAATTACTGTAATTTTGACACAATTCATTGAAATTTTTACCAAAGCAATTGAAATTTTGACTTGAAATAATTTAAATATTAGTAAAAATAACTGATATTTTGAGTAAGACATTTGATATCATGACATGCATTTAGTATCAATCATTGAAAATGAAAATGGGTTTAGCTAGTAATTATAGAAAGTTTCTTAGAATTATAATTCTGTGTGAAATAATATAAATATCAGTAAAAATTACTGTAATTTTGACACAATTAATTGAAATTTTTACCAAAGCAATTGAAATTTTGACTTGAAATAATTTAAATATTAGTAAAAATAACTGATATTTTGAGTAAGACATTTGATATCATGACATGCATTTAGTATCAATCATTGAAAATAAAAATGGGTTTTGCTAGTAATTATAGAAAGTTTCTTAGAATTATAATTCTGTGTGAAATAATGTAAATATCAGTAAAGATAACTGCAATTTTGACAGAAATTTTTGAAAATTTTACCAAAACAACTGAAATTTTGACTTGAATTCTGTATCAATATTAAAATTAATGATTAATTTCTGATATTTGCAGACTTAATAAATGAAATTTGGATAAAAATTGGATATTTTGCTTATACAGACTTAATCATTGACATTTTTACAACCTATCTCAAATTTTGACAAAAATAAATAATGTGTATTACACGTTTAGTGGCAATAATAAAATAAATATGAAGTCCCTCTGTGCCAGACTTTACTCAAATGCATTCATCACAGGTATAAATGTTTTGATTCTGAACTTATCTCTTGACTCAAGGTCACTAAAGCATCATCTTCATCACCATTGATATGTCTTCTTCTATATTTGCTTTTATTGTAATCAACATCAGGCAATATTGTCTTTGCTTTTTCTTCAAAATGATGGCACATATTCCTGGAATCTTTAACAAAATCCGAAAGTGAAGCGTACAATTTCCTACATACATCTAGACTAATTTGGGGATCATGCAATTGACAAGTCTTGTGAAATTCATCCAGCAAATAACTTCACAAATAAAACATTACCACAAATTCTAACTCCTGCATTTTATTCAAAATATTTATGGCTTGATTTCTTGTTTCGCGTTTCTCTGTAGAATCAATATGCAGCTGATGGAATGCAGAAATTATTCCATCATAACTATCAAGTATTGCACTTGTGGCCCTTGAATGTGATTACCATCTAGTCCTTGATAAAGACTTTGGAACTTTTGAATCATCTTGCAGTGATTGACTTGTCTTGTGAAATTTATCCAGCAAGTAACTCCACAAATATAACAACACCATAAATTCAAACTCCTGCATTTTATTCAAAATGTTTATGACTTGATTTGTTGTTTCGCCTTTCTCTGTAGAATCAATATGCAGCTGATGCAATGCAGAAATTGTTCCATCATAACTATCAAGTATTGCACTTGTGGCCATTGAATTTGATTCCCATCTAGTGTATGACAAAGACTTTGGAACTTTTGAATCATCTTGCAGTGATTGACTAGTCTTGTGCAATTTATCCAGCAAGTAACTCCACAAATATAACACTACCACAAATTCAAACTCTTGCATTTTATTCAAAATGTTTATGGCTTGATTTGTTGATTCGCCTTTCTCTGTACAATCAATATGCAGCTGATGCAATGCAGAAATGATTCCATCATAACTATCAAGTATTGCACTTGTGGCCATTGAATGTGATTCCCATCTAGTCTTTGATAAACACTTTGGAACTTTTGAATCATCTTGCAGTGATTGACTAGTCTTGTGAAATTTATCCAGCAAGTAACTCCACTAATATAACATAACTATAAATTCAAACTCCTGGATTTTATACAAAATGTTTATGGCTTGATTTGTTGTTTCGCCTTTCTCTATAGAATCAATATGCAGTTGATGCAATGCAGACATTATTCCATCATAACTATCAAGTATTGCACTTGTGGCCATTGAATGTGATTCCCATTTAGTCTTTGACAAAGACTTTGGAACTTTTGAATCATCTTGCAGTGATTGACTAGTCTTGTGAAATTCATCCAGCAAGTAACTCCACAAATATAACATTACTATAAATTCAAACTTCTGCAGTTTATTCAAAATGTTTATGGCTTTATTTGTTGTTTCGCCTTTCTCTGTAGTATCAATATGCAGCTGAGGCAATGCAGAAATTATTCCATCACAACTATCAAGTTTTGCACTTATGGCCATTGCATGTGATTCCCATCTAGTCTTTGACAAAGACTTTGGAACTTTTGAATCATCTTGCAGTGATTGACTAGTCCGGTGAAATTTATCCAGCAAGTAACTCCACAAATATAACATTACCATAAATTCAAACTCCTCCATTTTATTCAAAATGTTTATGGCTTGATTTGTTGTTTCGCCTTTGTCTGTAGAATCAATATGCAGTTAATGCAATGCAGAAATTATTCCATCATAACTATCAAGTATTGCACTTGTGGCCATTGCATGTGATTCCCATCTAGTCTTTGACAAAGACTTTGGAACTATTGAATCATCATGCAGTGATTAACTAGTCCTGTGAAATTTATCCAGCAAGTAACTCCATAAATATAACATTACTATAAATTCAAACTCGTGCATTTTATTCAAAATGTTTATTCCTAGATTTTTTGTTTTTATAACGATTGTTAGAAACAATCGTTATAACATTAACAATAAAATCAAGTGTCCAAATCTTAAATCATCTCCTGACTTGAGATTTCAATATAATAAGTCACAGGCACTTCATCTTTAATAATAAAATTCGCAAAACTTGCGTCTTGGTCCAGATTAAATGTTACCTGAGCGTTTATGTTATTGAGAATTCGAGTTTGGAGTAATTTGTCTTCAAACCGTGAGCCGCTTGGAGCACCAATAAACCAATTACACAATTAATTTATTCGTCTGGCTCGTAAAGAAGGTGAAACCTTATTTACTGCCGCCCGGACAAAAGCGGACAGATTTTTTTGGTCACATTAAGCCGCGCTAAGCGTGAAATAGAAACTGTCGCGGCCCGTAAATTTCCCGCGCCGAAAAAGGTGTTAAAAGCGTAAATTTCCCTCGGCCTCGTCAAGACGTCCTCACTCGGGATTTCGGCCGATAAACCAGGATCAGGCCCGTTTAATAAGCGATAAACTACGTTACGTGGATAATTCACGGCGCGGATAAACACGCTCGATGATTTTTATTGGTTTGTGACCTCACGTTAATCCGGGCTGCGCCCGGAGCTGCCCGGAATTCCGCCGAACGAGATGCTAATTTATTGAGCTGCCTTTGTGAGGAGCACGGCCAGGAATTTTCAGTGCCCAATAAAGTAGGGAAATGTAAGCAAATCACATAATCCTACTCTATTACCGTTTTGAACGTAACAAACGGATTCAAATTAGTGGAATATTTATTATAGGTACAACTGAGTACTATCATATATAAAAAACAACACAAAAACATTTCGTTTTTGAAACTTCAATCAAATTTTCAGGAGAATTAGTCACGTAATCTGAAGACAAATCTAATGCTACTATTAAATATGCAACAAATAAATATTCTAAAATTTCAGTAATAGCTATACCTAGCCTAACCTAACCTAACCTAACCTCCTGAACTTTATGAACTACTGGATAAACAAATGTTGTTAAAAAGTTCAGCAGGGTTGGTATGATTTAAATCGATTGATTTAAATTGCATAACACACAGACGAAGAAGTTGGCAAGTACGCGATAAATACATTTTCAATTCCCCGTTTGGGTGTCTTAAACCTTTAGATAGCTATCGGTGGCTTGTTGTTGCAGTATCTCTTCAGAAAATTGAGACAATAATCGCCGTGGGAGCTTCCCAACTTCTCCATACGTCAGACGTATAAATATCGGAATTGATGGCGGATTATCGCCGCCATGGACAGATACTGGCAGAGCTGATAATTTTCGTTGCGGGCGAATTGGACCTCAGCATCGGCGGCGTCTTTAGATAAGATCTTTCGCTGTTAATGATATCGGAATTCGACTAATAAGCAGAACTAGCGGATCCGCTCAAAGATAAACGTATTTTATTTGGCACGATCGAGATCAGTTTCATGCCAGAACTGTTCGATGGCTATATTTATTCAGTGATATACTGTATGGTCGTGGCCGAAAATGCCTGCAAACTGATACTCGCTATCCCTCTGCTATCACAATCGGTGAATAGGTACATGAAGACGAAAACTGCTAAATAAGTCGTTGATCTTATTTTACTATACTCACTTGAATCTGAGTCTCGAAATTGTTAACAAAAAATAGAAGCAGGAAACACGAAAATGTAGACGAAAATTCTAATTGCCTTACAGCTTTGACACCATAAAGTGTAGTTCATGCACTGGCGATTTGCGGTTTGCGATTTTTGTTCTGATTAGTATAGATTAGCATAGATATTATCATAGATTCCAGTATAGCATAAGTTTTTTATATATATATATATATATATATATATATATATATATATATATATATGTTCCGCGTCAATAATTTCGATATTCCTGTATCTTCCCGCTTTGCTCCAGTAACGTTTATTTACTCAAGTCAGCACATTCCCGCACGCACTCGCATGAACGAAGGGGCCTCTTGGGAGACTGGTCGCTTATGTCATTCATTAGTTCGCATTTATCCAGCAAGTTAAGTAGTTGTTTATAAAAGTATATAGTGCCTGCAGTCCATAGAATTAGATAATGTAAGTACACCTTCGTAGATTGCACGGTAGAATAAGGTATAAAGACTAACCAGTAGAGAGACTTATTGGCCATCGTCGTATAAGGGCCACTGCACTCTACATTTATGAATCTCATATATTTGCGGGATGTGTTCAGGGGAAGTTTAGGATCAACGGTAGTTTTACCTACTATTTATGGATAGTAGATTCTAATCTCTTAACTCCTGGCCGGGCATATGTTCCGTCCTCATGGGGTGAGTTTGAGTAGTCCCTGAGGAGCATTCGTTTATGGCAATATTGCCCACCGTGCATATGGGATCCCACAACTCTACATTTATGAATCGCATATATTTGCGGGATGTGTTCAGGGGAAGTTTAGGGTCAACGGTAGTTTTACCTACTATTTATGGATAGTAGATCCTAAACTCCTAACCCCTGGCCGGGCATATGTTCCATCCTCAGGGGTGAGTTTGAGTAGTCCCTGAGGAGCATTCGTTATATGGCAGTCTCAATAGGTATATATGATTGCAGAATGTGCTCAGGGGCAGTTTAGGGTCAACGGTATTTTTACCTACTATTTATGGATAGTAGATCCTAATCTTCTGACTCCTGTCTGGGCATATGTTCCGTCCCCAGTGGTGAGTCTGAGTAGTCCCTGGGGAGCATTCGTAATATGCAGTCTATATATGTATATATGTATATGTATATGTATATGTGCATGTGTATATTCATATCACTTCTTGGGAAGGGTGCTTATATATATATATATATATATATATATATATATATATATATATATATTGTTTTATCCCACAAATCTATGTGGGATGAACAATTTGATTTCTAATGTAATTATTATTTTCCCAATGGTCCAATTGACCCAATTGTCCTTCCATACTTGTTGGACTTTTAAACAATTTGAGAAAATTGCATAACGGTACCTTTGATGCCAGTCCCAAATTTGGTTCCCCGTTTCGCTTGCGATCTGCAAACTGTAACTGCCTATATTTATTTTGCTCGTTATTAAATTACGTTTTATCTGCGTTTGGCAGCCAGAAGGTGTCGGCGAATTAAAATTTTAATTAATTTAATTTCCTCCACGTTTCAGAAGGCGGCCAGAAGGCGCAGATACCATCGGAGGTTTTAATTAGAAATCAATTTATTGCCCCATTCGTAAGTGCACTTGAATTGCCAAATCAATACATAAATTTTGCCTCGCGTTGAAACGGACAATGCGCAATATTCGCGTCGCAAAATCTGCACTCGAAATCTGAAATCTCAACTGCGCAAATAAGGAGAAGCTTTGGAATAGGAGATAAATAAATGCATATGTAGTTGATGTACTTTCATATCGCAATAAATGGAACAAAATATTCGCCAAAATCCAAAAACAAATCCTAAAATTTGATGACATCGAGAAACATTAGTTTTTTGCGTAATAATGCAAAATTGAACATATCGAAAGAAAGTGAATAGTACATAGACTTCACTCGCCATGCTTTTGGACCCATTAAGCCTTGAACTTTCAACACTCTTACCTCAAGTTGAGTTACTATTCAAACTGAATAGTAACTCACTATCAATGAGTTAATAACACCCATATATATATATATATATATATATATATATATATATATATATATATATATATATATATATATATATTGACTATGACTAGTAAGATCAGTAAACCATCTTAAATAAAATCTATTCATTACAAGAGAAAACAGGTGATATAAGGCAAAGCTGCATTACAAAATGAAAAAAAAAATCATAAAAGTTGATGACATCGAGAAACATAATTTTTTTTGCGTAATAGTACAAAATTGAACATATCGAAAAAAAAATTATATCACATAGACTCCACTCGCCATGCTTTTGCACCCATTGAGCCTTGAACTTTCAACACTCTTCCCTCAAGTAAATATATCTGAATGATAAATTGGTGTAAGATAGAGTAAACTTACTTTAACTAAAGTCAGTGAAACTTAACCAAGTATTTCATTCTATTATACGAAATTCAAAATGTTTTACCTAGGGGTAACCACAGTACTTACAATTTAATTAGAAAAAAAATCGCGAGGTCAAGTATCATAATATATAGTGAACTACTAAAGTATTCAAAAATTCATTAAAATAGAAACATAGGGCCTTAAAAAGAGAGAAATATTTTTCAAAAAAACGTACTTTTTCACGAAAAGCGAGATAGCTCGGGCAGTTGTGGGAGTACGAGACGGACGAGCGCACAAAATATGCGCCACATATGGAGCTAAGTCCCCATAAAAAGATTTGAAAATGTGGCGCTTGATAGAGCACCCAGTTAACAAAACGTAAAATCGATGATTTTCCGATCAAATAGACTAAAAATAAAAATCCGAAAAATCGCGATTTTTCAAGTTGCTCCAAATGACCTTAGAGATAACATTTCTGAAAAGTAATAACGATTTTAAGGAACCAGTTATGATTATCAAAATGCAAAAAATTGCAACATTTCTGAAAAGTAATAATAATTTTATGGCGCCAGTTATGATTATCAAAATATTAAATAAAATGCAAAATTCCTGCAAAGTAATAATAATTTTAAAGAAATTCCAAATCAAGGTACCAAAATCACGTCAATTAATTAATGAATTTTCCAAAAATATCATCAAATAATCAAAATGCATAGTATTCGTTAGTAATTATGTTGAAATGTATAAAATTGTCTGCAATAATTGTCAAAATGTTTGAATATTGCTGGTAATTGTAAAACTGTCGAATGACAAATGTCCAGTGATTTCAATTTTCCCAAAATTTTCCACAAGTCAAAAATATGGAAAATGCAAGTCGTATTTCATCGCATTTTGTAAGTTTTTTTTGTTTCAACTAATGAATAAACTTATAATTTTACCCTAAACTCAAAATGATTCAACAAACACTTTTGCATCGTGTCACTTTTTGTCCCTGATATAAAATTGATACTCAGTTTGCTAAATTATATGAAAATTGCCAGCTTTGAACGTCAAAATGTCAGAAAATTGCAAAATTTTCGAAAACGGCTAATAATTTTTAGGCAATTCCAAGTCAAGGTACCAAAATCTCTTCAAATTCTTATTTATTTTACAAAAATACCTTAAAATAATCAAAATGTGTAGTATACGTTAGTAATTATGTTAAAATGTATGAAAATTATCTGTAATAATTGTCAAAATGTAGGCAATTGCTGGTAATTGTAAAAATGTTAAATGGCAAATGTCAAATGATTACAATTTTCACAAAATTTTCTATAAACTCAAAAATATGGAAAATGCTATTCGCATTTCATCGCATTTTGTAAGCTTTTCTGTTTAAACTAATGAATGATAAACTTACAATTTTACCCTAAAGCCAAAATGATGCAAAAAACACTTTTGCATCGTGTCACTATTTGTCCCTGATATAAAATTGATACTAAGTTTGCTAAATTATATGAAAATTGCCAGCTTTGAATGTCAAAATGTCAGAACATTGCAAAATTTTCGAAATCGGCTAATAATTTTTAGGCAATTCCAAGTCAAGGTACCAAAATCTCTTCAAATTGTTATTAATTTTGCAAAAATATCTTAAAATAACCAAAATGTGTAGTATACGTTAGTAATTATGTTGAAATGTATGAAAATTGTCTGTAATATATGTCAAAATGTTTGAAAAGTGCTTGTAATTGTAAAAATGTCGAATGACAAATGTCCAATGATTACAATTTTCGCAAAATTTTCGACAAAGTTAAAAATATGGAAAATGCAATTCGCTTTTCATCGCATTTTGTAAGTTTTTCTGTTTAAACTAATGAATGATAAACTTATTATTTTACCCTAAAGTCAAAATGATGCAAAAAACACTTTTGCATCGTGTCACTATTTGTCCCTGATATAAAATTGATACTAAGTTTGCTAAATTATATGAAAATTGCCAGCTTTGAATGTCAACATGTCAGAAAATTGCAAAATTTCCGAAAACTGCTAATAATGTTTAGGCAATTCCAAGTCAAGGTACCAAAATCTCATCAAATTGTTATTAATTTTGCAAAAATATCTTAAAATAATCAAAATGTGTTGTATACGTTAGTAATTATGTTGAAATGTATGAAAATTGTGTGTAATAATTGCCAAAATGCAGGCAATTGCTGGTAATTGTAAAAATGTTAAATCGCAAATGTAAAATGATTACAATTTTCGCAAAATTTTCCACAAAGTCAAAAATATGTAAAATGCAATAAGCATTTCATCGCATTTTGTAAGTTTTTCTGTTTAAACTAATGAATGATAAACTTAAAATTTTACCCTGAAGTCAAAAAGATGCAAAAAACACTTTTGCATCGTGTCACTTTTTGTCCCTGATATAAGATTGATACTAAGTTTGCTAAATTATATGAAAGTTGCCAGCTTTGAATGTCAAAATGTCAGAAAATTGCAAAATTTCCGAAAACTGCTAATAATTTTCAGGCAATTCCAAGTCAAGGTACCAAAATCTCATCAAATTGTTATTAATTTTGCAAAAATATCTTAAAATAATCAAAATGTGTTGTATACGTTAGTAATTATGTTGAAATGTATGAAAATTGTGTGTAATAATTGCCAAAATGCAGGCAATTGCTGGTAATTGTAAAAATGTTAAATCGCAAATGTAAAATGATTACAATTTTCGCAAAATTTTCCACAAAGTCAAAAATATGTAAAATGCAATAAGCATTTCATCGCATTTTGTAAGTTTTTCTGTTTAAACTAATGAATGATAAACTTAAAATTTTACCCTGAAGTCAAAAAGATGCAAAAAACACTTTTGCATCGTGTCACTTTTTGTCCCTGATATAAGATTGATACTAAGTTTGCTAAATTATATGAAAGTTGCCAGCTTTGAATGTCAAAATGTCAGAAAATTGCAAAATTTCCGAAAACTGCTAATAATTTTCAGGCAATTCCAAGTCAAGGTACCAAAATCTCTTCAAATTCTTATTCATTTTGCAAAAATATCTTAAAGTAATCATAATGTATAGTATTCGTTAGTAATTATGTTGAAATGTATGAAAATTGTGTGTAATAATTGCCAAAATGCAGGCAAAATGCTGGTAATTGTAAAAATATTAAATGGCAAATGTCCAATGATTACAATTTTCGCAAAATTTTCGACAAAGTTAAAAATATGGAAAATACAATTCGCTTTTCATCGCATTTTGTAAGTTTTTCTGTTTAAACTAATGAATGATAAACTTATTATTTTACCCTAAAGTCAAAATGATGCAAAAAACACTTTTGCATCGTGTCACTATTTGTCCCTGATATAAAATTGATACTAAGTTTGCTAAATTATATGGAAATTGCCAGCTTTGAATGTCAAAATGTCACAAAATTGCAAAATTTCCGAAAACTGCTAATAATTTTCAGGCAATTCCTAGTCAAGGTACCAAAATCTCTTCAAATTGTTATTAATTTTGCAAAAATATCTTAAAATAATCAAAATGTGTAGTATACGTTAGTAATTATGTTGAAATGTATGAAAATTGTCTGTAATATATTTCCAAATGTTTGAAAATTACTTGTAATTGTAAAAATGACGAATGACAAATGTCCAATGATTACAATTTTCGCAAAATTTTCGACAAAGTCAAAAATATGGAAAATGCAAGTCGTATTTCATCGCATTTTGTAAGTTTTTTTGTTTCAACTAATGAATAAACTTATAATTTTACCCTAAACTCAAAATGATTAAACAAACACTTTTGCATCGTGTCACTTTTTGTCCCTGATATAAAATTGATACTAAGTTTGCTAAATTATATGGAAATTGCCAGCTTTGAATGTCAAGATGTCAGAAAATTGCAAATTTTCCGAAAACTGCTAATAATTTTCAGGCAATTCCAAGTCAAGGTACCAAAATATTTTCGAATTGTTATTAATTTTGCAAATATATCTTAAAATGATCAAAATCTACACAGGGTGGTCCAAACAGCACATGCCTAAACTAATTGGGCCCTCCCGATTCCAATGAGCGCACATTCAGCCTCCTAGCCCCAGCGGTTTTCGAGATATCCGCCCTCAAAGTTGAGAAATTTAAAAAAATAGCAAAAAAGGGCTATTAAAATTTAACTTCTAAACGAACGATCCAATCTCGATGCCGATAGTCTCACTCGATTTAGGAGAGTCATACGGTTCATACCAGAGCATACTTGATATACTTACAAAGACGTTTTAACTTTCGAAATTTTCGAAAATCTCGCGTTTTTGCCATCTCGATGAAATTCCATTTCGAGAACGCCTCAACCGATTCGGACGAAATTTGGAGGGCTCATAGAAGGCCCAAATACAAGCACAATGAGGCATAGTGGGCCTCCGTAGGCGATCGCGTTTGTGCAGGGTGGCCTTAAGAAGAGAGACATATTTTTCAAAATAACGTACTTTTTTCACCAAAGGCGAGATAATTTGGGAAGTTGTGGGAATAGGAGAATGGACGAGCGCTCAAAAATGCGCCATACTTAAGTGGTATAAATTTTACATTTTTAGTATTCAAGTTGCGATTCCTTTGCAAATTTTATTCCCCATAATTTTTAGCCCGGTATAAATTTTGCATATTCAGGTCCTTCAAAACATCCCCGACGATCACGCAGCTCGCGCTTTCGAAATGAAGCAATTACCAAGACGGCCATCAAGCGGCTTTAATAATTCATTTACACTTTGCAATTTAAATGTATGCAGGGGGAATTGAAGCGGTCCGGCCGAAAACCGCACCTCGTCCCATACGCATTACGGCCATAATAACCATAAAAATAAGTTACGTTTTGCGTCGTTACCACGTGCAGGACCAGGGCCCCAAAATTGCATAATTACAGCTCAATCCACGGACGCGGACCAGTCCAGATTTGATGAGCGCCGGCGAAGAGGTTTAATTGCCAGAAGACCGCCGGACTTGCAGAGGTGCCGTGATCACCGGAAGCAGATGAAGAAGAAAATAGAAGGGTGAGGAATAAAACGCCGACTAAGGTGAAGAATAATGGTAATAGCAATAATAATAAGTCGAAGAAGAATAATAATAAAAGAAAAAAGAAATGAAATAGAAGACAAAGAAGATTAACATCGAAATTACAAATATTCCTTTTTGAGTGAGGAATAAAACGCCGACTAAGGTGATGAATAATGGTAATAGCAACAATAATAAGTCGAAGAAGAATAGTAATGAAAGAAAAAAGAAATGAAATAGAAGACAAAGAAGATTAACATCGAAACTACAAATATTGCTTTTTAAGAAATTTTTGGCCATACAAACTTTTTTTCTTTATAACTATTTATTGTACTATTTTGATTTATGTGCGATCTGTAAGATTATGACTTATACCTTTCGATTCAGCAATCAATTAATAAAAACTCCACTTGAAGTAACTTTACCAAAATTTTGTCATTTCCAAAATTTTTGAATTCTCTGTCAAATACTGACAGTAACCTATTACGCCATAGGTAGAGGAGTAGTAGGAGTAGTAGATATTATATGATATTTTTCCCAATCACCCGAGAAATGGGAATATTTCCCATTTTCCCAAAATCTCGCAATATTTTCCCAAACCTACGAATAATTTCCCGAGAAATATTCCCAATCTTTCTACCCACTATTAGGTCCACCTTTACCAAAAGAATTACTAACGGTGTGAAACAAAAAAAAAACAAATCACGTATCGATTTCGGAAATCTCCAATCCAACCCCCTGCCTGAGAACGTGGAATTAACGAAATTAACCTCCCGTCCTGGGGGTTGGTTTAATTCCCAGCCGGGCGAAGATATCCTCCGCAGATAAAGATTGGCAATTTGGCGCTGAAAACGTATCAATAATTCCCTGCAGGGTCCCCTTGTCGGCACGAGATCGGGCGTGATCTATGCCACGGAAAGGTGTTAAACGGCGAAGGAATAAGTGGCAGCGGCAAGAGATCTCTGCGATCTGATCACGGAAGGTAAATTGCGGGAACCACTCGAAATTAAATTCGGAAGGGCGAAAGGGGAGTGCGAAATCGCCCCCGAGGCAGAAGAGATCGGTCCATGCTGTGATGCTGCAGCTACAAGTTTGTACATGTCCGCATCGTTTAAACCGTTATGTTTAATTTTGCATTGAAAATAGTAAAAGTAAGGGGAATAAAAATTTGAAAACCTGACACTTCCTTTGGAACTTTTAGAACTATGGACGTTTTGATTAATCTTTGCCAAATATTCAGTAATAATGTCTTTAGGTGTAATAAATACAAATCTAATATTAAATATGCAATTTAGAAATTTTCTGAAATTTCAGTAGAAGCTAACTCTCACCTGTAAATGCTGAAAGTTATATCTACATTTATCTCACTTATTCATGACAGCAACTTTGCCAAATTTTCAGGAATAATGTCTTTAGGTGTATTAAATACAAATCTAATATGAAATATGCAGTTAATAAATTTTCAGAATTTTCAGTAAAAGCTAACTCCCACCTGTAAATACTGGAAGTGATATCATCAATTTTCTCACTTATTCACGACTGCAACTTTGCCAAATTTTCAGGAATAATGTCTGTAGGTGTGATTAATACAAATCTAATATATGCTATTCAGAATTTTTCAGAAATTTCAGTGAAAGCTATCCCTCACCTGTAAATGCTAAAAGTTATATCCTTAATTTTCTCACTTCTTTATGACAGCAACATTGCCAAATTTTCAGGAATATTGTCTTTAGGTGTAATAAATACAAATCTAATATCAAATTTGTAACTCATAAATTTTCAGAAATTTCAGTAAAAGCTAACCCTTACGTGTAAATGCTGAAAGTTATATCCTCAATTTTCTCACTTATTCATGACAGTAACTTTGCCACATTTTCAGGAATAATGCCGTTAGGTGTAATAAATATAAATCTTATATCAAATATACTCATAAACTCATAAATTTTCATAAATTTCAGTAAAAGCTAACCCTTACGTGTAAATGCTGAAAGTTATATCCTCAATTTTCTCACTTATACATGACAGCAACTTTGGCGAATTTTCAGGAATACTGTCTTTAGGTGTAATAAATACAAATCTAATATTAAATATGTAACTCAGAAATTTTCATAAATTTCAGTAAAAGCTAACCCTTACGTGTAAATGCTGAAAGTTATATCCTCAATTTTCTCACTTATTCATGACAGCAACTTTGCCGAATTTTCAGGAATAATGTCTTTAGGTGTAATAAATACAAATCTAATATTAAAAGATACAATTCATAAAATTTCAGAAATTTCAGTAAAAGCTAACCTTCACCTGTAAATGCGGAAAGTTATATCCACATTTTTCTCACTTATTCATGACAGCAATTTTGCCAAATTTTCAGGAATAATGTCTTTAAGTGTAATAAATACAAATCTAATATCAAATATAAAATTTATAAGTTTTCAGAAATTTCAGTAACAGCTAACTCTCGCCTGGAAATGCTGAAAGTTATATCCTCAATTTTCTCACTTATTCGCGACAGCAATTTTGCAAAATTTTCAGGAATAATGTCTTTAGGTGTAATAAATACAAATCTAATATCAACAATGTAATTTATAAATTTTCAGATATTTCAGTTATAGTTAACCATCACCTGTAAATGCTGAGAGTTATATCATCAATTTTCACACTTATTCATAACAGCAACTTTGCCAAATTTTCAGGAATAATGTATTTAGGTGTAATAAATACAAATCTTATATCAGATATGCAATTTATAAATTTTCAGAAATTTCAATAATAGTTCACCCTGACGTGTAAATTCTGAAAGTTATATCCTCAATTTTCTCACTTATTCATGACAGCAACTTTGCCAAATTTTCAGGAATAATGTCTTTTGGTGTAATAAATACAAATCTAATATCAAATATGCAATTCACAAATTTTCAGAAATTTCAGTAAAAGCTAACCCTCGCGTGTAAATGCTGAAAGTTATATCCTCAAGTTTCTCACTTATTCATGACAGCAACTTTGCCAAATTTTCAGGAATAATGTCTTTAGGTGTAATAAATACAAATCTAATATCAAAAATGTAATTTATAAATTTTCAGATATTACAGTTATAGTTAACCATCACCTGTAAATGCTGAGAGTTATATCATCAATTTTCTCACTTATTCATGACAGCTACTTTGCCAAATTTTCAGGAATAATGTCGTTAAGTATAATAAATACATATCTAATATCATATATACAACTCAGAAATTTTCAGACATTTCAGTAAAAGCTAACTCTCACCTGTAATTACTGGAAGTTATATCCTCAATTTTCTCACTTATTCATGACTGCAACTTTGCTAAATTTTCAGGAATATTGTCTTTAGGTGTAATAAATACAAATCTAATATCAAATAAGCAATTCAATTTTTTTTTTGAAATTTCAGTAAAAGCTAACCCACACTTGTAAATGCTGAAAGTTATATCCTTAGTTTTCTCACTTATTCATTCATTCATAAATTTTCAAAAATTTCAAGAAATGTTAACCCTCACCTGTAAATAGTGGAAGTTATATCCTCAATTTTCTCACTTATTCATGACAGCTACTTTGCCAAATTTTCAAGAATAATGTCTTTAGGTGTAATAAATACAAATCTAGTATCAAATATGTAATTTATAAATTTTCTGAAATTCCAGTAAAAGCTCACCCTCGCCTGTAAATGCTGAAACTTATATACTCAATTTTCTCACATATTCATGACAGCCATTTTGCCAAATTTTCAGGATAATGTCTTTAGGTGTAATAAATATTATTCTAATATCAAATATGAAATTCAAAAATTTTCAGAAATTTCAGTAAAACCTAACCCTCAACTGTAAATTCTGAAAGTTATATTCTCAATTTTCTCACTTATTCATGACTGCAACTTTGCTAAATTTTCAGGAATAATGTCTTTATGTGTAATAAATACAAATCTAATATCAAATATGTAATTCATAAATTTTCAGAAATTTCAGTAAAAGCGAACTCTCAACTGTAAATGCTGAAAGTTATATTCTTAATTTTCTCACTTATTCATGACAGCAACTTTGCCAAATTTTCAGGAATAATATCTTTAGGTGTAATAAATACAAATCTAAAATCAAAAATGTAATTTATAAATTTTCAGATATTTCAGTTATAGCTAACCCTCACCTGTAAATGCTGAGAGTTATATCTTCAATTTTCTCACTTATTCATGACTGCAACTTAGCCAAATTTTCAGGAATAATGTCTTTAGGTGTAATAAATTCAAATCTAATATCAAATATGCAATTCAAAAACTTTTAGAAATTTCGGTAAAAGCTAACCCTCACCTCTAAATGCTGAGAGTTATATCCTCAATTTTCTCACGTATTCATGACTGTAACTTTGCCAAATTTTGAGGAATAATGTCTTTAGGTGTATTAAATACAAATCTAATATCAAATATGCAATTCATAAATTATCAGAAATTTCAATAATAGCTTACCCTCACCTGTAAATGCTGAATGTTATACCATCAATTTTCTCTCTTATTCATTACAGCAACTTTGCCAAACTTTTAGAAATAATGTATATAGGTGTAGTAAAAACAAATCTAATATCAAATAAGCAATTCATAAATTTTTAGAAATTTCAGTAAAAGCTAACCCTCACCTGTGAATGCTGAAATTTTCTCACATATTCATTACAGAAACATTGCCAAATATTAAGGAATATGTATTTATAAATACATAATCTGAATACTAATAGCAAATATGTAATTCATAAATTGAGAGAAATATATAAAATTGCAACGAAATTTTGCAATAAAATTGTAAAATTGGAGTGATTACTTCACACAATTGAGGTAATTGTTACATTTCTGGGTAAATCATAAACTTTTCATGGAAATTTGAGTAAAAATTACAAGATTGCAGTGAAATTTTCATGAAAACTAAACAAAAAAATATGGCAATAGTTAAATTGGATTAAATATTACAAATATTCATGCAAACTATATAGTTGCAGTGAATATTACAAATGAAAATGTTAAAGAAATTTCAATTACTGAACTGAAAAGTATAACATTATCAATGAAATTCAGAAATGTAAACGCACATTACAAACTTTTTATGGAAACTGTGTAAATTTAATCGTTATTATTAACCATCGTTGTATGGTTGTATGGTTGTAAATGTAATCTAGTTACCGGGTTCTTCTTATGGTGCCATCTCCTAACGGAGGTTAGCAATCATCATAGCGATCCTAATTTTTGAAACTGCAGCTCTAAACAGTTCTACCGAAGTTTTCCCGTACCATTCCCGGAGGTTTTTCAACCACGATGTTCTGCGGCGCCCTACGGATCTATTTCCCTGTATCTTTCCTTGCATAATTAGTTGGAGAGTTGAGTATCTCTCTCCCCGGGAAATATGCCCCAAATACTGGAGTTTCCTTGTTTTGATGGTAAGTAAAAGTTCTCTTTCTTTGTGCATTCTTCGCAGTACATCTTCATTGGTTATATGGTCTGTCCAGGATATCTTGAGCATGCGACGGTAAAGCCACATTTCGAATGACTCGATCTTTTTAATATTGTTTTTATTGAGCGTCCATGCCTCCATACCATACAGCAAAGTTGAGAAGATATAGCATCGCACCATTCGCATTCGCAGGGCTAGGTCGATGTTTCTATCTACGAACAATTTCTTCATTTTCACGAATGTTGCTCTTGCTATTTCTATCCTCTTACTGATCTCGATGGTTTGATCGTTATTGTCCCCTATTCGTGTTCCCAAGTACTGATAGCTTCTCACTCTTTCTATTATGGTATTATCTATTGTGACGGCTGGGATATTATTGTCGTTGTTCTTTCTAAATACCATAATTTTAGTTTTATTTAAATTCATACTTAGTCCGTAGGATTGGCTAACAGTATTTATATCTAGAAGCATTCTCTGAAGATCTTGGATGTTTGTTGTTATTATCGCGGTATCGTCTGCGTATCGAATGTTATTGATAGTTTGCCCATTTATAACTATTCCCCCGGAGTCTTCGTTGATGGCTTCCTTAAATATGCATTCGGAGTACATATTGAATAGAGTTGGTGATAGTATGCAGCCTTGTCGAACTCCTCGACAGATTTCTAATTCCCCAGAGTCCTGTCCCTCAACATTTATTTGGGCTTTCTGATTCCAGTACAAGTTTTTTATTATTCTGATGTCATCGTAGTCAAGGCCTTTCTGTTGTGCTATTTCCATTAACTGTTCGTGTCTCACTTTATCGAAGGCTTTCGCGTAGTCGATAAATCCGATGTAAAGGTCGACGTTCATGTCTAGGCATCGTTGTATTATGACATTCATGCTAAATAGCGCCTCTCTTGTACCTAAGTTCTTACGAAATCCAAACTGTGTCTCGCTGATATCCGCTTCTAGTTTCTTGTATATGCGACTATGAATAACTTTTAAAAACACTTTTAAGGTATGGCTCATCAGGCTAACAGTTCTAAAGTCGGAGCACTCTCTTGCGTTTTGCTTTTTTGGTATCGGAATGAAGGTTGACTTCAGCCATTCTTGTGGTATAATTCCGGTCTTGTAAATGGTATTATATAGACTTACTAGGATATTCAACTTGTCTTCATCAATAAGTTTGAGGAGGTCTACTGGTATCTCATCTGGACCTATCGCCTTCCTATCTTTTGAGTTTTTAATAGCGTGGCTTACCTCTTCGGCAGTTATTAAAGGTCCTGTCGTAGTTTCTTCTATATTTATTTCATTTCTAGTGTCATCAAATAGTTGTTGTACGTATTCCTCCCACCTTTTGATTTTTTTCTCTATGTCCACTATGATGTTTCCGTTCAAATCTTTTATTAGACCATTTTGTTTTTTCCTTCCTATGCCTGTAAACTCTTTGACCTTTTTATGTAGATTAAATGAGTCATATCTCTGTTCTAATGCTTCTATCTCTTCACACTTTTTTCTAATGAAAGTCCCTTTGGCCACTCTAATTTTTCGTCTTATATGTTGTTGAATATCTTTATATGTAGTCCTATCCTGTCCTTTGTATTTTCTTCTATTTTCCATTAGTATTAAGATTTCATCAGTCATCCATTGCTCTTTGGGAAACCGAGTACTGCTTTTTAGTTCATTCTTACTTCCATTCAGCAAGGCACCTTTTAGGTTTTTCCATGTCTCATTTACGTCACTGTCCTCTACGTCTCCCTGTATGAGTCGGCTGAGATTTTCGTTAATATTTGTCTTTACACTTTGTCTGATTTGATCTTCTCGGAGCATAGTTGTATTTAATTTAAGTTTTGGATACTTTCTTTGGACCTTCTTTAGCTTAACTTTTAGGATGGCTATAATAGGGTTATGATCGGAATATACATCTGCCCCTGGATACGCTTTTACTGAGCTAATAGCATTTTTATATCTTTTGTTGATTAGGATGTAATCTATTTGATTCCGTACTATTTTATCTGTTGTGTGAGCTGGTGATGTCCAAGTGTATAATCTTCGTTTTGGTAGTTTAAACCAGGTGTTTGTAATGATCATGTTTCTAATCTGAGAGAACTCAATGAGTTTTTCGCCTCTCTCATTTCTCTCCCCCAGCCCATATGGGCCCACGCATTCATCTACACTTTCTTCCCCGACTTTTGCGTTAAAGTCCCCTAAAACAATGGTAACATCTGAGCTTTTGACCATTTTCATAATTTCGTTTAGTTGGCTGTAGAATTCTTCGATTTCTTGTTCGTTTTTATCTGCTGTGGGTGCATACACTTGGATGATGTTGATTTTGATTTTGCCTGTATGTGCTCTGAGTTGTACCATTATCACTCTGTTTGATAGGTTCACAACATTCAAGACAGTCCTCCTGATATTTTGTGACACTATTATGGCCACTCCGTATCTATGCTGCGCATCGATTCCTCCTGAGTAATACATGTGATAGTTGTTGATAGAGTATTCTCCACAATCTGGCCATTGTACGTCACTAATACCTAAGATCTCTATGTCCATTCGTTTCATTTCCGCTATAACATTGTGTATTTTACCGGGTTGGTATAAACTTCTTACATTCCATGTTCCTATTCTCTTGGAACCTTCTTTGATTTTTTTGATTTCGTCATTCAAGACTTTCCCCCCCGGAGATCCGACTGGGGGAATTGATACTCCGGATATTAAATTAGAATTGAATGAAGTCATCATGATGATTTTTCCTGAGGATATCCAAACGGATCTTTAATGTAGTGGTTTCCCATTGCCTTCTACATCCTATGCCGTTGACCTGTCTTCCGGTTCATCCGCCTTTGGGGGCTTTTTTCCCGCCCCCTGGACAAGAGGGTGCCCATCTTTTTCCCGAAGGAAAAAGCTTGTTACTTATCCCGGTAACGATTCGGTCCCCCTCTGCATTAGCCACCTTTCTGGTGTTTCCATACTCTACCGCGGGGAGGTTGCAGATAGGGATTTTCCTTTCATCGCACTGAAGACCCGTAGGCATTTCTTCAGTCCTCCAGTACTTTAGAGTACATCATCGGGTTGATGATGGTTTATTCACAATAATGAATATAAAGTACACTTACGCCGATAAAACAGATATTTTGCTGGTTTTTGGATTTTTGGAGCCCTAATAACGAGGAAGAAATTTTGGAAATTATAGCAATTGCTACATCCATACGATATTCTAATTGTGCAAGAGCTTTTACTGCCTGATTATGACATACTTTTGCGTTTTGGCGATTTATTCAGGAAAAATCGTGCAAGAGCTTTTACTGCCTGATTATCACATACTTTTGCGTTTTGGCGATTTATTCAGGAAAAATAGTGCAAGAGCTTTTACTGCCTGATTTTGACCTACTTTTTAACCAGAAAATTCTGTTCACTGATGATTTGTTGCCAAATGAGTGTTGCGCAGTCACTCATATTTTATTTTTTTGTGTCGAAACTGTAACAGATATCAAAAACTATAAAGATACAAAAATACTTAATAATGAATGCCTGCGTCCGATTTGATTTTTTTTAAATTTATTTGCTTGTGTCATTAAATAATATAAATGTATTAATGTTGGGCCTCACTTGTTTTATATACAACCGGTCTGCTGATAATAACAATATTATGTTAAAATATGAGTAATCTCCTTATAAAGTGTCATACCAAACAATATCCAAATCAATGTAAACGTTCTCTTTTTATAAGCAAATTTTGTTTTTTTAAATTAACTTTGAAGCTGAAACTGGCTAAAGTTTCACTTCTAAAATACTGGCTAAAACAAACGCATTTGTATATAGGTATATTTTGTTAAATCGTCTTCTTTTGATCTCAGTAATCTGTGGTTAAGCCATTTCCACATAATTTAGAGACACCCTGTATATTATGTTATATTTATTATATTATAATATATTGTATTATATTTTAATAATAATGATGAATAATAAACTTACAAAATTAAAAATAAAACTTGGGTTTATCAGAATTTGTTTCTTGTTTAGATCTTTATTAACACTACAAAGCGTGGACTTTTTTTGTTAACTTCTTTTTGTTTTTTTTTTGTATACCAAAATCATTTATATTTGGCTGTTAACCAGAAGCAATTTATCGTGTTAATTTTCAAGTCGACCAGAAGCAATTATTCGTGTTAACTTTTATCAATGATTCGCGTGCCGAAGATCATTTTCCATCACTGCTTTTGGTTAAATATTTCCTCCAACTATCTAACTCACGGCGTAAATGCAAACAAGGACATCTAAAATATCCACACGTCGCGTCTGGAATGAAAGGCCTCGTTTATCCGATGTCGTAAACCCGATAGCCAAACAGGAAGTGGCGGTGTATCCCTGGGAGGCTCGCAGCCTCCGCCTCATCATTATTCTCTTCCGGTGCGCACCAGTTTTTCCGTGTTGATTCCGGACACGTTTTCGCCGGTTTTGCATAATAAACGACCACCACCTATGCGGCCCTCATTAGGCAATGCCATCACGCCTCGTCTTAAGGCGGTCTAAATTTATTTCAGGCACCCAATTGCCTACGTGCAAGGTGATGGGGAATTGAAGATAGCTGCCCTACGTGTGGAGATCCCTTTATTTATATGGAACATGTTTTTTTGGTGTTTATGAAAATTTTTTTGTCGAACTCATGAAAAATAACTGCAATTTTGCTTATACTTCTTTCGCTCCATATACTATTAGCAATTACAATTAGCTTTGTTGTTGTTATTGAAGATGATTTCTTGGTTTTTATGAACAAAAATAATTGTCAAACTCAGGATAAATAACTGAAATTTTGCTTATATTTCGCTCCATATACTATTAGCAATTACAATTAGCTTTGTTGTTGTCATTGCGTCAAATGCGTAAAAATGTTGTAATTGACAAGAAAATAATATCTTAAGAACATACTTTATTGTCACTAATAACAAAATTTCATTGCATCGTAATCTTTAATACCATGCACAAATGTGTAAAGTATACACAAAAATTTTCATTTTTGCACATTGCTCACTTGGTTTACCCCATCGATATGATAAATACAATTAAATGAGAGCAGCCAGTTTAAAGTTAAGCAAGAAATCTCGTACAAGACTAGATTGTCTTCCGATTGAGTGTTACATATCTTCCCCGGAGATCAGTGTTTGTTCTGCGGACGTGGATAAGTTATTGCTTGGCGTGCATGGAACACTGGCAGAAGTCTGCACGCATGCGATGGACAATTAACAACCGATTCACGCGGAATTAGCATATCGGCAGGCGATTTGTCGAGATTCACGGGCTCAGATACCGCAGCCCTTCGCTAATCTTGACCGATTCCCTGTTTATTGTGGCACGATGGCACGCCACCCTGGCAATTACTCGCCCTGGCACCTCGCCCGATAAATTCTTCAGGCCGATGGCTGATTTAAAGTGCGTCAATTGGTTTCGCACTTTGCCCGATCTTATCGCAGCTTGGTGCACGCCTGCAGATTAATTGAAGCAATCCGTTTGGATAATTGCGGAATCATTCATTTTCGCTATGTGTATTTATCTTTGGAATCCAATTATGAAAAAATATTGCTGCAAACGATTCAATGCAATGCAATGTACAATTACAGCGCAATAAAATTATAAAAATAAAAAAAATGTTAATTACAATCAGTAAAGATTGCTACTTATATTTTCTGCTGTTTAGAAATTACAGTGTCTTAGTATCTCTTTAATACATAAACTATTTCCATTATTTTTCATACATTTGGGAAATACTTCAGTCGTATTGCTGCGTTGAACAAGTATGTTAACATTATGCTTCCTTTCTTTGGAAACTGCTTTAGAATCTCACATGTAATAAGATCTATGCCAGGAGCTTTTCTTGGGTTTAGGTTTGTTTCAATTTCCTGGGCCACTTCTTTGGTAGTAATTAGGGGAATACTTTCTTCATTGCAATGCAATGTATAATTACAGCGCTATAAAATTATAAAAATAAAAAAGTGTTAATTATAATCAGTAAAGATTGCTAGTTATATTTTCTGCTGTTTAGAAATTACAGTTTCTTGGTATCTCTTTAACACGTAAACTATTTCCACTATTTTTCATGCAAATTTTGAAATACTTCAGTCTTATTGCTGCGTTGAACAAGTATGTTAACATTATTCTTCCTTTCTTTGGAAGCTGCTTTAGAATCTCACCTGTAATAAGATCTATGCCAGGAGCTTTTCTTGGGTTTAGATTTGTTTTAATTTCCTGGGCCACTTCTTTGGTAGTAATTAGGGGAATACTTTCTTCATTGCAGTGCAATGTACAATTACAGCGCAATAAAATTATAAAAATAAAAAACGTGTTAATTACAATCAGTAAAGATTGCTGCTTATATTTTCTGCAGTTTGGAAATTACAGAAATTATATCTCTTTAACACGTAAACTATTTTGTGAGTGAATGCAGAGGTTTAGGCACTATCAGTTGTTTTTTCTAAATAATCGCCTAAACCTCTGCATTCACTCACATCAACATCAATCATGATGTATCTTTATACATACAAGAGTTTTCATCTGCCTGATGAAGCCACTGTGTGGCGATAGAATTGTTGCAGTAGTAGTTAAACTAGGACAGTTCTGGACCAACCCCCGCAGAGATTTCGCTTAATTTAATCCACGGTTTGATTCGCGGATTAGTCAAAATCATTAATAATTATAAAATTAACTTTATAGAAATTTTTCCTTATAATTTAATTATTAATCTCCCAAAATAGATAAACCTAAAGCACGCTCACAAACTCTTATTGCCAAAAAAATTATTCTAATTCGAGCAGAATTAGGAAATCCAGGTTCACTAATTGGTGATGACCAGATTTATAATGTGATTGTGATTGTGGAAATTGCGCGTAATTTAATCACAATTGCAGGATAACAATGGAATAAATGCGCCACTGTGTGGCGATACAATTGTTGCAGGAGTAGTTAAACTAGGACAGTTCTGGACCAACCCCCGCAGAGATTTCGACTAATTTAATCCACGGTTTGATTCGCGGATTAATCAAAATCATTAATAATTATAAAATTGTAACGGTACAATACCGGGGTATCATTATAAATTGTAATTAATTTATAAACGTAGAGTGGCTCGTAATCTAAGTGGCTGTACTTCACCTGTGTTTGATTCATGGAATCGTTATAGTGACAAGATCGATGGTTCGTTGTTCAAGTATTGTGTCTGTTACGGGGAAAATATCAAATTATACGCATACACAAATATCATCATACAGTAATTTATTCATTCAGTAATTCATATGGTTTTATATTTTAAATTAGCAAGTAAGGTTTGGTTCATTTGGTTATGGTAAATAATACGCTTTACATTTATGTGGTGACTAAGGGTTTATTCAATAAGTAATAACACACAAATAATGAAGAATGGCGATTTATTCTCAATTAAAGTTTTGAAATGAGTAATGATTTTTACGTGGTTTCTGACTATTTCATTTGGTTATGGTAAAATAATACGCTTTACATTTATGTGGTGACTAAGGGTTTATTTAATAAGTAATAACACACAAATAATGAAGAATGACGATTTATTTTGAATTATAGTTTTGAAATGAATTAATCTATTTTTACGTGGTTTCTGATTATATTTCGTGGTATTCTGACGTGAATTAACGTTATAATTCAAATTCTACTGGTTACTAATACATGCGATTTGTCCCTGCTAATTACGGTGTTTTGGTTATGTCATTCATTCCCCATGCGTGCGTTCATCCATGTTTTTGTCTTTTATTTACTTGATTTAATTTATCCTCAGATAAAGTTTAGCAGTGCATTTCCCAGCAAATAACATGCCAGTATCAAGGGTGACGATTTACCCTTAATAACAGTTTCGCAATGCATTTACCAAGCAATAACACCCAAATAATTATATTGCAAATTTCGATTGGTGATTTGTGCACGATGGTGAGTTGTGTCTGGCTAAAGTACATATATCTGATCTCATAGCGAGTCTCATACCCTAACCCTACTAGTCTGACGTGTATGAAACATAAGCCCCTCGTTTGTTTTTGACTCTTTTTATTTTTATTTAATTAATATATTTTTTTTTATGTCTTCTTTTGTTTTTAATATTTTCATTTATTTTTAGTTTGTTTTTACTTGGTTTTTGTGATGATTGAATTCACCTAGCGGATGTGATTCTGCATAATTTTGATTTTGATTCATTCACGGATTTATATACCTTCCTTACGCATGCTCATGCATGAATTTCCTTGATTCGCATTCATTCTTAACTGCCGTTATGTTTCGTATTTATTAACTTTATTTCTTACCCGATCATGACTTAGGAGTTTGATTCATTCAATGATTTTTCTATAATATTCACATGCTCGTGCTACAGGAATATACTGACTCGCATTCATTCATTTCTCAATCGCTCAAGAATTCAAATATGCAAATACTGAACACATGCATTATCGATGCTGAGGGCTGTTTTATTTTTACCGTCATGCAATTACGACCTATTAGTTCGATCACTCACTCGGCTGATGTATTAGTGATATTAACTACGCAACGTTAATTACAAGGATTTAGTGATTTGGTATGACATGATGATATTTGCTGATTTTTGTAATAATTATTGACCTTCACGGATACCGGTTTTTAGTTCCCGTTGCGATCGCTACCTGGGAAATCCCTTGAGTTTATATCTGTTTAAATACCTTCCTGACCTATCTCTTTCCCGAATCCCTGGCTAATGAAATATAAATAATAATTAAAACGCCTGATAATCGAGTATGTTGATTCGGAGGAAGGATCTCATCACTTCGCACGTTTGTTTGAAGTTTCGTGGCAATGAAAGCGGTTGGTAAAATAGTCCCGTTATGGTAACTAGATTACAAGGACGAAATTAACATACAGTTGAAGGAGCTTCTAAATGCGCCCTTCTTTTGGAGATTAACTCCTCAAAGGGCGTCACGAAACCTGTATATCGCTTTCAAGGTAGTCACATTTCTCTACGCCTTCGGCGCTAAGACTTGCTAGAGTGATAATTAGGTGAGGTAATTGATGGTGGTTTGTTTGGGGTTGTTTTGTTCTTTCGTAATTTTGTCACCGGATATTCTTCCGGCGGTTTGCCGAATTAATGTACTTTACACGCGTAATGACTTTTCTGCTGAATATTTCGCAGTGCCCTTCGAAAGGGGCGTTGTAATTCGCGTTCCTCGATTATCAATTGCGTCCATACTCACTCATTAACCCTTCCTATCTCTCGCCGATTGGATAGCCGTACCGATGTCTTGGTGGCCCCTGCTTTGTGTTGTTTGAATTACTTCGCGGTCTCCCCGAAAATATCTAACTGGTTCAATACTGCCCTAAGTGAATTATCAATTTCCCTGACTGTTTATACTAATTGCGCCCCGTTTACACTCTCGCGATTTCTCTCGTGCCCTCGGCCGTCGAGAACTAAGTGCCCTTCCCCCCTGCTTTCGCATATTCTTATATGTTTTACCTCCCCCTTTTCCCCGAGCCGTGGGCCCAAATACTGCCGTCCCCGGTCTTCTACGGTGGTCTAGCCCTCCTGGGCAAGTGCCTTTTTCGATGCCTGCGCAATAATTTCTCCCATATGTTTAAGCCACTCGATATTTTGCTGGCGGCTTGTGTTCGCTACCGATACAAATCATGTCCCCTCGTGGTGTGAGTTATCCAGCCCAAATGGGCTCTGTTCTAAGAATTTCGGTACGCGTGCATGTAGCTCGCGCTGTTTTTATGGTACTTAAGTTAATGAATCTATGGGCCGTAATATTATACTTTCGGTTTTGGATCCCCCGGCATTGGTCAATGTCGGCCAGTGGCACATCCCCTGTCTGGTTTCGAGTAATTTATACTTCCATGAACTGTTGATATTTCCGCCCGACTAGTAAAATCGTGTTACCCTCAAGTTAATGGCTTTTATTGTCCCCATTGTTGATAGAATTCTCCCGGCCTGGTTCAGGGGGCTGCGGTCCCCCACGAGTCTGTTTACGTAGTTTTACGCCGGAATGCGATACTTATTTAATTATTAATACGAACGATTTTTCAGCAAATAACACCTGTCTTATCTACTCGTTGTTTAGCTAAATAAAACATGGTTTGTCGTGGGTCATTTCAAAATTTACTTTATAGAAATTTTTCCTTATAATTTATTTATTAATCTCCCAAAATAGATAAACCTAAAGCACGCTCACAAACTCTTATTGCAAAAAAAAAATTCTAATTCGAGCAGAATTAGGAAATCCAGGTTAACTAATTGGTGATGACCAGATTTATAATGTGATTGTGGAAATTGCGAGTAATTTAATCACAATTGCAGGATAACAATGGAATAAATGCGCCACTGTGTGGCGATACAATTGTTGCAGGAGTAGTTAAACTAGGACAGTTCTGGACCAACCCCCGCAGAGATTCCGATTAATTTAATCCACCGTTTGATTCGCGGATTAGTCAAAATCATTAATAATTATAAAATTAACTTTATATAAATTTTTCCTAATAATTTAATTATTAATCTCCCAAAATAGATAAACCTGCACCCTCACAAACTCTTATTGCCAAAAAAATATTCTAATTCGAGCCGAATTAGGAAATCCAGGTTCACTAATTGGTGATGACCAGATTTATAATGTGATTGTGATTGTGGAAATTGCGAGTAATTTAATCACAATTGCAGGATAGCAATGGAATAAATGCAGGTGCATTACTGCAATTACAGGTACTTTAATTACAGGTTAATTGACGATCCGCGAATTTAATTGGCAATCTAATCACCGCGGATTATATTAATCGAAATCTCTGCGGGGGTTGGTCCAGAACCGTCCTAGTTTAACTACTTGCAGTACAACATTAAATATTTTGTAAAACTCACACCTTTTGTGTTTTACTTATATGTCTTATACTATACTTATATTACTTATATAATATATACAACAAGAGTAAACTATTTTGTTCGTTGTGAATTATTAATACCGCGTTTACATTATGCAGCTTCGGGTGGCGTGTATTGGGTGGAGCTGGGCTTTTGCGTTTATTTTCCACCACCGCAAGAGGTGTGTGTGCTTTTGAGGGCAATTTTCACATCGTAAAATTAGATGCGAGCACCTCAACGGTGAGTGACGCTGGGCGGGTCCAAGACGCCGTCTTCTTGCGGTTCTTTCGCACCTCGGAGCTGTTAACCTCCACCAGGCTAATTACCCTGCGTGCTTTGCAGGCCAATTTGTGTACAAACGATGCACGGAGAAGAGGCAGAAATGGAAGGGGCGACTATCAAAATTGAGACGAGATGAGAAAAGTTGATGGTAGGAGCCGAAGATTAACGTTCGAGCAACGAAAATGTGTTAATAACCGAATTGGGGCATAGGTATGCGCCCTTGCAATATTTCTGATTCCTTCTTGCACGTCCCTTTCCAATTGTATTATTCATAGGCATAATCCATTTTTTCTAAGGTCAATAATAACAGATCCATAGGCATCGAACCAAATAACAAAAAATATATTGTTCCAAAATATCTGGTTAGCCATGCAATTTTTTCTAGAAACAAAAGCTCATGAAATTGAACTCGTTAAACTGCAATTATTTTCCCATTTAATCGTTCCTCTATCTCCACTAGTTTCCGAGATCCCCATACTAAACATCCGAAAAAACTCACCCTGTATATCTATATTGCTTCTAAATTAACTGTGGCTTTATAAGCCAATATAAGCAACAATGAAAATAAACCAGGCTCCAAAAGCATCGGATCACAAATCTCGTTCACATAATTAGAATATCTCGGAGGAATCTTAAACGCCCGTCACACGTCCGAGCCGGACAGGCCTCTATTATATAATAATCACAATTTACGGTCAAGCCCACAAAAACTAATATGACTTATCCCCCTTTTAATGCGTATTAATCAAGATTGGCTTAAGCTAATTGACACCGAGTCGGGACATGGACACGTCGACACCTCGGCTTTTTCCAATTAGTGTAAAAAAATTAGAAGCCAGATTGGGGAGATTCCGTGGTGAATATAAATAGAGGGTGTTGCAGGAAATAGAAAAAATGAAAGATATCTAGTCGTGAATAAGTAGATAGACAACAATATAAACTGCTAAAGATCCTGTATAACTTACCACATCGAATACCAACTGAAACAGTCCTCAAGCAGAACAAATAAATAAATGTCCTACAACAATTAAAAATGAAGAACCTTATACAAATACACAAAAGCAAAACAAATATATCCAAATGTGACATACATCTAACAGCGAACAAAGACATACACAAAGTAACGGAACACAATTAGAATGAACTAACACAAACAGAAAATATTAACTCTACAAATAACACAGAAAGCTATCCAATGATATAACAAACTACCCGAATCAACAAAAATATTAAACATAAAATTATATAAAAAGAATTTCAAAAACCACCTAAAAACAATAGAAAAATAACCCAGAGACACCCAAATATCAGTAGTAGTGAAATTAGTAGAAATAATATCATCCCCTATATTCTACATCTCAATTATAATTGTATTTTTTCCACAGCACAACATTAGATCATCCATCAAATTTTGGATTTTGTGTTAATAATATGATTCTTACCGTCATTGGACGTCCAAAGATTGTAACTATTATAATTCTTTTAACAACAAACTTTGATGATTATTTTGTTAACGACCATCTGCATTTTAATAATATATTGTTTAAAACAATTTTAGAACAAGTGTTAATCATTATTTAAGTACAATTGGAGGGTGGGCGGATGGGCACAAGTATAATCATCCCCTAAATTCTACGTCTCAGCTATAACTGTATTATTTTCTACAGCACAACTTTTAAGCATCCATTAAATTTATTATTTCGTGTTAATATGATGATTCTAATTGCATCTTGATGAAAATAGGAGATGCATATAGTGTGCCCACTCGACCACCCAATTCAAATTACATAAAGTAAAGTATTGGACGTTCAATGATTGTAACTATTATAATTCTTTTAACAACAAACTTTGATGATTATTTTGTTAACGACCATCTGCATTTTAGTAATATATTGTTTAAAACAATTTTAGAACAAGTGTGAATCATTATTTAAGTACAATTGGAGGGTGGGCGGGTGGGCACAAGTATAATCATCCCCTAAATTCTACGTCTCAGCTTTAATTGTATTATTTTCTACAGCACAACTTTTAATCATCCATTAAATTTATGATTTCGTGTTAATATGATGATTCTAATTGCATCTTGATGAATTAGGGGATGCTTATATTGTGCCCACCCCCAAATTCAAATTACATAACGTAAAGTATTGGACGTCCAATGATTGTACCTATTATAATTATTTTAACAACAAATTTTGATGATTATTTTCTAATCGACCATCTGCATTTTAATAATATATTGTCTAAAACAATTTTCGAACCAGTGTTAATCAATATTTAAGTACCATTGGAGGGTGGGCGGGTGGGCACAAGTATAATCATCCCCTAAATTCAACGTCTCAGCTATAAATGTATTATTTTCTTCAGCACAACTTTTAATCATCCATTAAATTTATGATTTGGTGTTAATATGATGATTCTAAATGCATCTTGATGATATTAGGGGATGTTTATAGGGTGCCCACCCGGCCACTCCTCAATTCAAATTTCATGAAAAGTAAAGTATTGGACGTCCAATGATTGTAACTATTATAATTCTTTTAACAACAAACTTTGATGATTATTTTGTTAACGACCATCTGCATTTTAATAATATATTGTTTAAAACAATTTTAAAACAAGTGTTAATCATTATTTAAGTACAAATGGAGGGTGGGCGGGTGGGCACAAGTATAATCATCCCCTAAATTCTACGTCTCAGCTATAATTGTGTAATTTTCTACAGCACAACTTTTAATCATCCATTAAATTTATGATTTCGTATTAATATGATGATTCTAATTGCATCTTGATGATATTAGGGGATGCTTATAGTGTGCCCACTCGACCACCCCCCAATTCAAAATTCATGAAAAGTAAAGTATTGGACGTCCAATGATTGTAACTATTATATTTCTTTTAACAACAAACTTTGATGATTAATTTGTTAACGACCATCTGCATTTTAATAATATATTGTTTAAAACAATTTTAGAACCAGTGTTTATCATTATTTAAGTACAATTGGAGGGTGGGCGGGTGGGCACAAGTATAATCATCCCCTAAATTCTACGTCTCAGCTATAATTGTATTATTTTCAACAGCACAACTTTTAATCATCCATTAAATTTATGATTTCGTGTTAATATGATGATTCTAATTGCATCTTGATGAAATTAGGGGATGCTTGTAGTATGCCCACCCGACCACCCCCAAATTCAAATTACATAAAGTAAAGTATTGGACGTCCAATGATTGTGACTATTATAATTCTTTTAACAACAAACTTTGATGATTATTTTGTTAACGACCATCTGCATTTTAATAATATATTGTTTAAATTTTTTTAGAAGGAGTGTTAATCATTATTTAAGTACAATTGGAGGGTGGGCGGGTGGTCACAAGTATAATCATCCCCTAAATTCTACGTCTCAGCTATAATTGTATTATTTTCTATAGCACAACTTTTAATCATCCATTAAATTTATGATTTCGTGTTAATATGATGATTCGAATTGCATCTTGATGATATTAGGGGATGCTTATAGTGTGCCCACGCGACCACCCCCCAATTTAAATTACATAAAGTAAAGTATTGGACGTCCAATGATTGTAACTATTATAATTCTTGTAACAACAAACTTTGATGATTATTTTGTTAACGACCATCTGCATTTTAATAATATATTGTTTAAAACAGTTTTAGAACAAATGGTAATCATTATTTAAGTACAATTGGAGGGTGGGCGGGTGGGCACAAGTATAATCATCCCCTAAATTCTACGTCTCAGCTATGATTGTATTATTTTCTACAGCACAACTTTTAATCATCCATTAAATTTATGATTTCGTGTTAATATGATGATTCTAATTGCATCTTGATGAAAATAGGAGATGCATATAGTGTGCCCACTCGACCACCCAATTCAAATTACATAAAGTAAAGTATTGAACGTCCAATGATTGTAACTATTATAATTCTTTTAACAACAAACTTTGATGATTATTTTGTTAACGACCATTTGCATTTTAATAATATAATGTTTAAAACAATTTTAGAACTAGTGTTAATCATTATTTAAGTACAATTATAGGGTATGGGGGGTGGGCACAAGTATAATCATCCCCTAAATTCTATGTCTCAGCTATAATTGTATAATTTTCTACAGCACAACTTTTAATCATCCATTAAATTTTTGATTTCGTGTTAATGTGACGATTCTAATTGCATCTTGATGAAATTAGGGGATGCTTATAGTGTGCCCAGCCGACCACCCCCCAATTCAAATTATATAAAGTAAAGTATTGGACGTCCAATGATTGTAACTATTATAATTCTTTTAACAACAAACTTTGATGATTAGTTTGTTAATGACCATCTGCATTTTAATAATATATTGTTCAAAACAATTTTAGAACAAGTGTTAATCATTATTTAAGCACAATTGGAGGGTGGGCGGGTGGGCACAAGTATAATCATCCCCTAAATTCTACGTCTCAGCTTTTATTGTATTATTTTCTACAGCACAACTTTTAATCATCCATAAAATTTATGATTTCGTGTTAATATGATGATTCTAATTGCATCTTGATGAAATTAAGGGATGCTTATAGTGTGCCCACCCGACCACCCCCCAATTCAAATAACATGAAAAGTATTGGACGTCCAATGATTGTAATTATTATAATACTTTTAACAACAAACTTTGATGATTATTTTGTTAATGACCATCTGCATTTTAATAATATATTGTTTAAAACAATTTTAGAACAAGTATTAATCATTAATTAAGTACAATTGTAGGGTGGGCGGGTGGGCACAAGTATAATCATCCCCTAAATTCTACGTCTCAGCTATAATTGTATTATTTTCTACAGCACAACTTTTAATCATCCACTAAATTTATGATTTCGTGTTAATATGATGATTCTAATTGCATCTTGATGAAATTAGGGGATGCTTATATATATATATATATATATATATATATATATATATATATATATATATATATATATGTATATATTGAAAAAGGGCTTCGAGTTCAGGAAGCACTTGGAAACTTTTGTATTATATGAGTCTGTACACTATCTAGAAATAGAGCTCTCGTCATAGTATCCTAGATCTTCAGTCAGCAACCATCCATCACTTGTAAACATTTGTTTGTTGTAAAATAAGGTGTACAAAAAAAGAAAAAAATGTACAACGAAATTAAATACCTGCTCACCATTAAAGCAATGCTGAATTAATCTTCAGAGGCAGAACTGATTTATTTCGCCGCCGATTTCTGCATGTGGCATTATTTATCGCAACTGCACACGTGTAATTGTATAAAATCAACACTCAGAGACACGAGGCGAAACAATCGTAATTTCACGCCGCAGCAGCGCACTATCATTAGCGCATTTGCATGAGACGTGGGAATTCATCGCGCCAAAATGATAGCAATTATTACGCGATTTAAAAGCGAGAAACGGCTTAACAAGTCCCACTGCCCATCATGAATATTTCATAAAGCCATAAGCAACCCGCCCGAAATTCGGATAGGCACCGAAAACTCGTGCCTGGAGAAAGCAAAAAAAGGCATCACTTTTCGTTTCTGGCAAAACGCAAAATAATTGCGCGGAATGCAAATGAACGTGACTGTGGGGAAAAGTGAAACTTTAATGCGCAACTCTGCGCCCGAAGACAGGCATTTTTTTCGTTCAGGGCCCTAAACGCCACCATTCGAATGTCATTTGTCGCTGTTTGTATTACGTGAGTTTGTCACGCAAAGTAATCGTTTTGGTGCGAAAATTTCAATGCTGTGTTTAATTTTCATCAGCAGCCACAAAAAGGGGAATACGCTAAATTGCTTCTACTGTCTTCATCAAATAGTAGATCAGAAGTTATCAAATGTTTTCAGATGACTGCGTAGCTATTTTAAATTTTCTGAGTTTTGTTTTTCATCCACGTTTTATTATCCATTACATTAAGCAAGTCAACAAGCAGCAATTGTCGCTGCTGATTTCTGCGTTTGTATTATTCATGACAACATTGTGAATAAAACTGCATTCCGGCTGAAACATAGCCTTTGTCTATATCATACATAAACCCAAAAAAAAAGAAATTACAGATTGATCGTTGATCCGGGGATAAGATAATTTTATTTCTGCAGGAATCCACTAATTTTTTTTTTCAAAAATTTCTATAATAAAAAATATAGTCATGAACTTGCATTGCGGTTATCTATTCCAAACGCATTCCCATACGCGCCAGTTAACTTTTTCAATCCAATTACGTCCACGTTGAACCAGAAGCGGCGCGTAAATACTACGTGCCACGACCGTGCGATAAATTGTTCCTCAGGTTCCCTCGACTTCTCGCAGTGAAATCGTTTTCAATTTCAGGATCCCGTTAGCCCGATTTATGATCGCTCGCGAATATCAGAGCCGATATTTATGGCGATTATCGGAAGCGTAATTTTTAATTGGAGCGTGTATCGCTTAATCTGGTCCTCTGGTGCGCGCTCGTTAACATTTCGGCCGCGTCCAGCGATATCCCCCAGTGCTATCTGGCATGCAGATCGGAGTGCTCCAGATAAGGCATTACATCTCAAGACAGAGGTCGACTAATTAGCGGGCAGAGTGCGCGTTACGCGGGCCGATCAAACCACTGTAATTTCGCCTGGGTCTGGAGTCGATCGAGATTTACTCCGGAGAATTACTCCGGAGCAAGTAAATGGCGGTGTGTGCGAGATGGAGGTTGTTATTGGTACGGTAGCTCAGGCGATTCCATTTTTGGTTTCAAGTAATGACCATGGCACGAGGTGCATACCGTTGGATACAAGATGATAATGTACACATATTACGCTCAGTTACATAGCAAAAAAATAACAAGGCAAGTTCAGGAGGCGTTCCCTTCGTGGATTCCTTAACAGGCAATCAATCAATAAAACAGTACCAAATAAAGCAGCATTTTAGCGTTTAATCCAAATTTTGAAACAAATTGCCTTGCAAATGCCTGGTTTGAAGCAAGTCCAAGAAAATGTAATTTGCGATCCATCACACTTCTGAAATTCTGAAATTTATGAAAATTTATGAATTGCATATTTGATACTAGATTTCTATTTATTACACCTAAAGACATTATTCCTGAAAATTTGGTAAAGTTGCTGTCATAAATAAGTGAGAAAATTGAGGATATAACTTTCAGCATTTACAGGTGAGGGTTAGCTTTTACTGAAATTTCTGAAAATTTCTGAATTGCATATTTCATTTTAGATTTGTATTTAATACACCTGACGACATTATTACTGAAAATTTGGGGAAGTTGCTGTCATGAATTAGTGAAAAAATTGAGTATATAACTTTTAGCACTTACACGTGAGGGTTAGCTTTTAATGAAATTTCTGAAAATTTCTGAATTGCATATTTGATATTAGATTTGTATGTATTACACCTAAAGACAATATTCCTGAAAATTTGGCAAAGCTGCTGTCATGAATAAGTGAGAAAATTGAGGATAGAACTTTCAGCATTTACAGGCGAGGGCTAGCTTTTACTGAAAATTCTGAATACTTATAAATTTCATATTTGATATTAGATGTGTATTTATTACACTTAAAGACATTACTCCTGAAAATTTGGCAAAGTTGTTGTCATGAACAAGTGAGAATTATGAGGACATAACTTTCAGCATTTACAGGGAAGCGTTAGCTTTTACTGAAATATCTGAAAATGTATTAACTGCATATTTCATTATAGATTTGTATTTAATACACCTAAATATATTATTCCTGAAAATTTGGCAAAGTTGTTGTCATGAATAAGTGAGAATAATGAGGACATAACTTTCTGCATTTACAGGTAAGGGTAAGCTTTTGCTGAAATATCTGAAAAGTTATGAATTGCATATTTGATAATAGATTTGTATTTATTATACCTAAAGACATTATTCCTGAAATTTTGGCTAAGTTGCTGTCAGGAATAAGTGAGAAAATTGAGGATAGAACTTTCAGCATTTACAGGTGAGGGTTATCTACTATGGAAATTTCTGAAAATTTCGGAATTGCATATTTGATCATATAATTGTATTTATTATACCTAAAGACATTATTCCTGAAAATTTGGCAAATTTGTTGTCATAAATAAGTGAGAAAATTGAGGATACAAATTTCAGCATTTACAGGTATTAGTTAGCTTTTACTGAAATTTCTGAAAATTTCCGAATTTCATATTTGATATTAGATTTGTATTTATTACACCTAAAGACATTATTCCTGAAAATTTGGCAAAGTTGTTGTCATCAATAAGTGAGAAAATTGAGGATATAACTTTCAGCATTTCCTGGTAAATGGTTAGCTTTTACTGAAATTTCTGAAATTTTATTAACTGCATATTTCATATTAGATTTATATTTAATATACCTAATGACATTATTCCTGAAAATTTGGCAAAGTTCCTGTCATGAATAAGTGAGAAAATTGAGGATATAACTTTCAGCATTTACAGGTGAGGGTTAAATTTTACTGAAATTTCTGAAAATTGATCATTTGCATATTTGATATTAGATTTGCATTTATTACACCTAAAGACAATATTCCTGAAAATTTGGCAAAATTTCTGTCATGAATAAGTGAGAAAATTGAGGATAGAACTTTCTGCATTTACACGCGAGGGTTAGCTTTTACTGAAATTTCTGAAAACTTATGAATTTCATATTTGATATTAGATTTGTATTTATTACACTTAAAGACATTACTCCTGAAAATTTGGCAAAGTTGTTGTCATGAACAAGTGAGAATTATGAGGACATAACTTTCAGCATTTACAGGGAAGCGTTAGCTTTTACTGAAATATCTGAAAATGTATTAACTGCATATTTCATTATAGATTTGTATTTAATACACCTAAATATATTATTCCTGAAAATTTGGCAAAGTTGTTGTCATGAATAAGTGAGAATAATGAGGACATAACTTTCTGCATTTACAGGTAAGGGTAAGCTTTTGCTGAAATATCTGAAAAGTTATGAATTGCATATTTGATAATAGATTTGTATTTATTATACCTAAAGACATTATTCCTGAAATTTTGGCTAAGTTGCTGTCAGGAATAAGTGAGAAAATTGAGGATAGAACTTTCAGCATTTACAGGTGAGGGTTATCTACTATGGAAATTTCTGAAAATTTCGGAATTGCATATTTGATCATATAATTGTATTTATTATACCTAAAGACATTATTCCTGAAAATTTGGCAAATTTGTTGTCATAAATAAGTGAGAAAATTGAGGATACAAATTTCAGCATTTACAGGTATTAGTTAGCTTTTACTGAAATTTCTGAAAATTTCCGAATTTCATATTTGATATTAGATTTGTATTTATTACACCTAAAGACATTATTCCTGAAAATTTGGCAAAGTTGTTGTCATCAATAAGTGAGAAAATTGAGGATATAACTTTCAGCATTTCCTGGTAAATGGTTAGCTTTTACTGAAATTTCTGAAATTTTATTAACTGCATATTTCATATTAGATTTATATTTAATATACCTAATGACATTATTCCTGAAAATTTGGCAAAGTTCCTGTCATGAATAAGTGAGAAAATTGAGGATATAACTTTCAGCATTTACAGGTGAGGGTTAAATTTTACTGAAATTTCTGAAAATTGATCATTTGCATATTTGATATTAGATTTGCATTTATTACACCTAAAGACAATATTCCTGAAAATTTGGCAAAATTTCTGTCATGAATAAGTGAGAAAATTGAGGATAGAACTTTCTGCATTTACACGCGAGGGTTAGCTTTTACTGAAATTTCTGAAAACTTATGAATTTCATATTTGATATTAGATTTGTATTTATTACACTTAACGACATTATTCCTGAAAATTTGGCAAAGTTGCTGTCATGAATAAGTGATAAAATTGAGGATATAACTTTCAGCATTTACAGGTAAAGGTTAGCTTTTACTGAAATTTCTGAAAATTTATTAACTGAATATTTCATATTAGATTTCTATTGAATACACCTGAAGACATTATTCCTGAAAATTTGACAAAGTTGCTATCATGAATAAGTGAGAATAACGAGGACATATCTTTCAGCATTTACAGGAAAGGGTTAGCTTTCACAGAAATTTCTGAAAACTGATGAATTCTATATTTGATATTAGATTTATGTTTATTACACTTAAAGACATTATTCTTGAAAATTTGGTAAAGTTGCTGTCATGAATAAGTGAAATAGATGCGGATATAACTTTCAGCATTTACAGGTAAGGGTGAGCTTTTACTGAAATTTCTGAAAATTGATGAATTGCATATTTGATATTAGATTTGTATTTATTACACTTGAAGACATCATTCCTGAAAATTTGGCAAAGTTGTTGTCATGAATAAGTGAGAATAATGAGGATATAACTTTCAGCATTTACAGGTGAGGGTTAGCTTTTACTGAAATTTCTGAAAATTTATTAACTGCATATTTCATTATAGCTTTGTATTTCATACACCTAAAGATATTATTCCTGAAAATTTGGCAAAGTTGTTGTCATGAATAAGTGAGAATAATGAGGACATAACTTTCTGCATTTACAGGTAAGGGTAAGCTTTTGCTGAAATATCTGAAAAGTTATGAATTGCATATTTGATAATAGATTTGTATTTATTATACCTAAAGACATTATTCCTGAAATTTTGGCTAAGTTGCTGTCAGGAATAAGTGAGAAAATTGAGGATAGAACTTTCAGCATTTACAGGTGAGGGTTATCTACTATGGAAATTTCTGAAAATTTCGGAATTGCATATTTGATCATATAATTGTATTTATTATACCTAAAGACATTATTCCTGAAAATTTGGCAAATTTGTTGTCATAAATAAGTGAGAAAATTGAGGATACAAATTTCAGCATTTACAGGTAAATGGTTAGCTTTTACTGAAATTTCTGAAATTTTATTAACTGCATATTTCATATTAGATTTGTATTTAATATACCTAATGACATTATTCCTGAAAATTTGGCAAAGTTCCTGTCATGAATAAGTGAGAATATTGAGGATAGAACTTTCAGCATTTACAGGGGACGGTTAGGTTTTACTGAAATTTCTGAAAATTTCTGAATTGCATATTTGATATTAGATTTGTATTAAATACACCTAAAGACATTATTCCTGAAAATTTGGCAAAGTCCCTGTCAGGAATAAGTGAGATAAATGACGATATAACTTTTAGCATTTACACGTGAGGGTTAGCTTTTACTGAAATTTCTGAAAATTTGTCAATTTCATATTTGATATTAGATTTCTATTTATTACACCTATGGACATTATTCCTGAAAATTTGGCAAAGTTGCTGCCATTAATAAGTGAGAAAATTGAGGATAAAACTTTCAGCATTTGCAGATAAGGGTGAGCTTTTACTGAAATATCTGAAAACTTATGAATTTCATATTTGATTAAAGATTTGTATTTATTACACTTAAAGACATTATTCCTGAAAAATTGGCAAAGTTGCTGTCATGAATAAGTGAGAAAATTGAGGATATAACTTTCAGCATTTACAGGTAAGGGTTAGCTTTTACTGAAATATCTGAAAATTTATGACTGGCATATTTGATATTAAATTTGTATTTATTACACCTAAAGATAATATTCCTGAAAATTTGGCATAGTTGCTGTCATGAATAAGTGAGAAAATTGAGGATATAACTTTTAGCATTTACACGCGAGGGTTAGCTTTTACTGAAATTTATGAAAACTTATGAATTTCATATTTGATATTGTATTTGTATTTATTACACTTAAAGACATTATTCCTGAAAATTTGGCAAAGTTGTTGTCATGAATAAATGAGAATAATGAGTACATCATTTCAGCATTTACAGGCAAGGATTAGCTTTTACTGAAATTTCTGAAAATTTATTAACTGTATATTTAATATTAGATTTCTATTTATTAACCTAAAGACATTATTCCTGAAAATATGGCAAAGTTGTTGTCATGAATAAGTGAGAAAATTGAAGATATAACTTTCAGCATTTACAGGTGAGGGTGATCTATTATGGAAATTTCTGAAAATTTCTGAATTGCATATTTGATTTAAGATTTGTATTTATTACACTTAAAGACATTATTCCTGAAAATTTGGCAAAGTTGCCGTCATGAATAAGTGAGAAAATTGAGGATATAACTTTCAGCATTTACAGGTGAGGGTTATCTTTCACTGAAATTTTTGAAAATTTATGAATTGCATATTTGATATTATATTTGTTTTTATTACACCTAAATACATTATGCCTGAAAATTTGGCAAAGTTGCTGTCATGAATAAGTATGAACACTAAAGATATAACTTTCAGCATTTACATGTGAGGGTTGGCTTTTACTGAAATTTCTGACAACTTATGAATTTCTTATTTGATATTAGATTTGTATTTTATATCTTCTTCTCAGTCCAGCTACCCTAAGAAGGGTTTGGTGGCATTATGTTGTGGCCCTTTGCACGGTATGCAAAGGGTTTTGGTATTTTATATACCAAAAGATATTATTCCTGAAAATTTGGCAAAGTTGATGTCATGAATAAGTGAGAAAATTGAGGTTATAACTTTCAGCATTTACAGCTAAGGGTGATCTATTATGGAAATTTCTGAAAATTTCTGAATTGCATATTTGATCATATATTTGTATTTATTACACCTAAAGACATTATTCCTGAAAATTTAGCAAAGTTGCTTTCATGAATAAGTGAGAAAATTATGGATAGAACTTTCAGCATTTACAGGCGAGGGCTAGCTTTTACTGAAATTTCTGAAAATTTATTAACAGCATATTCCATACTAGATTTGTATTTAATACACCTAAAGACAATTTTTCTGAAAATTTGGCAAAGTTGCTGTCATGAATAAATGAGAAAATTGAGGACATAACTTTCAGCATTTACAAGTGAGGGTGAGCTATTATGGAAATTTCTGAAAATTTCTAAATTGCATATTTGATCATATATTTGTATTTATTACAACTAAAGACATTATTCCTGAAAATTTGGCAAAGTTGCTGTCATGAATAAGTGAAAAAAATGAGGATATAACTTTCAGCATTTACAGGTATTGGTTAGCTTTTACTGAAGTTTCTGAAAATTTATAAATTGCATATGTGATATTAAATTTATATTTATTACACCTAAAGACATTATTCCTGAAAATTAGGCAAAGTTGCTGTCATGAATAAGTGAGAAAATTACGGATATAACTTTCAGCATTTATAGGTATTGGTTAGCTATGACTGAAATTTTTGAAAATTTATGAATTGCATATTTGATATTAGATTTGTATTTATTACACCTAAAGACAATATTCCTGAAAATTTGGCAAAGTTGCTGTCATGAATAAGTGTGAACATTGAAGATATAACTTTCAGCATTTACACGCGAGGGTTAGCTTTTACTGAAATTTCTGAAAATTTATGAATTGCATATTTGATATGAGATTTGTATTTATTACACCTAAAGACATTATTCCTGAAAATTTGGCAAAGTTGCTGTCATGAATAAATGAGAAAATTGAAGATATAACTTTCAGCATTTACAGGTGAGGGTGATTTATTATGGAAATTTCTGAAAAATACTGAATTGCATATTTGATCATAAATTTGTATTTATTACACCTAAAGATATTATTCCTTAAAATTTGGCAAAGTAGATGTCATAAATACGTGAGAAAATTGAGGATATAAATTTCAGCATTTACAGGTGAGGGTTAGGTTTTACTGAAATTTCTGAAAATTGATGAATTGCATATTTGATATTAAATTTGTATTTAATATACCCAGATACATTATTCCTGAAAATTTGGCAAAGTTGCTGACATAAACAAGTGAGGAAATTGAGGATAGAACTTTCAGCATTTACAGCCGAGGGTTAGGTTGTACTGAAATTTCTGAATATTGATGAATTGCATATTTGATATTATATTTGTATTTATTACACCTAAAGACAATATTCCTGAAAATTTGGCAAAGTTGCTGCCTTGAATAAGTGAGAAATTTGAGGATATAACTTTCAGCATTTACAGGTGATGGTGAGCTTTTACTGAAATATCAGAAAATTTATGAATTGCATATTTGATATTAGACTTGTGTTTAATACACCTAAATACATTATTCCTGAAAATTTGGCAAAGTGGCTGTCATGAATAAGTGAGAATAATGAGGACATAACTTTCAGCATTTACAGGCGAGGGTTAGCTTTGACTGAAATTTCTGCAAACTAATGAATTTCATATTTGATATTAGATTTGTATTTATTACACCTAAATACATTATTCCTGAAAATTTGGCAAAGATTTTGTCATGAATAAATGAGAAAATTGAGGTTATAACTTTCAGAATTTACACGCGAGGGTGAGCTTTTACTAAAATTTCTGAAAAATTATGAATTGCATATTTGATATTAGATTTCTATTTATTACACCTAAAGACATTATTCCAGAAAATTTGGCAAAGTTGTTGTCATGAATAAGTGAGAATAATGAGGACATAACTTTCAGCATTTACAGGTATGGGTTAGCTTTTACTGAAATTTCTGAAATTTTATTAACTGCATATTTCATATTAGATTTGCTTTTAATACACCTTAAGACATTATTCCTAAAAATGTTGCAAAATTGCTGTCATGAACAAGTGAGAAAATTGAGGACACTTTATTATCTTATGATACATTTTTTTAAATGCATTGCATTAATATTTCTGCTCCGGATGATTAAATTTCCGCCGGTCGAAACTGCACACAGAAGTCGGCTCTAGCAAAATAGAGCAAGAAATTGCCGGCCACCAATTTGTACGTCCGCCAAATCAGTTCCAGTTATTCATGTATGATTTCTATGCCCGGTGACCATTTGTAACTGTGCCCGGTTTTTGCGCCGAAAACACATGATAATTGGGTGGCAGGGAATGTGCGTGCTCCAAATAACAAGTCGCCCCGTTTGTTATTTCAAACACAATTTCGTCAATTTTTTTTCCACCCTTACCTTTCCTGCACCGCCTCATTATCGATTTTTTTTTTGTGTCCCTCGCAGACCCGTATCACACGAAATCCGTTAATTTGTTAAAACCGAAATTTCGGTTTTCGATATACATCGGGCGCGGTGCTACTCGTATCAATCACGCGCCCCCCGATGACTGTCACACGATACACAAGGGACAATTCGCCCCAGAAATTAATTAAGCGGACGCAATTAATCAATCACGTCGGTATTTGGAGTGCGCCTTTTTCCACCGGCGAGCGTACGGAATTGGGGCCGATTAATTTAATAAAACAGCCCTAATTATATACGCGCAACCCTGCCCTGGTACTACCTAGGTGGTCCACGGCGTCAATTCGTTGTCACGAGATGTGATTACTGGGGGCCCTCATTCCGATGCCCCAATAAAAAAAATAAGAAAACAAACAATCCATTCCGTGGGGGTTGGAATTCGAGAAACTGTTCGGTTATCGGTGGTGGTCTTAGAAATTTGGGGCGCATAATAAGGGTAATAACAATGGTACTTTATTTATGATGGGCGGAATTTGTTACATCTTCAATTAAGTTATTTGACCCAGTGCTGGGTAATCAATTATACAAGTTAATTTAGTTTTTTATTGGGTTAATGTAATGAGGGTAGGGGTCGAAAAAATACGGCTTTTTATGTAGATACATTCCTGGAGGTAATTATAAAATTGAGCTTGAAGTCAGTGCAGGATCTAATAATTAATGAATTGGATATTGCCTGCACTTATCACTTTGGAGGCACAAGGAGCAAACATATTTTGAGGTCCCCAAAAATTAGTTAAAATAAAATCATTTTAAGGACATACTTATCACTTATTTACCTTATCAATAATAATACTACTCAATAATCTATTGCATTATAATATTTTTCTAAGAACAAAATATATAAAAAAAAACGAATGTCTACATATTGCTCCCCTGACTTCAGATTCATTTTCCGGAAAATCTCGTGATAGTGTATTTACTGTTTATTACATTTTCCACTAGTACCAAGCCTATTTAATAATCATATGAAATTTGAATTACCCTAAACTACTAAAAGTAAGTAAAAACAATCAATTTTAAAAGTTGTGATATGTATACGTAGTACAATATTACATCTAAAGTTTCAGATCAAAATTCCGGAAAAACTAGAGATGAGGTATAATCTGAATTTTGCATTTTCTAGTAGTGTTAAGTATACTAAACAACCTTGTATAATAATTAAATTCATGAGCCACTGTTTTTGGAAAAAAATATCATAAATGTTACAAATTTCCTTTGCCTACATATTACTCCGCTGACTTCAGATTCATTTTCCGGAAAATCTAGAGATAGGGTATTTTCTGTTTATTGCATTTTCCTATAGTACCAAGCCTACTTAATAATCATGTGAAATTTGAATGTCACTAAGCTACTAAAAGTATGTAAAAACAATCAATTTTAAAAATTGTGATATGTATACGTAGTACAATATTACTTCTTAAGTTTCAGATCAAAATTTCGGAAAAACTAGAGATGGAGTATATTCTGAGTTTTTTTTTCTAGTAGTGTTAAGTGTACTTAACAACCTTGTAGAATAATTAAATTCATAAGCCACTGTTTCTGGAAAAAAAAATTATAAATTTTCCATATTTCCTTTGCCTACATATTACTCTGCTGACTTCAGATTCATTTTCCGGAAAATCTAGAGAGAGGGTAATTTCTGTTTATTACATTTTCCAATAGTACCAAGTCTAAGCAATAATTATCTAAAATTTGAATGACAGTAAACTGCCAAAAGTATGTAAAAAAATCAATTTTAAAAGTTGTGATATGTATACGTAGTACAATATTACTTCTAAAGTTTCAGATCAAAATTCCGGAAAAACTAGAGATTGGGTATAATCTGATTTTTGCATTTTCTAGTAATGTTAAGTGTAGTTAATAATCATGTCGAATAATTTAATTCATAGTCTGAATTAGTCTGTCAAATTTTCAAGGATTACTGTCAAAATTTCAATGATTACTATCAATTATGTAATTATCACTGTCAAAATATCTGTAGTTAATGGAAATTTTGACAGAATAATTGAACTTTTGATTGTAAAAAATAAAATTTTGGTAGTTATTTGTTGAATTTTGATACATTTGATTGAAATTTTCATAGAAATAATTGAAATGTTTGCAGAATTCCCCAAAAGTCTTACAGATATGGATGTAATTGTGACTAATCAAAGTTTCAATTAAACTGAAAATTGTGATTACTGGCAAACTTTCAATGACTACTGTCAATTATTTAAATATTGCTGAACCAGAATTACCCAGCTACTACCTCAAAGTTTCAATTATTATATCAAAATTTCCATTAACTTCAGAAATTTTGACAGAAAAATTTAAACTGTGACAGTAATAATTAAAAAAATTCAAGATAATCTGTGGAATTGTGGCATGTTTCATTAATTTTTTTGTAAAAATAAGTAAAATTTGGCAGAATCATTGAAATTTTCATAGAAATAATTGAAATGTTTGCAGAATTCCCCCAAAATTTTACAAATAGGGATGAAATAGTGACTTGTGAAAGTTTCAATTATTCTGCCAAATTTTAAGTGATTGCTGCCAAAATTTAGAAGACTACTGTCAATTTTTTAAATATTACCGAACCTGATTTCCACAGACTACCTTCACAATTTTATTATTACTGTCAAAGTTTCAACTGTTCTGTCAAAATTTCCCTTAACTACAGAAGTTTTGACAGAATAATTTAAACTTTGACAGTAACAATTAAAATTTTTCAAGGTAATCTGTGGAATTGTGATACATTTCATTAAATTTTTGTTAAAATAAGTCAAATTTTAACAGAATATTAGAAATCTTCCTAGAAATAATTGAAATGTTGACAGAATTCCTCATTTGTTAGACAGATATGTACGCACTTGTGATTTGTCAAAATTTCATTTATTCTACCAAATTTTCAGTAATTACTGCCAAAATTTCAACGATTATTGTATATTATTTAATTATTGCTGTCAAAATTTCTGTAGTTAATGGAAATTTTGGCAGAACAATTGAAACTTTGACAGTAATAATTCAACTCTTGAAGGCAATTTGTGGAATTGTGGCATGTTTCATTGAAATTTTTGTAAAAATAAGTAAAATTTGGCAGAATCATTGAAATTTTCATAGAAATAATTGAAATGTTTGCAGAATTCCCCCAAAATTTTTCAAATATGGATGAAATTGTGACTTGTGAAAGTTTCAATTATTCTGCCAAATTTTAAGTGATTACTGCCAAAATTTCAATGACTACTGTCAATTTTTTAAATATATCTGAGCCAGAATTTCACAGACTACCTTCACAATTTTAATTATTACTGTCAAATTTTCAATTATTATATCAAAATTTCCATTAACTTCAGAAATTTTGACAGAAAAATTTAAACTGTGACAATAATAATTAAAAAAATTCAAGATAATCTGTGGAATTGTGGCATATTTCATTAATTTTTTTGTAAAAATAAGTAAAATTTTGACAGAAACATTGAAATTTTCATAGAAATAATTGAAATGTTTACAGAATTCCCCAAATGTTTTACAGATATGGATGAATTTGTGAATTGTGAAAGTTTCAATTATTCTGCTAAATTTTAAGTGATTACTGCCAAAATTTCATTGACTACTGTCAATTTTTTAAATATTGCTGAACCAGATTTCCACTGACTACCTTGACAATTTTAATTTTTACTATAAATGTTTCAATTATTCTGTCAAAATTTCCATTAACTACAGAAATTTTGACAGAAAAATTTAAACTGTGACAGTAATAATTAAAAATTTTCAAGATAATCTGTGGAATTGTGGCATGTTTCATTAATTTTTTTGTAAAAATAAGTAAAATTTTCACAGAATCATTGAAATTTTCATAGAAATAATTGAAATGTTTGCAGAATTCCCCAAAAGTCTTACAGATATGGATGTAATTGTGACTAATCAAAGTTTCAATTAAACTGAAAATTGTGATTACTGGCAAACTTTCAATGATTACTGTCAATTATTTAAATATTGATGAACCAGAATTTCACAGACTACCTTCACAATTTTAATTATTACTGTCAAATTTTCAATTATTATATCAAAATTTCCATTAACTTCAGAAATTTTGACAGAAAAATTTAAACTGAGACAGTAATAATTAAAAAAATTCAAGATAATCTGTGGAATTGTGGCATGTTTCATTAATTTTTTTTGTAAAAATAAGTAAAATTTGGCAGAATCATTGAAATTTTCATAGAAATAATTGAAATATTTGCAGAATACCCCAAAAGTTTTACAGATATGGATGAAATTGTGACTTGTGAAAGTTTCAATTATTCTGCTAAATTTTAAGTGATTACTGCCAAAATTTCAATGACTACTGTCATTTTTTTAAATATTGCTGAACCAGAATTCCACAGACTACCTTCGCAATTTTAATTATTACTATCAAAGTTTCAATTGTTCTGTCAAAATTTCCATTCACTACAGAAGTTTTGACAGAATAATTTAAACTTTGACAGTAACAATTAAAATTTTTCAAGGTAATCTATGGAATTGTGATACATTTCATTAAATTTTTTGTAGAAATAAGTCAAATTTTAACAGAATCTTAGAAATCTGCATAGAAATATTTGAAATGTTGACAGAATTCCTTATTTGTTGGACAGATATGAACGAACTTGTAATTTGTCAAAATTTCATTTATTCTACCAAATTTTCAGTGATTACTGCCAAAATTTCAACGATTATTGTATATTATTTAATTATTGCTGTCTAAATTTCTGCACTTAATGGAAATTTTGGCAGAATAATTGAAACTTTGATAGTAATCATTCAAATTTTGAAGGCAATTTGTGGAATTGTGGCATATTTCATTGAAATTTTTGTAAAAATAAGTAAAATTTTGGCAGAATCATTGAAATTTTCATAGAAATAATTGAAATGTTTGCAGAATTCCCCCAAAATTTTTCAAATATGGATGAAATTGTGACTTGTGAAAGTTTCAATTATCCTGACAAAATTTAAGTGAATATTGCCAAAATTTCAATGACTACTGTCAATTATTTAAAAATTACTGAACCAGAATTCCACAGACTACCTTCACAATTTTAATTATTACTATCAAAGTTTTAATTATTCTGTCAAAATTTCCATTAACTACAGAAATTTTGACAGAATAATTTAAACTTTGGCAGTAATAATTAAAATTTTCGAGATAATCTGTGGAATTGTGGTACATTTTTTGAAATTTTTTGTAGAAATAAGTCAAATTTTAACAGAATCTTAGAAATCTGCATAGAAATATTTGAAATGTTGACAGAATTCCTCATTTGTTGGACAGATATGCACGCACTTGTGATTTGTCAAAATTTCATTTATTCTACCAAATTTTCAGTGATTACTGCTAAAGTTTCAACGATTATTGTTTATTATTTAATTATTGCTGTAAAAATTTCGGTATTTAATGGAAATTTTGACAGAATAATTGAACTTTTGATTGTAATAAATAAAATTTTGCTAGTTATTTGTTGAATTATTATACATTTGATTGAAATTTTCATAGAAATAATTGAAATGTTTGCAGAATTCCCCAAAAGGCTTACAGATATGGATGTAATTGTGACTAATCAAAGTGTCAATTAAACTGAAAATTGTGATTACTGGCAAACTTTCAATGACTACTGTCAATTATTTAAATATTGCTGAACCAGAATTCCACAGACTACCTTCACAATATTAATTATTGCTATCAAAGTTTGAATTATTCTGTCAAAATTTCCATAAACTACAGAAATGTTGACAGAATAATTTCAACTTTGACAGTAACAATTAAATTTTTTTAAGGTAATCTGTGGAATTGTCATACATTTCATTAAATTTTTTGTAGAAATAAGTCAAATTTTACCAGAATCTTAAAAATTTTCCTAGAAATAATTGAAATGTTGACAGAATTCCTCATTTGTTGGACAGTTATGTACGCACTTGTCATTTATCAATATTTCATTTATTCTCCTTTCAAATCTTTCTATCAACTTTTCAGTAATTACTGCCAAAATTTCAACTATTATTGTATATTATTTAATTATTGCTGTATAGATTTCTGTATTTAGTGGAAATTTTGACAGAATAATTGAACTTTTGATTGCAATAATTAAAAAAATTAAAGGCAATGTGTGGAATTATGATATATTTCATTGAAATTTTTGTAAACGTACGTGAAATTTTAACAGAATCATTGAAATTTTCATATATGTATACGTAGTATAATATTACTTCTAAAGTAACAGATCAAAACTCCGGAAAAACTGGAGATGGGGTATATTCTGATTTTTGTATTTTCTGGTAGTGTTAGGTATAGTTAATAACCTTGTGGAATATTTTAATACTTAAGCCACAGTTTTTGATAAAAATATTATAAATGTTCAATATTTCCCTTGCATATTACATATTACTCCGCTGACTTCAAATTTATTTTCCGGAAAATCTAGAGATGGGGTATTTTCTGTTTATTGCATTTTCCTATAGTACCAAGTCTATTTAATAATCATGTGAAATTTGAATGTCACTAAGCTACTAAAAGTATGTAAAAACAATCAATTTTAAAAGTTGTGATATGTATACGTAGTACAATATTACATCTAAAGTTTCTGATCAAAATTCCGGAAAAACTAGAGTTAGGTTTTGCATTTTCTAGTAGTGTTAGGTGTACTTGTAGAATAATTAAATTCATAAGCCCCAGTTTAAAAAAAAATCTAGTAAATTTTCTAGTAGTATTAAGTATACCTTACAACCTTGTAGAATAATAAAATTCATAAGCCACTGTTTTTGGAAAATATATCATAAATGTTCCATATATCCTTTGCCTACATATTACTCCGCTTAATTTCTGTTTATTACATTTTCCAATAGTACCAAGCCTATTGAATAATCATGTAAAATTTGAATGTCACCAAGCTAGTAAAAGTATGTAAAAACAATCAATTTCAAAAGTTGTGATATGTATACGTAGTACAATATTACTTCTAAAGTTTCAGATCAAAATTCCAGGAAAACTAGATATGGGGTATAATCTGATTTTTGCATTTTCTAGTAGTGTTAGGTGTACTTAACAATCTTATAGAATAATTAAATTCATAAGCCACTGTTTCTGGAAAAAATATCATAAATGTTCCATATTTCCTTTGTTTACATATTACTCCGCTAACTTCAGATTCATTTTCCGGAAAATCTAGAGATAGGGTAATTTCTGTTTATTGCATATTCCAATAGTATCAATCCTATTTAATAGTCATGTGAAATAATGTCATTAAGCTACTAAAAGTATGTAAAAACAATCAATTTTAAAAGTTGTGATATGTATACGTAGTATAATATTACATCTAAAGCTTCAGATCAAAATTTCGGAAAAACTAGAGATGGGGTATTATCTGATTTTTGCATTTTCTAGTAGTGTTAAGTGTACTTAACAACCTTGTATAATAATTAAAATCATAAGCCACTGATTTTGGAAAAATATCATTAATGTTCTATATTTCCTTAGCTTACTTATTACTTCTCTGATTTAAAATTCATTTTCCGGCAAATCTGAAGATGGGGATGGGGAAATATGTTTATTACATTTTCCAATAGTACCAAGCCTATTTAATAATCATGTGAAATTTTAATGTCACTAAACTACTAAAAGTATGTAAAAACAATCAAGTTTAAAAGTTGTGATATGTATACGTAGTATAATATTACATCTAAAGTTTCAGAACAAAATTCCGGAAAAACTAGAGATGGGGTATAATCTGATTTTTGCATTTTCTAGTAGTGATAAGTGTACTTAATAACCTTGTAGCATAATTAAATTCATAAGCCACTGTTTCTGGAAAAAATATCATAAATGTTCCATATATCCTTTGCCTACATATTACTCCGCTGACTTGAGATTCATTTTCCGGAAAATCTAGAGATAGGATATTTTCTGTTTATTACATTTTCCAATAGTACCAAGCCTATTTAATAATCATGTAAAATTTGAATGTCACTAAGCTACTAAAAGTATGTAAAAAAATCAATTTTAAAAGTTGTGATATGTATACGTAGTACAATATTACTTCTAAAGATTCAGATCAAAATTCCGGAAAATCTAGAGACGGGGTATAATCTGATTTTTACATTTTCTAGAAGTGTTAAGTGTACTTAATAACCTTGTAAAATAATTGAATTCATACGCCACTGTTTCTGGAAATAATAATTCCATATTTACTTTGCCTACATATTACTCCGCTGATTTCAGATTTATTTTCCGGAAAATCTAGAGATAAGGTGTTTTCTGTTTATTACATTTTCCAATAGTATCAAGTCTACTTAATGATAATGTGAAATTTGAATGACACTTAACTACCAAAAGTGTGTAAAAAAAATCAATCCTCACGAGAAGTCATAGAAGCTTCTCCTAAGTTATTTTCTAAGTTTGTGCTGTTTTCGTAACTGAGTTAGAAATTTTCAATGTCTCGTGTTATTTATAAGGAGCGGAGTTGTGTGTATTTAATACTCTCATATCTGCCCTATTTGTTTACCATTGCGCCAATCGTGCGCAATGTATAGAATTGCTGTGTTTACTTGTATTATCAATGGCTCGGCACGCTCACAATGTATCGCGATTTGTTGGGTAAATCCGATTGTGAGAGAGCTCGTTGCGCAACTCCCCCATCGGATTTTATGGGATTTTTATTCTGCGACATGACGAAATCTGTAACCAACTCTCGCGAAATGGTCTTTTTCAGCGCCAGCGAAAATTTCGTCCCGTAATGGGGCCCATATAAATTCCCCGGCGCGCAAGTACCGTTGTAAATATTAATAAGGCCGTGTCTTCGATTGTCAAAAAAGTGTAAACGACGCGAGAGTACATACGTAACCGACAGGTGATGGTCTCCAGCAGGATTTGTGTTGTCTTTGCGCGCGCCTGCGGATTAACGACGTCGCAGGACTGCTTTTAATAAACGTTAATGCCCGAGTTTTAGCTGAATCATAATAACCCATTAAGAGCCGCCCCGTGTAATCAAACGTCTGGATGGGCATGGGCGACATACGCACGTACCATGAATCTGCATGCAAATTGAACGGTGCTGAACATCCTCGTCGGGGACATCGCGAAATTTGCATACGTGTCCTGGCGGAGTTTCTTGAGGGCCTGGAAGTGTCCGCGCACGAATCGCGCCTTAATTAAATTAATAAAAAAGAGCCCCGCTCTTATATTCAATTTGGGCGGCTGCGGGAATTTTAAAAGGTCAATAAAAATATATTTTACGACAGATAAACCGGGGGGATATCTTTATGCGGGATTCGAAGATCCGCATTATAATATCGTTAAGATGCCCTCGGTGAGCAGTAGTCGGGCAATAAAACAAAAGCGAGCTGGTCTCGTATGCAAATGCCGCGCGAATTCGGCGAGGAATTTGGCACGTAAACGCCCCAAATGCGACACGTTCAGCGAGAAACTTTATCATTCCATTGCCACGATTATCCTTATTAAGTCCTTATTAAGAGCCACACGGTTTTACGAGCGCCACATAAACGCCATCCCCGCAGACCGACACGCAATAAAAAATAATTGATAAACAATCGGGCGCCACGTTCTTGTGTTTGTTTTTCTCTCTGGGCACTACAAATTTAAATGATACCTATCTTACGCAATGATCAGTGGAAATCGTTATTAGCGGCCCAAATTACACACCGAAGTGAGAGAATAAATTTTAATGACATCCCCGGCCTGTTATTACGCGGACGTATCAAAAGTAGATTATAATATTGGGCCTTTTCGCATTAATGGCAGGATGCAAATGAGAATTTATTATTCATAAGCGTCCACCAGACGAATCTCGCACAATTCGAGAAGTAATCTACGCTCCATTGCCAGAAACCGGCATTTGCATAATCGCAACATTGTGTTGCCCAGTTTTAATGTGTGCTTTCGGCAGCGTGCACCGACCCCAACGGCTCAATAATAACAATAATAAATGCGGACGCCAGAGAATTAACCTGCACTTAATATTTACACAGCATTTCCTTGCAGGCCAAATTATGCCAAACTCTCTCATGACAGACATAAAAATATTACTTAATACACCTAGAAAATGCAAAAACCAAAATATCTAGTTTTTCCGGAATTAACTAATCTGACTAACTAACTAGTAACTAACTAACTAACTAATCGAACTAATCTGAAACTTTAGAAGTAATATTGCATTACGTAAACAACTTTTAAAATTGATTTGTTTTACTTACTTTACTAACTTAATTTCACATGATCAATGTAATAGGCATACATATCACAACTTTTAAAATTGATTTTTTTACATACTTTTGGTAATCTAGTGACATTCAAATTTCACATTATTATTAAGTAGACTTGGGACTATTGGAAAATGTATCAAACAGCAAATACACCGCCTCCAGATTTTCCGGAAAATGAATCTGAAATCAGAGGAGTAATATGTAGACAAGGAAAATATAGAACATTTATGATATATTTATCACAAACTGTGGCTTCTGAATTTAATTTTTCTACAAGATTATTAAGTGCACTCAACACTACTAAGAAATTGAAATATCGGAATATAACCCATCTCAAGTTTTTCCGGAATTTTAATCTGAAACTTTAGAAGTATTATTGTACTACGTATACATATCACAACTTTTAAAATTGATTCTTTTTACATACTTTTAGTAGTTAAGTGTCATTAAAGTGTCACATAATTATTGGGTAGACCTGGTAGCATTGGGAAATGTAATAAGCAGAAAATACTCCATAACTAGATTTTCAGGCAAATGTATTTGTAATCAGTGGAGTAATATGTAAGCAAGAGAAATATATAATGTTAATGATATTTTTTCCAAAACCAGTGGTTTATGAATTTGCTAATTCCTCATGGTTATTAAGTACACTTAACACTACTACAAAATGTAAAAATCAGAATATACTCCATCTCTAGTTTTCCCGCAACTTCATAGACGATATCTCAAAAACTAGCGTATCAATATCAATGAAATTTATCACTGACATTAAGTGATATGTTGCTATCTAATACGTTTAATTAGATTTATATCCAATGGGTGGTCCTTTAGATATTATCTTTTTCCTGTGAGCATGTGTTTTCCAATAATATTATCTAATATTGATATGACTTAATTGGCAATTTCTCCAAAACTAGCGTATCAATATAAATACAATTTATCACTGATATTCAGTTATATATTGGTATTTAACTGATTTCATTGAATTTATATCAAATGAATGATTCTTGAGATATTTTTGTTTTACTGTGAGCATATACTTTTCATTGATAATTTCAAATATTGACGTAGCGATATCTCAAAAACTAGTGTATCAATATAGGTGCAATTTATTATTGATCTTCAGTGATATATTAGTATTTAATATATTTAATTGGATTAATATCCAATGGATGATTCTTGAGATATTTTTGTTTTACTGTGAGCATGTGTTTTCCATTGATATTTTCAAATATTAATATGATTTCATTAGCGATTTATGAAAAACTGACGTATCAATATTAATATAATTTATCACTGATATTCATTGATACATAAGTAACTAATGTATTGAATTGTATTAATATCCAATGCGTGGTTCTTGCGATATTTGATTTTTACTCTGAGAATGTGTTTTCCATTGATATTTTCTAATATTGATTTGACTTCATTGGCGATTACTTCAAAACTAGCGTATCAATATAAATGCAATTTGTCACTGATATTCAGTAACATATTGATATTTAACTTGTTTAATTGGATTTATATCCAATAGATGATTCTTGAGATATTTTTGTTTTACTGTGAGCATTTCATTGATAATTTCAAATATTGATGTGGCAATATCTCCAAAACAAGGGTATCAATATCAATACCATTTATTACTAATATTTTGTTGTATATTGGTATCTAACAATTTTATTTGGATTATCATCCAATAAGTGGTTCTTGAGATTTTTTGGTTTTACTGTGAGCATGTGTTTTCCATATTTTCAAATATTGATATGAGTTCATTGTCGATTTCTCCAAAACTGACGTATCAATATCAATGCAATTTATTACTGATATTTAATGATATATAAGTGATTAATGCTTTAAATTGTATTATTATTTAATGTGTGGTTCTTGCGATATTTTTTTTTTACTGTGAGCATGTGTTTTCCATTGATATTTTCTAATATTGATTTTACTTCATTGGCGATTGCTTCAAAACTAGCGTATCAATATAAATGTAATTTATCACTGATATTTAACAATATATTATTATTTAAATAACTTAATTGGATATATATCCAATGAATGATTCTTGAGATATTTTTGTTTTACTGTGCGCATGTACTTTTTCTTGATAATTTCAAATATTGATGTGACTATTGATGTGGTGATATTTTAAAAACTAGTGTATCAATATCAATGCAATTTATTTCTGATATTTACTTATATATTGGTATCTAACAAATGTAATTATATTAATATCCAATACGTGGTTCTTGCGATATTTGCTTTATACAGTAAGCATGTGTTTTCCTTTGATAATTTCAAATATTGATATGACTTCATTGGCGATTTCTCCAAAACTGACGTATCAATATCAATGCAATTTATCATTAATATTCAGTGATATATAAGTAATTAATCTATTGAATTGTATTAATATACAATGCGTGGTTCTTGCGATATTTGCTTTTTACTGTGATCATGTGTTTTCCATTGATATTTTCTAATATTGATTTGACTCCATTGACGATTTATCAAAAACTGACGTATCAATATCAATGAAATCTATCATTGATATTCAGTAATATATAAGTAATTAATGTTTTGAATTGTTTTAATATCCAATGCGTGGTTCTTGCGATATTTGCTTTTTACTGTGAGCATGTGTTTTCCATAGATATTTTCGAATATTGATCTGAATTCATTGGCGATTTATCAAAAACTGACGTATCAATATCAATCCAATTTATCACTGATATTCAGTGATATATAGGTAATTAATTTATTAAATTATATTAATATCCAATAAGTGGTTCTTCAGATATTTGTTTTTTACTGTGAGCATGTGTTTTCCATTGATATTTTCCAATATTGACATGACTCCGTTGGCGATTTCTTCATAACCAGCGTATCAATTTAAACGTAATTTATCACTGATATGCAGTGATATATTGTTGTTTAATGTATTTAATTGTATTAAAATCTAATGCGTAATTCATGAGATATTTGCAATAAACTGCGAATTTTGGCAGAATCATTTAAATTTTCCTAGAAATAATTAAAAAAATTACAGAATCCCTCAAATTATTGAGAAATATGGATGCAATTGTGACAAAATATCAATTACTCTGCCAAATTGTAATTCTGTTAAGGTTATACTGTTTTTGCACAAACTGAATGTGTGTGTGGTAATCACTTAATGAAACATATTGATTGAGAAAATTTGAAAAAACACTGAAGACATAAGTTTCACAATGTTTAATAGAAATAACTTTACAATTATTTCAGTAGTTAAACCATTTTCTCCATATGAAGAATATCTATGTAAATAATTGTCCAAAATTAGATGCGTGTAAGTAAAAAAAAATCAAGTCGATTATGTGTGCATTGTTTGGCATAATAATATTCGCAATTCACACATTAATAACTACGTAATCATACAAATTACAATAACTATTTTTTATTTGTATAACAAGTGACTACTTGGCTTTCAACTACCGAAAATAGATTAAAAAAATTTGCATTTTGAGAAAAATTATAAGCCCTTATGTATGTGCATTGTTTGGCATAATAATATTCGCAATTCACACATTAATAAATACGTAATTATACAAATTACAGTAACTATTTTTTACTTGTATAATAAGTGACTACTTAGCTTTCAACTACCGAAAACAGATTTAAAAAAATTGCATTTTGAGAGCAATTATAAGCCATTATGTAATATAGTGCTGGAGATCCTATGCTGGGTCTGCTGCGTCAAGCGACGAACCCAAAGGCAAAAAATCATTTAAAGGCATTTAAACATTTCGGGCCTCATTTGATTGGTATTAAGCTAAATCTCAGTGACCTAAATGTTCCGGAATCAAGTTTTCTGCTAAATTGGATGGTATTGCATTTCGAGGGTTTCAAGGCAGTATAACTTAATTGATAAATTACAAACTTTACAGGAGAGAAAAAACAAATATCTGAAACAACATGTCACTTATGAGGTACCGTTTTGTGAAGTTAATACTGGAAGTATAAACTTGATTTAATAGAGTTAAATGGATTGGACTGGATTGGATCATTGGATTGGTATTAAGTTGTAATTCAGTGACCTAAATTTGTTGGAATCAAGTTTTCTGTTAAACAGGATGTTTTTGTATTTCTAGGGTTTCAAGGCAGTGCCTCTTAACTGATAAATTACAAACTTTACAGGAGAGAAAAAACAAATATTTGAAAAAACATGTCACTTATGAGGTACAGTTTTATGCAGTTAATACTGGAGGTATTAACTTAATTTAATGGAGTTAAATGGATTGTACTGGATTGGGTCATTGGATTGGTATTAAGCTGTATTTCAGTGACCTAAATGTGCTGGAATCAAGTTTTCTGCTAAATTGGATATTCTTGTATCTCGAGGGTCTCAAGGCAGTACCTCTTAACTGATAAATTACAAACTTTACAGGAGAGAAAAAACAAATATTTGAAAAAAAAGCACTTATGAGGTACAGTTTTATGCAGTTAATACTGGAGGTATTAACTTCATTTAATGGAGTTAAATGGATTGTACTGGATTGGGTTATTGGATTGGTATTAAGCTGTATTTCATTGACCTAAATTTGCTGGAATCAAGTTTTCTGCTAAATAGGATGGTCTTGCATTTCGAGGGTTTCAAGGCAGTACCTCTTAAATGATAAATTACAAACATTACAGGAGAGAAAAAACAAATATTTGAAAAAAAGGCCACTTATGAGGTACAGTTTTATGCAGTTAATACTGGAGATATTAACTTCATTTAACGGAGTTAAATGGATTGTACTGGAATGGCATTAAGCTGTATTTCAGTGACCTAAATTTGCTGGAATCAAGTTTTCTGCTAAAAAGGATGGTCTTGCATTTCGAGGGTTTCAAGGCAGAACCTCTTAACTGATAAATTACAAACTTTACACCAGAGAAAAAACAAATATTTTAAAAAATTAGCACTTATGAGGTACAGTTTTATGCAGTTAATACTAGAGGTATTAACTTCATTTAATGGAGTTAAATGGATTGTACTGGATTGGGTACTTCCCCATATCCTTCCATGATATGGGGAAGTACCCAATCCAGTACAATCCATTTAATCTGATCCAGTACAATCCTGGAAGGATATGGGGATTGTACTGGATTGAGACCCTCGATTTTTAATATAATCTGATTATTGGTTGAGGTAAACAATTTTGATTTTGTGAATAATTTCGGAAATATAATTGATTTGATACGTATTTCAGTAAAATCTGGTATTTACGTATGCATATTTTTGGTACGAACCAAAATTTCGATGTACCCTTAGGTACCATAAGTGACTCTCTGAGGACATCGTGTTAAGTTAGTGGCAGGTATTAATAAAATTTGTTGTAATCTGAAAAGGTTAAAATGTATGAACGTTAATGCAGGCCAAAGACATGTGGCAGGCTGATTGTTTTTTCTTCTCGCCGATACTGGTGCGTGTTATTTCGCCGAAAATTATCACGCTTTATATGCAAATATCGTATAGGTCACTAGAACAATAAATTAATAGCAATAAATAATTCATCCGCGACGTAAACGTGCAGCCGTGCGCAACTTTCGCTCTTCCCCTCATAAATTATCGAATCCGCCGCGATTTCCAGACAAACCGATCATTCCCCGGCTTTTCGTTTTCTAAATCACGACTCGGCCGCCGGAGCGGGCGTTTTTTTGCCATTAGTTTTTGCGCGCCCGTAATTGGGCCTACATCTTCATTTCAGGCACCGCCTCAGAAAATCCGCACAATAACTAAAAATTTTACATTTCCATTTTTTTCCCCGGAGCACGTAATTGGGACGGCGGTCGTTATTTTTGACGCGATGGCGGAGAAAAAAGCCGACCGATGCCCCCTCCTTGCGAGGAGCGCGAAAAAACCCGATAAGAATTTCAAATAGCAGCGGCAGCAGCAGTTCCGTTCTCTAATTGATTTTAATTAAACGCGCGGCGCATAAATCAATAAACCCGGCGCTTGCCGAGCGTTATGAATGAGCGCATAAGCGCATTATGCATTCGAATACGTAAAAACGCATTGTCGGTGGTGTGCATGACGTGAATCCTCAAGTTACCACGAAGAGGTCCTGGGCACGGTGTGGGGTGCGGCTTAATCGCTCAATCCGGAGCGTTTTGTGCGGGCAAATTACGAAAATTAGGCCACGCAAAGCTGGGAAAAATTCTAACACGCAGAAACGAGTTCTCCAGTTCTGCGATGAGAGTGGCTAAAATGATTACACTCAACTCGCGGACCTAATCATTCCATCGCACATTCAGATGTAAATTAAAGTGCAGCACTCGCAAGTTACTGTGGGACAAACCAATACTCTCTCAGTGTGAGATTATAAAATATGTTTGGACGGTCGCTATCTTTGATTTCCTTCGAGATTTATGCATCCGCGCTGATGCAAATTAAACATTGCAAATAATATAAAATCTTCAGCGTGAATCTAAAATTTTACTGGCAATTGCTAAATGTTTACTGGAATTGATGAAATTTTCAATAAAATTTATCAAACACTCATCGACAAGTAAGAAACTGTAATGGAAAATTAGCAATAATTGTGTAAAATTTTGATTACAACTCAAACATAGCGTTGAAAATTAGCCTACGGTGCCAAATTGATTTGATGCACGCCAGTCGTAACACGAGCCATTTATAACACGTCCGAATCTTGCAGCCAATTAATTTTTATGCGATAATGGAAAACGTGTAGGAATGAATTATTAATTACACTATGTATACGTCAAAATACATCATAAAAATTTGAACTACAACTCTCAGTTTATTAATTCTGAAAGTGCCAACGTGTGAGGACTTACAGTAGCTTTCACATTTGATCAGCGCGTAAAATTGGTCGCACGAATTATGATTTAGCCTTTATCCCATTAAACTTTCTTAACACCATGCCCATGCAGTGCACTCAGCTGCAGGATTGATGGGCCCGGCGGCGACTTGTTTACGGCCCGCAGGAAAATTAAGCGCAAACCAATCGCCGGTTGCCCCCATGGCAGACTGATTTATCCTGTCCGCTTTTATGCAGAAACGGCGAGCGCAAAAGGGGACCGTCCGGCTTTTCGATTATTTCGTTTATTTGCGCAGCGGCGATGTTCAATGGCAAAGGACGGTCACACGGCTCGTAGTGACAAGAATAATGGGGACGATGGTAATCAGCACGAAATTAAAACTTGAGCCGCAATGCGGCGACCACCTCAATGACAACGTGGATCCATTAGATTCCCAATAAGGATGCGTCTCCGTCTGCCGCTGATTAATACGTTAAGCCGTCCTCAGTAATCGCCAGGACCTCGTTCTTCTGCAGGCACAAGCGAGAAGAGACAGCAAATGCAACAGATTTCATCCTGCACTGCATTAACGAGTAGGTACCCAAAATTAAGGTATCAAAATTTCTATAATCTATTCTTTTGTGAAAATCGAATATGACCCTTATTTAAGGGTCAATCTGTAATCCCCTCCAATGAAGCAAATATCTCTATTTTCCGCTTATTTGATCAATACTAATATATTCAAGCACCGACTGCTATCATGTGACACTAAGTTCCATGAGTTCCACATATAAATTCTAGAACTTCAAGCAATCCATGATATGTTCAAACATACCCTTATTTAAGGGTCAATCTGTAAAACCTCTATAATCCCCTCCAATGAATCAAATATCTATATTTTCCGCTCATTTGGCCAATACTAATATATTCAAGCACCGACTGCTATCACGTGACACTAAGTTCCATGAGTTCCACATTTAAACTCTAGAACTTCAGGCAATCCATGATATGTTCAAACATATCCTCTCCTCAATTCAAAATGGCACTTGTCACCTTGAAGGAACTAATTTATCTTGAAAATTGCCTAGTGGAAGACTTAAGTATTTGTATAAATTGTTATAAGTTGACCTCTCCATATCAAAGATCCTCTCTTTAATTCAAAATGACACTTGTCACCTTGAAGGAACTAATTTACTTTGAAAATTGCCTAATCGAAGACTTAAGTATTTGTATAAATTGTTATAAGTTGACCTCTCCATATCAAAGATCCTCTCTTTCATTCAAAATGGCACTTGTCACCTTGAAAGAACTAATTTACTTTGAAAATTGCCTAGTCGAAGACTTAAGTATTTGTATAAATTGTTATTAGTTGACCTCTCCATATCAATGATCCTCTCTTTAATTCAAAATGGCACTTGTCACCTTGAAGGAACTAATTTACTTTGAAAATTGCCTAATCGAAGACTTAAGTATTTGTATAAACTGTTATTAGTTGACCTCTCCATATCAATGATCCTCTCTTTAATTCAAAATGGCACTTGTCACCTTGAAGGAACTAATTTACTTTGAAAATTGCCTAATCGAAGACTTAAGTATTTGTATAAACTGTTATTAGTTGACCTCTCCATATCAATGATCCTCTCTTTAATTCAAAATGGCACTTGTCACCTTGAACCAACTAATTTACCTTGAAAATTGCCTAGTCGAAGACTTAAGTATTTGTATAAATTGTTATTAGTTGACCTCTCCATATAAAAGTTCCCCTCTTTAATTCAAAATGGCACTTGTCACCTTGAAGGAGCTAATTTACCGTGAAAATTGCCTAGTCGAAGACTTAAGTATTTGTATAAATTGTTATTAGTTGACCTCTCCATATCAAAGATCCTCTCTTTAATTCAAAATGGCACTTGTCACATTGAAGGAACTAATTTACCTTGAAAATTGCCTAGTCGAAGACTTAAGTAGTTGTATAAATTGTCATCAGTTGACCTCTCCATATCAAAGATCCTCTCTTTAATTCAAAATGGCACTTGCCACCTCGAAGGTGCTAATTTACCTTGAAAATTGCCAAGTCGAAGACTAAAGTTTTTGTATAAATTGTTATTAGTTGACCATCAAATTCTATGAGAGTAATTTATGTTTTCCACCCTTTAGGAAATTGTGAAAAAGTTAAAATACCCCATCGCTAGTTTTCTCACAATTGTCCACTGATTGCATTTCCGCAATGGAAAATTTTCGGAATGCATTTTTAACACCTTAACTTGGCACATCGTTGTCGCAGACTAAATCTATTTTAAACTTTTGTTGTGTATCTATAACTGTAAAAATTTTGGGAAATTCTGTGAAGATTTCAATTGTTTCTATGAAAATTTCAATGATTCTGTCAAGATTTTACTAATTTATACCAGTGAAAACTGTATCAATGATAATTGCTGCTTGTAACTTATATTTCCATCAGTTGTACATTAGAATAACATCAGTGGGACAGTATATTTCTACAACATTTCACTCAAATGTGCTCCACAGATTACCTTCAAATTTTTTATTATTCTATCAAAATATCCATTAAATATAGAAATTTTGTCATTAATAAATAAAAAATTGGCAGTTATCATTGAAATTTTGGTAGTAATCACTGAACTTTTGGCTATAATCACTACAAATTTGGCCGAATAATTGAATTTTTGAAAAGTCACAATTGCATCTATATTTGTCGCAGACTAAATCTATTTTAAACTTTTGTTTGTGAATATAGATACACAAAAAAAAGAATTAGTTTTGACCAAAATTTTGACAGATATAGATCTGTCAAAATTTTGGGAGATTCTGTGAACATTTCAATTGTTTCTATGAAAATTTCAATGATTCTGTCAAAATTTTATAAATTTCTACAACATTTCAATCAAATGTGCTACAACTCCACAGATTACCTTCAAAATTTTAATTATTCAATCAAAATATCCATTAAATCCATTTTGAGAGTAATAAATAAAAAATTGGCAGTTATCATTAAATTTTGACAGTAATCACTAAACTTTTTGCAAAAATCACTACAAATTGGGCAGACTAAATGAATTTTTGAAAACTCACTATTGCATCTATATTTGTCAAACTTTTCAGGAATTTTGTAATCATTTTAATTATGTCAATGAAAGTTTCAGAGATTCCACCAATATTTTACTTATTTCTACAAAATATTCAAAGATATGTGCCACAATTCTACAGATTACCTTCAGAAATTTTATTATTACTGTTAAAATTTCAATTGCTCTGTCAAAATTTCCATTAAATACAAATATTTTGACAACTATAATTAAATAAATGACAGTAATCATTGAAAATTTTGGCATATTAATTGAAATTTTGACAAATCACAATTGCATCTATACCCGTAATTTTTTTTAGGAATTGGCAGATTAATTGAAATTCATAATTGTAACCATATCTGTCAACCTTTTTTGAGCAATTCTGTGAACATTTTAAATATTTCTACGAAAATTTCAATGATCTGATCAATATTTTATTTATTTTTACAAAAAAAAATAATGAAATGGGCTACAATTCCATAGGTTACCTTCAAAATTTTAATTATTACTGTCAAAATTTCAATTACTCTGTCAAATGTCCATTAAATACAGACATTTTGACAGCAATAATTAAATAATTGACAAAAATCATTGAAATTTTGGCAGTAATCACTGAAAATTTGGCAGAGTACTTGAAATTTTGATAAGTCACAATAGCGTCTATATCTCTCAAACTTTTTTGAAGAATTCTGTAAACATTTCAATTATGAAAATGTCAATCACGCTGTCAAAATTTTACTTTTTTCTACAAACATTTCGGTAATTGTTCGGTAATTGGTAATTTGTATTCAATACTTACAATTCAATAAATTACATCAATACTACAGATTACCTTCTTAATTTTAATAATTTCTATGAAATTTTCAATGATTTTGCCAAAACTTCTACTAAGTACAGAAATTTAACAGCAATAATTAAATAATTCACAGAAATCATTGATATTTTGGCAATAATCACAGAACATTTGGCAGAGTAATTGAAATTATGATAAGTCACAATTGCATCCATATCTGTCAAACTTTTTTGAGGAATTCTTTGAACATTGCAATTATTTCTATTAAAATGTCAATGATGCTGTCCAAATTTTCCTTTTTTCTATAAACATTTCAGTGATTGTTTACTCTAAATTACCTTCAGTACACATTTGTATTCAATACCTACAATTTAATACAATACTTCAAAACTACAGATTACCTTCTTAATTTTAATAATTTCTATGAAATTTTCCATGATTTTGTCAAAACTTCCACCAAATACAAAAATTTTGATAGCAATAATTAAATAATTGACAGAAATCGATGACATTTTGGCAGTAATCACTGAAAATTTGCCTGAGTAATTGAAATTTTGACAAGTCACAATTACATCCATATCTGTCCATATCATCCATAAACTTTTTTGAGGAATTCGGTGAACATTTCAATTATTTCTATGAAAATGTTAATGATGCTGTCAAAATTTTACTTTTTTCTACAAACATTTCAGTGATTGTTTACTCTAGATTACCTTCAGTACTCATTTGTATTCAATACCTACAATTCAAATACTTCAATACTACAGATTACCTTCTTAATTTTAATATGTTCTATGAAATTTTCAATGATATTGTCAAAACTTCCACTAAATACAGAAATTTTGACAGCAATAATTAAATAAGTGACAGAAATCATTGATTTAGGCAGTAATCACTGAACATTTGACAGAGTAATTCAAATTTTGATAAGTCAGGTTGCTTCCATATCTGTCAAACTTTTTTGAACAGTAATCACTGAAAATTTGGCAGAGTAATTGAAATTTTGACAAGTCAGAATAGCATCCATGACTGTCAAATTTTTCTGAGTAATTCTGTGATCATTTTAATCATTTCTATGAAAATTCCAATGATTTTGTCAAAAATTTACTTATTTCTACAAACTCTTCAATGAAATGCGCCACAATTCCATAAGTTACCTTCAAAATTTTAATTATTACTGTCAAAAGATCATTTCTTCTGTAAACATTTCCATTATATACAGAAACTTTGAAAATAATAATTAAATAAGTGGCAGTAATCATTAAAATTTTAGTTAGAAAGTCAGAAATTTTATAGGGATTGATAGATGAATCGGTGTGACACTTGGCAAATGTATGAGAATGTTTTTCAGTTTGATCATTTTTTTTTTAATTCCAATATTTAAAATCCAAGCAATATTGTTGTCACTTCACTAGCAATATCTCAAAAGCTAGCGTATCAATATGAAAGCAAATCAAGAGTAATATTTCGTAATATACTGGCATCTAATACGTTTAATTGGATTAATATCCAATGCGTCGTTCTTAAGATATTTGCTTTTTACTGTAATCATATGTATTCCATTGATATTTTCAAATATTAATGTCACTACATTAACGATATCTCAAAAACTAGCGCACCAATATTAAAGCAATTTAAAACTGATATTTAATGCAATATATTGGCATGGAACTCATTGAACTGGATTAATATCCAATGTGTCATTCTTGAGATATTTGCTTTTTACTTTAATTATGGGTTTTTTGTAGATATTTTCAAATATTAATATCACTACATTAGCGATATCTCAAAAACTAGCGTACCAATATCAATGCAATTTTAATCTGATATTTGGGAATATATTGGCATCCAATAGATTGAATTGGATTAATATCGAATGCGTCGTTTTTAAAATATTTGCTTTTTACTGTAATCATGTGTTCTCCATTGATATTTTCAAATATTGATATCACTTCATTAACGATATCTCAAAAACTAGCGTACTAATATGAGAGCAATTTAAGAGTAATATTTGGCAATATATTGGCCTGCAATACGTTTAATTGGATTAATATGCAATGCGTCGTTCTTAAGATATTTGCTTTTTACTGTAATCATGCGTTTTCCATTGATATTTTCAAATATTGAAATCACTTCATTAGCGATATCTCAAAAACTAGCCTACCAATATGAATACAATTTTATTCTCATATTTGGTGATATATTAGTATCTAACGTACTAAATTGGGTTAATATCCAATGAGTGGTTCTTGAGATATTTTTCATTTACTGTAATCATGTGTTTTCTATTATTAATTTCAAATATTCATATGACCTTATTACTGATATTTAAAAAAACAGCGTACCAATATTAAAGCAATTTAAGACTAATATTTGGTAATATATTGGCATCGAATCATTGATCTGGATCGGATCGGATTCGATCGGATCGGATCATTGAACTGGATTAATATCCAATGTGTCGTTCTTGAGATATTTGCTTTTTTCTTTAATTATGTGTATTCCGTTGATATTTTCTAATATTAATATCACTTCATTAGCGATATCTCTAAAACTAGCGTACCAATATCAATGCAATTTAAGATTAATATTCTGTGGTATATTAGCATTGAATGTGTTGAATTGGTTTAATATCCAATGCGTAGTTCTTGAGATTTTACTATTTACTGTAATCATGTGTTTTCTATTGATACTTTCAAATATTGATATCATTTCATTAGCGTTATCTCAAAAGCTAGCCTACCAATTTTAATGCTATTGAAGATTGATATGTGGCAATATGTTTTTATCAAATATATGGAATTGGATTAAAATCCAATGCGTAGTTCTTGAGACATTTGCTTTTTACTGCAAATATGTGTTTTCCACTGATATTTTCAAATATTGATACCAATTCATCAGCGTTATCTCAAAAACTAGCGTACTAATATTAATGAAATTTGAAACTGATATTTGCTGATATATTTATATGCAACGCATTGAATTTGTTTAATATGCAATGCGTCGTTCTTGAAATATTTTTTGTTTACTGTAATCATGTATTTTCCATTAATATTTTCACATATTGATACCTTTTCATAAGCGATATCTCAATAATCTCAAATAAATAATTGACAGTAATCATTAAAATTCTAGTCAGAAAGTCAGAAATTTTAAAGTGATTGATAGATGAATCGGTGTGACACTTGGCAAATGTATGAGAATGTTTTTCAGGTAGATCAATTTTGTTTTGTCCCAATATTTAAAATCAAAGCGATATTGATGTCACTTTATTAGTGATATCTTAAAAACTAGCGTACTAATATCAATCAAATTTAAGATTGATATTAAGTGATATATTGGGATCTCAAGCGTTGAATTTGATTAATATCCAATGCGTTGTTCTTAAGATATTTGCCTTTTACTTTAATCATGTGTTTTACATTAATGTTTTTAACTATTGGTATGATTTCATAGGCGATAAGTCCAAAGCAAATGGAATAGTTTTGGACTAACTTTCGTTGGTTTTTCATGCCTAATCAATAAAAGTTTTATTGCATTTTTAGATTGATTAAAATATACATTATACAATGATTTTTAATGCAAAATATTTAAGTTTTATGCGTTATAACTATCACCACTAAATGATCACGCATGAGGGCAAAGCTAAAATAAGAATTCTACAGAAAATGCATGAGTAATACATTCATGCGTAATACATTCATACATGCAATTCAATACAAAAATTTAAAAAAATTTAATGAAAAGTATTAGAAATGTAAAACAGGAAATTTTATTCTCTAAGCTCAGAGTAATGACATTGAAAGGAGGAATTACGTTTTACAAAAGTACTAGCATTCAACAACCTGTGATTTTTTTACCTCTAATTTAGCAATTTTAAAGGGATTGATAGATGAATCGGTGCCACTTGGCAAATGTATCAGTGACAATTGAAGAATGATCAAAATGGAGTCTCTTTTTTAAAACATATTTTTTAACAATTATAAAGTACAGGAATTTTCAAATCTTGCACTGAATTTCGCCATTTTGCTGGTCATGCCTTTTTGGTCCTCACTGCTCGCGATGTGTCTCATTTTTTATCTCGTCCGAATTAAATGAAAGTGGTTTTAAGGAACCGGCAAGCCGCGTATAAGGACTTATTTAAATAAATAATTTACTTAATAAACTGTATCGGCTAATTGATCGAAAAGTGCATATTTGGCATTCGGGGCCAGAGACTTTTCCAGGCCGGAATAAGAGCGGCTTCCACGCGTCGAATTATGAGTTACGGACCCGTCCGGGGCCGCGAGACCGACTCTCCCCCTCCTCGGTAATCATAATAATAACAACATAAAGACGACGGCGATAACATCCGGGGCCACTTAGGGCACAGGCAATGGATGGATAAATCGCCAGCGCTGACACTTTTATTGCATATTGTGAGCGCACTAGTCCCGCGCAGACGGGCCACAAAAATCGAACGGTAAGCCCGGGCATCCGGAATATTTCTTAATTGGGGCCCGTCGGGAATTTATATTGTATCAACCGGGGGGGAAAAAATCGTCCTGCGGCCTGCAGGACGTCTCGCAGGAGGGACGGCCACACCGGCGCGCATACGCGTGTCTTGGGGCGCGTGTGTCGCACCTGCCGTCCACCGAAAACGCAATAAAACTGCACACAAACACGGGCCGGATTTCGAGGTGAAATTACGCACGAAATGGGAGCCGGTTTGAACTGCTGGCAGTACGCAAATTCACTCCGCCGAAGAAGTACGCCCAAGAACTGCGACTGGACGTAAACAAACTGCAATTGCCTGCGAGGACTCAATCGCCGAGTTCCTAGAAAAATAATTGCAAAATACGTGTTGCACCTAAGAAACGTGATTGCTTAAGTGCATCATGTTACTTAGCTGTTGCGCTCTGAAATAATTAGAAATCGCCTGTTTTTAAAATTGGGTTTGCTATCGTAGACAACACATCGTTAGATTGCTGGAGAATGAAGTTTGTTTTAAGTTCTAATTAACATTTCATCTCTGTCAAGTAACATAATAAATTTGGCTGAAAGAAAGCTGAGTATGCAAATAGTATGTACTTCTAAATCATTATGAACGAAGCTTGCAATTATCAAGCCGAAACCGTAATTGAAAATTAACAATATTCATTGGAAAGTACAAAATTTTGCTTGAAAATTAAACATAGCACTGAAAATTATCAAATTTTTAGCATGAATCTAAAATTTTACTGGCAATTGCAAAATATTTTTACCAGAACTGCTGAAATTTGTGAAAACTGATGATATTTTCAATGAAAGTTATCAAATATTCATCGAAAGTTAAGTAACAGTAATTGAAACTTAGCAGCATTCATTGTAAAGTGCCAAATTCTGGAAATTATACATGGCATTGAAAATGTTTACTGGAAACGATGATATACCATATTCTCGAAAAAATTTAAATCGTAATATTTAGAAATATTTTATTTATGTGGTGTAGTTATAAAAATTAATAAATTACTTACTACGTACTTGAAAATATCATTTTTTAATGAAATTCCGTAATTTCTGAAGTAACATACACATTGCTGTAAAACTTATAAAACTGTAAACACAAATTTATAAAAATATAGGCAATTACATATTTTTTACTGGAAATCATGAAATTGTCATTGAAACATACCAAGTATTCATCGAAAATTATAAAGATGTAAACAAAAATTAGTAATATTCAATGGAAAGTGCAAAATTTTGACTAGAAATTAAAGACAGCACTAAAAATTATAAAACTCTCGGCATAAATATAAAAGTTCCTAGAAACTGCAAATTATTTACTGAAACCTGCAAAATATATACTGGATTTTTTTATAAAAACAAAGTGGAACCTAAAATCACATTTGAAAATTACTAATTTTGATAGAAAATTGCAAAATTTCTGTAGTAAAATAAATATTGCAGTGAAAATTTAGAATCTAAAATTTTAGTGGCAATAGCAAAGTTTTTTTCTTGAAATAGTGAAATTTTCATGGAAACTCTTAAGGTGCTCATCGAAAATTATGTTATTACATATGAAAATTAGTAATATTCAATGGAAAGTGCAAAATTTTGATTGGATTAAAGACAGCACTAAAATTTATAAAATTCTCAGCATGAATTTAAAAGTTCCTAGAAACTGCAAATTATTTACTGAAACCTGCAAAATGTATACTGGATTTTTTTATAAAAACAAAGTGAAACCTGAAATCACAATTGAAAATTACAAATTTTGATAGAAAATTGCAAAATATTTGTAGTAAATTAAACATTGTAGTGAAAATTTAGAAACTAAAATTTTAGTGGCAATAACAAAGTTTTATTTCTGGAAATAGTGAAATTTTCATGGAAACTCTTAAGGTGCTACTCGAAAATTATGTTATTACATTTGAAAATTAGTAATATTCAATGAAAAGTGCAAAATTTTGATTGGATTAAAGACAGCACTAAAAAATATAAAACTCTCTGCATGAATATAAAATGTTGCTAGAAACTGCAAATTATTTACTGATACCTGCAAAATTTTGACTGAATTTTTTTATAAAAACAAAGTAGAACCTAAAATCACATTTGAAAATTACAAATTTTGATAGAAAATTGCAAAATTTCTGTAGTAAATTAAATATTGCAGTGCAAATTTAGAAACTAAAATTTTAGTGGCAATAACAAAGTATTTTCTGGAAATAGTGAAACTTTCATGGAAACTCTTAAGGTGCTCATCGAAAATTATGTTATTACATTTGAAAATTAGTCAAATTCAATAGAAAGTGCAAAATTTTGATTGAAAAATAAATACAGCACTGAAAATTATAAAACTCTCAGCATGAATATAAAATGTTGCTGGAAACTGCAGATTATTTACTGAAACCTGTAAAATGTTTACTATATTTTTTTATAAAAACAAAGTAGAGCCTAAAATCACAATTTAAAATAACAAATTTTGATAGAAATTCACAAAGTTTCTGTAATAAATTAAACATTGCAGTAAAAATTTAGTATCTAACATTTTAGTGGCAATAGCAAGGTTTTTATTGAAAATAGTGAAATTTTCATGGAAACTCTTAAGGTGCTCATCGAAAATTATGTTGTTACATTTGAAAATTAGTAATATTCAATGGAAAGTGCAAAATTTTGATTGGATTAAAGACAGCACTAAAAAATATAAAATTCTCAAAATGAATATAAAATGTTCCTAGAAACTGCAAATTATTTACTGAAGCCTGCGAAATGTTTACTGGATGTTTTATAAAAACAAAGTAGAACCTAAAATCACATTTTAAAATTACAAATTTTGATAGAAAATTGAAAAATTTGTGTAGTAAATTAAACATTGCAGTGTAAATTTAGAATCTAAAATTTTAGTGGCAATAACAAAGTTTTTTCTGGAAATTGTGAAATTTTCATGGAAACTCTTAAGGTGCTCATCGAAAATTATGTTATTACATATGAAAATAAGTAAAATTCAATCGAAAGTGCAAAATTTTGATTGGATTAAAGACAGCACTAAAAATTATAAAACTCTCAGCATGAATATAAAATGTTGCTAGAAACTGCAAATTATTTACTGAAACTTGCAAAAGTTTACTGAATTTTTTTATAAAAACAAAGTGAAACCTGAAATCACATTTGACACTTACAAATTTTGATAAAAAATTGCAAAATTTCTGTAGTAAATTAAAAATTGCAGTGAAAATTTAGAATCTAATATTTTAGTGGCAATAACAAAGTTTTTTTCTGGAAATAGTGAAATTTTCATGGAAACTCTTAAGGTGCTCATCGCAGATTATGTTATTACATTTGGAAATTAGTAATATTCAACGGAAAGTGCAAAATTTTGATTGGATTAAAGACAGCACTAAAAATTATAAAATTCTCAGCATGAATATAAAATGTTGCTGAAAACTGCAAATTATTTACTGAAACCTGCAAAATGTTTACTAGATTTTTGTATAAAAACAAAGTACAACCTGAAATCACACTTCAAAATTACAAATTTCGATCGATAATTGCAAAATTTCTGTATTAAATTAAACATTCCAGTGAAAATTTAGTATCTAAAATTTTAGTGGCAATAACAAAGTTTTTTCTGGAAATAGTGAAATATTTATGGAAACTCTTAAGGTACTCATAGAAAATTATGTTATTACATTTGAAAATTAGTAAAATTCAATGGAAAGTGCAAAATTTTGATTTTATTAAAGACAGCACTAAAATATATAAAATTTTCAGCATGAATATAGATTATTTTTATAAAAACAAATTGAAACTTGGAATCACATTTGAAAATTACAAATTTTGATAGAAAATTGCAAAATTTCTGTACTAAATTAAACATTGCAGTGAAAATTTAGAATCTAATATTTTAGTGGTAATATTAAAGTTATTTCTGGAAATAGTGAACTTTTCATGGAAACTCTTAAGGTGCTCATCGAAAATTATGTTTTTACATTTGAAAATTAGTAATATTCAATGGAAAGAGCAAAATTTTGATTGGAAATTAAAGACAGCACTGAATGATATAAAATTCTCAGCATGAATATAAAATGTTCCTAGAAACTGCAAATTATTTACTGAAACCTGCAAAATATTTACTGGATTTTTTTTATAAAAACAAAGTGGAACCTAAAATCACATTTGAAAATTACAAATTTTGATAGAAAATTGCAAAATTTCTGTAGTAAAGTAAATAATTGTAAATTGCAGTGAAAATTTGGAATCTAAAATTTTAGTGGCAATAACAAAGTTTTTTCTGAAAATAGTGAAATTTTCATGGAAACTCTTCAGGTGCTCATCGAAAATTATGTTATTACAGTTGAAAATTAGTAAAATTCAATGGAAAGTGCAAAATTTTGATTGGATTAAAGACAGCACTGAAAATTATAAAATTCTCAGCATGACTTTAAAATGTTGCTAGAAACTGCAAGTTATTTACTGAAACCAGCAAGATTTTTACTGGATTTTTTTATAAAAACAAAGTAGAAACTAAAATCATATTTTAAAATTATAAATTTTTATAGAAAATTGCAAAATTTCTGTAGTAAATTAAACATTGCAGTGAAAATTTAGAATCTCAAATTTTAGTGGCAATAACATAGTTTTTTTTGGAAATAGTAAAATTTTCATGAAAACTCTTAAGGTGCTGATCGAAAATTATGTTGTTACATTTGAAAATTAGTAATATTCAATGGTAAGTGCAAAATTTTGATTGGATTAAAGACAGCACTAAAATTTATATAATTCTCAGCATGAATATATAAGTTCCTAGAATCTGCAAATTATTTTCTGAAACCTGCGAAATGTTTACTGGATGTTTTTATAAATACAAAGTAGAACCTAAAATTACATTTGAAAATTACAATTTTTTATAGAAAATTGCAAAATTTCTGTAGTAAATTGAACATAGCAGTGAAAATTTAGAATCTAAAATTTTAGTGGCAATAACAAAGTTTTTACTGGAAATAGTAAAATTTTCATGGAAACTTTTAAGGTGCTCATAAAAAATTATGTTATTACATTTGAAAATTAGTAATATTCAATAGAAAGTGCAAAATTTTGATTGAAAAATAAAGACAGCACTGAAAATTATAAAACTCTCAGCATGATTATAAAATGTTGCTTGAAACTGCAAATTATTTACTGAAACCTGTAAAATGTTTACTATATTTTTTTATAAAAACAAAGTAGAGCCTAAAATCACAATTTAAAATAACAAATTTTGATAGAAATTCACAAAGTTTCTGTAATAAATTAAACATTGCAGTAAAAATTTAGTATCTAACATTTGGCAATAGCAAGGTTTTTATTGAAAATAGTGAAATTTTCATGGAAACTCTTAAGGTGCTCATCGAAAATTATGTTGTTACATTTGAAAATTAGTAATATTCAATGGAAAGTGCAAAATTTTGATTGGATTAAAGACAGCACTAAAAAATATAAAATTCTCAAAATGAATATAAAATGTTCCTAGAAACTGCAAATTATTTACTGAAGCCTGCGAAATGTTTACTGGATGTTTTTATAAAAACAAAGTAGAACCTGAAATCACACTTGAAAATTACAAATTTTGACAAAAAAATGCAAAATTTCTGTAGTAAATTAAAAATTGCAGTGAAAATTTAGAATCTAATATTTTAGTGGCAATAACAAAGTTTTTTTCTGGAAATAGTGAAATTTTCATGGAAACTCTTAAGGTGCTCATCGAAAATTATGTTATTACATTTGAAAAATAGTAATATTCAATGGAAAGTGCAAAATTTTGATTGGATTAAAGACAGCACTGAAAATTATAAAATTCTCAGCATGAATATAAAAGTTCCTAGAAACTGCAAATTATTTACTGAAACCTGCAAATTGTTTACTGGATTTTTTTATAAAAAGTAAGTAGAACCTAAAATCACATTTGAAAATTACAAATTTTGATAGAAAATTGCAAAATTTCTGTAGTAAATTAAATATTGCAGTGCAAATTTAGAATCTAAAATTTTAGTGGTAATAACAATGTTTTTTCTGGAAATAGTGAAATTTTCATGGAAACTCTTAAGGTGCTCATCGAAAATTATGTAGTTACATCTGAAAATTAGTAATATTCAATAGAAAGTTCAAAATTTTGAACGGATTAAAGACCACTAAAAAATATAAAATTCTCAGCATGAATATAAAATTTTCCTAGAAACTGCAAATTATTTACGGAAACCTGCAAAATATTTACTGATTTTTTTTATAAAAACAAAGTAAAACCTGAAATCACACTTGAAAGTTACTCATTTTGATGGAAAATTGCAAAATTTTTGTAGTAAATTAAACATTGCAGTGAAAATTTAGAATCTAAAATTTTAGTGGCAATAACAAAGTTTTTTCTGGAAATAGTAAAATTTTCATGGAAACACTTAAGGTGTTCATCGAAAATTATGTTATTGCATTTGAAAATCAGTCAAATTCAATGGAAAGTGCAAAATTTTCATTGGATTAAAGACAGCACAAAAATTAATAAAACTCTCAGCATGAATATAAAAGTTCCTAGAAACTGCAAATTATTTACTGAAATCTGCAAAATGTTTACTGGATTTTTTTATAAAAACAAAGTGAAACCTGAAATCACACTTCAAAATAACAAATTTTGATAGAAAATTGCAAAATTTCTGTAGTAAATTAAACATTGCAGTGAAAATTTAGAATCTAATATTTTAGTGGCAATAACAAAGTTTTTTCTGGAAATAGTGAAATATTCATGGAAACTCTTAAGGTTCCCATCGAAAATTATGTTATTACATTTGAAAATTAGTAATATTCATAGGAAAGTGCAAAATTTTCATTGCAAATTAAAGACAGCACTGAAAAAATATGAAAGGAACAATCATAATTACAAAATTGATGAAAGTGGACTTAATACTGTTTCGCTTTGAGGTCCAGAGTTTGGTTTTTGAATTTGAGACATTAAGTGGGTCAATAAATAATTAATAAACTTATAAAGGGCACCTACATAATAATAAAAAAGAATATTTATTAGCAGAAAAGCTACATATAATATAAAAAGTAAATATATACATGACAACAAAATTGTTGCACTAGGAAACATTATTTAAGATTTTATTGTGGTATTAAAGTCAGTACCATTCTTCTTCTTCTTCTTCTAGATGTTACTAGATGTAGTCCATTACTACATGTAATGGACCATTACATTACTAGATGTTTGCGACCACGTTATCAAAAGCTTCTTTGTCGTATGCTAAACTTGGTAGTTTCTGGGCATTGATACAAAAAAATTACCAGTATCAATTTTGGTCCGTTACGACAAATACTTTAATGAAAACGCCCAACATTAGCATTTGAATTGTTATACAATAATTGTCCGATTGTTACGAATCCGTGACATCATTCTTTTGCCTAGTGCCTATATCAGTACTATTAATGCATTCATATTGTAGAAAGAATAAAATCGTGTTTACGGTTTGGCTAAAAACATGAACAATTTTGTTGCTACTGCTTGGTAATTAGTTATCTTGTGAACACTTCTGCTGCCGGCCGAAATCAGTTCCGTGAACTCTTCCTTATCGGGGAATTTAAACTGCTGTCGATGTTAACCATTTCACGTAATATTTATAGCGAGAGAGGAGCGGTAAATTAATTCCCGCCTTATCAGGTCGATTAGGCCAATATCAGGGACGTGTATCGCGCGGATCTCGGCCTCGTAACTCAAACCGCGCGCTCGGTAAAAAAACAGCGTATGTGCATTAAAATTAACTGCTCATTTTACTGCATCAATAAGCTGGCGTTATCTGTAGCCCAGTAATTGTCACTTAAATGGTGCCCCATATTCGCCCCGATTAATCAAGGCCCGATTCCGCGGAAACCGTTTAAAACGCCTTGCGACAGATTAAAAGCTCATTAAAGAGTTCACGCTAATTAATTAGTGCGGTCTAATGTTGCCCCTTTTCCGTGTGGGAAATTTATGGACCGGAGGAATTTCCGTTTGGGTTTTTTGGCCCGGGCGCGCGCGGTTTGGCGCGTGTAAAAGCACAGGTGATCGCGACTACGGGTACCGTTAATTGGCTCACCTGCCTTCTGCCAAAAACAACACCCGGACCTTCGGAGGGGAGGAGAGAGGAGAGCCACGCGACGAAGGTACCTACGGAGAGAACCGGCCGGAGTTTTTCAATGAAGACACCTCAATGAAGGACAGGTAATAGAAGTAGTAAATCTCGAAAACAACAACTTGCTAAACAATTTTTTTCACATAAAATTGATTACATATAGAATATAAGTACCAAATACGTTTGCACCCTTCCTGGGCATGACTGAAACGTCAAAGAAACAAATTCATCTGAGGTGAAATTCTGGCAAGTTTTATAATTTACGAAACCAAACATCAGCCCAAATATCAAAAATCAGCTTTTTATTCATTAAAAAACAAAATTTGCAATGAATTTCAAACCTCTGCATAACAGAAAATTTTCGAATGTTTTGAAAGTGTTTCGTGTTATGTTGCATGGATAATTCGTATAGCGTTTTTGCCATTCTAAGTACCTCACATGTACTTCAAATTTTCACTCGTACCGAATAGTTTCTCAGCGTCAAATTTCAATTTGCAATGGAAGTTGGTTCTTCTTTCAACTCTATATCTGTCGATATTTTTTTGCGTCGTCAGAAATTCTCGTGGAAACCATATGATTTGGGAATTCCTATTATGGGGAGATAACCCACCGTGATATTAAGGGAAAAATGGATTTGTAAATGGGGAACGGCGTAAAAGTGTAAAAATTGGGCCGTGCCCAGCAATTGTGCGCAGTCACGTCTGCAGCGGCGAAAAAACACAAATTGAATTTAACGCTCATCAAACGTGACACGCGCATTCTTCACCGAATTAATTTATTTATACTTGGCCGGACGTGTATATCCATAAAATTATAGTCTGCGCTTTTTTTCACCAGCGGCGAGTATTCGTAACCATTTAAGGTGTAACTCTGAATATTGGTTCGTGTCTTTTTTTTCACCAGCTCAAGATAATGCCCATAACTTTAAGAAGTGTGTGCATCAGGATTCTACTTTTAGTAACAACAATTTCAAATTCTACATAAATTCCATCAGAAATAATATATTGTACAATATAAAATAACAGAAAACTTTGAGAAGTGTGTGCATCAAGCTTCTACTTTTAGTAACAACAATTTCAAATTCTGCTTAAATTCCATCAGAAATAATATATTGTACAATATAAAATAACATGAAAACTTTGAGAAGTGTGTGCATCAGGCTTCTACTTTTAGTAACAACAATTTCAAATTTTGCTTAAATTCCATCAGAAATAATATATTGTACAATATAAAATAACATGAAAACTTTGAGAAGTGTGTTCATCAGGCTTCTACTTTTAGTAACAACAATCTTAAATTCTACATAAATTCCATCAGAAATAATATATTGTACAATATAAAATAACATGAAAACTTTGAGAAGTGTGTGCATCAGGCTTCTGCTTTTAGTAACAACAATTTCAAATTCTACATAAATTCCATCAGAAATAATATATTGTACAATATAAAATAACATGAAAACAAAATATTATATCAAGCTTTAAAAGTCTTAGCAGACGTTTTCTAGTCTAGGCCATAAATGAACTTATAGATTAAATATTTAATATTTGTTCTGTAGGTATATTTTTGTATAAAAGTTTCCCAATGATTTTAAATTCAGATATGCATGTAATAACGGTATTTTCGAGATTGTTGAAGGATGGCGAAAAATTGAGATATGCAATAATTATCGAATGCATAAATTTGCAATTTTTAATACTCAAGTCTCATTGCATGCTTTTTATAAAGTTACCGCACGTGAATCAATAAACATGCCGTACTTAAGGTGTAATTATTCAATTTGGCCCGTGATATCAGAAAAATTCGACAATTGTCGCCCCGGGACGTGTGCACTGCGGAGGAATTTGCATGCAGGTCTTAATAAATGCGCCCACAACGTACGGCTTTAAACGCTCGCTTAATCGAGCCGATTTTGCGGCGCTGACGTTTTATTAATTCGCTCGCCCGCATTGATTAATCAGCAGCAGCAAAGTTAATCAGTTGCGCAAGGACCTTTTTGCGGACCCTCGTTAATGGCCTTTCTTAGCACGTGCCGGGTTCGAAACCGGGAAAGGAGAGCGGATTTCTAATTGGCCCGCGCCGTGCGCGCCCGATGGGCCTACATTAAATGCAAATTTCGGTCGCAACTGCGCGCCTTAAAACGGCAGGATTAATTAAGAATATGTAATTACTTCATTAAAGTGGTTTCGGCGAAAAAAGTTGCCGGCTTAAAGGTCGCGCTCGCGTGCAAAAAATATGGGGCGCCGCTCGCCATCCATTACTTTCTGCCCATACGTTTTCTCCCATCACGAATATTAACAGTGCAACAGACTGCACAATTTAATACAATTTTCACAACCATAGTAGATATGTTGATAATTTTATGATTCAGAATCTATTACAAACTATTAAATTATTATTTCAAAGTGCAGAATGCATCTAGTTACCATTCAAAACAACGTCAGTTAAATCAAAATTAGGAAAACAGGCTTGGATTTCAAATATTGGAATAAAACCAAATTGATCAACCTGAAAAACATGCTTATTACAATATCATCAATTACAAAAATAAGAACATAAAAACCAAACCAAAAAAAATACTAATGACTTGTTTTAAGTTAAGTTTTAAAATAATATGAAGGCACAAAAGTAATTAAAATAACGAAAAAATATTCGTTAGGGGAAAAAATCAAATTAGATGTTCAAATTGTTGAGCATTTAGTTCTTGACAATGCAATTTAAGAATGATATTTGGTGATATTTTGACATCTAGTACGTTGAATTGGATTAATATCCAATGCGGCGTTCTTAAGATATTTGCTTTTTACTGTAGTCATGTGTTTTCCATTGATATTTTCAAATATTGATATCACTCTATTCGCGATATCTCAAAAACTAGCGTACCAATATCAATGCCATTTAAAACTCGTATTTGGTGATATATTAGTATCTAATGCACTGAATTGGATTAATATCAAATGTGTCGTTCTTGAGATTTGCTTTTTAATGTAATCATGTATTTTCCATTCATATTTTCAAATGTTGATATTACTTCATTAGCGATATCTCAAAAACGAGCGCACCAATATCAATGCAATTTAAGACTAACATTTAGTGATATATTGGCATCCGATTCGTTAAATTGGATAAATATTTAATGCGTCGTTCTTGAGATATTTGCTTTTTACTGTAATTTTGTGTTTTCCATTGATATTTTTAAATATTGATAATACTTGATTAGCGATATCTCAAATACTAGCCTACCAATATCAATGCAATTTAAGACTGATTGGCATCTAGTGCGTTTAACTGGATTAATATCCAATGCGTCGTTATTGAGATATTTGCTAATTACTGTCTTCAGGTGTTTACCATTGAGTTTTCAAACATTTTCAAACAAAAACCACTTCATTAGCGATATATCAAAAACTAGCGCACCAATATTAATGCAATTTAAGACTAATATTTAGTGATATATTGGCATCCAATTCGTTGAATTGGGTTAATATTTAATGCGTCGTTCTTGAGATATTTGCTGTTTACTGAAATCATGTGTTTTCCATTGACATTTTCAAATATTGATGTCACTTCATTAGCGATATCTCAAAAACTAGCGTACCAATATCAATGCAATTCAAGACTGACATTTGGTAATATATTGGTATATAATGCACTGAATTGGATTAATATTTAATGCGTCGTTCTTGAGATATTTGCTGTTTACTGAAATCATTTGTTTTCCATTGACTTTTTCAAATATTGATATCACTTCATTAGCGATATCTCAAAAACTAGCGCACTAATATCAATGGAATTTAAAACAAACATATGCTGATATATTTGCATCCAACGCATTGCATTAGGTTAATATTCAATGCGTCATTCTTGAGATATTTTTTATTTACTGTAATCATATGCTTTCTAGTGATATTTTTAAATATTGATGTCACTTCATTAGCGATATCTCAAAACTAGCGTACCAATTTCAATGCAATTTAAGACTGATATTTCGTAATATATTGGTATCTAATGCACTGAATTTGATAAATATCTAATGCGTCGTTCTTGAGATTTGTTTTTTACTGTAATCATGTGTTTTCCATTAATATTTTCAAATATTGATATTACTTCATTAGAGATATCTTTAAACTTAGCTCACAAATATTTATGCAATTTAATACTGATATTTCATGATACATTGGTATCTAACGTATTGAATTGGATTAATATCCAATGCGTCGTTCTTGAGATATTTATTATATACTGTAATCATGTGCTTTCCATTGATATTTTCAAATATTGATGTAACTTCATTAGCGATATCTCAAAAACTAGCGTACCAATATCAATGCAATTCAAACCTGATATTTGGTGATGTATTGGTATCTACTGCACTAAATTGAAGTAATATCCAATGTGTCGTTCTTCAGATTTGTGTTTTACTGTAATCATGTGTTTTCCATTAATATTTTCAAATATTAATATTACTTCATTAGCGATATCTTAAAAACGAGCGCGCCAATATCAATGCAATTTAAGACTAATATTTGGTGATATATTAGCATCCAATTAGTTGAATTGGATTAATATCCAATGCGTCGTTCTTGAGATATTTTTATTTTACTGTAATCATGTGTTTTCCATTAATATTTTCAAATATTGATGTCATTTCATTAGCAATATCTCAAAAACTAGCGTACCAATATCAATGCAATTTGAGACTGATATTTGGTGATATATTGGTATCTCATGCACTGAATCGGGTTAATATCCAATGCGTCGTTCTTAAGATATTTGCTTTTTACTGTAATCATGTGTTTTCTATTAATATTTTCAAATATTGATATCACTTAATTACCGATATCTCAAAAACGAGCGCACCAATTCAATGCACTATATGCTAATATATTACTAAATATTAGTCTTATATTGCAGCATTATTGGTACGCTAGTTTTTTAAATATTGCTAATGAAGTGATATCAATATTTGAAAATATCAATGGACAACACATGATCACTGTAAAACGCATTGGATATTATTCCAATTCAACGTATTGGATGCCAATATATCACCAACTATCACTCTTATATTTCTCTCACATTGATACGCTAGTTTTTGAGATATCGCTAATGAAGTGATATCAATATTTGAAAATATCAATGGAAAACACATGATTACAGTAAATAGCAAATATCTAAAGAACGACGCATTCGATATTAATCCAATTCAAGGAGACAGATAACAACATATCTCCGAATGTAAGTCTTAAATTGGATTAGTATTGGTACGCTATATTTGAAGATATCGCTAATGAGGTATATCAATATTTCAAAATATCCATGGAAAACACATGATTACAGTAAAAAGCGAATATCTCAAGAACGACGCATTCGATATTAATCCAACTCAATATATTGGATGCCAATATATCACTGGATACCAATTTTAAATTTCTCTCATATTAGTACGCTAGTTTTTGAGATATCGCTAATGAAGTGATATCAATATTTGAAAATATCTAAGGAAAACACATGATTACAGTAAACCGAAAATATTTTAAGAACGACGCATAAGATATTAATCCAAATAAATAAATTGGATGCCAATATATCACCAAATATCATGCTTAAATTGCTCGCATATTGGTACGCTAGTTTTTGAGATATTGCTAATTAAGTGGTATCAATGTTTGAAAATATCAATGGAAAACACATGATTACAGTAAATAGCAAATATCTCAAGAACGACGCATTGGATATTAATCCAATTCAACATTTTGGATGCCAATATATTTGGAAATATCACTCTTTAATTGCTCTTATATTTGTACGCTAGTTTTTGAGATATTGCTAATGAAGTGATAACAATATTTGAAAATATCAATGGAAAACATTTGATTACAGTAAATAGCAAATATCTTAAGAACTACGCATTGGATATTAATCCAATTCAACATTTTGGAAGCTATTATTTTACTAAATATTCCTTTTAAATGACTCTCATATTGGTACGCTAGTTTTTGAGATATCGCTAATGAAGTGACATCAATATTTGAAAATATCAATGGAAAACATTTGATAACAGTAAATAGCGAATATCTTTGCTGGTGCTTTGCTACAAATATATAATGTAATACTGAAAATTTAAACTTGCTATAATTTTGACTTGTGACTTTGAAAGTGTAATTATTTAAAATTGATATAATTTTTTCAAGTCATATTGACATTTAAAACGTCATTGTTTTGATATCACTCTTTCAATTGATATCAACACTCGAAATGTCGTTGTTTTTCTGAACTGGTGTGCTGGTGGTTTGCAACGGTGCGAATCCGACGGGCCAAATAGTGCCACGTACGAGTTGATTTATGTTGTTATTACACGAGAATTAATATGCAAATCCAGAAAGGCTCCGCTGCAAACGTCTTGTCGAACAAATTTATATTCACTCAACTGGGTTGCGAATGCCTCTTCGCCCGCGCATAATTTATTCCCTTTGCCACCGAAAACTGCGCGGAATAACCTCCGTTAGGTGGCGGAGGCGAGGAGAAAAAGGACCGAAATATTCCACGTACGTTGGCATTATTCATTATATTCATTATAAAAAGTCGGGCTCGTGTCGGCCAGCCAATGGGAGAGCCGATTCGGGGCGCCTGGTGCACCAAGTTTCACCGAAAAACCACCTGCCGACGGTTTGGTGCGGCGTACACCACCCTTACACCTTTGGGGCTTTCACGTTGACCACAGGGCTGGCCACAGGGTGTCCGCGGAGAAACTCGCGAGGAAGACACCAAAGACACAATTTTTTTAATATTATTAAACTTTATTATAAAGGAGCGCAAATTGCTTTCCCGTAATGACCCGTGGCGAGAAAAAAGGCGCAATCATATGACAAATTTAATGGCGGTGTTGTTATAAATTACACACGCCGGACTTGTCATTACAAATAAATTGTGTTCTCGCATTATTGAAACATTCATCAGGGCGAAATTAAGGTCTCGGGGCCCGTGCATTTGCAAACAAAAAAAAACAGCGCCTTTTTGCGCAAATCCCGCCAAAGTAGGTCGCACTGGTAACGTGCGAGTTTTCTGAGGACGAGCAAGCAAAACCAACAGCCTGGTAACACCTTTCGTTTCATTAGCCGCGGACGTTTTATTATTAACGCATTATTGCGGACACACACAAAAAACGTAAATAAACCCAACCACAATTGAACGTGCCAGTTGAAAAGGGCACAACAGAGAAATTTGGGAAACTAAAACAAAAACGTTTTTTCTGGGCATTACAAGATGAGTTACAAATATAATTTGTAGCAACTGATAATTTGTAGCTGTAAGTGATACAGTTGAAAAGATCTAAAGATATCAAAACAAAGACGTTTCAAATGTTAATATGACTTGAAAACAAAAAATAATATCAACTTTAAAAAATTTAAAAGTCACAAGTCAAAATTATAGCAAGTTTACATTTTCAGTATTACACTATATATTTGGAATATTTAGATATATTTGAAAAGATCAAAACAGAGACATTTTGGGAAACTAAAACAAATACGTTTTTTCTAGGCATTACAAGATAAGTTACAATTGATAATTTGTAGCAACAGATAATTACAGCAATTACAAGAAACTACATTGACACACTCTCACCGACAAAACATATATTCATTTAATATAATTGATAGTTAAGATATTAATAAAAGTTGTGAAATGTTTTTGGAATATGTCCCTTTTTCGTCTCGCTATTCAATTTGTTTGCCGCACATCAATCATGGGATTAGATGCGAGTGGTGAGATAGGGAGGACTATTCCTGCTGCCCTGAGGACCGGAGGACACGTCCATCAGCGAAATCTGAATGCAAGCAGGTCTCCCACGATCAGGACCTCCGCGGGGGCATGCAAATTCGCGCATTGAGGGGGGCCCGCATTGAAACGTCTTCGGCGGGTTAGTTACAGCCGGCCACGAACCTGGTGACAACTTGATGGACACCGTACACTTGCCAAATCTCGTCCATTCGCAGCGGCCGAGATAAATCTCGCCAAGTCCCGCCGGCCAGGAATTATTATTTAATTGAAATACATAAAAGAAACGAGACGAGCGTCTGGTTCACAATGCTCGAGCCAAGCTCACATGAGCCCAGACCAGTAGTTCTCAAAGTGGGGCGCACGCCCCACCGGTGGGGCGCGTAGGTTTTTCAGGTGGGTCATGAGAATTTAAGGTGGTCTTATGATATTTGAAGTTGGATAGTTTAGACTATCGTTTGCAATCGATAGTTTTTGAGTGACTATCGATTATTATCCCAATATGTTTTAGTCAAGAACTTTGCACGTATAGGCACCCTTATAATCAAGTCTGGATGTATACAAATAACAAGACGAAATTCCTTATTTGGAATTCCATTGGAATAGGAATAGGAATTGGAAATTTTCCAATGAGTTTTAAAGTTTTGTCAGACTAATTGAAATTTTGACATAAGTAGAAAATAAAATTATGACAGAAACAAATAATTAAATATGGCATGGCGTTAACACTTTTACAATAATCGTTGTAATTTTCACAGAAATAATCGAAAATATGGCAGAAATAATTTGGCAATTTTTATAGTACATTCAAACATTTTCCGTTTCATTTTAGAATGTTAGTAGTTATCATTGAAATTATGACAGAATAATGGAAATTTCGGAATAAATCAGTTAAATCAGGATTTGCAGTTTTTTTGTTCAAATCTTTGCAAAATATCAGTATTTTGGCACAATTTTAGGTGATCTGTAAAAATTTGAAAGATTGCTATTGAATTTTAAATTGTTTTGTAATAATGTAAATGATTACCATAAAAGTTAGAATTTATCAATATTTCTATGATTACTGTCAAATTTTCAACAATTGGTTTTCAAACTTTACTTACTATCAAAATTTCAAATTTACAAAATGTCACAACAAAATTTTTAATGACTGGTATCAAAATTTCAATTTTGCAAAACGATCACTGCTAAATTTTTAATGATTGCTATCAAAATTTCAATTTTACAAAACGATCACTTCTAATTTTTTAATGATTACTGCCAAAATTTCAATGAAAACTGGTAGGTTTTCAGTTATTTATGTTAAAAAGAGTATTATTTTTACAAAAATAACAGTATATTTATAACAATTTCAGTTGTTCTGAAAGAATAATAAGAACAACAAGAACATAAGAATTGCAATGATTGCTGTTCAAGTTTTAATTGTATTGTTATAATGTAAATGATTACGATAAAAGTTAGAATTTATCAATATTTCAATATATATCTGTCATATTTTCAACATTTTCTTTTCAAACTTTGCTTACTATCAAAATTTTAATTTTACAAAACGATCGCTGCTAAATTTGTAATGATTACTGCTAAAATTTCAATGAAAACTATTAGGTTTTCAGTTATATTTGTTATATAGACTATTATTTTTGCAAAAATGTCAGTATTTTTGTCTCCATTTCAGTTGTTCTGTAAAAATGTCAATGGTTGATGTTCATTTTTTAATTGTTTTGCCATAATGTAAATGATTATTATGAAAGTTTGGTTTCATCAATATTTCAATGATTACTGTCAAATTTACAACAATTTCTTTTCAAATTTTGGTTACTATCAAAATTTTAATATTACAAAATGATCACTGCCAAATTTTTAATGATTGCTATCCAAATTTTGATTACTATCTAAATTTTAATATTACAAAATGATCACTGCCAAATTATTAATGATTGCTATCAAAATTTCAATGTTACACAACGATCAGTGCCAAATTTTTAATGATTACTGCCAAAATTTCAATGAAAACTGTTGGGTTTTCAGTTATATTTGTTAAAAGACTATTGCTTTTACGTATTTTTGTAACAATTTTAGTTATTCTATAAAAAATTCAATTATTGCTGTTCGATTTTTAATTGTTCTATTATAATGTAAATGATTACTATAAAAGTTTGGAATTATCAAAATTTTAATGATTTCTGTAAAATTTTCAACAATTTATTTTCAAGTTTTGATTACTAACAAAATTTAAATCTCACAAAATGATTACTGCTAAAATTTTAAGATTGCTATAAAAATTTAAATATTACAAAACAAACACTGCCACATTTTTAATGATTACTGCCAAAATTTTAATGAAAACTGTTGGATTTTCAGTAATTTTTGTTAAAAAGACTATTATTTCTGCAAAAATGTCAGTATATTTGGCTCTATTTCAGTTATTCTGTAAAAATTTCAATGATTGATGTTCAATTTTGAAGTGTTTTGTCATCATATAAATGGTTACTATAAAAGTTTGGATTTATTATTATTTCAATGACTACTATCAAATTTTCAACAATTTCTTTTCAAATTTAAGTTACTATCAAAATTTCACTTTTACATAATGATCACTGCAAAAAAATTAATGATAGCTATCAAAATTTCAATTTTACATAACGTTCACTGCCAAATTTTAAATGATTACTGCCAAAATTATATGAAAACTGTTTGATTTTCAGTTATTTTTGTTAAAAAGACTATTATTTTTGCAAAAATGTCAGTAATTTTGGTCATAATTTCAGTTGTTCTGTAAAAATTTCAATGATTGCTGTTCAATCTTTAACTGTTTTGACATAATGTAAATGATTACCGCAAAAGTTTGGAATAATCAATATTTCAATGATTAGTATCAAATTTTCAACTATATTTTTTCAAATTTTGATTACAATATTACAAAATGATCACTGCCAATTTTTATATGATTGCTATCAAAGTTTAAATTTTACAAAACCATCAGTGCTAAATTTTCATTGATTGCTATCAAAATTTCTATTCTACAAAACGATCACTGCCAAATTTTTAATGATTGCTATCAAAATATTAATTTTAGGAAACGATCACTGCCAAAATTTTAATGATTACTGCTACAATTTCAAAGAATACTGTTGGGTTTTCAGTTATTTTTGTTAAAAAGACTATTATATTTGCAAAAATGTCAGAATTTTGGTCTCCATTTCAGTTGTTCTATAAAAGTTTGTATTTATCAATATTTAAATGATTGCCGGCAAATTTACAACATATTCTTTTCAAATTTTGATTACTATCAAAATTTCAATATTACAAAATGATCACTGCCAAATTTTTATTGATTGCTATCGAAATTTCAATTCTACAAAACAATCCTTGCCAAATGTTTAATGATTACTGCCAAAGTTTTAATAAAAACTGCCAAGTTTTGGACAATTTCTTTTTAAATTTTAGTTATTATCAATATTTCAGTATTACAAAATGAGCGCTGCCAAATTTTTTATTATTACTACCAAAATTTAGATTCTAGAAAACGATCACTGCCAAAATTTTAATGATTACTGCCAAAACTTCAATGAAAACTGTTAGCTTTTCTAACAATTGTTGTTACAATTTCAGTTATTCTGCAAAAATATCGCTGATTGCTGTTCAATTTTTAATTGTTTTGTTACAATCTAAATGATTACTACGAAAGTTTGGTTTTATCAATATTCCAATGATTACTGTAAAATTTTCAACAATTTATTTTCAAGTTTTGACTACTATCAAAATTTCGATTTTAGAAAACGATCACTGCCAAAATTTTAATAATTACTGCCAAAATTTCAATGAAAACTGTTAGCTTTTCTAACAATCGTTGTTACCATTTCAGTTATTCTGTAAAAAATATCACTGATTGCTGTTCAATTTTTAATTGTTTTGTTACAATCTAAAATTTATTTTGATTTAGCAGACACCAGGCTCACGGATCACATTAATTAAACCAAATTTACTTACAATTATTATATCCTTTGTTTTTTTCTTAAAAATTTTCGATTTATACTTTTACTAATATATACCTACATATACAAATTTATTATAATATTTAATTTTATAGCGATATTTTATTTTTTTTGTTACTTTGAACCTGCAAGTTATTATAAACAATATTTTATAGTTCTTATTAAAAATTCGTTTTTCTTGAATTTATATTTTATGACCATTCTACTTTGCGTATATAGACGAAGAAAAGCAATTAATAATTTAGTCATGCTGTGCAAAAGTTCCGGCATTTTGTTTATTTTATATATGGGGCATCAGATATTTAGTAGCTAATTGTTGGGGCATGGATCAAAAGAGTTTGAGAAGCACTGGCCCAGACGATTTTAACCAAAGAGCGTAAGCAATCCATCATTGTAATGCCAAGTGCTTTCTGCTGTAATCATGTATTTTCCATTAATATTTTCCAATATTGTTATCACTTCATTAGCGATATCTCAATAACCAGCGTACCAATATCAATGCCATTTAAGACTGATATCAAGTGATATATTGGCATCTCACGTGTTGAATTTTATTAATATCCAATGCGGTGTTCTTGAGATATTTGTTTTTTACTATAATCATGTGTTTTCCCTTAATATTTTTAACTATTGGTATGATTTCATAGGCGATAAGTCCAAAACTAGTGGACCAGTATCAAAGTAATTTATCGTTGATATTGAGTTATATATTTTCACGTAATATATTAAATTGAATTAATATTCAAAGCATCATTTCTGAGATATTTGCTTTTTACTGTGATCATGTGTTTTCCAATAATATTTTCAAATAATGGTATGACTTATTTACCGATAACTTAAAAACTAGCGTACGAATATCAATTCAGTTTATCACTGATATTCAGTCATATATTGGTATCTAATGCATTAAATTAAATTTTTGTTCAACGCTTGATTCTTTAGATATTTGCTTTTTAGTATGAACGTGTGCAAATCAGATTTGAACTTTATTTTATAACTTATTTAAAACAGAATCCTCTGTTTTATGTAAGTAATAAAACCAAGTTCTTAGTTTATGAAGTGCACATCACTTCATAAAACAGAACCTATTGTTTTAAATGAGTATTAAAATAAAGTTCTTAGTTTATGAAGTGCACATCACTTCATAAAACAGAATCTTCTATTCTAAATGTGTAATAAAATTAAGTTCTTACTTTATGAAGCGCACATTTATTTATTTATTTATTTATTTATTTATTTATTTATTTATTTACGGGACCATGCCCATTAAAACAAAAACAGAAACAGAGAAATAAAAAATATAAAACAAAGAAAAGTACAACAGCTATTATAAAAAATAAAGTAGCAAAAGCACAAGATATAATTTACATCGCATTCTTAATTTAAATATAATGCAGAACAAGATATCTGTAGATTATAACAAAAAGTTGATCGATAGTTGCAAACATTCATGTGTAATACATAAACTGATTTCTGCAAAAATTACAAAAATGTTGCTCAATTTTTGCCCATTTATTTGAATTATCATCCAATGGGACATTCTTTGATAAGGTGATATTCCAAAAGTGACTCTTTAGATGTAAGTCGCTGCATATGCTCGTACTTACTGGCTGCTGGTACTGCTGCTGCTGGTACTATATGGTGGTATATACTGGCTAAAGTAACTTACATTGCAAATGTCGCAATTCTTTACGAACATTTTTCAGTTCAGGCAACAAATTTTAGTAACCTATAAAAAAAAATTATAATTATATGGAGAATTTTTAATGTAAATTGCATAATTTTGTAAATTTAAAAAAATTGAATAGAAATATTCATTGTACATTTTCATTGTAACAAGGTTTTATTGAAAATTTTCGACCATTTAAAAATGTTTGATGGAAACAAGAAAACTTTCGGCATTTATACGTGTGTAATTATCACTTGAAATGAGGGGTGTAAAGTTAGTTCGCCTCCTCGTGGTGCACCCTGGATAACGCTAAATGAACTAACACAAACTGGCAGTCAGTAATGATCAGTAATCAGTCAGTAATCATCATCAGTAATCATCATCAGTAATCAGTCAGTAATCATCATCAGAAATCATCAGCCTCAGTAATCTTAAGATTTCTTGACTAAGGCACATTCTGTAATGCTACAAATCATAAACGCAACCATAAAGAGAGTAACAGGATATGCATCTCACATTATGCAATACATTGCCACTGGACCATCGATGACTTTATGAATTCGCCACTGATAAAATACGATATTTGAACAGACGTGAATATGTGAAATTTTAGGGACATATCCCTGGATTCAGTTCTGGACTTCTCTGAAGTTTTAAAAAAACTAGACTTGTCTGGTTTTCAACGGCTCAATTATTTTATGAAGAACTCGTAATTTATTTACTTATTAGTAAAATAGATCTATGCTCATAGCAGTCAATGCCTTAAATTAAGCAAAATAATTAATACTTCTAGTAAGTTAATCAAAATGAAACCCTTGAAAGAGACATACTCGGGCTAAAAATTTCCCAAAGAACCCTCAATAAATCCCGGCCAAATTACGATGCCAGATCAAACCCAGATATCCACCGATAAACGAAATTTCTGCACTCCCTGTCGAAGATGAGTTATAAGCAACCACCGGCTCCAATTACCAGGAGCGTCCGCATTAAGAGCTCGATGAACCCGAGACGGCTAAATTAAGGCGGACCGCGGACGGCCGGCGTGATTTAGGGCCCCCGTTTTTGGCAACTTTTTGCGAAATTTCCGATCGCGATGATTTACGGCCCCCCTGGCCCCTCGCCGGGGACGGGCGACCGCAATTAGGGCCCCCTCGTGCGCGCGCCGTCATAAAATTAAAAGACAACCATCGGGCAGCTGCTCGCCAAAGAGACGAGGAAGAGGAAACCGTGGGCACTCATTAGCGACCATCCTGAAGTCAATCATAAAAAAATTAATTACAAGTACGTAATCATGGAACATAATACTTACAATATAAAAATTTCTAAAGAAATTTCAAACAATTTAGGAATTTCTTTAAGAAATTTATCAAACATTTACATATAAACATAATCTTTCCATCTTTAAATTTGATTTTGATTTCGTTTTCTTTATGTACCATGTACCTACTGTACATACATGTAAAAAATTCTAAGGAAATTTCAAACAATTTAGGAATTTCTTTAAGAAATTAATCAAATATTTACATATAAACATAATCTTTATATCTTTAAATTTTATATTGATTTCGTTTTCTTTATGTACCTGCTGTACATACATGTAAAAAAATCTGAGGAAATTTCAAACAATTTAGTAATTTCTTTAAGAAATTAATCAATCATTTACATATAATCTTTCCATCTTTAATTTTGATTTTGATTTCGTTTTCTTTGTGTACCTGCTGTTTGCTAATCACTGATGAAATTATGTGTAGGTACTTTTTAAATCACATATAAAATATTCCATAGTATTGGATACCAAAATATTCATAACTATTTAATGATGATAAATGATGAAATTTTGTGTACTTTTATCAATTACATATAAAATATTTCTATCATTATTGATGCCAAAATATTCATAATTATTTTATAGCGAAGTGAGAGAAGAGAAGAAATGAGTGAAGTACTTACACCACTTTGGTTTTCAACTCCTCAATTATCCATATAAATTGCGTACAAATCAATAGAAAAATCTCTCTTACATACATACAGTAATAATTATGTTTTATGTGGAACTGATGCAATAAGCACTAAAGTGAACAAACACACTATTAATTCAAATTATTTACACACATTGTCCACGTGCGATAACTCAACCGGAGGGAAGTCATCGCACACCTTTAGCTTCCCCCATCGATTGTCTGGTATCGATTTGTGCTCCTCTTGGTACGTGTATGCATAGGTATTTTAAATAATTGGGGCAGATGTTCGAATGTTGGGCCGATGGGGTACTGTGCGTTCCCGAAGGGGTACTGGAAGACAAGAGCGCCCACACAAACACCGCACCGGTGTAAATTTCGATAGACCCAATGTGCATCTGCACACACAATAAGAATCATTCGAACCTATCAGTACAGCAAAATTAATACATTCAGTTAATACATTATCATAAAAAAGAAGTTAATTTCAGACAATGAATCGTTTGGACATAAATTTAAAGTTTTTTAATTAACAAAGTTTCAACATTTTATTATTGATACAAATGATACTCATCCTGAATTGTTCATTAATTTTTATTCAACAAAGCCCTATTTCTACTGCTATGACTAAATAGCATCATAAAGAAACAGCATTAGCATCATAAAGAAACAAAAGAAAGAATTGTACTTTTCGGATTTATCTTTGAAGAGAAATAATGGAATAAAAGTATAGATATACTGGGTTCTTCATCTTGCACTCAAAATTTAACAGTACACGAGATCACCTGCTCCATTCCAAAGAATCTCACTTGTACTACAGTGCGCCTGGTTCATAAGCTGCTGGTTATTTCAAATTTTAGTGCAGTAATTCCAAAAATTGCTGTCCAATCTTTAAAAACCTGAAAATGTAAATTTTTAGGTTTGGGTTCGTCGCTTGCGTGAGCATAGAGTCTCCGGCCGCATCTTACTCAACGGAATCCCATATGGACAAAAATCTTTTTTTTTTCAAAAATTTTACGGAATTTGAAAGCCAGATAGTTACTTATTACGCCGTCAAAATTTCGTTAGCTATATTTATGTAATAACGTATTTATTAGTAGGTAAACTCAAATATTGCTAATTCAGATCTTATCATAAAACATTACAATATTATCACATAAAGTGCCATAAAGTTAAAGATTATTAATGATAATGGTTGTCAATGATCATATTTATATAATTTGTTCGTGTATCAATTCTGAATCGATTGCACCTCAAAATGTAAATTTTCAGGTTTGGGTTCGTCGCTTGCGTGAGCATAGAGTCTCCGGCCGCATCTTACTCAACGGCACCCCATTTAAAAAAAAATCAATATTTTTTCTAAATTTTTACGGAATTTGAAAGCCAGATAGTCAGTTATTATGCTGTCAAAATTTTGTTAGCTAAATTTATGTAATAGCATATTTATCATTAGGTAAACTCCAATATTGCTAATTCAGATTTTATCATAATATGGCCCATGGCCGATAGCTTAATAAAGATTGATTCTCTCTATTACAATATTAATACAATATTTATATTACAATATTACATAAAGTCCTATAAAGTTAAATATTATTAATGATAATGGTAGTCAACGATAATATTTATATAATTTGGTCGTGTATCGATTCTGAATCGATTGCACCCAAACAGCAATCTGTGTAGTAGAAACTGCAAGTCACCGAAGAGATTCGGAGTAAATTTTAAGAGGACTGGCCCTAATCATGTAAAAAGTTGTGACGGTGATTTTGGCTTATATTCGGGCGCGTAGAAGAGCAACTCATTGTGATGCCGCGGTTTTCGATGCCTTAATAGATTATGTCTGTCGGAAGACGTTATTGCCAGAACGATATTAATAAACGTGTATATGTGGGTCAGGCGTGAATTTCGTCTAGAGCTTGAGAAGGAGTGAGTGAATATAAATTTGATTGATTGATTCTCGAAGGAAGATGGAACGAAATAACTGGATGAAAAGAGCCCAAAATTGACGAAACATATAATAGTATATTGTTTTATTAGGAGAAAAAGTTACACTTTGTGTGGCGAGTCTAAGTTTGACGACCGAACTTGTAAGAGCAAATACAGACGTGTACACAAAGTTGTTTTTTCTCGGAATAAAACATGTTACTTTTTCTTCAAACACAAGAATATTTTTCTACAAAAATATATTAAATAAAAATGGTGACAAATACAAAACGAGCATAATGCCAACTGTGGTTGCTATGGATAAATTTGTTATAAACAGAACAATTAATTTATTTGCATTTGACTGAAATCATGTGTTTTTCATGGATATTTTCAAATATTGATATCACTTCATTAACTATATCTTTAAAACCAGCGTACGAATATTAATGCAATTTAAGGTGAATATTTGGTAATATATTCGTATCTAATGTACTAAACTGAATTAATATCCAATGCGTCGTTCTTGAGATATTTGCATTTTACTAAAAGTTTGTGTTTTCCATTGATATTTTCAAATATTGATATCACTTCATTAGCGATATCTTAAAAACTAGCGTACAAATATTAGTGCTATTTAAGACTAATATTTGTTGATATATTGGTATACAATAACTTGAATTGGATTAATATCCTTTGCGTCGTCCTTAAGATATTTGCTTTTTACTGTAATCATGTGTTTTCCATTGATATTTTCAAATATTTATATCACTTTGTTAGCGATATCTTAAAATATAGCGCATGAATATTAATGCATTTTGAGACTGACATTCCATGATATATTGGCATCTTAGGTATTAAATTGGGTTTATTTCGAATGCGTCGTTCTTGAGATATTTGCTTTTTACTGCATTCATGTGTTTTCTATTGATATTTTCAAATATTGATACCACTTCATTACCGATATTTAAAAAACTAGCGTACCAATATTAGTGCTATTTAAGAACGATATTTGGTGATAATTTGGAATCCAACTAGTTCAACTAAATTAATATCCAATGTTTCGGTCTTGAGATATTTGCTTTTAACTGTAATCATGTGTTTTCCATTAATATTTTCAAATATTGATATTACTTCATTAACGATATCTCAAAACCCAGTGCATCAATATCAATGCAATTTAATACTGATATTTGATGATATATTGGCATTGCATGTGTTGAATTGCATTTATATCCAGTGCGTCGTTCTTGAGATATTTGCATTTTACTAAAAGTTTGTGTTTTCCATTGATATTTTCAAATATTGATATCACTTCATTAGCGATATATTAAAAACTAGCGTACAAATATTAGTGCTATTTAAGACTAATATTTGTTGATATATTGGTATACAATAACTTGAATTGGATTAATATCCAATGAGTCGTCCTTAAGATATTTGCTTTTTACTGTAATCATGTGTTTTCCATTGATATTTTCAAATATTGATATCACTTTGTTAGCGATATCTTAAAATATAGCGCATGAATATTAATGCATTTTGAGACTGACATTCCATGATATATTGGCATCTAAGGTATTAAATTGGGTTTATTTCGAATGCGTCGTTCTTGAGATATTTGCTTTTTACTGCAATCATGTGTTTTCTATTGATATTTTCAAATATTGATACCACTTCATTAGCGATATTTAAAAAACTAGCGTACCAATATTAGTGCTATTTAAGAACGATATTTGGTGATAATTTGGAATCCAACTAGTTCAACTAAATTAATATCCAATGTTTCGGTCTTGAGATATTTGCTTTTAACTGTAATCATGTGTTTTCCATTAATATTTTCAAATATTGATATTACTTCATTAACGATATCTCAAAAACCAGTGCATCAATATCAATGCAATTTAAGACTGATATTTGATGATATATTGGCATTGCATGTGTTGAATTGTATTTATATCCAATGCGTCATTATTGAGATATTTGCATTTGCATTTTTATAACTATAATTTTGTGTTTTCAATTGATATTATCAAATATTGATATCACTTCATTCGCAATATCTTAAAAACTAGCGTACCAATATTAATGCAATTCAAGACTAATATTTAATGATTTATTGGTTTCTAATGTACTGAATTGGATTAATATCCAATGCGTGGTTCTTGAGATATTTGCATTTTACTGAAATTTTGTGTTTTCCATTGATATTTTCAAATATTGATATTACTTCATTAGCGATATCTTAAAAGCTAGCGTACGAATATTAATACAATTTAAGACTGATATTCCATGATGTATTGGCATCTAACGCATTGAATTGGGTTAATATCGAATGTGTCGTTCTAGAGATATTCGTTTATTACTGCAATCATGTGTTTTCCATTGATATTTTCAAATATTGATATCACTTCATTAGTAAAATTTAAAAAAAAACTAGCGTACCAATATTAAAAAAATTTAAGACGGATAATTGGTGATATATTGGCATATAGTGCATTGAATTGGATTAATATCCAATGCGTCGTTATTGAGATATTTGCTATTTACTGTAACCAAGTGTTATCCATTGATATTTTCAAATAGTCATAACACTACATTAGCGATATTTCAAAAACTAGCGTAACAATATTATTACTATTTACGAACGATATTTGGTGTTAATTTGGTATACAAACTGGTAAACTAAATTAATATCCAATGTTTCGGTCTTGAGATATTTGCTATTTACTGTAATCATGTGTTTTCCATTATTATTTTCAAATATTGATACCAGTTCATTAGCGATATTTAAAAAACTAGCGTACCAATATTAAAGCAATTTAGACTGATTTTCGACAATATATTGGCATCGTATGTGTTGAACTGGATTCATATCCAGTGCGTCGTTCTTGAGATATTTGCATTTTACTGTAATATTGTGTTTTCCATTAATATTTACAAATATTGATACCACTTCATTAGCGATATTTAAAAAACTAGCGTACCAATATTAAAGCAATTTAAGTCTGATATTTGGTGATATATTGGCATATAGTGAATTGAATTGGATTAATATCCAATGCGTCGTTATTGAGATATTTGCTATTTACTGTAATCATGTGTTTTCCATTAATATTTTCAAATATTAATATTACTTCATTAACGATATCTCAAAAACTAGCGCATCAATATCAATGCAATTTAAGACTGATATTTGATGATATATTGGCATTGCATATGTTGAATTGGATTAATATCCAATGTTTTGTTCTTGAGATATTTGCATTTTACTGAAATTTTGTCTTTTCCATTGATATTTTCAAATACTGATATCACTTCGTTAACGATATCTTAAAATCTAGCTTATGAATATTAATGAAATTTAAGACTGATATTCCGTAATATATTGGTATCTAATGTACTGAATTGGATTAATATTCAATGCGTTGTTCTTGAGATATTTGCATTTTACTGAAATTTTGTGTGTTCCATGAATATTTTCAAATATTGATATCACTTCGTTAGCGATATCTTAAAACCTAGCATACGAATATTAATGCAATTTAAGACTGATATTCCATGATGTATTGGCATGTAACGTGTTGAATTGGGTTAATATCGAATGCGTCGTTCTTGACATATTTGCATTTTACTGCAATCATTTGTTTTCCATTGATATTTTCAAATATTGATACCACTTCATTAGCGATATTTAAAAAACTAGCGTACCAATATTAAATCAATTTAAGACTGATATTTGGTGATATAATGGCATATAGTTCATTGAATTGAATGAATATAGATATTTCAAAAACTAGCGTACCAATATTAGTGCTATTTAAGAACGATATTTGGTAATACTTTGGAATCCATCTCGTTAAACTAAATTAATATCCAATGTTTCGGTCTTGAGTTATTTGCTTATAACTGTAATCATGTGTTTTCCATTAATATTTTCAAATATTGATATTACTTCATTGACGATATCTCAAAAACTAGCACATCAATATCAATTCAATTTAAGACAAATATTTGATGATATATTGACATCACATGTATTGAATTGGATTCATATCCAGTGCGTCGTTCATGAGATATTTGCATTTTACTGTAATTTTGTGTTTTCCATTAATATTTTCAAATATTGATATCACTTCATTAACGATATCTTAAAACCTAGCGTACCAATACCAATGCATTTTAATTCTAATATTAGGTGATATATTGCAAATCAAACGCATTGAATTGGATTAATATCGAATTCTTACATTTCTTCAAACACAAGAATATTTTTCTTCAAAAATATATTAAAGAAAAAAGGTGAAACATACAAAACGAGCATCATGCTAGCTGTGGTTGCTGGGGATGAATTTGTAATAAACAAAACAATTAGAAATTGTCATTTACTCCAGATGGAAAATATTTAGGGATAAAGGCAAAATTACTTTATGCCTAAAGTTATAGTTATAAATAGTTATGAGTATTTTTTACAATTTCTCCGCCGAGAGACAAAGTAAACCTTTTTAGGGTTTTCTCCTAGGAGAAAAAGTGATTTTAAATTTTCTTATCCAAGGACACAAAGTGTCACGTTTGTGACGTTTGAAGAAACATAAATTTATGTGATACTCACAAAGTTACCTAATTTATTTATAACATATTTTTATTTTCAATAGGAAAGTATTTATTTTTAAGAGCACATTTTCTATTTTTACGTGCATATTTGAAGCACTTAAACTAGTTTTGTTGGAACATTTTTATTGTAGCCCCTGTAATAATTTTGTCTTAGCGTATCCCGATTTTGGTTTCCATACCATCATGCAATTTTATAACATATATTTTTTTTTCTATAGCAAAGTATTCATTTTTAAGAGCACATTTTCCATTTTTAAGTGCATATTTTAAGCACGTAAACTAGTTTTGTTGGAACATGTTTTTTGTAGCCCAAGTAATAATTTTGTCTTAGCGTTTCCAGATTTTGATATCCATACCACCATAAAATTTGAAAGATTAGTATTTATAAAAAAATGTGTTTCATTGTATGTATGTATGTATCACTTATGTAAATCATAATGGAAATTTATATCAATACCATTAATGTATTGGAAATTATAAATACATAATAATATAAATAATACATTAATATATTATAAATACATTATAATTATTATAAATGGAAAATTATGTCAATAACCATTCTATTATTTAATGACTTATATTAATGACTGCATAAGCCCATCTAATTTTTATTCTTATATAAATTAGTTATCGGTGTTTCAATGGATATCAACAAAACTGCTTTCAGTTCATGACTATTTGTGTTTCGCAATAAACTCTGGCACAGGTGGAATTAATAAATTAGGCTCGGCCTAGGGAAAATGGAAAGTTGGCTCATCGCATAATGCTGATCGCGGCACACAATTAGAGCGAACAAGCGCCGAAATATCGTATTACCTAATTATAAGTTACAGCCTGCTTTCCGATCTGAATTTGTCAAAACACCTTTAAAACATTCACGACCGGCTTATTTACGGCGCGGACAGAATTCGGGCGCAATTTACTGGCGGCGCCGATGAAAAACGCCGCGTTTTAATTAACGGCACTTTGGAAAGCCCCCAGAAAATAATGCCACCAAACAAGGCGGAAATCGGCCCATTATCGCCGGAATTTATCGCGTCGAACAGTCGCGAGGCGTTAATAACTTAATTTTAAGGTGATCATTGAGCGCCCGTGTTTATATTTAAATATCGTTTCAAGATGATCAAGATTTTACAGTTTTAAAAGATGTCCAATATATAAAATTAGTAGATAAGTAAGAATGGAAGATATAATTAATTGCATGTAGTTAAAATTTTGGTAAAATTTGGTAACATTAAATACATAACTGGTAATTTCTGCATAAAACCTTAAACTTTTATTTATAGTATTTATTTATAGTATTGACGATGCTTAGGAATGATGAACAATTTTGTGTTTGAATAAAAAAAAAGTTGTTCTGTTTAAACTGAGCAATAAAAGAAGATAATAAAGAAATGAGAATAAGAACTCAGGAATATGTTTGCTTCAATGTCAGCAAGTGTATCAATATTTAAAAGCCATGCTTTTCGTGAACATTTAATATAACTGCATACAGATACGAGGCATTGGATTTAATGGTAATAATTATGTGTTAGTAAACAAAAATTCGTTAAAAATTATGTTTTCTGAGTAAGCCCATATATAAATAAAGCAATTGCTGGCTGAATGTTGGAAATATTTATTAATTGGAGCATTTATGGTGCCTGAAAAATATGACTTTAGAGTCACGTCACGATTTATTATCTTATATTAATTATCAGTTTTAAAGTTAGCCTTATATAAACCACCTCCAGAGAGAATGCTGGAAACATTTATTAATTGGACCGTTTCAGTTTCATAACCGATAAATAAAAGATGCCGATCATTACCGCGTCCCTTTTACAGAAACAGCGTAACAGTATTCGCGAACCGGACGCTTTTTCTCCGCGCCAATTTCCGCTGCTGCTCACGCAAAGCAGCCCTATTAATTTCGGCCAAATCCTTGGTGTGTGTGGACCACACACAGTTTCCCTCGTCTATTTCGTGTCGGCTTCGTTTAGCAAGCTTCTTTGGCGTAATAATCGGCGGATTCGTACGTGCCAAATCGGCGCCCCGGAGGCTCACCTTTTGCGCAAGAGAGCGCCCATGAATGGCGGAGGACACGCGTCCGGGCAGGTGTCTTCGGGAGGTGCGCGACCACCTGGATTCGCATATGTCACCCAGAAATCTCCGGGAACCGCGCCTTTCACTCCTTTCAGGGATTCACACTGAATGGGGAAAGGGGTACGCCCGTCCGGGACACCTCGAGACCGCTCTTTGTCCATGGGGATTGATTCGTGTGTGACAGATGATGGCTCGCTTTACCAGCGATCACAATGGGGACACTTTCTTAAGAGCTCCAAGTTACACGAAAATTGGCATGTGGAAACGTTTGCAGATATCAACAAAATAATTAAAACATAAAAATTCACAAATTACTTTTAAAAATTGAAAAGCATCAGAGGGAAACTACAGGACCCAATATGCCCAATATGTTAGGAAGCAACAAATTGATCCTGATCCTGAAGTAGCAACAAATTGATCCTGACCCTAAAGGAGCAACAAATTGATCCTGATTGATCCTGATCCTCAAGAAGCAACAAATTGATCCTGATTGATCTGAATCCTGAAGAAGCAACAAATTGATCCTAAAGAAGCAACAAATTGATCCTGATTGATCCTGATCTACAAGAAGCAACGAATTGATCCTGATTGATCATGATCCTCAAGAAGCAATGCATTGATCCTGATTGATCCTGACCCTCAAGAAGCAACGACTTGATCCTGATTGATCCGGATCTTGAGGAAGCAAGAAATTAATCCTGATCCTAAAGACGCAACAAATTGATCCTGATTGATCCTAATCCTAAAGAATTCCAAACAAATTCCAAATTGTCATGTCACACATAATCAAATACAAATCTAAAACGAGGATATTCCGGATTCAAAAAGTTAAAGAGATTTTCTACATGTCAATTAAATATGTAAACGGTGTCAAAAATTCCACATGAAACACTGAGAATCGCAAAACATAAACCGGAATATAAAAAAAATAATCGACCATTATTGAGATTATTCAGACAGTGAGACATTTTGAGTACGGCAAAAAAATTAAATACAAATAAAAAGGTATAGGTATAGGTAAATATGAAGGTAAAAAGAATTAAAAAATGCTCAAGAATTTCACAAAATTTCAAATAAAATACAAATCTTAACTAAGAATTCCACAAAATTCCAAATAAAAAACAAATCCTAACTTTGGTGATGTCTAGACTTAGAACAAATTCACAGCCACTGAGCAAAAGTTTAAATTTTCAATGCAAATATGAGTACATTTTCCAATACAGAAAATCACAAAAAGTTAAGCTTAATTTCAATAATAACGATTATTATGAGAATTGTACAGGAAAAGTACAGAAAATTTAAAATAAAATGCAAATCTTAACTTTGGAGATTTGTAATCTTTTAAGATTTGTATACAGACCTTGAGGCATTGTGAGAATGGCATAAGGAAAGTCATGAAAATTGCTAAAGAATTCCAGAAAATTCCAAATAAAATACAAATCATAGCTTTAGTGGTGTCTAGACTTAGACAAAGTTCACAGCTGCTGGTTAAAAGTTTAAATTTTCAGTGCAAATATAAGAACATTCACCAAGACAGAAAATCACAAAAAGTTAAGCTCAATTTCAATAATAAAAAATAAATAAAGAATATTTATTAGCAAAAAACGCTACATAATATAATGACGATTGTTATGAGAATTATACAGGAAAAGTACAGACAATTCCAAATAATATGCAAATCTTAACTTTGGAGATTTGTAATCTTGTAAGATTTGTATTGTACCTTGAGGCATTGTAAGAATGGCGTAAGGAAAGTCACGAAAATTGTTAAAGAATTCCAGAAAATTCTAAATAAAATACAAATCTTAACTTTGGTGATGTCTAGACTTAGAAAAAGTTCTCAGCTACTGGTTAAAAGTTTAAATTTTCAGTGCAAATATAAGAACATTCACCAAGACAGAAAATCACAAAAAGTTAAGCTCAATTTCAATAATAAAAAATAAATAAAGAATATTTATTAGCAAAAAACGCTACATAATATAATGACGATTGTTATGAGAATTATAGAGGAAAAGTACAGACATTTCCAAATAATATGCAAATTTAAACTTTGGAGATTTGTAATCTTGTAAGATTTGTATTGTACCTTGAGGCATTGTGAGAATGGCATAAGGAAAGTCACGAAAATTGCTAAAGAATTCCAGAAAATTCTAAATAAAATACAAATCTTAACTTTGGTGATGTCTAGACTTAGAAAAAGTTCTCAGCTACTGGTTAAAAGTTTAAATTTTCAGTGCAAATATAAGAACATTCACCAAGACAGAAAATCATAAAAAGTTAAGCTTAATTTCAATAATGACTATTATTATGAGAATTGTACAGGAAAAGTACAGAAAATTCCTAATAAAATGCAAATCTTAACTTTGGAGATTTGTAATCTTGTAAGATTTGTATACAGACCTTGATACATTGTGAGAATGGCATAAAGAAAGTCACGAAAATTGCTAACGAATTCCAGAAAATTCTAAATAAAATACAAAACATAACTTTGGTGATGTCTACACTTAGAAAAAGTTCATAGCTACTGGACAAAAGTTTAAATTTTTAATGCAAATATGAGAACATTCTCCACTACAGAAAATCACAAAAAGTTAAGCTTAATTTAAATAGTGACGATTGTTATGACAATTGTACAGGAAAAGTACAGAAAATTCCAAATAAAATGCAAATCTTAACTTTGTAGATTTGTAATCTTGTAAGATTTGTATACAGACCTTAAGACATTGTGAGGATGACATAAGAAAAGTCACGAAAATTGCCAAAGAATTCCACAAAATTCAAAATAAAATACAAATCTTAACTTTGGTGACGTCTAGACTTTGAAAAAGTTCACAGCTACTAATCAAAAGTTTAAATTTTCAATGCAAATATGAGAACATTGTCCAATACAGAAAATCATAAAAAGTTAAGCTTAATTTCAATAATGACTATTATTATGAGAATTGTACAGGAAAAGTACAGAAAATTTCAAATAAAATGCAAATCTTAACTTTGTAGATTTGTAATATTGTAAGATTTGTATACAGACCTTAAGACATTGTGAGGATAGCATAAGAAAAGTCACGAAAATTGCTAAAGAATTTCAGAAAATTCTAAATAAAATACAAATCTTAACATTGTTGATGTCTAGAGTTATAAAAAGTTTACAGCTACTGGTCAAAAGTTTAAATTTTTAATGCAAACATGAGTACATTTTCCAAGACAGAAAATCACAAAAAGTAAAGCTTAATTTCAATAATGACGATTATTATGAGAATTGTACAGGAAAAGTACAGAAAATTCCAAACAAAATGCAAATCTTAACTTTGGAGATTTGTAATCTTGTTAGATTGATTTGTATACAGACCTTGAGAGATTGTGAGAATGGCATAAGGAAAGTCACGAAAATTGCTAAAGAATTCCAGAAAATTCTAAATAAAATACAAATCTTAACTTTAGTGATGTCTAAACTTAGAAAAAGTTCACAGCTACTGGTCAAAAGTTTATATTTTCCATGCAAACATGAGAACATTCTCCACTACAGAAAATCACAAAAAGTTAAGCTTAATTTAAATAATGACGATTGTTATGACAATTGTACAGGAAAAGTACAGAAAATTCCAAATAAAATGCAAATCTTAACTTTGTAGATTTGTAATCTTGTAAGATTTGTATACAGACCTTAAGACATTGTGAGGATGACATAAGAAAAGTCACGAAAATTGCCAAAGAATTCCACAAAATTCAAAATAAAATACAAATCTTAACTTTGGTGACGTCTAGACTTTGAAAAAGTTCACAGCTACTAATCAAAAGTTTAAATTTTCAATGCAAATATGAGAACATTGTCCAATACAGAAAATCATAAAAAGTTAAGCTTAATTTCAATAATGACTATTATTATGAGAATTGTACAGGAAAAGTACAGAAAATTTCAAATAAAATGCAATTCTTAACTTTGTAGATTTGTAATCTTGTAAGATTTGTATACAGACCTTAAGACATTGTGAGGATAGCATAAGAAAAGTCACGAAAATTGCTAAAGAATTTCAGAAAATTCTAAATAAAATACAAATCTTAACATTGTTGATGTCTTGAGTTATAAAAAGTTTACAGCTACTGGTCAAAAGTTTAAATTTTTAATGCAAACATGAGTACATTCTCCAATACGGAAAATCACAAAAAGTTAAGCTTAATTTCAATAATAACGATTATTATGAGAATTGTACAGGAAAAGTACAGACAATTCCAAATAATATGCAAATTTAAACTTTGGAGATTTGTAATCTTGTAAGATTTGTATTGTACCTTGAGGCATTGTGAGAATGGCATAAGGAAAGTCACGAAAATTGTTAAAGAATTCCAGAAAATTCTAAATAAAATACAAATCTTAACTTTGGTGATGTCTAGACTTAGAAAAAGTTCTCAGCTACTGGTTAAAAGTTTAAATTTTCAGTGCAAATATAAGAACATTCACCAAGACAGAAAATCACAAAAAGTTAAGCTCAATTTCAATAATAAAAAATAAATAAAGAATATTTATTAGCAAAAAACGCTACATAATATAATGACGATTGTTATGAGAATTATAGAGGAAAAGTACAGACAATTCCAAATAATATGCAAATTTAAACTTTGGAGATTTGTAATCTTGTAAGATTTGTATTGTACCTTGAGGCATTGTGAGAATGGCATAAGGAAAGTCACGAAAATTGTTAAAGAATTCCAGAAAATTCTAAATAAAATACAAATCTTAACTTTGGTGATGTCTTGACTTAGAAAAAGTTCACAGCTACTGGTTAAAAGTTTAAATTTTCAGTGCAAATATAAGAACATTCACCAAGACAGAAAATCACAAAAAGTTAAGCTCAATTTCAATAATAAAAAATAAATAAAGAATATTTATTAGCAAAAAACGCTACATAATATAATGACGATTGTTATGAGAATTATAGAGGAAAAGTACAGACAATTCCAAATAATATGCAAATTTAAACTTTGGAGATTTGTAATCTTGTAAGATTTGTATTGTACCTTGAGGCATTGTGAGAATGGCATAAGGAAAGTCACGAAAATTGTTAAAGAATTCCAGAAAATTCTAAATAAAATACAAATCTTAACTTTGGTGATGTCTAGACTTAGAAAAAGTTCTCAGCTACTGGTTAAAAGTTTAAATTTTCAGTGCAAATATAAGAACATTCACCAAGACAGAAAATCACAAAAAGTTAAGCTTAATTTCAATAATGACTATTATTATGAGAATTGTACAGGAAAAGTACAGATAATTCCAAATGAAATGCAAATCTTAACTTTGGAGATTTGTAATATTATAAGATTTGTATACAGACCTTGAGACATTGTGAGAATGGCATAAGGAAAGTCACGAAAATTACTAAAGAATTCCAGAAAATTCTAAATAAAATACAAATCTTAACTTTGGTAATGTCTAGACTAAGAAAAAGGTTAAAAACTAATTAAATTATTTTGAGTATTAGAAATGTAATGGCATTCTAAATACTATATATATATAAACAATCTTTATTAGGCTATCGACCCCATAGGGTCTTTCCGCCTTAAATATTATTAGTATTAAAAATACTATATATTTTAAATACTTCTATTCTAATAATAAATATATTTTTTTTACAAGTTCAGTACAAGAAAATTACAGAAATATCTTATAAAATTTTAGAAAATTTCTAAAGAATTGTGGACCTGGGTACAAGAATAGCGTAAGTCGAAAAAATGAGTTTCGAGAAAAACCCGTAACAAGATTCAAAACTTAACAAAAGTTGTAATATAGCAATAATTGTTATATTTTCAAATATTCGTCTATAAACAGTAGCTATATATTTTTTAACAGACTTATAAATAGGGGTAAATCGACTTAATGCTGTGCTTGAATCCAGCTCCTCAATTCCAGATTTATTTTCCAAAATCTATAGAAATAAAAATTCAAATTAAATGCAAATCTTAACTTTGGAGATTTGTAATCATATAAGATTTGTATACAGATCTTGAGACATTGTGAGAATGGCATAAGGAAAGTCACAAAAATTGCTAAAGAATTCCAGAAAATTCTAAATAAAATACAAATTTTAACGTTTTTTATATCTAGACTTAAAAGTTAAAAAGTAATTAAATTATTTTCAGTGTTGGAAATGTATTGGCATTCTGACATAAATATATTTTTTTAAAGTATAGTAAAAGAAAATTCTAGAAATATTTCATAGAATTCTAGAAAATTCCTGAAGAGTTCGAGATTTTTTTTCCAAAATCTGCAAAAATAAAAATTCAAATCAACTGCAAATCCTAACTTTGATGATTTCTAAACTTAAATAAAAATTCACAGCCATTGGTCAAATGTTCAAAATTTCAATGCAAATATTTTATTTATTTTATTTGTTGTTTTAAGCAAAGTACAAGAAAATTTCATGAAATGTTCATAGAATTGCAGAACATTCATAAATAATTTCAGAAAATGCTTCTAAAATCGGCCAATATAAAAATCAAAATATTGGATTGGAATTTCATCATTTCCAGTAAACATTTTCGGTGCTATGGTTAATATCCAATCAAAATTTGCCACTTTCGAATTAATATTGTTAATTTTTCATTACAGCTTCTTAATTTTCGATGAATATTTGATCATTTTCATCGAAAATTTCATCAATTTTCACAAATTTCAAAGATTCGTGCCAAAAATATTCCAATTTTCACTGCAATGTTTAATTTTCAGTAAAAATGTTGCACTTTCCATTGAATATTGCAAATTTTCAATTACAGTTTCTTAATTTTCGTTGATTTTTTGGTAATTTTCATTAGAATTTTCATAAATTTCAGCAAAAAATTTGCAATTGTCAGCAAAATTTTAAATACTTGGTTAGAAATTTAAAATTTTCAGTGCTATGTTTAATTTATATGCAAATTTTTGCACTTTCCAATGAATAATTAATAATAACATACATTCCAGTAAAATATTTGCAGTTGTCAGCAAAATTTTAAATACTTGGTGAGAAATTTAAAAATTTTAGTGCTATGTTTAATTTCTATTCAAACTTTAGCCCTTTCCAGTGAATATTGGTAATTGTCGATAGCTTTCATTGAAATTTTCATCAATTGCATAAAAAAATTACAATTGCCAGCAGAATTTTAAGTTGTTACTGAGAATTTTATAATTTTCAAAGCTATGTTTAATTTCTAATCAAAATTTTACACTTTCCAATGAATATTGTTAATTTTCAATTAAAGTTTCTTAATTTTCGATGAATATATGGTAACATTTATTAAAAATTTCATAAATTTCGGGAAAAAACTTGCAATCGCCAGCAAAATTTTATATACTTGCTGAGAATTTTATAATTTTTAGTGCTATGTTTAATTTATATTCAAAATTTTGCACTTTCCAATGAATATTGGTAATTGTCGATAACTTTCATTGAAACTTTCATCAATTGCATTAAAAAATTACAATTGCCAGCTAAATTTAAGTTGTTGCTGAGAATTTTATAATTTTCAAAGCTATGTTTATTATCAAATAAAAATGTTACACTTTCTAATGAATATTGTTAATTTTCAATAACAGTTTTTTTAATTTTCTATGAATTTCTTGTAACTTTCATTAAAAAATTAATAAATTCCGGCATAAAATTTGCAATCGCCAGCAAAATTTTAAATACTTCAAGGGAATTTTAAAACTTTCAGTGTTATGTTTTATGTCCAATCAATTTTTTGCACTTTCCAATGTGAATATTGCTGATTGTCGATAACTTTCATTGAATATTTCATCAATTGCAATAAAAAAATTGCAATTGCTAGCAAAATTTTAAATTCTTGCTGAGAAATTTATAATTTTTATTGCTGTGTTTAATTTGTAATCAAAATTTTATACATTCTAATGATTATTGCTAATTTTCAATTACAGTTACTTAATTTTCGATGAATATTTGATAACTTTCAAGGAAAATTTCATCAATTTTCACAAATTTCTTCAGTTCCGGTAAAAATATTTTGCATCTGCCAGTAAAATTTTAGATTCATGCTAAAACTTTTATAATTTTCACTTCAATGTTTAATTTTCAATGAATATTTCTCATTTTCCAATGAATATTATTAATTTTCGATTACAGTTTCTTAATTATCGATCAATTTTTGATAACTTTCATTAAATATTTCACAAATTCCGGCAAAAAAAATTGCAATTGCCTTCAACATTTTAAATTCTTGCTGAGAATTTTATAAATTTCAACGCTGTGTTTATTTTAAAATGAAAATTTTACACTATCCAATGAATATTGTTAATTTTCAATTACAGTTTCTTAATTATCGATGAATTTTTGATAACTTTCATTAAATATTTCACAAATTCCGGCCAAAAAATTGCAATTGCCAACAAAATATTTAATACTTGATGGGAATTTTAAAACTTTTAATGCTATGTTTTATATCCACTCAATTTTTTGCACTTTTCAATGAATATTGCTATTTTTCTATAACTTTCATTGAAAATTTCATCAATTGCAATAAAACATTTGCAATTGCTAGCAAAATTTTAAATTCTTGCTGAGAATTTTATAATTTTTATAATTTTCAATACTGTGTTTTATTTCTAATCAAAATTTTACACTTTCCAATGAATATTGTTAAATTTCAATAACAGTTCCTTAATTTTCAATTATATTTTGGTAACTTTCATTAAAAATTTCATAAATTCCGGCAAGAAATGCAAAATTTTAAATATTCGGTGAGAATTTTAAAATTATTAGTGCTATGTTCTTAACATTTTGCACTTTTCAATGAATATTGCCAATTTTCGATAATATTCATTGAAAATTTCATTAATTCCAATTAAAAATATGCAATTGCCAGCAAAATTTTAAACTCTTGCTGAGAATTTTATAATTTTCAATGCTGTGTTTCATTTCCAAAGAAAATTTTACACTATCCAATGATTATTGTTAATTTTTAATTACAGTTTCTTAATTTTCGATGAATTTTTGGTAACTTTCCTTAAAAATTTCATAAATTCCGGTAGAAAATTTGCGATTGCAAAATTTTAAATATTAGGCTAGAATTTTAAATTTGTTAGTGCTATGTTTAATTTCTAATCAAATTTTTGCATTTTCCAATGAATATTGCCAATTGCTGATAACTTTCACTGAAAATGTCATCAATTGTAATAAAAACTTACCACAATTACCAGCAAAATTTTAAATTCTTGCTGAGAATTTTATAGTTTTCGACGCTGTGTTTAATTTCTAAACAAAATTTTACACTTTCCAATGAATATTGTTATTTTTCGATTACAGTTTCTTAATTATCGATGAATTTTTGATAACTTTCATTAAATATTTCACAAATTCCGGCAAAAAAATTGCAACCACTAGCAAAATTTTAAATACTTGCTGGGAATTTTAATATTTTTAGTGCTGTGTTTTATTTCTAATTAAAATTTTGTACTTTCCAATGAATAATGCTAATATTCGATGACTTTCATTGAAAATTTCATAAATTCCCATAAAAAAATTGTAATTGCCAGAAAATTTTAAATTCTTGCTGACAATGTTATAATTTTCAACGCTGTGTTTAATTTCTAATCAAAGTGTTACACTTTGTAATGATCATTGCTAATTTTCAAATACAGTTTCTTAATTGGTGAATGTTTGATAACTTGAATTGAAAATTCCATCAATTGTAGTAGATATTTTGCAATTGCCAGTAAAATTTTAAATTCATGCTGAAGATTTTATAATGTTCACTGCAATGTTTAATTTGCAGTCAAAATTTTGCAGTTAATTTCAAAATGTTCTGTTTAAAATTTAGTCGAACTGTCCATCATTGAAATAAATTCAATTCGGGGCACTTCTCCAGTATTTCCTCGAACGACATTTAATCCCATTTACAATTTTACAATTCCTTGAACGAAATACGCCTTATTTTATGAAGAACGAAAAAATTCATATTTTTGTTATTATCTGAGTAAATAATCAAAATATATGTCATAACACCTTTAAATGAAAACTGAAATATGCAGAAATATGCAGAAATGTGTTAAAATATGCAAAAATATGCTGTACTAGATAGGGCTCAAAATTCACAGTATCGTATGAAACACATTTGAGTCCATACTTTTATCAGTCATATGAAAATATATATGCTTTGCATATATTTGGTTGCACTGGTTATTACATAACCCAACACCCTTGAATCTTGATAATTTGTGATTGTGCCTTCGAAAAATTCAGTTAAAGTTTAATGAAGTGCTGGTGGCATAGTGGAGGCAATAAATAAATTGTACGGAATAAAAGTCGTGGAGTGAAAGAGGCCGTGGCCGTAAAAAAGGAAATCACGCTGTAAAACGAATCCCCGGACGTCTCCTCGGTATACCACACACGCGCTTCTTGCTTTGCTCATTCCACGCACAGCTCAATCGGAATGGGCCGGGGAAATGCACAGAAAAGCGCGCGCGGCTATAAAAAATAATGAGCCCCAGAACTACTCTATATGTATATGAATGGAGAATATTAACACACCATAAAGGACCATTAGAGAGAACTGTGCATAATCAATTTGTTCCACTCCTGTGCCGGTAAACGTGCTCCGCGGCGAGGGGAATATTGTTTATGTATAAATTAATCTCTTTTTCCCCGTGCGTTCCGAGGCAGGCCAAGACAACTGGGAAAAACGACGACGAAGAAGAAAAGCCGAGGAGGGCTCGCGTGGGCGTGCATCGAGATCACGTCGGCGGGCGTCCGCATAAATCTTCGGCAACGGCGACGGCACTAATTAAGTTAAGCGTTAGAAGGAGCGAGACGGAGAGAGCGCGCGACTCCCACGCGCGGCCCCCCGGGGGCCCTCAGCATCGCAAATTACTGCGCTCCGATTCGAATTAACGGGTGTAAATTACATTCTGTTATTCCTGAATTCTTTACTGCCGCTTTAATTTAATTTGTAATTACCTCCGTGCTTTATCGCCCGCCGATGCGCGCCGCTTAACACCGCGTCGAAATTATATCATCCGCGCGCAGTGACAAACGCCTTCAACACGGCTAATTAAGTGAAATTTTAATTAACGCCGCCCCGGGGACGCAAATCAGCTGTGTGCATTAAATTTCAAAAGCAAATTAAAGCGAAAACAATGCCATTAATCATCGGTCTTATTTGCGCTTTCACCCCGAAGTTTTGCGCGCAGGATGCGTTTCAATTGGCGATTATTATTGCCTCGCGGACTGCCACTTAGGGAAGCAAAAGATGCGGGATCGGCGAAAAATAGCGGCGGATATCACGACCCATTTGTAAGTGGTTGCGCCCGTATTCGATGCATCCTCTCGCGAAAGGGCAGCGACGTAATTACGGCCCGCACGGCATGATTGATGCGAGCGCGCTCGGCGCACCGAGAGAGCGCTTAATTGGGTCGAAAATCCGCGAAATCGCAGCTCGATTTCTCGCATTATTTAATGAGCAATTAGATACACCCGATCGTACAGAACCTGCGTCCAGATATAATTGCGCCACGTCACTTATTTTTCGTTTACACAATCAACGCAGATTCCCCTGCTTACAATTTAAGTAACGATGTTACATATAATTACAGATAACAGATGTGCTTATGTCGATAATCTTACATAAAAAATGACATTCTGACATAAGCTACACAAACATTCTGAAAGCACGCACATCCAGAAATAACGTCATGAAATTTAAAGCAAATCCTACAAACATTTCAGCTTTCATAGTTAGTATAGCTCACAAGTGTCAAATTCTACTTAAAGAGTATGTTTATTGGCATATAACTCAAAAATTAAGAATGGCGTGTTTTCAACTTTTTGCATTTTCTGAAAGCTCGTACTTCCAATAACATTGTTATGAAACTTTAAGCAATTCCTTCAAAAAATTCTGCTTTCATAGTTAGTATAGCTCAATAGTATCAGATTTCACCTAGAGAGAAAGTTTATTGGTATATAACTCAAAAACTAAGAATGACGTGTTTTCAACTTTTTACATTTAGTGAAAGCACGTAGTTCCAGGAATAACGTCATGAAATTTTAAGCAAATCCTACAAAAATGTTAGCTTTCAAAGTTATTACAGCTCAAAAGTAACAGATTTTACCTAAAGGGTATGTTTATTGGCATATAACTCAAAAAATAAGAATGGCGTATTTTCAAGTTTTTACATTTTCTGAAAGCACGTACTTCCAAACACAATGTCATGAAATTTTAAGCAAATCCTATGAAAATTTCAGCTTTCGTAGTTATTATAGCTCAATATTATTAGATTCTACCTAAAGAGTACGTTTATTGGCATATAACTCAAAAACTAAGAATGACGTATTTTCAACTTTTTGCATTTTCTGAAAGAACGTACTTCCAGAAATAATGTCATGAAATTTTAAGCAAATCCTACAAAAATTTCAGCTTTCACAGTTATTACAGCCCAATTTTATTGGCATATAACTTAAAAACTAAGAATGGTGTACTTTCAATTTTTTATATTTTCTGAAAGCACGTATATCCAGATATATTGTCATGAAATTTTAAGCAAATCCTACAAAAAGTTTTAGTTTTCATAGTTATTATAGCCCAAAAGTATCAGATTTTACTTAAAATGTATAATGGAGATCTTCACTGTTTTGACAAAGTATCGATGCAAGAGCTAAAGAAGAGCATAAAAAAGGTTGGAAAGACAGCATCAAGCGAAGAAGGTATATCCGCAAATATCCTGAGGGACTCATTCGAAGGAATTGGGAACAGATATTTAGATGTTATAAACTTATCACTGATCGAAGGTAAATTCCCAGAAGCATGGAAGATATCAACAATTATACCAATACCCAAAATAGCAAATTCAAACAAGTGCGAAAATTTTAGACCGGTTAATACCGTACCTCCGTATGAAAAGTTGCTAGAAATTGTAGTGCGGGAACAACTACTGCGATTTTGTGATCGGTTTAAAATTATATCAGACAGACAATCAGGATTTAGAAATGGTCGGTCATGTGAAACCGTACTAACAAACATATGTGATATATGGAGGAGGAGTATCGATAAGAAGGAATGCGTGGTTGCGGTTTTCTTGGATTTTAAACGTGCGTTTAAAACAATTAATCGTAGGTTACTAATTGACAAACTAAGTAACATGGGTATCAAAGGTAGTGCGCTAAACTGGTTCCGTTCGTATCTGAAAAATCGAAAACAAAGAGTGAAATTAAAAAACGTGCTATCGATCGAAAAGGACACTACATACGGAGTACCTCAGGGAACAGTACTAGGCCCTCTCTTATTTATAATATATATTAATGACATTTTAAAATCAATCAAGTTTTGCCAAGTACATCTCTTTGCTGATGACATTATGCTTTTTATGACAGGGCCGAAAAATGAAATAGGAATGATGTGCAGAAAAATTAATGAGGACCTTGGGAGAATATATGAGTGGTTATGTGTAAATAGTCTTTGTATAAATATTAGTAAATCTAAATGTATGATTTTATCAAGTAATCAAATCGATGAAAGTGTTGAAATAAAAATTAATGACATTGCTATTGAGGTTGTCACAGAGATAAAATACCTGGGCGTGATATTAGATAATAAGTTAAATTTTAAGAGCCACTGCGGATATATATTGAATAAAATGTCAAAAAAAACCTATCTTCTCGGTCGTCTGAGAAAGGATTTAAACATGAATGTGTGCGTTTTATTATACAAACAACTAATAGCACCCCACTTCGAGTTCTGTTCAAATGTGATTTTTCACTTACAAAAAGGTGACATAGGGGATATTCAACTTATTCAGAACAAAGCAATGCGTATAATTTTGAAAGTCAATAAATTTACGCATATAAAGGATATGCTCAAGATTTTAAATTTTATGAATGTAAAACAGAGAGTCACGTACAAGGCTCTTATTTTCATACACAATATGAAAATGGGAAATATGCCTGAAAATTTAGTAGTAAAACTTAAATATGTATACGATGTTCATGGCCATGAGACGAGGCAGAAGTCCCATTTTTATGTCGATAGGTACAGGACGGATAAAGCGGAAAAATCGTTTTTCTCGAGAGGACTAAAGCTGTATAACAACATGCCCTGTCACATAAAAGATGAGATATATATTCATAGGTTTAAGTCTCAGGTGAGGGACTATGTGTTTGAATTGGTTGACTGTAAATAGAAAATAGTAGATGTAGTAAATAGAATTAAAGTTATGTTAATATGAAGATTGTAGTTGCTATTTGTGTGTTTTCTTTTGTTGTTTTTTGTTGAAATTTTGTATATTATGTAGCGTTATTTGCTAATAAATATTCTTTATTATTATTATTATTATTATATTAATTCGCATATAACTCAAAAACTAAGAATGGCGAATTTTCAAATTTTTGCATTTTCTTAAAGCACGTAGTTCCAGAAATAATGCCATGAAATTTTAAACTAATCCTACAAAGATTTCAGCTTTCATAGTTATTATAGCTTCAAAGTATCAGATTCTACCTATAGAGTATGTTTATTGGTATATAACTCAAAAACTAAGAATGACGTGTGTTCAACTTTTTACATTTACTCAAAGCACGTAGTTCCAGGAATAATGTCATAAAATTTTAAGCAAATCCTACAAAAATATCAGCTTTCATTGTTTATAATGCTGAAAAGTATGAGATTCTACCTAAAGGGTGTGTTTATTGGCATATAACTCAAAAACTAAAGATGGCGTAGTTTCAACTCATTGCATATTCTGAAAGCACGTACTTCCAGGTATAATGTCATGAAATTTGAAGTAAATCCAAAAAAAAATCCATTTTCATAGTTTTTATAACTGAAAAGTATAATATTCTACCTAAAGGGTATGTTTATTGGCATATAACTCAAAAACTAAAAAATACGTGTTTTTAACTTTTTGCATTATCTGAAAGTACGTACTTCCGGACAGAACATCATGAAATTTTAAGCAAAGCCTATACAAATTTCAGATTTCCTAGTTATTATAGCTCAAAAGTATCAGATTCTGCCTAAATAGTATGTTTATTGGCATAAAACTCAAAACCTAAGAATAGCGTATTTTCAATTATTTGTATTTTCTGAAAGCACGTACTTCCAGTTATAATATCATGAAATTTTAAGCAAATTCCATAAAAATTTCAGCTTTCATAGTTATTATACCCCAAAAGTATCAGATTTTACCTAAAGAGCAAGTTTATTAACATATAACTCAAAAATTACGAACGACGTATTTTCAACTTTTTGCATTTTCTGAAAGTACGTACTTCCAGAAGTAACGTCTTGAAATTTAAGGCTAATCCTGCCAATATTTCAGCTTTCATAGTTATTATAGCTCAAAGGTATCAGATTCTACCTAAAACGTATGTTTAATGGCATATAACTCAAAAACTAAGAAAGACGTATTTTTAAATTTTTGAATTTCTAAATGTACGTACTTCCAGAAATAATATCATGAAATTTTAAGCAAATCCTACAAAAATTTCAGCTTTCATTGTTGTTATAGCCCAAAAGTATCAGATTCTACCTAAATTGTATTTTTATTCGCATATAACTCAAAAACTAAGAATAACGTATTTTCAACTTTTTGCATTTACTGAAATCACGTTCTTCCAGAAATATTGTCTTGAAATTTTAAGCAAATCCTACAAAAATTTCAGTTTTCACATTTATTACAGCTCAAAAGTAACAGATTCAAAGTAAAAGAATATGTTTATTGGCATATAACTCAAAATATAAGAAGGACGTATTTTTAACTTTTTGAATTTCTAAAAGTACGTACTTCCAGAAATAACGTCATGAAATTTAAAACTAATCCTGCCAATATTTCAGCTTTCGTAGTTATTATATCTCAAAGGTATCAGATTCTACCTAAAACGTATGTTTATTGGCATATAACTGAAAAACTAAGAATGGCGTGTTTTCAACTTTTTGCATTTTCTGCAAGTACGTACTTTCAGAAATAATAAGTACATCTTACTAAAATTTTAGTTTTCATAGTTATTATAGCCCAAATGTATCAGATTCTACTTAAAAAGTATGTTTATTGGCATATTACTCAAAAATTAAGAATGACATATTTTCAATTTTTTGCATTTTCTGCAGGTACGTACCTTCAGAAATAATGTCATGAAATTTTAAGCAAATCCTACTCAAATTTTAGCTTTCATAGCTATTATATCTCAAAAGTATCAGATTCTACCTAAAGAGTATGTTTATTCGCATATAACTCAAAAACTAAGAATGGCGAACTTTCATATTTTTATATTTTCTAAAAGCACGTATATCCAGAAATAATGTCATGAAATCTTAAGCAAATTCTGCAAAAAAATCTGTTTTCATAGTTATTATAGCTCAAACGTATCAGATTCTACCTAAATGGTATGTTTATTCTCATATAACTCAAAAAATAAGAATGACGTGTTTTCAACTTTTTGTATTATCTGAAAGCACGTACTTCCAGACATAACGTCGTGAAATTTGAAGCAAATCCTATAAAAATGTCAGCTTTCATAGTTATAATAGCTCAAAAGTATCAGATTCTACCTAAAGAGTATTTTAATTGGAATTTAACTCAAAAATAAGAATGACGTATTTTCAACTTTTTGCATTTTCTGAAAGCACGCATTTTCAGAAGTAATGTCATGAAATTTCATATAAAATTTACAAAAATTTCAGCTTTCATAGCTATTATAGCTCAAAAGTATCAGATTCTACCTAAAGAGTATGTTTATTGGTATATAACTCAAAAACTAAGAATGGCGTATTTTTAACTTTTGGCATTTTCTGTAAGTACATACCTTCAGAAATAATGTCATGAAATTTTAAGCAAATCCTATAAAAATTTCACCTTTCATAGTTATTATAGACCAAAAGTATCAGTTTCTACCTAAAGGGTATGTTTATTGACATATAACTCAAAAACTAAGAATTACGTATTTTCAACTTTTTACATTTTCTGAAAGCACATACTTCCACATATGATGTCATAAAATTTTAAGAAAATCCTGCAAAAATTTCAGCTTTCACAGTCATTACAGCTCAAAAGTAACATATTCCATCTAAAGAGCACGTTTATTGGCATATAACTTAAAAACTAAGAATAGCGTACTTTCAACTTTTTGCATTTTCTGAAAGCACGTATTTCCATAAATAATTTCATGAAATTTTAGGCATATCCAACAAAAATTTCAGCTTTCATAGTTATTATAAACCTAAAGTATCAGATTCTACCTAAAGAGTATGTTTATTCGCATATAACTCAAAAACTAGAAAAGACGTGTTTTCAACTTTTTGCATTATCTGAAAGCACGTACTTCTACACATAATGTCATAAAATTTTAAACAAATCCTATAAACATTTCAGCTTTCACAGTTATTATAGCTCTAAGGTATCAAATTCCAACTAAAGAGTATGTTTATTGGCATATAACTTAAAAACTAAGAATGGCGTATTTTTAACTTTTGGCATTTTCTGTAAGTACATACCTTCAGAAATAATGTCATGAAATTTTAAGCAAATCCTATAAAATTTTCAGCTTTCATAGTTATTATAGCCCAAAAGTATTAGATTCTACCAAAAGAGTACGTTTACTGGCATATAACTCAAAAACTAAGAATGGCGTATTTTTCACTTTTTGCATTTTCTGCTAGCACGTACTTCCAGATATAATATCATAAAATTTTATGCAATCCTGCAAGAAAAACAGATTTCCTAGTTATTATAGCTCAAAATTATCAGATTTTACCTAAAACGTATGTTTATTGGCATATAACTTCCAGAAATAACGTCATGAAATTTAAAGGTAATACTGGCAAGAATTCATCTTTCATAGTTATTATAGCCCAAAAGTATCAGATTCTACCTAAAGGGTATGTTTATTGGCATATAACTCAAAAACTAAGAATGACGTGTTTTCAAATTTTTACATTTCTGAGACCACGTACTTTCAAAATTATCGTCATGAAATTTTAAGCAAATGCTACAAAAAAATCAGCTTTCATAGTTGTTCTAGTTCAAAAGTATCAGATTCTACCTAAAGAGTACGTTTATTGATATATAACTCAAAAACTAAGAATAGCGTATTTTCAAATTTTTGCATTTTCTAAAAGCACGTACTTCCAGATATAATGTCATAAAATTTTAATCAAATGCTGAAAATATTTCAGATTTCCTAGTTATTACAGCTCACAAGTATCAGATTCTACGTAAAGAGTATGTTTGTTGGCCTATAACTCAAAACCTAAGATAGACGAATTTTCAACTATTTGAATTTCTAAAAGTACGTACTTTCAGAAATAAACGGTAAATAACGTCAAGAAATTTAAAGCAAAGCCTGCCAATATTTCAGCTTTCATAGTTATTACAGCTCAACGGTAACAGATTTTACATAAAGGGTATGTTAATTGGCATATAACTCAAAAACTAAGAATGGCGTATTTTTAAATTTTTGCATTTTCTGAAAGCACGTACTTTCAGAAATATAGTCATGAAATTTTAAGCAAATTCGACAATAAATCCGTACTAAAATTTGAGCTCTGATAGCTTACTATAGCTCAAAGTTGAGCTTTAAAGCAACATAATCTATATAAAGTGGTTATGTAGAACAATGTAAGTCACAAACTAATAACAGGTTTTTTTTATTTTTTATGTTTTTTTAATGATACTATTTGACAAATATTGCAGCAATATTTGTCTAAAATATATAAAATGTGAATTGGAGAAACACTTGAAATACTCTTAGAATTAAATGATGAGACGAAAATTATGATATCTTTCGAATAGCTCATTGTAATATAATTTAATTGTACACGCTATATACTATATCACTTAATATCAATAATAAATTGCATCCACATTGATATGCTAGTTGCTAGTTCTAGATATATTAGTATTGAAGTATGAAAAAATTGAAGATATACTAATAACATTGGATGTTCGCACTAATAAATTAGTATCTCTAAGCACGTCCATTAAAAATAAATTTATTTATACCAATATAATACCAGTATATCATACCATATGGGAAATAAATTACTTTCAGATTGATACGGTGGTTTTTGAGATATCGTTATATAAATATGAGGCTAATTGGAGAAACATTTAAAATAGGCCCAAAATATCATATAACAAAGGAACATTCAAATATCGTACAAATGACTCATTGGATATCAATTTTATTACACATATTGCATGCCAGTGTATCATCTAATAACAATAATAAATTTCTCCAATAATGATACGTTAGTTTTAGAAATATAACCATTTAAATACGAGAATATGAGATATGTACCTAAATTAGCAGTTAAAATTGGACGTTTGCACTAAAATATAAATATCTTTAGACACGTCTATTAGAAACATAATTAATTGTAATAATATAATAGCAGTATATCATGTAACATCTGTAATAAATAATATTTATATTGATAAGGTGGTTTTTGATATATCGGTGTATAAATACGAAACTAATTTAAGAAACATTTAAAATAGGCCCAAAAAATCGTGTAACAAAGAATTATTAAAATATCGTACAAATGACTAATTGGATATCTATTTAATTACACATATTGCATACCAGTGTATCATCTAATAACAATAATAAATTCCTCCAATATTGAAACGCTAATATTAGAGATATATCAGCATTCAAATATGAGAAAAATGAGATATGTACCTAAGTAACCAATTTGATGTTTACACTAAAATATAAATATCTCTAGACACGTCCATTGGAAATAAATTTAATTGTACCAATATAATATCAGTATATCATACAATATGAGTAATTGATTATGTTTATATTAATACGGTGATTTTAGAGATATCATAATTAAAATATGAGGCTTTTTGAAGAAATATTTATTAAATAGTCCCAAATGATCGAATATCTAACAAAAATCTAAACATTTTAAAAATGACTCATTGGATATTAATTTATTTACACATGTAGTATTCCAGTGTATCGCCCAATAAAAGTAATAAATTTCATTTATATTGATACGTTTGTTTTACAGATAACAGCATTTAAGTATGAAAAAATCAAATAACACCAATTAAAATTGGATATTTGCACTATAACATAAATATCTCAGGATACGTCCATTACAAATAAATTTCATTATACTAGTATATAACCAGTATATCATGTAGTATGAATAATAAGATATATTCATATCTATACGGTGGTTTTTGAGATATCGTTATTCAAATGTGATACTAAATGGGGAAATACTTAAAATAGGCCCAAATTATCATAAATAATGGAACATTAAAATATCTTACGAATAACTCATTAGATATTAATTTAATTACACAAGTCGTATACTAGTATGTCACCTAATAACAGCAATAAATTGCATTTATATTGATACGCTAGTTTTAGAGATATAAGCATTTATGTATGAGAAAAATCAGATTGGCACCCAAAACAGAAATTGAAAATATTTTGATTCGTTCTTCACAAATGTTAATAAATTTTGATTTGTTCTAACCAGTAGAAGAGTAATGATAACTCTTAGGTTAGGTTAGCTTGGCTACTGATATGACCTCTAACATGACCACTGACATGACCTCTCACATGACCACTGACATGACCTCTAACATCACCTCTTACATGACTTCTAACATGACCTCTGACCTGACTTCTAACGTCACCTAATGTTAATCTTTCCAATCGAAATTAAGGAAATTGTGACTTGAACTAAAATTTCTACCAAAAAATAGTATAATTATTAAATCGTATTTATGCAAGTAAGGATACATAAGAAAGGAACAGCATTTATAATATTGTAATTAGTAGATGGTGGGTGGTAGTGGTCCTTACTTCAATTGGCCATCAGCCGTAACCTTTCAGCCTTCGATGTCCGTTGCCTTGTTGCAGATCTCTTTGCCAGTGTTAGATCATGCCAGTAAGGGAATTATACATTGGAAGGGATGGGAATTTCTTTTTAGTTTAAGTCATATATCGTGACAAATAATAAATAAACATGGGAACCTTTTTAAACAAAAAACAAACTGAGTCATGACAAATAAGAAAAACATTTGAATCTTTTTAAACAAAAACAAAACTAAGCAGTGACAAATAAGAAAAACATTTTAACCTTTTTAAACAAAAAACAAAACACAGTCGTGACAAATAAGAAATGTCGTGATAATTAAAAAATAACATCTACTTACATTTGGACTCTTTCGAAGCAATTTTTGTGTTAATGACTATTAATGACACACTGTGTCTGAAATGGGTGTCAGCTTTGCATTGTAATAATGGTAGTTTACTGGATATGCCCGGCACTAATGCGAGTCAGTCCCGAGTCCGCGCTCAGCAATCTAATTGCAAAACGAGCAAGCCAAGCGATTTGCTCTCTTTGGCCGGGAAGGAAGTGAGGGCATCCCAGATGATTAATTTGCCCCGGCCGAAATGGAATGAGGATCCCCGTCCGTCTCGCTATCGTTGTGGGCAGGCGTCGGTGGCGGTAGAGGACTCACGATCCTTCAGACGGGCCCCATGGCGACGCGGGCCATATTGCCTCATCCGACTCCCTCGCTTCTTCTTCGGATGGCAGAAGGAGCCGAGGGTCTCCGCGCATTATTCACGGTGCTTAAAATTACGTGCGAATGTCAATTACCCGCGCGGGATGATTAATTTTAATTGCCGGCCGACGTTTGGCCGCCTCCGGGGCCCCAGTTTACTGGGAAACCGAAGAGTTTAACATTCACATGTGTCGCCCGTTGGGGCTGCTAAGCGTTGTCACCGTGGCGTGTCATTAGCTTTCAATGATTAACAGAAAGGGTGTCGGTTGTGGCCGGTACGGCACATGCAAACCACACTGATTCTCATGACCCTGCCCAAGTCACCTGCCCCCAAACGATCGCTTTCGGACGTAATTAAACAACCAGGAAGTGTCGCAGTGGATAGATTGACATCGATATGCAAGGGGTGCAAATGCCAACGTTCTGGTCTGCACGCTATAATCGATTTGAAGCAACGACATTAACATAATTATTAACATAAACACATTAGAAATTTTAACCGCACAGTTGGAGTAATAAGACATAGTAATAAATGTTGTGGAGTTTTAGTCTAAAATTTACTGAAAACTGACTTGTTTTGTTTTAAACTACTTTAGCATTTGAGATACGAAACATTTTAGATTTGTAGTACACATTTCTTGAAAATTTGAAAAAATTGACCAGATTCCTTGAATTGTATAAATATTATGGGAGATTTTCTAAGAAGTTTTAAATCATTCATGTGGCATTTTAATGTTGAATGTTTGCTTACAAATTTCTATAATATTAATGGAAATCTTTCTCAAATTTTTGGAATATGAATCCATAGCAATGCCTAGGTACTTATATAAAAATGTTATTATAACAATATAATACCAGTATATAATGTAATATCTGTAATAAATTATATTTATATTGATACATAGGTTTTTGATATATCGTTGTTTAAATATGAGACCAATTGGAGAAGTATTTAAAATACTTCCAAAATATCGTATGACAAAATAAACATTAAAATATCTTACGAACGACTCATTGAATACTAATTTCTTTACATACGTTGCATAACTTTGTATTACCTAATAACAGTAATGAATTACACTAATATTGATACGCTAGTTTTAGAGATATTAGCATTTAAATATGAGAAAAATGAGTTATGCACCTAAATCAGCTGTTAAAATTGTATGTGTTCACTAAAATATAAATATCTCTAGACACGTCCATTAAAAATATATTTAATTATAACAATATAATACCAGTACATCAAGCAAGATCTGTAATAAATTATATTTATATTGATACGGTGGTTTTTGATATATCGTTGTTTAAATATAAGAATATTTATAGCATTGGAACGACGTTTAGGAATTTTAACACATATTTGTAGAATATTTGAAAATTTTGGATGATTTTTTACTTGTAATCAAGAGTACAATCATATGACTTTTAAATTTTTATATACTAATGAATTTTGTGGAATTTTAGTCTACAAACTACTGAAAACTGCTTGTTTTGTTTTAAACTACTTTAGCATTCGAGATACGAAACATTTTAGATTTGTAGTACACATTTCTAGAAAATTTGAAAATTTTTGACCAGATTCCTAGAATTTTATAAATATTATGGGAGATTTTCTAAGAAGTTTTAAATCATTCATGTGGCATTTTAATGTTGAATGTTTGCTTACAAATTTCTATAATATTAATGGAAACTTTTCTCAAATTTTTGGAATACGAATCCATAGCAATGCCTGGGTAATTGTATGGAAATGTTATTATAACAATATAATACCAGTATATAATGTAATATCTGTAATAAATTATATGTATATTGATACATTGGTTTTAGATATATCGTTGTTTAAATATGAGACCAATTGGAGAAATATTTAAAATACTTCCAAAATATCGTATGACAAAATAAACATTAAAATATCTTACGAACGACTCATTGGATACTAATTTCTTTACATACGTTGCATAACAGTGTATTACCTAATAACAGTAATGAATTACACTAATATTGATACGCTAGTTTTAGAGATATTAGCATTTAAATATGAGAAAAATTAGATGTGCACTTAAATCAGCTGTTAAAATTGGATGTGTTCACTAAAATATAAATATCTCTAGACACGTCCATTATAAATATATTTAATTATAACAATATAATACCAGTACATCATGCAAGATCTGTAATAAATTATATTTATATTGATACGGTGGTTTTTGATATATCGTTGTTTAAATATGAGAATAGTTATAGCATTGGAACGACGATTTCAGCACAAATGTGCAGAATATTTGAAATTTTAGATACCAGATTAATGAATTATTTGTAAATATTTCATGTTTTTTTTTATTTGTAATCAAGAGTACAATAATATGACTTTTTATTATTTATAGGTATAGTCATGAATGTTGTAAAATTTTAGTCTACAAAATTACTGAAAAATGACTTGTTTTGTTTTAAAGTACTTTAGTATTTGAAAAACGAAACATTTTAGAATTGTAGTACATATTTCTAGAAAATTTTGGACCGGATTTTTTGAATTTTATAAATACTAAGGAAGATTTTCTTATTTATTTAATATTTAATATTAAAAAGTTTTGAATAATTCATGTAGCATTTTAGTTTTGAATATTTGCTTATACATTTCTATAATATTATCAATATTATGGAAACTTTTTTCCATAAGTTTGTTTCAAAAAGTTTTGGAAAATGATTTCTTATCAATTTATAGGTATATTATATTGGTTTTATTATATTGGAATCAATTTATAGGTATTTGTATGGAAATGTTCTGCATTTCATACCAAACTTATTTTAAACTATTTCAATTCTAAGTAATGATAACTGACTTAATAACTTGATAACTTATTAATTACAACTTGATAACTAATGACTCGAACGATTTCTTAAACTGATCATTTTAGAATTTTAGTACACATTTATAGAATATTTGAAAATTTTGGATGACATTTTCTAGCTACTTGAAATTTTAGTCATGCCTAACTTATTTTAAACTACTTTGATTCTAAGTAATGATAACTGACTTAATAACTTGATAACTTATTGATTCTAACTTGATAACTAATGACTCGAACGATTTCTCAAACTGATCATTTTAGAATTTTAGTACACATTTATAGAACATTTGAAAATTTTGGATGACATTTTCTAGCTACTTGAAATTTTAGTCATGCCTAACTTATTTTAAACTACTTTGATTCTAAGTAATGATAACTGACTTAATAACTTGATAACTTATTGATTCTAACTTGATAACTAATTGCTCGAACGATTTCTCAAACTAATCATTTTAGAATTTTATTACATATTTATAGAATTTTTGAAAATTTTGGATGACATTTTCTAGCTACTTGAAATTTTATTCATGCCTGACTTGTTTTAAACTACTTTGATTCTAAATAATGATAACTGACTTAATAACTTGATAACTTTTGATTGATAACTAATAATATTTGATTCTAACTTGATAACTTATGATTCTAAAGTGATTCCTGAAACTAATTATTTTAGAATTTTAGTACACATTTATAGAATATTTGAAAATTTTGGATGACATTTTCTAGCTACTTGAAATTTTATTCATGCCTGATTTGTTTTAAACTGCTTTGATTCTAAATAATGATAACTTACTTAATAACTTGATAACTTATTGATTATAACATGATAACTAATGATTTTAAAACGACTTCTCAAACTAATCATTTAAGAATTTTAGTACATATTTAAAGAATATTTGAAAATTTTGGATGATATTTTGTAGCTACTTGAAATTTTATTCATGCCTGACTTGTTTTAAACTACTTTGATTCTAAGTAATGACAGCTGACTTAATAACTTGATAACTTATTGATTCTAACTTGATAACTAATGACTCGAACGATTTCTCAAACTAATCTTTTTAGAGTTTTAGTACACATTTATAGAATATTTGAAAATTTTGGATGACATTTTGTAGCTACTTGAAATTTTATTCATGCCTGACTTTTTTAAAACTACTTTGATTCAAAGTAATGATAACTTACTTAATAACTTGATAACTTATTGATTATAACTTGATAACTAATGATTCTAACACGATTTCTCAAACTAATCATTTTAGAATTTTAGTACACATTTATAGAATATTTGAAAATTTTTGATGACATTTTCAAGCTACTTGAAATTTTATTCATGCCTGACTTGTTTTAAACTACTTTAATTCTAAATAATGATAACTGACTTAATAACTTGATAACTTTTGATTGATAACTAATAATATTTGATTCTAACTTGATAACTAACGATTCTAAAGTGATTCCTGAAACTAATTATTTTAGAATTTTAGTACACATTTATAGAATATTTGAAAATTTTTGATGACATTTTCTAACTACTTGAAATTTTATTCATGCCTGACTTGTTTTAAACTACTTTGATTCTAAGTAATGATAACTGACTTAATAACTTGATAACTTTTGATTGATAACTAATAATATTTGATTTTAACTTGATAACTAATGATTCTAAAGTGATTCCTGAAACTAATTATTTTAGAATTTTAGTACATATTTATAGAATATTTGAAAATTTTTGATGACATTTTCAAGCTACTTGAAATTTTATTCATGCCTGACTTGTTTTAAACTACTTTGATTCTAAATAATGATAACTGACTTAATAACTTGATAACTTTTAATTGATAACTAATAATATTTGATTCTAACTTGATAACTTATGATTCTAAAATGATTCCTGAAACTAATTATTTTAGAATTTTAGTACACATTTATAGAATATTTGAAAATTTTTGATGACATTTTCTAGCTACTTGAAATTTTATTCATGCCTGACTTCTTTTCAACTACATTGATTCTAAGTAATGATAACTGACTTAATAACTTGATAACTTATTGATTCTAATTTGATATTTTTAATGATTCTACATTGATTCCTTAAACTATTCATTTTAGAATTTTAGTACACATTTATAGTATATTTGAAAATTTTTGATGACACTTTCTAGCTACTTGAAATTTTAGTTTCCAGATTACTGGGTTATCGCACGTTTTTGATGGTTTTTGAATTGTTATTCCTGAGTACAATATTTTTTTAATTTTTATTATTTGGATATTGATGAATTTGGAATTTGAGCCTACAAATTTCTGTATACACTTGACATTTTTTTAATGAAATTTTGCAAAGTGTGCAGTTTACTCAATATATTACAAATTTTTGATTACCTTTGATGTAATAAGCAATCATGAGCACAATAATTTAAGAAAAACTTCAGGTTTTGGACATTTTCTAATTGCCATGGATTTTTTTAGTTTAGTCTGACAAGTAATCATGAAACTATGAATTAATTGAATAGAAATTACATCCAAAGCAGCACCAATAACTTATGGCTTAATTGAATATGCAGAAAAACTTAATAACAAAAAACGGTTACCGCATGCAGGCATGCCTCGATACTTTGTGGATGCGTGATGGATGGGACCTCATTACACGCACTTTGAATCCCACGCTTACGCATACATTAACAGCGCCTAATGGCAATGCGCCCTACGCCCTCGATTCGCCTCACGAGGAGCACTTATGAAGATTTTATGGCGCCGTTTAAGCCGATAATTGATTACCGAAGAGGATTGCCGCTGGCTGCTTCCTTTCCAGTATATTTTTTTATATGCCGCGGTGTCGGGTAACAATATTATCGGAATTCCCCGCCGACGCGATCAAAGAGGAAAAGAACTCATTAAAATTAATTATGATCTGTTCGAGGGGGATGCCGAGGACAAGGCGGATTTAATGCCCTACCTGGGGGCGAAATCGGCGAGGCACGTGAAGGACCAGGCCCATACGTGGGTGCGGAGTCCTCGGCCAAGATGCCCCAGGTGGGATGTCTTTCAGTAACATACCATCGGATGCATGAAGATTACGTATCCTCAATATTTATTACAAAAATATCATTAACAAAGTATTATACAAGGCAAGACAATTTATCCTTAATAAGGCTTAAAAGCAATGACAAAAATTATATTTCGCAGGATTATAATATCAAAAGTGACAATTTTTACTACAAAACTGCAATATTTTATGTTAAAATCATGCTGAGTAATTTATACTGTCTAACAATATTGTTTAGTGTACACATAAATACATGCACCATGTAACTATGAAGTTATATTTTTCAATTTCTGGCAACTGTTCTCAAAAATGTGGATTTTTACTACAAAAATTCAATGTTAACAGATTACTAAAATTTGTGACAATTTATACTACAAAAAATGCATTTATATTAAAATCATGCAAAGCAATTTATACTGTGTAACAATATTTTTCGAGTTTACACATAAATACAGACACCTTGTAAGTATAAAGTTATCTGTCTTTCAACTTATTTGCAGAGTTCTCAAAAATGTGGATTTTTACTAAAAAAAAATTCAATGGTTTTTGTTAAAATCATGCACAGCAATTTATACTGCCTAACAATATGTTTCTAGTTTACACGTTAATACATACACTATCACATAAATTGGCGCTACAAACTTCTAATAGTGTAATAAGTAGTTATCTGCCTTTCAATTTCTAATAAAATATCTGGAAAATATGGATTTTTACTAAAAAAAATTACAATGTCTTATGATGAAAATCATGCGGTGCAAATATTACTTCTTGATAATATTTTTCGAGTTTGCACGTTAATAATTTCACTATCACATAAATTATTGCAACAAATTTTTGACAGCATAATAAGTAGCTACCTGGCTTTCAAATTCCGCAAACGGTTTAAAAAAATCTGTATTTGTTTCCAAATTAGGTGCCGTTATGTAACATATCGCTGGAGATCCTATGCTCACGCAAGCGACGAACCCAAAGTTACCGTATCAGTTTTTTGAGTATTGGATGAGCCGTTTGGGGTTTTATTGAAATTTGAAATCACAAAACAACTTGTGCATCCATTGGGCTGTAACTGTAGTGAAATAGTTGGAGGGGGATTGAAACGAGAGATCCCGTGTACTGTTAAAATATAAACGTGCACGTTGAAAAAATTGATATGGGTGGTTATTTAGCACACTTGGAAATTACGTTTTCATGGATTTCCGAAAGCGTTATTTCTAAGTGTGCTAAATGATTCCTTGATGACGGTTAATAGTCATAGAAGTTGAAATAGGAGGTCGTTAAATAGCTAAAGAACAATTCAAGAAATTTACAAGATACAATTCAAATTAAAAAAAAAGATGAATATAATTTTCAGCAAAATTTGACTATTGACGAGTTGTAATGTAAAAGAGTAAAAATTTAATAATAATAGAATCTTTTTTTATAAACAATTAGATGTTCTCATTCTGATAATTGTTGCTATTCTGTTTCAACCAATTAAAGAAAATAATATAATTTTGGAAAAAAAATTGATTTATTTTAAGATCAATACAAATTTTGAATGTTAATTTGCAGTAATATTTATGCTATTTTGCAGTAATATTGCAGAAATCTCCGGTTGTCCATTCTACTTCTAATTCCCTGATAACAATTAGATGTTCACATTTTGATAATTGTTGCTATTCAATTTCAACCAATTAAAGATAATAAAATAATTTTGGAAATTTTGTTGATTTAATTTAAGATTAATACAAATTTTGAATGTTAGTAATAATTATGTTATTTTGCAGTAATATTGCAGAAATCTCCGGTTATCCATTCTACTTCTAATTCCCTGATAACAATTAGATGTTCACATTTTGATAATTGTTGCTATTCAATTTCAACCAATTAAAGATAATAAAATAATTTTGGAAATTTTGTTGATTTAATTTAAGATTAGTACAAATTTTGAATGTTAGTAATAATTATGTTATTTTGCAGTAATATTGCAGAAATTTCCGGTTGTCCATTCTACTTCTAATTCCCTGATAACAATTAGATGTTCACATTTTGATAATTGTTGCTATTCTGTTTCAACCAATTAAAGATAATAATATAATTTTGGAAATTTTGTTGATTTATTTTAAGATCAATACAAATTTTGAATGTTAATTTGCAGTAATATTTATGCTATTTTGCAGTAATATTGCCGAAATCTCCGGTTGTCCAGTCTACTTCTAATTCCCTGATAACAATTAGATGTTCACATTTTGATAATTGTTGCTATTCTGTTTCAACCAATTAAAGATAATAATATAGTTTTGGAAATTTTGTTGATTTATTTTAAGATCAATACAAATTTTGAATGTTAATTTGCAATAATATTTATGTTATTTTGCAGTAATATTGCAGAAATCTCCGGTTGTCCATTCTACTTCTAATTCCCTGATAACAATTAGATGTTCACATTTTGATAATTGTTGCTATTCTATTTCAACCAATTTAAGATAATAATATAATTTTGGAAATTTTGTTGATTTATTTTAAGATCAATATAAATTTTGAATGTTAATTTGCAGTAATATGTATGCTATTTTGCAGTAATATTGCAGAAATCTCCGGTTGTCCAATCTATTTCTAATTCCCTGATAACAATTAGAGGTTCACATTTTGATAATTGTTGCTATTCTGTTTCAACCAATTAAAGATAATAATATAATTTTGGAAATTTTGTTGATTTAATTTAAGATTAATACAAATTTTGAATGTTAATTTGCAATAATATTTATGTTATTTTGCAGTAATATTGCAGAAATTTCCGGTCTTTTATTCTATTTCTGATTCCCATTCAAATTGAATTATTTAAAAAAAATCTAAAAAATTCCTACACATAAAAATTTGCAATGTTTTACGGTACCTAACATTCTAGAAATAACAAGTATATCGTCAACTTCTTAGTGGCAGCAAATTCAATTATTTCAAAAATATAGAAAACAAAAATGGTCATTTCATGACTTTTTGGCATTTAGATTCAATTATGTTTTCTAAAAATTCTGCACAAAACATAAAAAAAATTGATTTGACTATAACAATTTTTAAATTCAACTGCACTCTGAATTTTCACGACATTTTTTACTATAGTGAGTTATTTAAAGTCAAAAAGTTCCATATTTAAATATTTTTATTATTCTGGTACACTCGGTATATTATTTTCTTCGAAATCTTATTCATTAATAACAACAATAAATTTGATTTTATAAGAGTTATACAACAAAATAATAGATATCAATTCACAAAAATCTATTGTTATTCAAAATCTTAGTCATAAATAACAACAATAAATTTGATTCTATAAGAGTTATACAAAACAAAATATATATCAATTCGTAAAAATCTATTGTGCAAATTTTTGGGCAGAAACTCTTCAGAAATAAAAAAATCAAAATTGTCCACTTAACTATTGTTGAAAGTTCTATTTCTAAAACCAATTATATAGGCTTCATCGCCAATGTTCCTCACATTTTATTAACTCTGGATAATAGGTGAGGTCTAGATGATAGATGAGCGAGACTATAAATAACAAGTAGTAATAAAAATATAAAAAAATATCCAATTTTCTTATAAATAACAATCATTACAATGTTATTTTACCTGAAGTATGGTGGAGGTGCCGGGTATAATTTAGTTATGTTTTCAAGTCTCGTGCATTATTTGGCATAAAACAATTTTGTAAGCTTAGAATTATTACAGATTTTTAACATAGACCCATTATTTTTAATATCTAAAAATCTACATTGTTTAGCACATTGTTTAGATTTTCTTCATTATAAATTTAGAACTTTAAAATTCAACAAATTTGGAAATGAATGGGTATGGGTATAATTTACTGTATTGACAAGTATGAGTTACCTATTTCTGAAATTTCTGAAAATTTATTATTTGCAAATTTGATATTGGATTCGTGTACAGTACACCTGAAACTAATTGTTTTGAAAATTTGACAAAGTGTCAGTTTTAAATAAGGGAGAAAATCAAACATATAACTTTCTACATTGACCAGTATGGGTTAGTTATTACTGAAATTTCTGAAAATTTATTATTTTCACCCTTGATTTTAAATTTATATACAGTACACCTAAAATTAATTTTCCTTAAAATTTGACAAAGTTTCAGCATTAAATAAGGGTGAAAATCAAACCTACGACTTTCTGCATTGACATGGGTCAGCTATTACTGAAATTTCTGAAAATTTATTATTAGCAACTTTGATATTAGATTCGTGTACAGTACACCTGAAACTAATTTTCCTGAAAATTTGTCAAAGTTTCAGTAATACATAAGAGAGAAAATCAAACATATAACTTTCTGCATTTACAAGTATGGGTTAGCTATTACTGAAATTTCTGAAAATTTATAATTTGCACACTTGATATTAAATTCGTATTTTCTATACCTGAAACTAATTTTTCAGAAAATTTGACAAAGTTTCAGTACTAAATAAGGGTGAAAATCAAACATGACTTTCTGCATTGACTTGTATGGGTCAGCTATTACTGAAATTTCTGAAAATTTATTATTTGCAAATTTGATATTACATTCATATACAGTACACCTGACACTAATTCTCCTGATATTTTGACAAAGTTTCATACGCTGGTTCTTTTATTCAATACCAATTTTCAATACCAATACATATCATTCATACTGTTGCTGTATCGATTTCTGTTGCTTCTCATAGAAAACCGTTTGTCGCCACCCTTAATACTTACCATAAACACCACCTGATGACAACCTGTCACCCATCTGGCACAGTGGGTTAAGACGAGAGTTCCCGTTTTTCGGCGAAATTAGGTCTCTCCTGGAAACGTTAAACCGTGGGCATTCCCACATGAAGAAGGGTCGACCATCCACTTGCCTCTTTCCTTCCACCTCGACGGATGAATGGGAGCGCACCGAGGATTTCCGCATTTCTGTTCAGAAGCAGCGACAGTTGCAAATTCGATACTCTCTCTTTCAACCCATTCCGGTGGGAACCTGCCCCCTTGAAATGAACACCCCTGGACGGCGCACAATGGGGAGGAATAATCAGTTTTTGTGAGAAAACGTTGAAATGAGGATAAATAAATTGTGGGATTTTTCTGGTTCATGATTTATGTGAGAGCGAAATTTACACGAAGTTTTTATCAGATATCACATTGTTTGAAAAAATTGCAAAAACTTGTTTAAACAAAACTTGTCACAACAAAACACAAATCGCATTTTTGTTAGGATATCAAGAAATTATTTTCCAGTTAGTACTAATATTATTGTTTATGAATTTTCATGGGCATATTTTAATGATAGCATATTATATATTCAAAGTAGTGACTTATCTGTATAACAAATATTTTGGGAAGACTTTTTTCACGTCAAGCTTACAACCACTTAAGTATATAAATCTATAATTAAATTGTAAGAATAAGAAACATTCTTAATGAAAATTTCATTATTATTATTATTAAGCCCACACCGAAACGAAAGGTAAAGGGCCTATTGATAATAATAATAATTATTTTTTTAAACTAAATTATCGTCTATTAGACGTTTGTTTGATTTAGGATTTATTGTATACACAATGTTTTGATTACAATAACTTATAACTCGTTTAGAAGCACAATGAAGTTTCGTGTAAGTCTAATGTTACCACTTATTCCTGTAAGATACCGTTATTAAGCTGTCAAAACATTAAACAACACCCTCCCAGGCGATAACGAGGGCCAAAGAACGGCACCCTGCGCTTCAATTGTGCCCCCATTCAACCCCACGAAGCAGACAATCTCGAACGGAGGACGAACAAAAGTCTTCAGACGTTAAAAAAGCGTCGTATCATTTTTTCCCGCGCCCCCGTTACTAGCCCCCTTTCTGGGGCCGATAAGGGCCTATCGGGGCGCGGATCGCGCCCCCATTCTTCCGATACAGTTCCTGCCCGTCGACAGGGGCCCCCGCAACAATGGCCCCCTCGGATCCGATGCCTCCACGGATCGCGCCGCGGACGTGGGAGTGAATGGTAGTCCGCGCTTAATTCCTGTCCCTGCATGAAAGGCGTTATCGCCGCATCTTCCTCACCTTTGTCCCGCTGAGTTATAACCGTGGCGATAATAAACGGAATAATGGCGAGAGCGGAGGCCGAAAGTCCCCCCGAAAGGAGCAACGGGAGCAGCACAATGGCGGAAGTGGACGGTGCAAAAAAGGGGTGATTAATTCGATTATTAATCACTTGGGGGGTAATTGAAAAGCTGCACGGAATATTCCCACAGTACGTAATAATAAATAAACGGAAGTGATGGCGGTTTACATTTAGTTACCCAAAAGTTAACGTAATATTTCACGTGAATGAGGATTTCAATACATTAAAATAAATCTAATTTCCCCGAGGGAGTTCAATAGTAACTTAAATATTTTTTTAATAATTGTCAAATAACTTACAAGTTATGATTTCACATTAGTGAATGTCTAATATCCCTGAGGAAGTACAATAGTAACTTATATTTTTTTAAATAATTGTCAAACAACTTACAGGTTATGGTTATGTAAATTTTTTACCTGAAATAGGTGCATAACATTTTTTTACATCAAATTAAATCTTGTTAAAGTTGTTTTCTTCGTCGTAAACATATCAAACGATACCTGTACTTAGAAGCTTAAATATCGGCGTACTCTTAAGTTATTTTTGCCTTTGTTATCTTCTTCGTAAGACAATTCTATCAATACCTTTACGTTGAAGCTTAAATATTGGCGAACTCTTAAGTCATTCAGAACTTTCTTATAAATTTAAAATAAAATAAATATAATTTACAATTATATAATTTATGATTCACTTGCTCAAGAATTATTGATCCTTCGTTATAATTAAAATTATTATAGAAATTGAACTTAAAATAAAACCAATTTTAATTCATATAAGGTAAGGCTCGACTAGTAGGTAGATATATTGAGAATTCATTAGAATTTAGATCTGTATTTATCCGTATTTATACGTATTTATAAGTGATTTATCTGTATTTATTAGTAAAGTGGTAACAAATTTATAATATTAATATCATATATTTATAATAATATCTGGATTCAGAAAAAATATTACTGTTTGATATTGTTTTTATAAATTAGTATCTAGAAGTAAAAAGTTAAAATTTTGTAACAATAACGAAAATCAGATCAAGGTCTTAAAACATGTGGATTTTTTAAAACTTAAAAATAATGGGTCTATATTGAATAACTCTTATAATCTTTAGTTTAAAAAAAATTATACTAAGAATACCTGTATAACTTATTCATATTATTACTTATTATACCTATATAATATTATGACTTATTATATTACTACTATATACAATTATACTAGGAATACTGATAATTTAATAGAATTTAGAATTCTAATTTATCTGTATAAATTCGTGAAGTGGTAATAAACTATTGTACATCATTTATAATTTTCTATTTTCATTTCTATTCATTTCGTTCATTCCCATACCATACACATACCCATACTCGGTTTGGGTAGTATAGTTTCAGTAAAACTTTGTAAAATTTTCAGGAGAAGTAGTTTCAAGTGTATAGTATACGAATCCAATACCCTATTTGCAAATAATAAATTTTCAGAATTTTCAGTAATAGTTGACTCATACTTGTTAATGCAGAAAGTTATATGTTTGATTTTCTCACTTGCTCAATACTGAAACATTGTCAAATTTTCAGCAAAATTAGTTTCACGTATATTGTATATGAATCTATTATCAAATTTGCAAGTTATAAATTTTCAGAAATCTTAGAAATAGCTAACCTATACTTGTCAATGCAGAAAGTTATATGTTTCATTTTCTCCCTTATTTAATACTGAAACTTTATTAAATATTCAAGAGAATTATTCTCAGGTATAGTGTATACGAATCAAATAATAAATTTTCAGAAATTTCAGTAATAGCTTGTCAATGGAGAACATTATATGTTTGAATTTATCACTTGTTCAATACTCTAACTTTGTCAAATTTTTAGGAGAATTAGCTTCAGGAGTAGTGTACACAAATAAAATATCAGATTTGTAAATGATAAATTTTCAGAAATTTCAGAAATAGTTAACCCTTACTTGCCAATGCAGAAAGTTATGTGTTTGATATTCTCCCTTATTAAATACTAAAACTGAGGCAAATTTTCAGAAAAATTAGTATCAGGGGTACTGTATACGAATATAATATCAAATATGCAAATAATAAATTTTCAGAAATTTCAGAAATAGCTAACTCATACAAGTCAATGCAGAAAGTTATTTGTTTGAATTTCTCCTTTATTTATTACTGAAACTTTATCAAATTTTCAGCAGAATTAGTTTTATGTATGCTATATACAAATCTAATATCAGTTTTGCAAATGATAAATTTTCAGACTTTTCAGTAATACCTAACTTATACTTGTCAATGCAGAAAGTTATATGTTGATTTTCTTACTTATATACTGCTGAAACTTTGTGTAATTTTCAGGGGAATTAGTTTTAGGTGTACTGTATGCGAAACTAATATCAAATTTGCAAATAATATATTTTTACAAATTTCAGTAATAGCTAACCCATACTTGTCAATGCAGAAAGTTATATGTTTGATTTTCTCCCTTATTTTATACTCAAAATTTGTCAAATTTTTAGGAGAATTAGTATTAGGATAAATGTATATGAATCTAATATCAAATTTCTAAATAATAAATTTTCAGAAATTTCTGTAATGACTGACCCATACTTATCAAAGCAGAAAGTTATATGTTTGATTATCTCCCTTATTTAATACTAAAACATTGTCACATTTTTAGGAGAATTAGTATTAAGTATATTGTATACGAATCTAATATCAAATTTGCAGACAATAAATTTTCACAAATTTCAGTAATAGCTAATCTATACTTGTCAATAAGGAACGTTATATGTTTGAATTTCTTCTTTATTTAATTCTTACACTTTGTCAAATTTTCAGGAAAATTAGTTTCAGGTAAACTGTATACGAATCTAATATCAAATTTGCAAATAATAAATTTTCAGAATTTTCAGTAATACCTAACTTATACTTGTCAATTCAGAAAGATATGTGTTTGATTTTCTCACTTAATAAATTCTGAAACATTGTCAAATTTTCAGGAGAATTAGTATCAGGTATATTGTACAATAATCTTTTATCAAATTTGAAAAAAAATAATTTTCAGAAATTTCAGTAATAGCTAACTCATACTTGTAAATGCAGAAAATTATTTGTTTGATTTTCTCACTTATTTAATACTGAAAATTTGTCACATTTTCAGAAGAATTAGTTTCAAGTGTATTGTACACGAATCTAACATAAAATTTACAAATAATATTGTTTTAGAAATTTCAGTAATAGCAAACCTATATATACATTTCATAATTAAATTCAAACTATGTGTGGATACCACTTGGTGAAACTTTATGATTAGGTTAAATCAAACACTTGGTTAAAGTTTCACTGTATTAATAGAATAAACTTCTGCAATTGTTTCGGCCTCACGACCATTCTCAAGAGTACAGAGACACTAAAATTAAAATTTCACAAATGTGCAATATATACTTAGCTAGAAAAATTTTACATCATGGCAATAAATGAATTACAGTCTTGGTTTTTCCGAACGGATGCCGCATAACAATTGTAACGAACAATTGAAACGGAACAACTGTAGAGGTTTATTCTATTGATACAGTGAAACTTTAACCTTTTTTTTTTTAAGTTTTTGATTTAACCTAACCTATACATTTCAGTTCATAAAGATATATGTTTGATTTTGTCCCTTATTAAATACTGAAACTTTGTTAAATTTTTTAAATGAATCAGTTTCAGGTAATCTGTATACGAATGTACTATCAAATTTGCAATATATAAATTTTTAGAAATTTCAGTAATAGCTAATCCCTACTAGTCAATGCAAAAAGTTTTGTGATTGCTTTTCTCCCTTATTTTATACTGAAAACATGTCAATTTTTTAGGAGAATTAGTTTCAGGTGTACTGTATACGAATCTACTATCAAATTTGCAAAAAATAAATTTTCAGAAATTTCAGTAATAGCCAACCCATACTTGTCAATGCAGAAACTTATATGTTGGATTTTCTCACTTGTTCGATACTGAAACTTTGAAAAATTTTCAGGAGAATTAGTTTAAGGGGTACTGTATACGAATATAGTATCAAATATGCAAATAATAAATGTTCAGAAATTTTAGTAATAATTAACCCATACTTGTCAATACAGAAAGTTATATATTTGATTTTCTCCCTTATTTAATACTAAAACTTTGTCAAATTTTAAGAAGAATTAGTATTAAGTGTACTGTATATGAATCTCGCATCAAATTTTCAAATAATACATTTTCAGAAATTTCAGAAATAGCTAACTCATACAAGTCAATGCAGAAAGTTATTTGTTTGAATTTCCCCCTTATTTATTACTGAAACTTTATCAAATTTTCAGGAGAATTAGTTTCAAGTGTACTGTATATGAATTTAATATCATATTTGCAAATAACTAAATTTCAGAAATTTCAGATATAGCTAACCCATACTTGTCAATGTAGAAAGTTATATGTTTCAATTTCTCCCTTAATTTACACTGAAACTGTTTCAAATATTCAGGAGAATTAGTTTCAGCTGTACTGTATACGAACCTAATCTCAAATTTGCAAATGCTAAATTTTCAGAGGTTTCAGTAATAGCTAACCCATACTTTATTAATGCAGAAAGTAATATGTTTGATTTTCTCACTAGTTCAATACTGAAACTTTGATAAATTTTCAGGATACTTAGTTTTAAGTGTATTGTAAACGAATCTAATACCAAATTGGCAAAAAATAAATTTTCAGAAATTTCAGAAATAACCAACCCATACGTGTCAATGCAGAAGGTTATATGTTCGATTTTCGCTTTTATTTAATACTGAAATTGTGTCAAATTTTCAGAATAGATACTTTCAGGTGTACTGTACATGAATCTAATATCAAATTTGCAAATAATAAAGTTTCAAAAATTTCAGTAATAGCTATCACACACTTGTCAATGGAGAACGTTATTAGTTTGATTTTCTCATTTGTTCAATAGTGAAACTTTGTCAAATTTTCAGGAAAATTAGTTTAAGGTGTACTGAACTCGATTCTAATATCAAAATTTCAAATAATAAATTTTCAGAAATTTCAGTAATAGCTAACCCATACTTATCAATGCAGAAAATTATATGCTCGATTTTAGTCTTTGTATAATACTCATACTCTATCAAATTTTCAGGAAAACTACTTTCAGGTGTACTGTGCACGAATCTAGTATTAAATTTGCAAATAATGAACTTTCAGAAATTTCAGAAACAGCTAACTAATTCTTGTTATTGCAGATCGTTATATGTTTGATTTTCTCACTTATTAAATACTGAAACTTTGTCAAATTTTCAGGAGAATTAGTTTCAGGTATATTGTGTACGAATCTAATATTAAATTTGCAAAAAATTGATTGTCACAAATTTCAGTAATAGCTAACCTATACTTGTAAATGCAGAAAGATATATGTTTGAATTTCTCCCTTATTTAATACTCAAACTTTGTCACATTTTCAGGAGAAATAGTTTTAAGTGTACTGTATATGAATTTAAAATCAAATGTGTGAAAAACAAATTTTCACAAATTTCAGTAATAGCTAACCTTAACTTGTCATTACAGAATGTCATATGTTTGATTTTCTCTCTTATTTAATACTGAAAGTTTATTAAAATTTTGGGAAAATTAGTTTTAGGTGTCTAATATCAATCTAATATCAAATTTGCTAATAATCAATTTTCAGAAATTTCAGTATTTGCTAACACATCCTTTATAAATTCAGAAAGATATCTGTGTGATTTTCTCATTTGTTCAATACTGAAACTTTGTCAAATTTTCAGGAGAACTAGCTTTAGGTATATTGTACACGAATCTTATATGAAATTTGCAAATAAAAAAAATTCAGAAATTTCGGAAATAGCTAACCGATACTTGTCTATGCAGAAAGTGATATGTTGGAATTTCTCCCTTATTTATTGCTGAAACTTTGTCAAATTTTCAGGAAAATTACTTTTATGTATACTGTATACGAATTTAATATCTAGTGTGCAAATAAATTTTTTTCAGAAATGTCAGTAATAGTTAACCCAAACTTGTCAATGCAGTAACTTATATATTTGATTTTCTCTCTTATTTAAAACTGAAACTTTATCAAATTTTCAGGAGAATTCGTTTCCAATATACTCTATGCGAATCTGATATCAAATTTGCAAATCATAAATTTTCAGAAATTTCAGAAATAGCTAAGCCATACTTGTCAATGCAGAAAGTTATATGTTTGAATTTCTCTTTTATGAAATGCTAAAACTTTATCAAATTTTTAGCAGAATTAGTTTTAGGTGTAGTGTATACAAATCTAATATCAAATTTTCCAATAATAAATTTTCAGATAGTTCAGTAATAGCTAACCCATACTTCTCAATGGAGACGTTATATGTTTTATTTTCTCACTTGTTCATAACTAAAACTTTGTCCAATTTTCAGGAGAATCATTTTCAGGTGTAGTGTACACAAATTTAATATCAGTTTTGTAAATAATAAATTTTCAGAAATTTCAGTCATGGGTAACTCATACTTGTCACTGCAGAACGTTATATGTTTGCTTTTCTCTCTTATTTAATAGTGAAACTCTGTCACATTTTTAGCAGAATAAGTTTAACGTATACTCTATAGGAATCTACTATCAAATTAGCAAAAATTTAATTTTCAGCAATTTCAGCAATAGCTAACCCATATTTGTCAATGCAGAAAGGTATATGTTTGATTTTCTCCGTTATTTTATCCCTCAAACTTAGTCAAATTTTCAGGAGATTTAGATTTAGGTATACAGTACAGAAATCTAATATTATATTTGCAGATAATAAGTTTTCAGAAATTTCAGAAATAGCGATGCCATACTTGTTAAAGAGGAAAGTTATATGTTTGAATTTCTCATTTATTTAATACTGAAACTTTGTCAAATTTTCAAGAAATTTCAGTAATAGCTAACCTATACTAGTCAATGCAGAAAGTTATATGTTTGATTTTGTTCTTTATTTAATGCTGAAACTTTGTCAACGTTTTAGGAGAATTAGTTTCTGGTGTAATGTACACGAATCTATGCTCAAAGTGTTTCTCATAAGTGACAAATGTTTCCATGGAAGTCATGTTGTGGTTACATTACTTTTATCTGGTTTTTATTCAAAGTGTCCATGGTGTGAAGTATCTGGTGGACGAAATGAAAATTTCACGAGCTGCTCGAGCGGCATTCCAGTGTCATTATTAAACATTCGGTGCCGATCAATTATTCGTCGTGTCAGAAGGGGATCGCTGCCGCGTTATCGGGTGTATGCCATCCACTGGAGACGGGTTAATGAGCGATTCCAGAAGAGGCCCGTCATCCGGGCCGAGGTCTCTGATGCAGACGAGGCAGGATTGGGGCACTAGGTAGCCCCAATGCGCGACGGGGCGGCCTAATAATAACAATATTAAACAATCACGATGGGCCTTGTTACGCGCACGGATTGTGTCCGTAATTAGGGCCGGTGTCAACAATGCGTTGTAATTACACGGGCACACCCTGATTGTGCCGGTGTGTGGGTAGTACTGATGATGTCGTGATTATTTAATTGTCGCCGGGGTGCGTTTTAATTAAGACGCGGCCGCGGGGCGCGCAACGTAATTAATTCGGTGTCCGAGGCGGGGACGAGGGCCATCCCCGAATTACCGTTGGGACGGCGCGATGTGGAAATAATTACATCTCGCTCGATTTATCGCCGCAATTTCTCACACAAAAATTTCCCCGCTCGCACTTACACGCTCTCTCACGCATGCACTGGTGACGTCTTAATGTAGATGCGATGCGAGATTAAGCGGGTTTAATTTTCGACGTCGTTTTGCGCACCCGAGGCCCGGCAATAAGTCACGATCTCGGACCGCCGAGGGCCAAAGGGCCGCGCGCCGCGTTATGAATGGCGAACGGCTACTCTTTGTTCCCACACTATTTTCGTGCCATATGCGAGGCTCGTTACAGGTTCAGAGGATATCCCATGTTAACCAGGCTGATAAGTATGCACGTTACGTTATTATCTGTTGCCTACGATTTACCGCATGACGGAAAAATCCGCCCGCAACCACCGAAACAGCCCCTGCAGCGCTGGAAGAATGGAAAGTCAGCAACTGACGTCCCACAGACCATGGGAAATTCTTCGAGGCGATTTGCATCACTTGGGACTGCGTGCGTTACAGGTCCTGGAACTTATGGCACGAATGCGCAGAGCAGAATAAACCATGAAACTGGCATAATCAACTAATAGAAAAAAAATCTATTGAAACATCCCTAAAATATTTTATTACTCAAGCCCTAGCATCAACAATTTTATTATTTGCTATTATTTTAACCACACGTGACCGTATTTTTTTTTTACATCCAAATCACCTTCTTAAAGTGATTTATTCACACTTACATAAAATAATCTTCTCAATGCCGGACGTTACACCGTTCAAATGTCCCACGGAAACGCGTAAATCCACTCAAAAAACGCGCTTATCTAATTATTTATTTGGTGCGCCGTCAAGTACCTACCGCAGCGCCGATTAATTTAATCGGCCGCTGATTTGTTTCAGGAAGCCGCCCGGAGAATTACTAAATTGAATTACCGGTTATTTTTGTGCAATATTATATAAAAATCTGGCCGGCTGCAGGAATATTAACGGCGTTAATTGTGAAACGCCGCTTTTGCGCAATGTTGTCCGTGATTAATTTCGGCCGCTGAAAGTGATCGATAATAAATTTCTTTTAATTAAATTTCAGCTTATTTCATATTAAACACATGCGCAAACTTCTTCACAAAAGTTTCCCACAAAACGCGAGGATAATAATTTAAGCGAAACCCGTATTTCAGACAACCTACAACTTATTTGCTACATCTTATTTTGGAGGCAATAAGTTTTTCGAAATGTGAAAGCATCAACAATGTTTTTGGAAGAGCTTTATAACGTCGAGCAGGTTTTCTGTACTACCAAACAAATAAAGTTAAATCGTAATTATTCTAACTTAGACAGTAATTGACAATAACATTTAGACAGAAACAGTTGGAACTTATACAGTGAAATTTTGACTGTGGCCATTAAAATTTTTACAGCATAATTTATATTTTGGCATATATAAGTGCACTGTTGACAGTAATTAATGAAATGTTGGTAGAATAATTCATTTTTTGATAAATATAACCGAGTTGGCTATTTCTGAAACATCTGAAAATTTATGATTTGCAAATATAATATTAGATTAGTGAACAGTACACTAAAAACTAATTCTCCTGCAAAGATGACAAAGTTTCAGTATTAAATAAGAGAGAAACTCAAACATATAACTTTCTACATTGACAAGTATTGGTTAGCTTTACTGCAGTTCCTGAAAATTTATTATTTGCAAATTTGATGTAAGATTCGTATACAGTACACCTAAAACTAATTCTTTTGAAAATTTGACAAAGTTTTAGTATTAAATAAGGGAAAAAATCATACACATAACTTTATGCATTGGCACGTAAGGGTTAGCTATTATTGAAATTTCTGGAAATTTGTTTTTTCCAAATTTGACATTAACTTTATATACAGTACAGCTTACTGTAAAACTTCTGAAACTGTAGTTTTTACAAATTTGATATAACATTCATGTAGAGTACACCTGAAACTAATTTTTCTGAAAATTTGATAAAGCTTCAGTATAGAACAAGTGAGAAAATCAAACATATATCTTTCTACATTGACAAGTATGTTTTAGCTATTACTGAAATTTCTGAAAATTTATTATTTCCATATTTGATATTAATTTCGTATACAGTACACCTGAAAATAATTCTCCTAAAAATTTGACAAAGTTTCAGTATTAAATAAAGGAGAAAATCAAACATATAACTTTCTGCATTGACAAGTATGAATTAGCTATTTCTGAAATTTCTGAAAATTTATTATTTGCAAATTTAATAGCAGATTCATGTACAGTATACCTGAAACTAATTCTCCTATAAATTTGACGAAGTTTCAATATTAAATAAGGGAGAAAATCAAACAAATAACTGTATGCATTGGCACGTAAGGGTTAGCTATTACTGAAATTTCTGAAAGTTTATTATTTGCAATTTTGATATTAGATTCGTATACAGTATACTTGACAATAATTCTTCTGAAAATTTAACAAAGTTTCAGTATTAAATAAGAAAATTGAACATCTAATTTTCTGCATTGACAAGTATGAATTGGCTATTACTGAAAATTTAATAATTGCAAATTTGATAATAGATTCGCGTACAGTGTACCTTAATCTAATTCTCCTAAAAATTTGATAAAGTTTGAGTACTAAATAAGGGAGAAATTCAAACATATAACTTTCTTCATTTACAAGTATAGGTCAGCTTTTACTGAAATTTCTGAAAACTTATTGTTTACAAATTTGGTATTAGATTCGTGGATAGTACACTTAAAGCTAATCTTGTTAGAAATTTGATAAAGTTTCAGTATTAAATAAGAGAGAAAATCAAACATATAACGTTCTGAATTGACAAGTATTCATTAGCTATTGCTGAAAATTCTGAAAATTTATTATTTTCAAATTTGATATTAGATTCGTATACAGTACACCTAAAACTAACTCTCCTGAAAATTTGACAAAGTTTCAGTAATGAACAGTAAGAAAATCGAACATATAACTGTCTGCATTGATAAGTATGGGTTAGCTATTTCTGCAATTTCTGAAAACTTATTATATGCAAATTTGATATTAACTTTGTATACAGTATACCTGAAACTAATTCTCTTGAAAATTTGATAAAGTTTCAGCAATAAATAAGCGAGAAAATCAAACATATAACTGTCTGCACTGACAAGTATGGGTTAGCCATTATTGAAATATCTGAAAATTTATTATTTGTCAATTTGATATTAGATTTATGTACAGTACACCTGAATCCAATTCTCCTGAAAAAATGAGAAATTTTCAGTATTAAATCAGGGAGAAATTCAAACATATATTTTTCTGCAATGAAAGGTAAGCGTCAGCTATTACTGAAATTTCTGAAAAGTTATTATATGCAAATTTGATATTAGAATTGTATACAGTACACCAGAAACTAATTCTCCTGAAAAGTTGACAAAGATTCAGTACTAAATAAGGGAGAAAATCAAATACATAACTTTATGCATTAACAAGTGTAGGTTAGCAATTTCTGAAATTTCTGAAAATTTATTATTTTAAGATTTGATGGTATATTTCTGTACAGTATACCTGATTTTAATTTTCCCGAAAATTTGACAGATTTTCAGTAAATAATAATGGATAAAATCAAACATATAACTTTCTGCATTGACAAGTATGAGATAGCTATTTTTGAAATTGTTGAAACTTTATTATTTCGAAATATGATATTAGATTCTTACAAAGTACACCTGAATCTAATTTTCCAAAAAAAATTATAAAGTTTTAGTATTGAAGAAATGACAAAATCGAACATATAACTTTCGGCATTGACATGTCTGGGTTAGCTATTCCTGAAATTTCTGAAATATTATTATTTGCAAACTTGATAGTAGAATTGTATATAGTATACCTAAAACTAAATCTCCTGAAAATTTGACAAAGTTACAGTTCTCAATAAAAGAGAAAATCAAACATATAACTTTCTACATTATCAAGTATGGGTAACTATTTCTGAAATTTCTGAAAACTTATTATTTGCAAATTTGATACTAGATTCGTATACAGTACACCTGAAACTATTTATCCTGAAAATTTGACAAAGTTTCAGTACTAAATAAGGGAGCAAATAAAACATATAACTATTTGCATTAATAAGTAAGAGTAACTATTACTGAAATTTCTGAAAAATTATTATTTACAAATTTGATACCAGATTCGTATACAGTACACCTTAAACTAATTCTACTGAAAAGTTGACAAAGTTTCAGTATTGAACAAGGGAGAAAAGCAAACATATAACTTTCTGCATTGACACCTATAGGTCAGCTTATACTGAAATTTCTGAAAATTTTGTTATTTGTAAATTTGAAATTAGATTCGTGTATTGTACACCTAAAACTAATTCGCCTGAAAATTTAACAAAGTTTCAGTATTAGATAAGGGAGAAAATCAAATATATAACTTTCTGTATTGACATGTAAGCGTTAGCTATTTCTGAAAGTTCTGAAAATTTATTATTTGCATATTTTATATAAGATTCGTATACACTACACCTTAAACTAATTCTCCTGAAAATATGGCAAAGTTTCAGTGTTTAACAAATAAGAAAATCAAACATATAACTTTCTACATTGAAAAGTATGGGTTAGCTATTAATGAAATTTCTGAAAATTATTTATTTGGAAATTTGATATTAGTATCATATACTGTACACCTGAAATAAATTATTCTGAAAATTTGACAAAGTTTTAGCAGTGAATACATAAGAAAATCAAATATATAAATTTTTGCATTGACACGTATGGGTTAGCTATTTCTGAAAGTTATGAAAATTTATTATTTGAAAATTTGATATTAGATTTGTATTCAGTACACCTAGAACTAATTCTCCTAAAATTTTGACAAATTTTCAGTATTAAATAAGGGAGAAAATCAAACATATAACTTTCTGCATTCACAAGAATAGGTCAGCCATTTCTGAAAGTTCTGAAAAGTTATTATTTGCAAATTTGATACTAGTTTCGTATACATTACACCTGAAACGAATTCTCCTGAAAATTTGATAAAGTTTCAGTATTAAATAAGGGAGAAAATCAAACACATAACTTTATACATTGATAAGTATGGCTTAGCTTTTTCTGAAATTTTTGAAAATTTATTATTTGCAAATTTGATTTTATTTTCATGTACAGTATACCTCAAACTAATTCTCCTAAAAATTTGACAAAGTTTCAGTATTAAATAAGGGAGAAAATTAACCATATAACTTTCGGCATTGACAAGTATGGGTTACTTATTACTGAAATTTCTGAAAATTTATTAGTTGCAAATTTGATATTATATTTGTACACAGTACAGCTAAAAGTAATTATTCTGAAAATATGACAAGGTTTCAGTATTTAATAAAGGAGAAAATCAAACACATAACTTTGTGCATTGGCATGTAAGGGTAAGCTAGTACTGAAATTTCTGAAAATGTATTATTTCCAAATTTGATAATAACTTCGTATACAGTACACCTGAAACTAATTCTCATAAAAATTTAATAATGTTTCAGTATTAAATAAGGGAGAAAATCAAGTACATACATTTCTGCATTGATAAGCATGCTGAATTTCCTGAAAATTTATTATTTGCAAATTTGATATTAGATTCGTATACAATACCCTTGAAACTATTTTTTCTGAAAAGTTGATAAAGTTTGTGTATTGGACAAGTGAGAAAATCAAACTTATAAATTTCTGCATTGTTAAGTATAGGATAGCTATTTCTGAAATTCCTGAAAATTTATTAATTGCAAATTTGATATTAGATTTGTATACGGTATACTTGAAACTAATTTCTCTAAATATTTGACAAATGTTCAGTATTAAATAAGAGAGAAAATCAAACATATAGCTTTCTGAGAAGTATGGGTTTCACATACTGAAATTTCTGAAAATTTATTATCTGCAAATTTGATAGCATATTCCTTATATTATACTTAAGCAAAAGTTCGTTATTTTGAAATCTGTGTTTATGTAGTTTGGGCTATATAGCGCACAGCATTGGATGAAATAATTAGTTGCGCTCCAACGGGCAAGTAACGACACCCTCGCATAATTACGGGGGGTTGCGTGAATCAATGCCCCAAATACGGCACGAACCTGTGGAATCACTGGCCGTTATTGTTGCGCATACAAGAATGGCCCCCATATGCCGCATATGACGCATTTCGCCGTTAGAAGCGTAGCGCCATGTGCATGGGGCGATAGCCCCCCATGGCACAATTATTTATCGCCGAAAACCGCCATGAGAATTGCGTGGGCGAGCGCACGGAATGAGATATCACGGCCGGTTCCGGATCACCCCCGCCAGCATTCCTCGCCTGCCCCCCCTTTTGTGCTTATACTTGCAAATGAATCGGGGCAACAGGTGAAAAGTGCGGGCGGAGAAGAGCGCCGTGGGCCAGAGAGGCCGAGACCCCCAGAAAACGGACGCCGGTGCCCCATTACGTCCATAAATTAATTCGCCCTCGCCGGCTTTATTTTTTCGCCGTAATTAAGAGCGCTAAATCGAGAAACGCCGTCGTCCCCCTTTGTGGCCGTCCTTCTGCCGCGTATTTGATTTAGGCCCCCTCGGAGATCGCGTCTGGGCCGGCCGGGGCCCCAAGTCGTCTTATTTGCATGCCGCCATCAATTAATGCCCTAATTTGGGACATCTTCATCCGACCGGCCCACCCCACGTACCGCGCAATAAACGGCCCCGTCCTCAATTATAAAATGCTAATGGTTTCGTTGTTCCTCATCGCTAGTTAAGTGATTTATAGTGCGGGCACGTACGAAGATGGTAAAGTGTAAAGCATATAGATGGCTAAATTTGCGTGATTAATTTCGTAAACTCCGCTAATCGAGATTTTTTTTTGATACTCTTAAAACGAGCGCGCATCATACTACTACAGACGATTGCAGATCAAAATGTAATAATTACTACTGGCACCTATTTTTACAAATCCCACCACACATACACACATCTAAATAACAGTAATAAATTCGGAATTATATTACGTTCTCCACATTTATCACCGTTTATGGATAGATCAATAGTTATTTTATATATAATCATACTCCCTTTCACCACAGAATGGTGCAGGGATTTTTTGTTACATTTTTTTTATAAGTTTAAACTATCTCATATACAAATTTAGTTCATTCTTTCTTGTTTCTAAATGCCTACCAGAAACGCATACGGGGGTGGGTAAACGAATTTGTCGCATTGCTATTCCCGGGGTGGAATCTTCATCGCCGTTCCTCCCTCATGAAGACATTAATATGGGGTGGACGCGGCCCCGCTGGGTCCCACGGTGGTCGCAGACGTTTCCCGTGCAGGTAGCCCGCCCGCGCTGCGGGGCGCCCTTCGTGTCAACCCTTTGGTGGGCCACGCATGCGGGGGCTGACCCCCGGCTACCGTGTCACAGTGACCCACTCTCCTCTCCGCGGATGATAAATCTGCTGCCTTTGGGGTGACAAGTTTAACATCTCTTCGCGAGGCCCTCGCTTGGGGTCGCCGCGGGGTGACGGTGGCGTCGCCGAGGCTCTTATCTCGTCCTTATGGTCAATTACGAACACTTTACATGCGCACATTCCAGCGGAACGAGGCGGTATCGGAGCTATGGGCACCCGCATCTTCGGCCAGCACCTGAAGACCACAGCGCGTGTCAAGGTAATGCGAGGAACAAAAAGTCACGCACAAATTGACGCCACGTATCATTCCCGTATGTTTGTCTACGGACTGAACGGACTTCACATCGGCTTCAAAACTGCACACAGAACACCTCAGATACTCTGAGTTAAGTCTCCGATCTTTAATCGGCAATAATGAGTTAATTTGTGGCACTGATTAGTATATTACTTACATACTTACATAATCAGTAACTACATACGTAAATATGGTTTAATTTTTTAATAAATGTTCTGTATAAATTTTCTGCAATAACCATGATAGCAATCGATGCCTTAAACCAAACAAAAGAAAAATCAAAATACTGCAAAAATTGCCAAATACTGTGAATTAAGTGTTAGACCCCTAATTGGTAATCCTGAAAAAAAAAATTATCAAAATATTGCCAAAATATCACTACAATGAAAGTAAAGTAATTTTCTGTATAAATTTTCGGCAAGAACCATGATAGCAATCGATGGATTAAACCAAACAAAAGAAATATCAAAATACTGCCGAAATATCACTAAAGTGAAAATGAAAATTTCACATAATTTGTAAAAATACTGTGAATTTAGTGTTAGACCTCTAATCGGTATTCCTGAAAAAAAAATAATCAAAATACTGCCAAAATATCACTACAATGAAAGTGAAAGTACCACATAATTTGTGAAAATACTGTGAATTAAGTGTTAGACTCGTAATCGGTAATCCTGAAAACAAATTAATAATCAAAATACTGCCAAAATATCACTACAATGAAAGTGTAAGTCCACGAAATTTGTGAAAATACTGTTAGTTAAGTATCAGACTTCCAATCGATAATCGTAACAAAAAAATTATCAAAATACATCCAAAATATCACCACAGTGAAACTGAAAATACTATGAAATTTGTCAAAATATTGCAATCCAGACCACTAATCGATAATCGTGAATATAAATGAAAAATCAAAACTGCAAAAACTGCCAAAATATCACTAAAGTGAATGTGAAAATATCACGAAATTTTCAAAAATAGTGTGAGTAATGTATCATGAGGGCAAGAGAAGAGAAATACCTGTAATGGATAATGGAGGGTTATTTTATGGCACTGTTTAAATCAAATCAAATTTTCCTTTAAATTACACTCTTATAAAGTCAATCATCACAGCAATCAGCTTCATAAATAAAACGGTAAAAAAGTCAAAATACCACAACTTATTATAAATATGAAAAAAAAAAGAATACTCAAATTTAAAAAAAATCTGTTTAAGGACAAGTTTGAAAAACATATCTGCAACATGATTTTTTGGAAGAAAAATTAAGTGTGAAAACTTAATTGTTTACAAAAGAACAAAACTGACAATTGTTTTAATTATCAGGATGGTTTCCACCTTCACTACGTGGTAGTCCATATTAAAAAACAGAGAAACCACAAGCTTTGTTTTTACCACATTTTTTTAATTGATATATAGACATATACAATATAATAACGACTCGAGTTTCGACTTACAACATTCCTAGTTATAAGGGTATATGACAATAACCGTAAGAAGTCGAAACTCGAGTCGTAACTTTATTGTATATGTCTATATATCAATAAACATTTTGTCTTCAAAACATAGCAAGTTGCTTGTCTGTTTTTTGACAATTGTTTATTTTGTGCATATTCAAGAAAATTGTTTAATTTTGGAAAAACGATTGCATTACAGAGACTAATTCAAAAATTATGGAAATTTCCATGATTTTGAAGCATTCACAAAAACATCAAGAGGTAAACATAAGAATCGTGAAAAGTAGCTCCGGGAAACTGGAAATTCGTAGAAAATATATCGTAAATATATCGTAATATCGTAACTCAGAAAAAAATATACCTAAAATTTGGTAGCACACAAAATTAAATTAGTGCAAATTTCAAAATTATAGATACCTTCAATTGCAGTATCAGAATATGCATGAAACGTTTCTTGAGGGAAATATAAGATTTATGAATCGACTTAATAAAATTGAAAATTCGTAAAAAAATATCGTAGTAGAAAGAAAAATATTACTAAACATTTTGCAGCACACAAAATTAGTGCGAATTGAAAAATCACAATTCAATTCACAAATCAATTCAATGAAGACGATTTTTTCGAAATTGTTTCACAATTTTAGTCATATCTAACAAAATCGTTATTATTTCAGTTTCAGTCAAAAAATTGAGTTACCCCGTCACAATTTCAATTATTTGGTCAAACTTTCATTTATTGAATCAAAATTACATTGATAACTGTCAAATTTTCAATTATTTCTAATAAATTTCAATCGAATTTAACAAACTTTCAATTGTTTTGTTGAAATTTCATCAAATACTGTAAAAATTTCAGTTAGAAAGTCAAAATTTCAATTATTCTGTCAAAATTTCATTTATTAAGTCAAATTTGCAATGATAACTGTCAAATTTTCAATTATTTCTACTAAACTTCGGTCGATTTTAACAGAATGTCAACTGCTCTGCTGAAATTTCATTAGGTACTGTAAAAATTTCAGTTACCCCATCAAAATTTTAATAATCTAGTCAAAGTTTTGCTTATTGAGTCAAAATTTTAATATAAACTGTATTTTTTTAAATTATTTCTACTAAATTTCGGTCGTATTTAACAAAGTTTCAACTTTTTTGCTGAAATTTCATCAAGTACTGTACAAAATTCAGTTTCTCCGTGATTATTTCATTTATTTTGTCAAAATTTCATTTATTGAGTCAAAATTACAATGATAACTGTCAAATTTCCAGTTATTTCTGCTAAATTTACATCGAATTTAACAGAATGTCAACTGTTCTGCTGAAATTTCATGAAGTACTACTACATTTCATTTATAAAGTCATAGTAAAAATGATAACTGTCAAATTTTCATTTATTTCCATTAGACTTCGGTCGAATTTAATAGAAATTCAATTGTTCTACTGAAATTTCATTAAGTACTGTAAAAATTTCAGTTACCTCATCAAAATTTCAATTAATTTGTCAAAATTTTGCTTATTGATCAAAGTTACAACAAAAACTGTATTTTTTAATTATTTCTACTAAATTTTGGTCAAATTCAACAAAAATTACACTGCTCTGCTGAAATTTCATCAAGTACTGTAAAAATGTCAGTTACAAAACCGAAATTTCATTTATTTTGTTAAAATTTTGCTTATTAAGACAAATTTATACTGATAACTGTCATATTTTCAATTATTTCTACCGAATTTCGGTGTAATATAACAATATTTCAACTGTTTTTACATGACTTGTTGGACCCCGTGATAATTCCAATGATTTTGTCAAAATTTCATTTATTGAGCCAATATTACAATGCCAACTGTCAAATTTTCATTTATTTCTACTAAATTTTGGTCGATTTTAATCAAATTTCACTAATTCTGCTGAAATTTCAATTTTTTAAAGTACTGTAAACATTTTAGTCACCCTATCAAAATTTCATTTATAGAGTTAAAATTACAATGATAACTGCCAAATTTTCAATTATTTCTACTAAATTTAAGTTGTATTTAACAATATTTTAAATTATTTCTACTAAATTTCAGTCGAATTTAATAAAATTTCATCTGTTCTGCTGAAATTTTATCAAGTACTGTAAAAATATCAGTCACCCCGTCAAAATTTGATTTATTGAGTCAAAATTACAATAATAACTGTCAAATTTTCAATTATTTTTACTAAATTTCGGTTGAATTTAACAAAATTTTAACTGTTCTGTTGAAATTTCATCAAGTACTGTAAAAAATTCAGATGCCCCGTGAAAATTTCACTTATTTTGTCAAAATTTAATTTATTGACTCGAAATTAGAAGATAACTGTCATATTTTCAATTATTTCTACTAAATTTCGATCGAATTTAACAAAATGTCTACTGTTCTACTGAAATTTCATCAAGTACGGTAAAATAATCAATTACCTCGTCAAATTTTCAATTATATCTACTAAATTTCGACCAAAAATAATAAAATTTAAACTGTTCTCCTGAAATTTTATCAAGTACTGTAAAAATATCAGTCCACCAGTCAAAATTTCATTTATTGAGTCAAAATAACAATGATAACTGCCAAATTTTCAATTATTTCTACTAAATTTCTGTTGAACTTAATAAAATTTCAACTGTTCCGTTGAAATCACATCAAGTACTGTAAAAATTTCAGGTGCCCTTTGAAAATATCAATTATTTTGTCAAAATTTCATTTATTCAGTCAGAATTACAATGACAACTGTCAAATTTTTAATTATTTCTGCTAAATTTCGGTCGAGTTTGACAACATTTAAACTTTTCTACTGATATTTCATTAAGTTCGTTAAAAAAATTAATTACCCCGTCAAAATTTCAATTATTTTATCAAAATTTCACTTATTGAGTTCAAATTACAACAATAACTGTAAAAATTACAATAATAACTATAAAATTTATAATCATCTCTACTAAATTTCAGTCGAATTTAACTAAATTTCAACTGTTCTGCTGATATTTCATCAAGTACTGTAAACATTTTAATAGCCCCGTGAAAATTTCCATTATTTTGTCAATATTTCATTTATTGAGTCGAAATTAGTAGATAACTCTCAAATTTTCAATTATTTCTACTAAATTTTGGTCGAATTTAACAAAAGTTCAACTGTTCTGTGTTGATATTTCATCAAGTACTGTAGAAAATTCAGATATCCCGTGAAAATTTCAATTAATTTGTCAAAATTTCATTTATTGAGTCAAAATTACAATGCTAACTGTCAAATTTTCATTTATTTCTTCTAATTTTTTATCAATTTTTATCAAACGTCAACTGTTCTACTAAAATTTGATCAAGTACTTTAAAAATTTCAGTTACCCCGTCAACATTTCAATATTCTTTCATTATTTCTGCATATTATCTCATTTTACCAAAAATTCCGTAAAGACTTAACGAATGTTTGGTCATTGCTTAACAATTTTTAATCATATATAGTAAAATTAACATTATTTTGCAAAAAAAACATTAATTACCAGTTTTCATTTTAGAAATACAATTTTATGGGAAATCAAATTTTCCGCAAACAAAAGAAAACCAAAATCCGAATTCTAATGTTTTGATTTTAAAAAGATCTTAATGGAAATTGACAATCGAAAGTTATACAGGTCAAGTCTCTGTTTATAATTTATTATAAAAACAATATTTATTATTATGTATATTATTCAAAGCTTGAATTTTATTTTAAAAAATTTAAAGATTTTAACCAAAATTAACACAAAATCTAGAGACTATTATTGGCAACCGAAAGGCATACTTTACAAATGTCAAGTTTTTGTTTATATTTTAACGCTAAAATTTTATAAAAAAATAAATGTTTACAATAAGTCATAGAAATTAAAAATAAATCTAGAGACAAGAGTTTGCAACTTAAATTCTTAGGTGTCAAGTTTCGGTTTTAATGTTTTCGATCATATCTAAAGTAATAATGTGTTTTTACTTATTTCTTATGCAGTTTTTCAAAATTCTGTTGCTTTGGGACTTTAAACACCATATTTTGACAGGTCTTTTAAAAATAATTTTGAAAATTTATTTCATTTGTATATTGTTTTGCAATTTTTGCAATTATAATGTGTCAAGTTATGGGAGTTATTAGAAAATAATAATGTAGGTACTCTTTAGGTTTCCAATTCGAATATTTTGTGCTGGCTTGCTAAATTTGATGGAGCTTTTGATAAGATGAACTGCAGGGATTTAAAATCTTTCTGTTTTTGCTTCTTTTTTTTGGATGAGTTATAACTTTACCGCACAGGAATAACTGCGGTTTGAATGCCAATTAGTTACATTAACGAGGAAGCTAATTGCTCAATTAGACTAATTAACATGTATTTTGCGGGAAGAATGCTGAGCGAGTCGTAAACGGAGAAGATGCCCCTTAAGAAACGCATAAAGTCCGGCATGGTGCGTATTTGAATGGGACTCGCTGAATCCTTATATGGTGGAAATCTGAAATTATCCTCGAGTCGTGCGGCGCGATAGGGCATCTGTCCGTCTTTACAGGTACCCTCATGTGCTGGCAGTAATAATCAAGCCGATATATTTTATAGACGATGCATCTAATGCATTGGGTTAGTATGTCTCTATGTCTGCTGGTACGTCTGCGCCGCTAACGAAGTTTTCTCCTCTTTTTCTCGTCTTCGCGGCGTGCGTTTTATTGCCCTGGACGTCTATTTGCTCGCTTTATCGGCCGATGCATACGGGGCAGATGCGGGTATTTTTGCGCTAGACCAGTCGCGACTATAAATAGAGCCCGGCAATTACCATTTACATATTTGCGCACACTTATTAGCCGGGCGAGTGGCGATAATTTTTCAGCTCAAATCGCTTCATGCGTCCGGTGCTGGCAGATATCCTTCGACGACTTTATTGCGGGGGAAATCAAGGAATCCCAATAGAAGCCTCCTAATGAACGCACATGAAATTCCCTGGACGTTCTGCAGTCAGTAGATGGCATCAGATGCCCTCCTCTTATGCAGATAACTATCGACAAATATTTGCCAGTCGAGAGGTTTCAATATGCGAGATGCTGGAGGAGATTACCCAAAGAATGGGAATGAAAACAGCATCCCGCCGGGGCCCGTTTTTGTTGCCGCCAGGCGCACAAAGGGAGGAACCGAATGTGTGGCTCATAATGCATACACTTTTCTGTGTATTACTTACGGCGACGAACCCTTTTCTTCCCTTCGCCGATATATGTGAGCCGAAATGACATCCGCTGAATGGACCGACGGCGAGGGCCCCACAATGGGGGCCCCGGGAATCGGCGACAAACAGATCGCCCATAGAAGAACGGGAGCAAGTGAAATATTCGCTTAAGATCGGCCAGCAAGAGATACGAGCCATTGGAGGTCGTGGGATTTACAGGTGATCGATTGTAGTGCACCACGTTGCTAATTTTGGGGATTGTGTGGGCAAAATTGTAAAGCACAATCGTTAGAATTCGCAGATCTTAACAAAACCGTCAGTTTTTGTACAAATATTTAAGTCTTCTTCCTCTATGTTGGAAATATATAGAGAGACCAAAATTATACATGGATGGAAGCCAATGAAATGAAGAGGAAGCTACAAATAAATAAAAATATTGGTAGACGGAGTACGGGAAGATCTGAAACACTCAGAGATATAAACTGAAAATGAAGACTAAAAGACTAAAAGAGGCTAAAATCCCAGTAACTTTCCCAGCAATTTTCTTCCATTTCGATCTATCCTCTGACATTTTCTCCAATTACTAACTCGAACTTAACAGGAAGATACACTTCGAGATAGAAACTGAAGATAAAAGACACAGGATAGATCGAAATAGAAAAATTATACATGAGTGGAAGCCAATGGAAAGCAGATGAAGAAGCAGAAAGAGAAAAATTTTAAATCACCATCAAAATAGAATTCACGAAATCGTCTGTGTCTGTACAAAATTTGAAACTTCTTCCTTTGCGTTGGAAGTTAATAGAGAAACTAAAATGATACATGGTTGGAAAACATTAGATTATTCTCTATTCATCTATTTTCCATTGGCTCCCACTCATGTATTATTTTTGTTTCTCTATTTGCTTGTATTCTCTCTAAGTATCCCTAAGTAGTAATCCTCTATGATTTCACCAACTAGAATATATCCCGTTCTTGATTCTTATATTTTATTTATCGAAGGCCCATTTATATTGCCATGGCTAATTAATATCGCCAAACATTTTTTCAAGATTCATGGAAACTTTGCATTTATCATATTTAACAACATTTTAATTATTCTACCAGCATTTCATTAATTACTGTCATCAACATTTTAGTTACATTTGCCAAAAATTTAATGATTACTATCGAAATGTCACTGAAAAATTTCCAATCGTTTCTGTCAAAATTGCATAGACAATTACGATCAAATTTTCAATAATATTTAAAAAATATCATATACTTTTATTAAACTTATATTTATTGAGTCAAAATTATAATGATAACAGTCAAATTTTCAATTATTTCTATTAAATTTCAGTCAAATTTAACAATATTACAATTTCTCTGCTGAAGTTCTATCAAGTACTCTAAAAATTTTATTTATCGAGTGAAAATAAGTGTTAACTGTGAAATTTTTAATTATTTTTAGTAAATTTCGTTCCAATTTATCAAAATTTCAACTGTTCTACTGAAATTTCATCAAGTACTGTACAAATTTCAGTTACCACGTCAAAATTTTAAATATTTTGTTAAAATTTAATTTATTCACTCAATATTAAAATTATATCTGTAAAATTTTGTATTGTGAGTGAAAATTACAATGATTACTGTCAAATTTTTAATTATTTCTAGTAAGTTTCGTTCCAACTTTACAAAATTTCAACAGTTCTGCTGAAATTATATCAAGTACTGTAAAAATTTCAGTTACCACGTCAAAATTTTAAATATTTTGTTAAAATTTCATTTATTCGCTCAATATTAAAATTATATCTTTACAATTTTCAATTATTTCTACTAATTTCGGTCGAATTTAACATAATTTCAATTATTCTGCTGAAATTTCATCAAGTACTGTACAAATTTCAGTTACCCCAAAAAAATTCAATTATTTAACGAAAATTTCATATAGGTATTGAGTGAAAATTACAATAATTACTGTAATTTTTTTAATTATTTCTAGTAAGTTTCGTTACAATTTAACAAAATTTCAACAGTTCTGCTGAAATTATATCAAGTACTGAAATAATTTAAGTTACCCCGTCAAATTTTTAGATCATTTGTTAAAATTTCATTTATAGGCTCAAAATTAAAATTAAAACTGTAAAATTTTCAATTATTTCTACTAATTTCGGCCCAATTTAACATAATTTCAATTGTTCTGCTGAAATTTCATCAAGTCCTGTAAAAAATTTAGTTGCCCTGTCAAAATTTCAATTATTTTGTCAAAATTTCATTTAGTGGGTCAAAATTACAATTATAACTGTCAAATTTTCAGTTATTTCTATAAAATTTCGGTCTAATTTAACAATATTTCAACTGTCTGCTAAAATTTCGTCCAGTGCTGTAAGAATTTCAGTCACCCCGTCAAAATTTTAATTATTTTGTCTAAATTTCATTTATAGAGTCAAAATTACAATGGTAACTGGCAACTTTTAACATTTCTATTGAATTTCGGTCGAATTTAATAAAATTTCAACTGTTCTGCTGAAATATCATCAAGTACATCACGAATTTCTTTCAAAACTTCTGTTATATTTACCAAAATGGTCACTGTTTTATCAAGTTTCAATGATTACTCTTAATTTTTCATGTTTTTGGTAAAAATTTCAATGAAAACTGATAAATTTTTGAATATTGCTCCACATTTTTTCAAAATATTTAATAATATCATTATTATTCTGCAAAAAACTATGAATTTCTTTCAAAATTTCTGTTCTGTTCTGTTCTGTTCTGTTCTGTTCAAAATTTACCAAAATTCGCACTGTTCTGTCAAGTTTCAATGATTACTCTCAATTTTTCATGTTTTTGGTAACAATTTCAATGAAAACTGACAAATTTTTGGATATTGCTTCACAATTTTTCAATATATTTAATAATATCATTATTATTCTGCAAAAAAATCATGAATTTTTTGCAAAGTTCTGTTATATTTTCCAAAATGCCCACTGTTCTGTCTAGTTTCAATGACTACTCTCAATTATTACATTTTTTTGGTAAAAATTGCAATGAAAACTGACAATTTTTTGACAATTGATTCAGAATTATTATTCATATTTAATAAAATCGTCATTATTCTGCAAAAAATCAATAATATCTCTCAAAATTTCTGTTATATTTACCTAAATGCCTACTGTTTCATGAAGTTTCAATGATTACTCTCAATTTTTCATGTTTTTGATAAAAATTTCAATGAAGCTGATAAAATTTTGTATATTGCTTTACAATTTTTCAATATATTTAATAATATCATTATTATTCTGCAAAAAAATCTTTAATTTCTTCCAAAATTTCCGTTATATTTACCAAAATACTCATTGTTCAGTCAATTTTCAATGACTACTCTCAACTTTTCATGTTTTTGGTAAAAATTTCAATGAAAACTGACAAATTTTTGGTAATTGGTTGAGAATTTTGAGTTATATTTAATAAAATCATCATTATATCATTAATAATATTTACCAAAATGCCCACTGTTTTACGAAGTTTCAATGATTACTCTCAATTTTTCATGTTTTTGATAAAAATTTCAATGAAAACTGACAAATTTTTATATATTTCTTCACAATTTTTCAATATATTTAATAATATCATTATTATTCTGCAAAAAAATCATAAATCTTTCAAAACTTCTATTATATTTACCAAAATGCCCACTGTTTTGTGAAGTTTCAATGATAAATCTCAATTTTTCATGTATTTGGTAAAAATTTCAATGAAGACTTAACCATTTTTGGTAATTGCTTCACAATTTTTAATCATACTTAATTAAATCATTATTATTCTGCAAAAATATTATTAATTTCTTCCAAAATTTCAGTTATATTTACCAAAATGCCTATTGTTCAGTTGTTTCAATGATTACTCTCAATTTTTCACGATTTTGGTAAAAATTGCAATAATTGACAACTTTTTGGTAATTGATTCAGAATTTTTACTGATATTTAAAAAAAATCATCATTATTCTGCAAAAAAAATCATTAATATTTGTAAAATTTTCGCTATATTTACTAAAATGCCCATTGTTCAGTCAAGTTTCAATGACTACTCTCAATTTTTCATTTTTTTGCTAAAAATTGCAAAGAAAACTGACAAATGTTTGGTAATTGGTTCAGAATATTTAATCATGTTTAACAATATCATCATTATTCTGAAAAACTAATTAATACCTTTCAAAACTTCTGTTTTATTTACAAAAATGCCGACTGTTCTGTAAAGATTCAACAATTACTCTCAATTTTTAATGTTTTTTGTAGAAATTTCAATGAAAACTGACAAATTTTTGGTAATTGGTTCAGATTTTTTAATGATATTTAGTCCTGGCTAATATATCATGTAATACAACCAATAAATAGTATTAATATTGATAAGCTGATTATTCTGATAGTACTATCGAAATATGAAACATTAGAAATTCTTCCTGAATCATCTAAAACAAAAATAATCTCTATAACTACCTATTGGATTGTAATTTTATTTAGCTAATTATCTTTTAATATATTAATAATTAAGTACGAACAAAATGATAGGCCAGTTTTTGATTAATTTCTACTCAAATTTGAGATATATGAGAGATCCATATCTATTTCGTTTCATTTTATGTCCATTTCTAAGGGATCTACCATAATCCCTTAAAATTGGATATAAAATGAAATGAAATACAAATATTAACTTAATTTTTATACCCGCAAGTTAAAGCAAGTAAACTTTGATGACAAAAAACAAATAAATATGTCTACGATTTGCTAATTAGAAGTGATTAAAGCTCTCAATTCATTAGGCCTAATTACCTAATTAATCAGCTCGCGGGTAATTTATTATTGCGGCATCGAAACGCAGAAGATTTCACTCACCGACATTTAATTACACCGAACGATTGTACACGTAGCCCGGAAATTTGAATACGCCTGACGTGAGCACCATTAAGCCCGAAATTTCCTCAATTAAGACTGCAACCGCTGATAAGTCCCATGGGCAGATCGATGGCCGTCGTTAGTTTAATTAATTGCGTTCCGATAAATCGATACAGTTTGCATTCCTCAAATTCACGGCAAAGGAGAAATTTTCAGCTTGATTTTTAATTGAATACCAGGTAATTACCTAAAACTCAAACGGAGATCGAAGATGATAATTCTAAGGGTTTTAGAGCATGGATGATAATTGAATTCACTGACGATTAATTTGGTCGTTTAGATCTTTTTGTTTTATAATTAGATAGATTTGTTCGATTTTAGATTTAGATAGATTTTGTAGATTTTATATTTTTTGTTTCAGATTTTAGATTTAGATACATTTGTTAGGTTTTAGATTTAGATAAATTTTGTAGATTTTATATTTTTTGTTTCAGTTTATATTTAGATATATTTGTTAGATTTTAGATTTAGATAGATTTGTTAGATATTAGATTTAGATCGACTTTAAACCGGTTGTAAATATAAATTATAAATAAATATTAAAAACAAGAATTAAGCAAACACTTAGATGAACTTGTAATATTTTAAATTTTGATTGATTGTCAAGATTTTATATTTTTTGTTTCACATTTTAGATTTAGTTAGATATGTTAGATTTTAGATTTAAATAGATTTTTTTTTATTTTAGATTTTTTGCTTCAGATTTTAGATTTAGATAGATTTGTTAGATTTTGGATTTAGATATTTTTTTTAGGTTTGAGGTTTTTATAGATGTACTAGTGGTGTTTGAATATCTACAATCTAAACTAACTGTAATGTCTTTTGAAATATCTTTTAATAATACATGGGACGTGCCTATTGATATGATGTACGAACCACCTACTTAAACCTGTAAATATCTTGTATTACATTAGTATGCAATCATCCGCATCCTCCCCGGCTGCAAAACGGGACCGGGAAGACCCGCTAGGTCCTCGAAATCGCGGGGGAACCTAACAGTAATCCCCCTGTAACGCAAACCCAACAGTAACCCCGTGCAAAAAAAAATACAATCATTCACATCCCTAACTGTACCTTCATGAGGGGTTGAGCTGCTCTTGGGCATTGAAGGGTGGTCGCGTAACGCAGCACGTGTGCAGATCGCCTCTTTTGCGCGCGCCAAAGTGCGCGAAGAGCAGGTGGTGCGTAACGTAACACCGCGTAATTACCATCGGAAAGTGGGTCGCAGATGCGTGGTAAATAGGTTAGAGAGCAGAGAGATCTCCGAAGAGATATGGGGGCATGTGCACGCGCGCGAGAAGGACGTCTCGCGGGTTTGCGGTAATAATTAGCGCCCCAGAGGCTTCCCCGAAAGCGCCTCGAGGGGGTGTCTCGGCGCTAATTGCGCGAAGAATTTTGCACGAAAAGTGAAGGCAGGTATGCAAATAAGAGAAGACGTGGAGACGTATATCCTTATTCTTGCGTTATATAAAGTTGATTGGTGCCAGTGCAGCTGGATGCAAAATGTATGCATTAAGAACGAAACAAAGAGATACCACAAGTACTAAAACACATATTAATAGTAGTGGTTACTGTACAGTAATAGTACTGAAGTACTGCAGAATTAGTACTGTAATATATACACCACACAATTTGATAACGAAAGTGAAATTATATACAGCATGTAACTTAACATAACATAGCATAACATAACCCAACATAGCAAAACATAACATAACCTGACCTAACCATACCTAACCTAACCTAACCTACAACTTCAATCAAGCATGTAGCATGTATGTAGCAAAATAATCAAAAATACGTATAGAGAAATATTTTTCCAATTTGCACTGTTACATGAACTCTTAAAATAATATTTTTTGACTTTAGAAGTTAATAAATAGGCCATTACATAAGTTAAAAAAATAAAATTTTAACAGCGTAATAAGTGGCTATCTGACTCACAAATTCCGCAAACAGATGGCAAAAATTTGTATTTTTGCTCAAATGAAACGCCATTATGTAACACCGTACCGGAGACTCTATGCTGCATCAAGCGACGAACCCAAACGCAATTTTTTTAGTTTTCTCGTTATAAATAAGCCATTACATAACTTACACAAATAATTTTTTCATAGTGTATTTAGTAGCTATCTGGCTTCCAACTTCCGTGAATAGTTTGTAAAAATTTCAATTTTTGTAAAAATGGGGCGCCTTTATGTAACAAGGTGCTGGAGACCCAATGCCTGAAAAAACTCAAAATTGTCATTTTAAGTTTTTTTAGTATTTGGTAGCCAATTTATATATAATCAGTATCACTCCTACCATATAATGGTGTAGGGTATCTAATACAGTGTTTTTTTTTACATATGTTCAAATTTTGCTCACTCCTTTTTGTTTTTCGCCATTGTTCTTGCCTCTGCCCATGATTTTCCTCTGTTTTTCAGAATCTCGTTTATGGAGTTGTTCCATGTTTGTCTTGGTTTTCCTGTACTTCTTCGTTTTCAAGGTCTGGCTTCCCACATTCTCTTAACTGGCCTTGTGTTTCTCAATCTTTGTAGATGACCCCCACTAGCTCAGTTTTCTTCTTGCCATAAATTCCTCTAGCGATTCTGGTAGCCAATTTACTGGATTTAAATCATCGAATACTCTACACACCAGTTGGCCTCCCATTTATTTTTTTGTCTTCCGTAATTGTATATTAACTAATATTAAATCGTGTTTTTGAAAAACATGTTTTATAGTTGTGTGTATTAAATTTTTACAAGGTTCAATTTTAAGCAGTTAATGGTAATTTGGAATATATTATACACGCATTAACATAAATGTAACTATAATCTGCTTTACTTATTGTATATTCTGCCGTTTAAAAATTTAAAATAAGCCCTCCGACATTACATCAACCACTTAATTATTAAAATAAACGCATTTTAATGCGATTCTCTGTGTGAGGTAGTAAATCATGCAGATTTGTGCCCTGAAATTGCAAAAAGAAGTGATTACGCCAATTCGTTTGCACGCGTTGATGTTTCGGAAAAAAACGAAGCACTCGTCCGTGCCTCGTACGTATTAGTGTCTAGCCCGATCTCAATTTATAAATATCCCTCCTTACCTGCATAAATATGTAAATATCGCAAACGCTCCAGAATCTAATCGACTTATGCGAGCGCAGATTATGCATATTTGCACCTCGTAAATTTGAGCGTCGATTTGCATAGGCGTGCTCGTCGGTGGCACAGTCATTATCGTCACCCTCCGGCTTACGGCGGGGAATACATTACGCTCTTTTTTCGGCACGACAAAAATCGGGGGGTGAATATTTTAATTACCCGTTTTTATGCGGCTTCATAAATATTAACGACCACTCGAGCGCCGCCGATCTGCAGGCTAATTTTTTAATTAATTCAGAGAGGCGTCGCGCAAAGAGCGCCTCAGGTAGCCGAGGCCATTGTGCAGCCGAGGCCCAGTTTAGAGCGCGGATTAACATCAGAATGGGGTTTCGCCGGAGCACGTGATGTGCGCCCGAACAATGCGGCCCGACCGAAAAGTGGAGCGCAATAAATAATGGGTGCATGCGAGGGTAGTTTTCGGGAGATATACGGGTGCCCAGGTATGGGCGCATTAATTTTTTCCTTCTGCGCTGCCTGTTGATGCCAATGCGATGGTGCAAACCCACGGCGGAATCTTGTTCCGCGGAAGGTTGGCAGGGAGAGACCCACTCTCGCACAATGAAAATGGTAATTCGTTGATGTTTTATGGATGCACGGAATGATGAGGAATGGTCCGTGTCGAAAGTAGAACATGAGACCTGAATACTTAAGTACCGTACAGAGTGACTACGAAGTAGGCTAAAAATGGATGCAAAAATAAAATCACTACTCAAAATAATTTGCTGATAAATGATGAAGAAAATGTTTCGAACTGATGGACCAAATACATAGCACTAGCACTTACTTGCTAACTTTTGCCATTATTTTTCTGAAAATTTTAAAAATTCTGAAACTAGCATTGTCTAAAGATACTTCCTCTGAAAACTTGACAGAGAGCATTCCTTAAATAAGTAAGAAAATCGAGTTTATATATAATCGAAATTAATTTTCCAAATTGGCAAGAATCGGTTATCTGTCACTGAAACTCCTGAAAATTTATCCAAAGTTATTTTAAAATGTTTATGTCAGATTTGCATACATTTACTATACCTGTAGATGCTTCCTCTGAAAATTTGACAAAGAGCATGTCTCAAATAAGTCAGAGAATCTAGTTATTAACTTTCCAAATTGGCAAGAATCTGTTATCTGTCACTGAAATTCCTGAAAATGTATCCAACGAATATTTTGCAAATGTTATGCCAGCTTTGCATACAGTATGACTAAAGGTAATTCCTATGAAAATTTAACGACGAGTTAAATGAGTAAGAAAATCAAATATTTAACTTTCTAAGTTGATCGGATTTTTATAAATATTCAGGGTTGATTTACTACCCTCCAACGGCAAATTTGTAAGTGTCACTTACAGGGTATATTCACAAACCCTTTAGGTCTAAGATACACAAATTTCATTCAGCGACAATTTTTTTATGATATTTTTAAATATTCTGAATGTTCAACTTTTCGAGTTGACCAGTTATCAGTCACTGAAATTTTTGAAAATTTATCTGTCAGCAATATTGATTTTTTTTTTCAGATCTGTATACAGTATGCCTAAAGATAAATCCTCTGAAAATTTGATCACGAGTACATCTCAAATAAGTGAGAAAATCGAAATCTTAACCTAACCGAGTTCATCGGAATATTGCAATTATTCAGGGTTGATTTACTACCCTCCAACGGAAAATTGGTAAGTCTCACTTACAAGGTATATTCATAGACCCTTTAGGTCTAACATACATAAGTTTCAGTTTGCGACAATTTGATGCACACTTTTTATAATATTTTTAAATATTCTGAATGTTCAACTTTCCTAGCTGAACAGTTATCAGTCACTGAAATTTCTGAAAATTTGTCTGTCGGAAATTTTGAAAAATATTTGCCAGATCTGTATACAGTATGCCTAAAGATAAGTCCTCTGAAAATTTGACCACGAGTACATCTCAAATCAGTGAGAAAATCGAGATCTTAACTTAACAGAGTTAATCGGAATATTACAATTATTCAGGGTTGATTTACTACCCTCCAGCGGAAAATTGGTAAGTGTCACTTACAGGTTATATTTATTGCCTTATTTTATATATTTTTATATTATTATTATTTTTTATTGTTTTGTGTTATACAACCCCTTACTTCACAGAATGTGGGGTGCAAATCTAGCTCGCCTCCACGTGGTGCACCCTGGGTAATGCTAAAAAGCTAGAATGATTAGTAGATGGAAATCTACTGATATCTTCATTATTTTTCATACATGAATTACTCTTTTTTTTTTCGTTTTTTCTTCTCCTGAAAATATAGGACAAAGTGCTGAGGGGGTGAGAGAACTTACCTTGTAAGTCTTTCAGTACTTTGGCCTCTATAGTCCTCAACAAACACATAATTTATTGTATATGACGAAATGTGTGACGAAATGATGATAATGTGTAGTAATCGCAATACGATAAATAAATATATAAATACAGGGTAAATTTCACCTGCATATTCTTTTCAAGTAGATGGGAACGCGAACCTAGGACCTTTGGGTCACCGAGTTACTGCTTAGCCCAAATTTAGCGAGGCTGCAAATGTTATTGCCATATTTACCTTCAATTGATTTTTTTGCGTTTGGGTTCGTCGCTTGACGCAGCATAGGATCTCCAGCACTGAATTACATAACGGCTTGTAATTTTTTTCAGAACTAAAATTTTTTCAAACTGCTTCCGGAATTTGAAAGCCAGATAGCTATTTTCTATACAGTAAAAAAATTGCCATTGTAACTTGTATAATTATATACGTATTAACGCGCCAATCGCAAATATTGTTATATCAAAAAGTGGGCACATAACTGATTTGATTACTTGAAAATTTTACATTAATTTTACAATTTAACTTTGTAATATTATATGTCTGGAATTTTTTTAATATTTCAGATAAATAAACATATAAAAACTAGCACTGACATTTGACATTTTGACGTGAGAAAAAAATAGCACTGACATTTGATATTTTGACGTTAGAAAAAAACATAACTTTATTGACTTGATTATCTGAAACTTCTTCATTATTTTTACTAGTTTAACTTTTTAAAAAATTGGCTCGATTTATTGTAATAAAAATGCTAATAATAATTATGATGGTATTGAGCTTGTGATAATATAATATATATCTTGGAATTTTTCATATATTTCAGATAAATATGCATATAAAAACTAGCACTGACATTTGACATTTTGACGTGAGAAAAAAATAGCACTGACATTTGTCATTTTGACGTTAGGAAAAAAAACACAACTTTATTGACTTGATTATCTGAAAATTCTACATTAATTTTACTCGTTTAACTTTTTCAAAAATTGGCTCGATTTATTATAATAAAAATGCTAATAATTATTATGTTGATTTTGAGCTTGTGATAATATAATGTATGTCTTGGATTTTTTCATATATTTCAGATAAATAAACATATAAAAACTAGCACTGACATTTGGCATTTTGACGTAAGAAAAAAAATAGCACTGACATTTGATATGTTGACGTTAGGAAAAGAAACACAACTTTATTGACTTGATTATCTGAACATTCTTCATTATTTTTACTCGTTTAACTTTTTAAAAAATTGGCTCGATTTATTGTAAGAAAAATGCTAATAATAATTATGATGATTTTGGGCTTGTGATAATATAATATATGTCTTCGATTTTTTCATATATTTCAGATAAATAAACATATAAAAACTAGCACTGACATTTGACATTTTGACGTGAGAAAAAAAAATAGCAGTGACATTTGATATTTTGACGTTCGAAAAATAAACACAACTTTATTGACTTGATTATCTGAACATTCTTTATTATTTTTACTCGTTTAACTTTTTAAAAAATTGGCTCGAGTTATTATAATAAAAATGCTAATAATAATTATGATGATTTTGAGCTTGTGATAAAATAATATATGTATTGGATTTTTTTCATATATTTCAGATAAATAAACATATAAAAACTAGCACTGACATTTGGCATTTTGACGTGAGAAAAAAAAATAGCAGTGACATTTGATATTTTGACGTTAGAAAGAAAAACACAACTTTATTGACTTGATTATCTGAAAATTCTTCATTGTTTTTACTCGTTTAACTTTTTAAAAAATTGGCTCAATTTATTGTAATAAAAATGCTAATAATAATTATGATGATTTTGAGCTTGTGATAATATAATATATGTCTTGGATTTTTTCATATATATTAGATAAATAAACATATAAAAACTTGCACAGACATTTGTCATTTTGACGTGAGAAAAAAATAGCACTGACATTTGATATTTTGACGTTAGAAAAATAAACACAACTTTATTGACTTGATTATCTGAAAATTCTTCAATAATTTTAATCGTTTAACTTTTTAAAAAAATGGCTCGATTTATTGTAATAAAAATGTTAATAATAATTATGATGATTTTGAGCTTGTGATAATATAATATATGTCTTGGATTTTTTCATATATTTCAGATAAATAAGCATATAAAAACTAGCACTGACATTTGACATTTTGACGTGAGAAAAAAAAAATAGCAGTGACATTTGATATTTTGACTTTAGAAAAAAAAACACAACTTTATTGACTTGATTATCTGAACATTCTTCATTATTTTTACTCGTTTAACTTTTAAAAAAATTGGCTCGATTTATTGTAAGAAAAATGCTAATAATAATTATGATGATTTTGAGCTTGTGATAATATAATATATGTCTTCGATTTTTTCATATATTTCAGATAAATAAACATATAAAAACTAGCACTCACATTTGACATTTTGACGTGAGAAAAAAAATAGCACTGACATTTGATATTTTGACGTTAGAAAAAAAAACACAACTTTATTGACTTGATTATCTGAACATTCTTTATTATTTTTACTCGTTTAACTTTTTAAAAAATTGGCTCGAGTTATTATAATAAAAATGCTAATAATAATTATGATGATTTTCAGCTTGTGATAAAATAATATATGTATTGGAATTTTTTCATATATTTCAGATAAATAAACATATAAAAACTAGCACTGACATTTGACATTTTGACGTGAGAAAAAAATAGCACTGACATTTGACATTTTGACATTAGAAAAAAAAACAACTTTATTGACTTGATTATCTGAAAATTCTTCATTGTTTTTACTCGTTTAACTTTTTCAAAAATTGGCTCGATTTATTGTAATAAAAATGCTAATAATAATTATGATGATTTTGAGCTTGTGATAATATAATATATGTCTTCGATTTTTTCATATATTTCAGATAAATGAACATATAAAAACAGCACTGACATTTGACATTTTGACGTGAGAAATTAATGGCACTGACATTTGATATTTTGACGTTAGAAAAAAAAACACAACTTTATTAACTTGATTATCTGAACATTCTTCATTATTTTTACTCGTTTAACTTTTTCAAAAATTGGCTCGATTTATTGTAAGAAAAATGCTAATAATAATTATGTTGATTTTGAGCTTGTGATAATATAATATATGTCTTGGATGTTTTCATATATATCAGATAAATAAACATATAAAAACTAGCACTGACATTTGACATTTTGACGTGAGAAAAAAATAGCACTGACATTTGATATTTTGACGTTAGAAAAAAAAAGCACAACTTTATTGACTTGATTATCTGAAAATTCTTCATTATTTTTACTCGTTTAACTTTTTAAAAAATGGCTCGATTTATTGTAATAAAAATGCTAATAATAATTATGATGATTTTGAGGTTGTGATAGTATAATATATGTCTTGGATTTTTTCATATATATCAGATAAATAAACATATAAAAACTAGCACTGACATTTGGCATTTTGACGTGAGAAAAAAATAGCACTGACATTTGATATTTTGATGTTCGAAAAAAACACAACTTTATTGACTTGATTATCTGAACATTCTTCATTATTTTTACTCGTTTAACTTTTTAAAAAAATTGCTCGATTTATTGTAATAAAAATGCTAATAATAATTATGATGATTTTGAGCTTGTGATAATATAATATATGTCTTCGATTTTTTCATATATTTCAGATAAATGAACATATAAAAACAGCACTGACATTTGACATTTTGACGTGAGAAAACAATGGCACTGACATTTGATATTTTGACGTTAGAAATAAAAACACAACTTTATTGACTTGATTCTGAAAATTCTTCATTACTTTTACTCGTTCAACTTTTAAAAAAATTGGCTCGATTTATTGTAATAAAAATGCTAATAATAATTATGATGATTTTGAGATTGTGATAGTATAATATATGTCTTCGATTTTTTAATATATATCAGATAAATAAACATATAAAAACTAGCACTGACATTAGACATTTTGACGTGAGAAAAAAATAGCACTGACATTTGACATTTTGACGTTAGAAAAAAATATACAACTTTATTGACTTGATTATCTGAAAATTCTTTATTATTTTTACTCGTTTAACTTTTTAAAAAATTGGCTCGATTTATTGTAAGAAAAATGCTAATAATAATTATGTTGATTTTGAGCTTGTGATAATATAATATATGTCTTGGATGTTTTCATATATATCAGATAAATAAACATATAAAAACTAGCACTGACATTTGACATTTTGACGTGAGAAAAAAATAGCACTGACATTTGATATTTTGACGTTAGAAAAAAAAAGCACAACTTTATTGACTTGATTATCTGAAAATTCTTCAATAATTTTAATCGTTTAACTTTTTAAAAAAATGGCTCGATTTATTGTAATAAAAATGTTAATAATAATTATGATGATTTTGAGCTTGTGATAATATAATATATGTCTTGGATTTTTTCATATATTTCAGATAAATAAGCATATAAAAACTAGCACTGACATTTGACATTTTGACGTGAGAAAAAAAAAATAGCAGTGACATTTGATATTTTGACTTTAGAAAAAAAAACACAACTTTATTGACTTGATTATCTGAACATTCTTCATTATTTTTACTCGTTTAACTTTTAAAAAAATTGGCTCGATTTATTGTAAGAAAAATGCTAATAATAATTATGATGATTTTGAGCTTGTGATAATATAATATATGTCTTCGATTTTTTCATATATTTCAGATAAATAAACATATAAAAACTAGCACTCACATTTGACATTTTGACGTGAGAAAAAAAATAGCACTGACATTTGATATTTTGACGTTAGAAAAAAAAACACAACTTCATTGACTTGATTATCTGAAAATTCTTCATTATTTTTACTCGTTTAACTTTTTAAAAAATTGGCTTGATTTCTTGAAAATTTTGCATTATTTTTACTAGTTTAACTTTGTAAAATTATATATCTTGAATTTCTTTATGTATTTAAGGCAAAAAAACATTAAAAAATAGTCTTTTGACGTTGTCAAAAATTGAAAAAAGCTGAAATTTATGGAAATAACTTACTCAGTCAATGAGTCCACGATTATAAAAATATATTTTTAGTCATGTTACTTGTGAAATAGTATTGGCATTTAACGTTGTCAAAAATTGAAAAATATGCTGAAATTTATAGAAATAACCCAATCAATGAATCCACGATTATACGCAATATAATATATATATATATATATATATATATATATATATATATATATATATATATATATTACGCAAATAAGAATGAACTGACTCGTCCAGTTCGTTCGAGAAGAAACGTTTGAGAACGTTTTTTGTGATTATTTAAAAGTTTTTTGAAAATGGTTCAAATTTGCTGCCCTCGTCATATATTTTTTAATAATTTTACGACTTTTTGTTGTCTAAAATTGAAAGAATATCAGAAATTTAAGGAAATAACTGAATGAGTCCACGATTAAAAAAAAGTTTAATCATGTAACTTGTGAACACTAGTGTAAACAAGTGTGAACTGACTGAAGTTTTTTGATTTAATAGAAAATGTAATGTAAAACGTTTTTGTGATTATATCTAAAGTTTTTTTTAAATGGTACAAATTTGCTGTCCGTATACCCTTTATACCATTTAGGTCTAACGTACATAAGTTTCATTGAGCGACATTTTGATGCACACTTTTTATGATATTTTTAAATATTCTGAATGTTCAACTTTCGGAGTTATCAGTCACTGAAGTTCCTGAAAATTTATTTGCCTGATATTTTGAAAATTTTATACCGGATTTGCATGCCGTAGATACTTGCTACTTCCACTTTTCAATTAACAATGATTTCTCAAAATTTCCAAGCAGCTTTTCAGAAAAAACTGCATGTTATTGCAGCACTGCAGAACATATATTCGAGTCATTATCCTGAAGATGCGTCGGCAAGTACAAAGCGGTCCAACTAAACGGGCAATTTCGCAACAATTAGCCGTTGCCTGTGCAATCGTCCGTGCAATCCTCTCGAAGATCCGATATCTTCCTCGAGATTACGCAACGTCCAAGAAGTTTGTTTACGAGCCTCTCAAGAGGACGTGTACATCCACAATCCTCTAATGGCTCGTGAAATCGCTCCGTTTGTCCGCTTTGAGCCTTGATCCGGATTGATAAGCAGGACGATAAAAGTCGCTGCTTATTGAAATTTATCGGGCTGATTTATGTCACCTCCCGGGGAATCGCGGGCGCATTCCCATGGTTAAGTAAGCCATCACAAAGAAGTCCGATGGTAGATACCACGCAGTGTGAAGCTTTAAACAAACAACGATGGACATTTACATAATGGGACCACAGTTCTCACCTAGTATCTAGTAGCAGCGCGTATACACTGCTAACTGGATTGGTGCGTGGTGCGTGGGGGTGGTGCGTGGGTGCGCGAATGTTGCTGGCAAACAATTGCGCGGTCTTCACCGGGAGCTCTTTTGGTGCGTCCGAGTTATGGCTGAGTTATGGGTGCGATTGTGCCGAGAGGTCGGGGTTAACTCGGCGGCGTCTTCATGGCCGTTTCACAGTGTACGGGGCCCCAAGAAAGCCTCCTCTTGGGACTCTTGGGCCCCCGACCGCTCCACTGTTCCTCCTCAAAGAGCGTCATGAATAAAACGGCGATTTGTTTCTTGTAGATTCGGAACAAAACGCGCGCCCTCCTAGCCGATTTCACGATTTATTAATGTGCCCCATAAATCTGGCCCACGGTTTTATTCACGTCCTGGTACAGCACGCTGCCCCATTCTCTTAGCCGAGGCGCCCAACGGGGCAGGGGCTACCGCCCATCTAACAGCCGCCCGAGCACCATCGGAATTGATGGTGTTTTGATTCACGGGAAGCGTAATATATTTCCCGTGGGGCCGTGGCGTATATCATCCACGTGATGATTGATAATAATTTTCTCGCTGTGAAGGCGAACATGTTCCAAATTCACTCCTAGGGACGTGAATTATCGCCCCAAACGTCCACCACTAAGGCCACCATTCACCCGAAGACGTTGCGTAATCTCGTTAAGACCGCAAAGCCCCATTCTCTGGGGCCCTTCGGGTATGTAAAATCGCAGGAGGTGCGCTGCCATGGGCGCGAATGGTAAGCCCATTCCGGGGACAATGCTAAGCCCTGGATGCGGTTAGGGCTAATCTCTTACATAAATACCTGCCCATGCCCCGGGCATGGGCAATTATACGCGCGGGCCCTCAATGGCGTCAGTTCTTCGGCCCTCCGAAAACCAATATTTTCCCAGCGAACTGCGCTTCATTCAGTCGCTTCCAATTCCGACTTACTGGATTAACTTGAATGGGCCTCTGCAGTTTCTCGAGTAGCCAAAGCGGCTGATTTACGCCTGGACTGCTGGCTAGAATGGCGTGGCAATCACCTCTTGACTTGTGCCATATCGAGGAACAAACGCCCGCTTAACCCTTTTGTAAAAAAAAAATATTACTATAAGCGGATTCTCGGATATGACCGAAAATAACCACGTGCCAACAATTTTTTCCACAAAATATCGCACAGAACAAATATAGCTACAAAATTACCAAAACCAATTATTTAGATTTCATTTTTACAAAGAATTAAAAAAATCACTTATATCAAAAATTTCTACGCACAAAACGTAAATATTGTGAATTGATCTAAACATTCTGAAAATACAAACCTTGAGGTACATTTTTACTTTTGCATTTTCTAATAGTATGGCGTATACTAATGTCATTGTAGAGTGAGAACATTTTAAGAAAAGTGTCATTTATACTTGTATTCATAAGTTTGTACTTATTATTAGATTCGAACAAAAAATCTAAAAAAAACAAGAATGGCGATACTTTAATTTTTACATTTTCGCGTACTATGACGTATCTTAAGAAATTTACGAAGTTATGTCATTATAGAGTGATAATAGTGTAAGAAAATAGATATTTATTACTTTTATGCATATGTTTGTACTTATTATTAGATTTAAACAAAAAATCTGTATAAACTGAAGTATGGGGATACTTAAATGTTTGCATTTTCGATTACCATGAAGTATCCTTAAAAAATGCACTAAGTTATGTCATTAATAAAGCATGGGAATACTGTATTTTTTGCATTTTCGATTACTATGAAGTATACTTAAAAAATGCACGAAGTTATGTCGTTATAGAGTGATATCATCTTAAGGAAACTGGCATTTACTACGTGCATGCATAATTTGGTATTTATTATTAGATTCAAACCAAAAATCTGTAAAAACAGAAGTTTAATAATGCTAAAATTTTTGCATTTTCGGTTACTATAACATATATTTAAGAAATACATGAAATTATGTCATTATAGAGTGATAACAGTTAAAAAAAATACATTTATTACCTGAGTGCATATTTTTGTACTTATTATTAGATTCAACCAAAAAAATCTGAAAAAACGAAGAAGGGGAAACTTTAATTTTTACATTTTCGGTTACTATGAAGTACACTTAAGACATATAGGAAGTAATGTCATTATAGAGTGATAACCGTTTTAAAAAAATGACATTTATTATCTGATTACATATTTTTGTATTTATTATTAGATTCAACCTAAAAAATCTGAAAAAACGAAGAATGGGGAAACTTTAATTTTTACATTTTGTGTTACTATGAAGTATACTTAAGAAATACACGAAGTGACGTCGTTATTGAGTGATAACAGTTTAAAAAAAAATGACATTTATTACCTGAATGCATATTTTTGTACATATTATTGGATTCAAACTAAAAATCTGAAAAGACGAAGGATGGTATATACTTTTATTTTTGCATTTTCTATTAGTATGAAGTGTATTTAAGAAATACACGAAGCTATGTCATTATAGAGTGATGACAGTTTAAGAAAATTGACATTTATTACTTTTATGCATATTTTTGTACTTATTATTAGATTCAACCAAAAAATCTGAAAAAACGAAGAATGGGGAAACTTTAATATTTACATTTTCGTTTACTGTGAGGTATACTTAAAACATACACGAAGTAATGTCATTATAGAGTGATAACAGTTTAAAATAATTGACATTTATTACCTGAATGTATATATTTGTACTTATTATTGGATTTAACCGAAAAATCTGAAAAAACAAAGAATTAGGAAACTTGATTTTTTACATTTTCGGTTACTATGAAGTATACTTAAGAAATACACGAAGTTATGTCATTATAGAGTGATAACAGTTTAAGAAAATTGACATTTATTACTCTTATGCATATTTTGATACATATTATTAGATTCAAACAAAAAATCTGAAACGACGAAGGATGGCATATACTTTTATTTTTGCATTTTCTGTTACTATGATGTATACTTAAGAAATACACGAAGTAATGTCATTATAGAGTGCTAACAGTTTAAAAAAATTGTCATTTATTACCTGAACTCATATTTTTGTACATATTATTAGAATCAAACAAAAAATCTGAAAAGACGAAGGATGGTGTATACTTTTATTTTTGCATTTTCCGTTTGTATGAAGTATACTTAAGAAATATACGAAGTAATGTCATTATAGAGTAATAACAGTTTAAAATAATTGACATTTATTACTGTTTTGCATATTTTTGTACTTATTATTCGATTCAACCAAAAAAATCTGAAAAACGAGGAATGGGGAAACTTTATTTTTTACATTTTCAGTTACTATGAAGTATACTTAAGACACACACGAAGTAATGTCATTATTGAGTGATAACAGTTTAAAAAAATTGACATTTATTACTTTTATGCATATTTTTGTACTTATTATTAGATTCAAACAAAAACTCTGAAGAGACGAAGGACGGTATATACTTTTATTGTTACATTTTCTGTTAGTATGAAGTATTCTTAAGAAATATACGAAGTTGTGTTATTATAGAGTGACAAAAGTTTTAGAAAATAGACATAAATCACTTTTATGCATACTCTTGTACTTATTATTAGATTCAAAGAAAAAATTTGAAAAGATTATCAGAAAATGTTCTTGACTTTTGCAATAACGTAAGAATTTTATTAATTTACATGAAATTTTCGGAAAAATTAGTTATTTTTACGATATTTTGACTATAAATGATATAATTTGATAACATTAATCTAAATCAACGTAATTTTCTTCAGTTTTGCAATAACTTACGTAAGAATTTTATTAATTTTATGAAATTTTCAGAAAAATTATAGTCGTTTTTATGGTATTTTGACTATACATGATATAATTTGATGACATTAATCTAAATTAATGAATTTTTTTTCACTTTTGCGACAACTTCTATAAGAATTTTATTAATTTTCGGAATAGTTAGTTGTTTTTATAGTGTTTTGACTATACATGATATAATTTGATGTTTTTAATCTAAATCAACAAAATTTTCGTGACTTTTGCCACAACTTCCGTAAGATTTTTATTAATTTCGTGAAATTTTCGGAAATGTTAGTTGTTTTGATGATATTTTGACTATAAATGATATAATTTTGTAACATTTATCTAAATCAACGAAATCTTCTTGACTTTTGCGACAACTTGGGTAAGGGTTTGATTAATTTTGATGACATTTTTGGAAAAGTTAGTTGTTTTTATGATATTTCGACTATACATGATATAGTTTGATGACATTGATCTAAATCAATAAAATTTTCTTCACTTTTGCGATAACTTCCGTGAGATATTTTCGATTACTATAACGTATTCTTAGGAAGTTCACGAAGTTATGTCATTATAGAGTTATGACAGTTTAAGAAAATTGTCATTTATTACTTTTATGCATATTTTAGTACTTATTATTAGATTTAAATAAAAAATCTGAAAAGACAAAGGATAGTGTATACTTTTATTTTTACATTTTCCGTTAGTATGAAGTATACTTAAGAAATATACGAAGTTGTGCCATTATAAAGTGATACAAGTTTAAGAAAATAGACACTTATTACTTCTATGCATATTTTTGTACTTATTATTAGATTTAAACAAAAATTCTGAAAAGATTATCAGAAAATTTTCTTGACTTTTGCGACAACGTAAGAATTTTATTGATATTTTGACTATAAATGACTATATTGATATGATATCTTGACTCTAAATGATATAATTTGATGACAATAATCTAAATTAACAAAATGTTCTTCACTCTTGCGACAACTTCCATAAGAATTTCAATAATTTTCATGAAATTTTCGGAAAAGTTTGTTGCTTTTATGATATTTTGACTATGCATGGTATAATTTGATGACATTAATGTAAATCAACGAAATTTTCTTGACTTTTGTGTAAGGGTTTTATTAATTATCATGAAATTTTCGGAAAACTTAGTTGTTTTTATGATATTTTGACTATAAGTGATATAATTTGATAATTTGATAACATTAATCTAAATCAACGTAATTTTCTTCAGTCTTGCAATAACTTACGTAAGAATTTTATGAAATTTCTGAAATTTTTGGAATAGTTAGTGGTTTTTATGATATTTTGACTATAAATGATATAATTTGATAACATTAATCTAAATCAACAAATTTTTCTAAACTTTTACGATAACTTCCGTAAGATTTTTATTAATTTTCATGAAATTTTCGTAAAGGATAGTTGTTTTTATGTTATGTTGACTATAAATGATATAATTCGATAACATTAATCTAAATCAACAAAAAAATTTTAACTTTTACGACAACTTCCGTAATATTATTATAAGTTTTCATAAAAATTTCTGAAATCTTTGTTGTTTTTATAATATTTTGACTATAAATGATATCATTTGATAAAAATAATCTAAATCAACGCAATTTTCTTCAGTTTTGCAACAAATTACGTAAGAATTTTATAAATTTTCATGAAATTTTTGGAAAACTTAGTTGTTTATATGATATTTTAACTATACATGATATAATTTCATGACATTCATCTAAATCAACGAAATTTTCTTGACTTTTGTGACAACATCCGTAAGAATTTTATTAATGTTCATGCAATTTTTGGAAAAGTTAGTTGTATTATGATATTTTGACTATACAAGATATAATTTGATGGCATTCATCTAAATCAACGAAATTTTCTTCAACTTTGTGACAACTTCCGTATGAATTTTATTAATTTTCATGCAATTTTTAAAAAAGTTAGTTGTTTTTATGATATTTTGACTACAAATGATATAATGTTGGAACTTTTATCCAAATCAACGAAATTTTCTTGACTTCTGCGAGAACTTAGGTAAGAGGGGCGTTCAAAAATATTGCGATGGGAGAAAAATAGCAGTGCTGTACGTACGTGAAGTACCTTCCCGGCCTCTTCGTCTTGCTGTCCTCGGCTGGCGCTTCGGACATAATTTGCCACTTCCACTGGCTGTACTATTCACACAATCTATCTACTGTTATAAATGTTTATAAACGTAAATGATATTGTAATATTTTAATATTGCACATGAGTAATATTAATTCAAATTGTATTTACGCCTGTTTGTACGATAAATACGAATTGCGTCACTGCCTAATTACTCACGCTTAGCTTGCTTAGTGAAATCCTGCTGTTGCACATAAATTAGTCCATATTGCACATTAAGCGTCGATCAAATTGGGGAAAGTGTGCGCCCTGCGAGCTTAATGGGTGGGGATTTAATTAGAAATCCGAGAATCTTATCTGGATAATTAGTGAGCCATTAGGCGGCCGAAAATTAATAGTCAAAATCTGATAAACGTAATTTATGCCTCGCGTCCGGCCATGAGTAAGTCCACGGCTTGGCGATATTTTCCACATTGTATTTGCATAAATCAAAACTTTCAGTTGCGTAATAAAAATTATATAAATAAAATATAATTAATTTCGTTACTTATTATAATTTTAAGTAACACAAAAACAATTCCGGGATTGAGTTATGCGCGCGCGCGTCATTAAATTATTCGGTCGTTAATTCACGGGACTCCAATTAATTCCTGTGCCAGGAGAGAGTGAAGCAGGAGTCTCGTTATCGACACATATTGAGATACGGCCGCGTTATAATAAAGTAAGCGAATAAGTGTGTAGATCGACGCGGATTTTAACGACGCCATAAAGGAATAACATTGTAGCCTTCACGGATTGCCTTTTTTATGGCAGGATTATTTATAACGTGAGACGTCCACGTTATAAATATGTTTGTTATGCGAGTATAAGGGAGTCGCCGCAGTCATGTTTAGTGGGTACTTGAGGACGTCAGCTTAGCGCGGACCGGAAAGGGATTTCTACATTGTCACAGATCGAAATCCCCGGCACAATGGCCCCATTAGGGCCGTCCAACCCTTTCTGGGCGACCGCAGCAGCGGCAAATCCGTGTAATGCATTTCGTGCGCGATTCCACCTTTCTTCTGGAAATAATGACCACGCTCGCCATTCATCTCCTGCGACAATGATTCGGTGATTTCGCACGAGCTGTCAAAGGGCGCCGACGTGGCACGAGCACCGCGAAGCCGAGTGATCGGCGGCGTCTTCCCTGGCCGGGAATTTAATCGTTTGTCAGGCGTAATCCGAAACAGATCGACGGTGAAATTCGGGCTGATATCAAATTATGTCAGCTTAACAAAGTGGCCAGAACCGATTAGGACGAGCCCGTGACGTCGGGGAAATATGACGGAAAGGTGAAATGTAACTAATCTAACGCTACCGTATCGGCCCCAGCAGCCAGGTAGAAAATATCAATGAGAATTATTGCCGTACAGGTATAAAAATTTCATGTGAATCCGACGAATGTGCCCAAAAAAGAGCGTGATCCTAATGCCTAAGACCGGGATTTGTGTGCACGATTTCCGATGGTCTTTCAAATACCTGACAGTTCTTACTTGTATGCGACTTGGATTTCTCTCCAAATCGTAACAGGTAAATACGACACTTCTATAGTCACTCATATATCCAAATAAACACCCACATATCATCAGCAAATATTTTATAAATATCTTCAAAACATCGTAATAGTTAATCGAAAATTCTATAGAAATTTCATCTGCAGAAACTGTTTATTTTATAGGAACGTTAAATTGCAAATGCTGCAGAATCAGTGATCAATATTTATATTTAACACATACAAGATACATAACATAATAACATAACATACATAATACAAGATTTTTTTAATGCATTGATGCTACAATTACAAATAATCTTATATACATATTAAGAAAATGCATTCGCCTAAAATTTATAGATCAAATCTTGCACAAGAAATTTTCGATTAACTACTTCGATTGATTTGGCAATATGACCCAAATGATGAAGGAGCACTGTGCCAATGGGCAACACCTACAAGTCTGAAGAACTGCCACCAAAATTTACTTATTGTTATTCACAGATTATAAATCACCAAGGAGAAATTTAAAAAAAACTACTACGAAGTTTTCAAAATATCAATCAAATATGTGTGTGCGTGCTTATTTGGATAAATGAGTGACTATAGAAATGTCGTATGTATGAAAATTTTAATTAATTTTTATGAAATTTTTGGACAACTTAGTTGTTTTCATGACATTTTGACTATACATGATATAGTTTGATGACATTAATCAAAATCAATGAAATTTTCTTGACTTTCGTAACAACTTGCGTAAGAATTTTATGAATTTTCATGAAATTTTCCGAAAAGTTTGTTATTTTTATGATATTTTCACTCTACATGATATAGTGTGATGACATTGATCTAATTCAATGAAATTTTCTTGACTTTTGCGATAACTTCCGTAAGATTTTTATGAATTTTCATGAAATATTCGGAAAACTTAGTTGTTTTTATGATATTTTGACTATACATGATATAATTTGATGACTTTAATCTAAATCAATGAAATTTTCTTGACTTTCGTAACAACTTGCGTAAGAATTTTATGAATTTTCATGAAATTTTCGGAAAAGTTAGTTATTTTTATGATATTTTGAATATAAATGATATATTTTGACGACATTAATCTAGCGAGATTTTCTTGACTTTTGCGACAACTTCCGTGAGAATTATTTAAACTATTAATCAAATATTTGTTGCTGATATATGGGTGCTTATTTGGATATATGAGTGACAACAGAAGTGTTGTATTTATGAAAATTTCAGCCAAACTCCAACAATTTTAATTTCATCAAAATTCCCTTGTTATTGTTTCAAAGTGCATACAGTACCTACATACACATTTAATATAATTGCAAATTTCCTTAAAACGTTTCAAACTAGATAGATAGACCTTTATTCAATATCCTTTGTCATTTGTCCAATCTATTTTTAATAGATTTTAATAGATTTAATAGATCTATTTTTAATAGATTGGTAACTTTTTCAGAAAATACGTCTAACATATATGTGTAAAAATCTCCATGTAATTTTCGAAATATTGTTGCTTGTTTACGAAATTATGACCACTACATTTTATAACTTGTAAAAATAATCTGTGAAGATGTACACATTTCCATGGAATTTTTGAAACATTACTGAAGATCTTACATTTTCTGAAGATCATCCTATTTCCATGAAATTTTCCAAATATAACTACAACATTTTCAACATAAGTATTTATAACTATATCTTATATTTATGTTCAAAAATTTGCATCTAATTTTCGAAATATTGTAGCTTGTTTACGAAATTATGACCACAACATTTTACAACTTGTGAAAATAATTTGTGAAGATATACACATTCTTGTAAATATACACGTTTATAATTATATCTTATATGTATGTGTAAAAATTTGCATCTAATTTTCAAAATATTGTTGCTTATTTACGAAATTATGACCACTACATTTTACAGCTTGTGAAAATAATTTGTGAAGATATACACATTTTTGTGTATATACACGTTTATAACTTTATTTTGCATGTATGTATAAAAATTTGCATCTAATTTTCGAAATATTTTTGCTTATTTACGAAATTATGACCACTACATTTTATAACTTGTGAAAATAATCTGTGAAGATGTACACATTTCCATGAAATTTTCGAAAAATTACTGAAGATCTTAAAGAATACAGTTCCTGAAGATCATCCTATTTCCTTGAAATTTTCCAAATATAACTACAATATTTTCAACATAGGTATTTATAACTATATCTTATATTTATGTGCAAAAATTTGCATGTCAATTACGAAATATTGTTGCTTGTTTACGAAATTATGACCACAACATTTTACAGCTTGTGAAAATAATGATGATGGTGAAAATAATAATGTGAAGATATACACATTTTTGTGTGTATACACGTTTATAACTATATTTTATATTTATGTATAAAAATTTGCATCTAATTTTCGAAATATTGTTGCTTATTTACGAAATTATGACCACTACATTTTATAATTTGTGAAAATAATCTGTAACGATGTACACATTTCCATGAAATTTTCGAAAAATTACTGAAGATCTTAAAGAATTCAGTTCCTGAAAATCATATTATTTCCACGTAATTTTCCATATATAACTACAACATTTTCAACATAGGTATTTATAACTATATCTTATATTTATGTGCAAAAATTTGCATCTAATTTTCAAAATATTGTTACTTATTTACGAAATTATGACCACAACATTTTACAACTTTTGAAAATAATTTGTGAAGATATACACATTCTTGTAAATATACACGATTATAACAATATCTTATATGTATGTGTAAAAATGTGCATGTAATTTTCCAGATATTGTTGCTTATTTACGAAATCATGATCACTACATTTTATAATTTGTGAAAATAATCTGTAACGATGTACACATTTCCATGAAATTTTCGAAAAATTACTGAAGATCTTAAAGAATTCAGTTCCTGAAAATCATGATATTTCCATGTAATTTTCCAAATATAACTACAACATTTTTCAACATAGGTATTTAGAACTATATCTTATATTTTTGTGCAAAAATTTGCATGTCATTTACGAAATATTGTTGCTTGTTTACGAAATTATGACCACAGCATTTTACAACTTGTGAAAATAATTTGTGAAGATATACACATTCTTGTGTATATACACGTTTATAACTATATTTTATATTTATGTATAAAAATTTGCATCTAATTTTCGAAATATTGTTGCTTGTTTACGAAATTATGACCACAACATTTTACAACTTGTGAAAATAATTCGTGAAGATATACACATTTTTGTGTATATACACGTTTATAACTATATTTTATATTTATGTATAAAAATTTGCATCTAATTTTCGAAATATTGTTGCTTATTTACGAAATTATGACCACTACATTTTATAACTTGTGAAAATAATCTGTGAAGATGTACACATTTCCATGAAATTTTCGAAAAATTACTGAAGATCTTAAAGAATATAGTTCCTGAAAATCATCCTATTTCCATGTAATTTTCCAAATATAACTACAACATTTTCAACATAGGTATTTATAACTATATCTTATATTTATGTGCAAAAATTTGCATGTCATTTTAGAAATTTTGATGTTTGTTTTCGAAATTATGACCACTACATTTTACAACTTGTGAAAATAATTTGTGAAGATATACACATTTTCTGTAAATTCACGTTTATAATTATATTTTATATATATGTGTACAAATTTGCATGTAATTTTCGAAATATTGTTGCTTATTTACGAAATTATGACCACTACATTTTATAACTTGTGAAAATAATCTGTGAAGATGTACATATTTCCATGAATTTTCCAAAAATTACTGAAGATCTTAAAGAATTCAGTTCCTGAAAATCGTCCTATTTCCATGAAATTTTTCACATATAACTACAACATTTTCAACATAGGTATTTATAACTATATCTTATATTTATGTGCAAAAATGTTCATGTCATTTTCGAAATATAGATGCTTGTTTACGAAATTATGACTACAACATTTTACAACTTGTGAAAATAATATATGAAGATATACACATTTTGTGTATATTCACGTTTATAATTATATTTTATATATATGTGTACAAATTTGCATGTAATTTTCGAAATATTGTTGCTTGTTTACGAAATTATGACCACTATATTTTATAACTAGTGAAAATAATCTGTGAATATGTACACATTTCCATGAATTTTTCGATAAATTACTACAGTATCGGAAGTCTGTAAAACTACAAAAGTTTCATCTAATTTTCATACGATTGTAGCATTTAAATCAAATTTTAACCAAATTATTTACATATATTGTGATGATATTTGTTAGTATAATTTAATAAGTCATACAGGGTGGTCACTTTTACGACGCCCACCATTAGAATCTATTAAACCGAAATATATACAGAGTTGGGATAAAAGTTTCTAATTTTTGTGTCTTTTAATATACTGAAACGAAATCCGGGATATCTTGCACAGTTCCTGAAATATCGCTGAAAAACTAAAAAAGTTCACTTTCCTTTTATAACTTTTTTATTTTTGAAGGAAATTTTATGAAACTTTGCACTCTTACATTTTTCGACGTAAGCTTTCTGATGATAGTGCCAAAAATTGTCTGTGCCAATTGGGTGCCTAAATTTTCATAGTCAACTTTTGATTTTCTTGTGGTCGCAAAATTTGATTTTAATTTTAATCGGAATTTGTTGATATTTGTAGTTAATTTAATAGAATAGAATTAGGTTTATTTAGGTAGTTATAGAGTTCGATAGTTAATTAGAGAGTGTTTTCATAGCTTTTTTAAATTACAGTGAATTTCATGATAGTTTTGGAAAAACTGGTTCTTTTTATGATATTTAGATCATATATTATACGTAGTTTGAAAAACATTTCTAGGATAAATTCAATGCAAAATTCAGGTAATCCAAAATTTTATTAAAAATCCTACACCTTAAAAGCAGTTATAAAATTTATTAAAAAATGTTTCAACATAACTTTGTAACCATATATTTTAGATATGTTTTAGATATTTTGTATTTTCTTCAATATATATATATATATATTTTTCTTCTATTCCATGAATAAATCCAGAACTCTTCATTTATATTAAATGTGCATATATACACTTGTTGTTAATCTTTATGTATTCTGCCGAACTTAATTCGGTAATTTTCATGCCATTTTAGAGACACTAAATTGTATTCATATCAAACAGTTTAAAATCGATTAATACAGAGAAGCTGATTAATTAACTAACGTAATTCCAGTACGACTTTTCAACACAACCTTTTCTAAACTTAAGGCACATTTAAAGCTTAGATAAACTGTATGTATGTATGTGTTGTATTGGCAGGGCCTTGCCGTTAACACAAAAAAAAAACAAATAATGCTAGTTATAAAGGTATAACATCGATGAGTTTTTTTTTTTTTAATGTTGACTAATTTTCTTTTTTAAATTTAGTTTTGCAATTGATACAGTTGTATCAAGAACAAAAAAGGATCAATTATAGAGTTGGAAAACAAAAATTGCAAAAAGGAACAAAATTCTTTGATACAGGGGGGTAAATATTTTTAGAGAGAGAATCAATCTTAATTAGGCTATCGGCCATGGGCCTTTCCGCCAAATATTTTTATTTTGCTAAATTTAATTACATGTAAAATAGAAAATATTTACATGCCAAAGGGCTAACGATCCTCAATACTATCAATGATTTCAAAATGGGTTCTGTCAGGATGTTTAAATTTGGGAAGAGAGTTGAGGCTTCGTTTGAAGCAATTTAGTTGAGTAGATGGAAGTTGGATGGGAGAAATTATTAAGGAGGTTGGTGTGTCTTTGGTCTATTGGTAGGATGTTAGTGAGTTGGTAGATTTATTTTTCTTCAAATCTCAAAATAAGTAAGTTTATAAAAGATGGGATGTAAAAGATATAATTTTTATGGGATCTGTTCCAAATCTCCGGAATATGCATAAGACACTGAGAAGAATCGACCCATAGAAAATATGAATTGTTATGTACATGTAGGTCTGCATTGTGCAGCATAAAGACTCGTTAATTTTGAAATAACAGCCCTATGAATGACAAAAAAACGTAACGAACCCGAGTGGAAAAAAGTATCAATTCATTTTTTTTTTACATCCACCCCGACACAGTCACAAAAAAGCGCATCCATTCACCCCGTGCATCTCCATTATCCACTTATTGTAACACCGAGGGTATGAATTAATGAGTCGCGCCCGCTGGTCCAGCGATACTTGTCCCCCCCCGACAGACAACCTGGAGATAATCTCCACAAGCCTCGGCGGGGTCGTTCCGAGAAGGGCCCCAAACCGCCGCTAATAATAGTGTTCGCATGAAAGATCACGCGTCAACACCTCGGACATTCATAACGCATCTGCCCGAAGGATGAAATATTAAAATATCTGTATAATATTTAATAACACGGCTGTAGAAGGAGTTAAAATATGTGCGCGCGGTGCCTTACCGGTTAATAAGCGGCCCCGCTGTAAATCAATCGCGTCTCGCCGGTAGTAACGAGCGATATTGTGCGTGGGAGTGAAGCTGAGGAGGCGATCATGGGGGAACTGGTAATAACTAGAATAGCGCCGGCCGCAATCTCGGTAGGCATCGTTAAAAATTATAACAAAAGGCGGTCGGCAAGAACAAAAGAAATTCAGCTGGTCAAGTGTCAAAGTGACAGTGACACAAACGTAACCTCAAAATGATCATAAAGTTATATGTTTGATTTTCTCCTTTATTTAATACTGAAACTTTATCAAATTTTCAGCAGAATTAGCTTCAGGTGTACTGTATAGGAATCTAGTATCAAATTAGCAAATAATAAATTTTCAGAAATTTCAGAAATAGCTAACCAATGCAGAAGGTTATATGTTTGATTTTCTCTTTTATTTAATACTGAAACTTTGTCAAATTTTCAGTACAATTAGTTTCAGGTGTACTGTACACGAATTTAATACTTTTTTTTAATATTTAATTTTTTTAATTTAATAATAATTTAATCAAATTTGCAAATAATAAATTTTAGGCACTGTCATAGAAAAATATATTTTTTAACTAATCAGGCACTTATTTTCATAAGCATATTTATATTTTAATATATTTAAAAAAAATAATGCTCTAAAAGTGAAACCATAATTCCAATAATTAATCCACAGTATTTATTTACTTGCTGCCTGCATTATGCACATTTACATATAAAACTGATCGTTACTATGCGTATGTTATTACTGCGGTTATTTACGACCCCAAATTTAATTACGACGAAATTTCGGAGATCACTTGTATGTTTTGGGCCGTTTACGGCGCGCTAATGGCCGTCCCGAGATCTAGATTCCAATTGTCGGTAATGGGGGAACGCCGTAAAAATTAAATCTTTATGAACCCCTGAGGTCATCGGCGAGTCTTCGGCCGTATTCCGCTCGCCTAAGCTTATTAATTTCCATAAATTCGGTACGTGCGTGGATTAGGTTCAAATTGAAATTTACGATGTCGGGGCAGGTAAGAAGTCGTGAACTGGGCATAAAAATTGGAATTGCTTCCTTGCTGGGGAATTGGTGGCGATTCCATTTAATTAGGACGAATCCCGAAGGGAGGTGATTAAATTTTTTTACGTGGGGCGCAATTAATAACGGATTAGACGTTTCGCTGGACTCTGGAGTATAGGAAATTTGTTTTATCGGCGTGTTTACAACTTGGTTTTCTGCTGGAACGATTCGTTGAATGGTACAAACTTAAAAGTGAGGCAATTAAAACGGTCGTAATTGTTGATGGCCAAGTGATTAGATGGCAGAGATTCGTTTTATTTCTCAGGTTTATGGGATATACTGTAAATCCCACAATTTTTTTATAAACTTACCTATCTTGTCATTTCAAGAAAAAAAAACACTTTTGTTTCTCAAATGCATTTTTTTACAACTCAGTCTTTAAAATTGTTTACTTTTGAAACAACTGAGTCAATCACCAAGATAATTTTAAAACATTGTTAAAAATATGTTGTCCATTATATATTTTTTTCAACTTAGTCTTTAATATGTTTTACTTTTGAAACAACTGAGTCATTATTTTAAAACATTGACCCATGTTAAAAATATGTTGTCCGTTATATATATTTTTTAACTCAGTCTTTAATATTTTTTACTTTTGAAACAACTGAGTCAATCACCAAGATAATTTTAAAACATTGTTAAAAATATGTTGTCCATTATATATTTTTTTCAACTTAGTCTTTAATATGTTTTACTTTTGAAACAACTGAGTCATTATTTTAAAACATTGACCCTTGTTAAAAATATGTTGTCCGTTATATATTTTTTTTCCAACTATGTCTTTAACATTTTTTACTTTTGAAACTTCTGAATCTATTACCAAGATAATTTTAAAACATTTACCCATGTTACAAATATGTTGTCCATTATATATATTTTTTTTTCAACTGAGACTTTAATATTTTTTACGTTTGAAACAACTGAATCAATCACCAAGAAAAATTTAAAACACTGATCCATGTTAAGAATATGTTATCCATTATATATTTTCATAGCATTAGTAGATAGAATCTCTGAAAATAATCGATTTTAAACCATTTAATACGAATCAAGTATATGTAGTTTTATAACAGTTTACAGTTTCATGATATATTATAGTAAGAAGACATGGATGTAATCTTGTAATAGTTTCATGATAAAGATCATTAGATACGTGCGCGTTACATTACGTCAATATTTACTCACTTGTGAGTTGATGAATAATTCGGCCTAGGCGATGAACGTTAATTTGATGGCCACCGATAGTGGTAATTAAAATTGCTCTTATCAGTAGGATGAGTGATCTTCAGTGGAAAATTAATGACTAACGCTTGATTGAAAATTGCAGCAAACTATTTGGACGTGTAATAAAAAAAATTCAAACAATTTGGACGTGTAATAGAAAAAATATTTTAAATTATTTACAAATGGCTCATTTAACTTATGTAGCAACAAAAATTCTACGTATTTGAAGGTGTAATTAAAAATTATTAATTTTACAACGTATTAAATGTTATTTTATATTAATTACATATGCCTGGTGAGTTTGATTGAAGATTGCAGCATGAATTTATAATATTGGGACGTGTAATTAACAACTAGTGATTATAAGCATATTTATTTTCAGATTATTATAAATTACTTATTTAACCACTAATAGTTTAATAAATGAGTTTATGGTTTATTAAATAATTACTTTATTATAGAATTGTGGCGTAAAAATTGCTCCAGATTTTTTTTTTAAGTTGTGAAATGTAATATAGACTTTGAATTATTTTTCATTCAAAGATTTATTGTAAAAAAATCAATTTGAATTATTTATGTTATTTATGTTATGTTAAAAATTATTAATTTTACAACGTATTAAATGTTATTTTATATTAATTACATATGCCTGGCGAGTTTGATTGAAGATTGCAGCATGAATTTATAATATTGGGACGTGTAATTAACAAATAGTGATAATAAGCATATTTATTTTCAGATTATTATGAATGACTTATTTAACCACTGATAGTTTAATAAATGAGTATACGGTTTATTAGATAATTACTTTATTATTGAATTGTGGCGTAATAATTGGTCCAGAAATGTATTAAAAGTTGTGAAATGTAATACAGACTTCATCAATTAAGGTAAAATTTTCAATTTCCAATTATTTCTGTCAAAATTTCAGTTACTTTATTCACTTTCACATTTTTTTCTGTCAAATTTATGTTATTTTTTCAATTTTAATGATTACTATGAAATTTGCAATTGCTCCTGTTAAATATCGTTCAAGATTACTATCAAATTTTTAATTATATCTGTAAAATTTTGGATAATTCTTTTAAAATCTCGATTATTCTATACAAAAAAAAAGGATTACTATCAAATTTGCAATTATTTCTGTTAAATTTCGTTCATTTATTTCAAAAATACAATTATTCTTTCAAATTTTGATGATTACTATCAAGTTTTGAATTATTTCTCTCAAATTTCGGAATTTGATCAACTTAAAGTATACTTTACTTGAGGCCATTTAATGCCAAGAAGTGCTTTTTGAAAACTAATTCAGATAGCAAGTTTTGCCATAACACTACTGATCTGTCAAAATTTTAAGGATCACTGCTAATTTGTTATAATTTTCATTGGTTTCTGTGAAATTTTAAATATGACTATAATCTTTTTTATGATTCTTGTAAACATTTTAAATATATGTTTGTTATTTTCATGTGTGTCAATATTTTGGTATTACTATTAAAACCTCAATCATTCTCTCATATTTCCACTATGACTGTCAGACAAATTAATGATAATTTGTATCAATAAGTGTAAAAATTTAAATTTAATTTGTTTTATATATTTTTTTAACGATAACTGGCAAAATTTGATAATTTATAATAATAATTTATATCAATTAGTGTAAAATTATAAATTTTCAATTATTTATGTCAAAATTTCTGTTATTTCTATCATAATTTCAATAATTTTGTTAATGATTGTTAACAATAAACTGTCAAAGTTTGAACGATCACAGTCAAATTTCTAATTATTGTTAATGGTTGCTGTGAAAATTTTAATAATTCAGTAGTGTTATGGCAAAACATTTTCAGATAATGATAGAAATAACTGATCTTTTGATAGAGATGATTTGAATTGAATATTTTACATTGATCATTGAAGTCTCTATTACACTTCACAAGTTTTAATACATTTCTGTACCAATTATTGTCCCACCATTCAATAATAAAGTCATTATCTAATAAACTATATACTCATTTATTAAACTATTATGTTATGAGAAAACATGTTATCTGCCATTTATTGTTATTTTGCAGGAAAATCAAAAACAGTTTTGCATTTATAATTGTGGATGGAAAATTGCAAATTTCCAGTGGAAATTTCAAAATTTTGATTGAGAAATCTTGGGAATTATTGAAAAATCTCCAGAAATCATGATAATTATTAGAGAAACTGTAGAAATCACAATAAATATGGAGAAATTTTGGAAATAATTGAAGTGTTCTCTCAAAATCTTAAGAATTATCGGGATATTTAAAGGAAAGTTGAAATTTTTAGGAAAGATTGGGAATTATTCAAAAATATCTCTAATTATTGATATTTATTGGGAAAATTTATTGGGAAATCTGTAGCAATCGTCAAAGGTATTGAGAAATATTTGAATTTTTGAAAATGACATACAATTTTCATTTCTTGATCAGGAAATGAATAAAAAATCTCCAGAAATCGTGATAATTATTAGGAAATCTTTAGAACTCCAAAAAAATATTGTGACCTCATGGAAATTCATCGAGTAATCTCTCAAAATCTCAAGAGTTATTGAGATATCTAAAGGAATCTCGAAACTTATTAGGAAATCATGGGAATTATTCAAAAATTTCTGGTATTATTGATATTTATTGGGAAATCTATAGAAATCTTCAAAATGATTGAGAATTGTTTTGAAATTTTGCAGAATGACATACAATTTGCATGTTTTTATCTTGAAATTGACGAAAAATGGTCCAGAAATCGTGATAATTATTAGGAAATCTGTAGAAATCTCTAAAATTATTGTGAAATCATGGAAATGAATTGAGTAATCTCTCAAAATCTTAACAGTTATCTAGATATTAATATGAATCTAAAAAATAATTAGGAAATCTTGGGAATTATGCAAATATTTTTCTAATTATTGATATTTATTCGTAAATATGTTTAAATCTACAAAATTATTGAGAAATCTTGGGAATTTTTGAATAATGTCATACAATTTAGATGTATCTATCTTGAAATTAATGAAAAATGGTCCAGAAATCATGATAATTATTAGGAAACCTGTAGAAATCTTGAAACGTATTGAGAAATCGTGAACATTTTTGGAAAATCTCTTTTGATAAAATTTAGAAATATATAAATTTTTCAACAATTTGTACAATGATAAAGTGTCAATCGTGTCAACCAATTTGGATAATGGATAATTGTAAATATTGACTTGTGCAAACAACTTATTATTCAATCACCAATAAATTATGAATTATGATTTTCTGATTTTAATGATCTCGAAATTATTGAAAAATCTCTCTACCCTTGAGAATTAATGAGATATTTGTATATCTGAATGTAGGTTAGCATGTACCATTGCCATAGGTATTTATAATACAAAGGTACAATAAAGATATTTCGTTCATTCAAACTTAAAGTAAACTTTATTTGTGGCCATTTAATGCCAAAAAGTGCATTTTGAAAAACATGGCAGATAGAATATTTTGCCATAACTTGTAATTATTTTCAATCAAGTAACCGAAATTTCACAGAAACTATTCAAAATTTGATAGTAATAATGTAAATGTAAATGATAGTAAATTTTCATAGAATAATTGGGATTTTGAAAAAAATGAATGAAATTTAACAGAAATAATCGCAAATTTGATAGTAATAAATAAAATGATGACAAAATAATTGAGATTTCAAAAATTAACATACATTTGACAGAAATAATTGTAATTTTGATTGTAATCATTAAAAATTTTGCTGAACAGTTCAGATATTAATAGAAATAACTGAAGTTTTGACATAGATAATTTGAATTGAATTTTTTACATTGATCGTTGAAGTCTATATTACATTTCACAACTTTTAATACATTTCTGGACAAATTATTATGCCACCATTCAATAATAAAGTAATTATCAAAGGTACAATAAAGATACTTAATTCATTCATACTTAAAGTATACTTTCTTTGTGGCCATTTAATGCCAAAAAGTGCATTTTGAAAAACATGGCAGATAGCATATTTTGCCATAACTTGTAATTATTTTCAATCAACTAACCGAAATTTCACAGAAATGATTCAAAATTTGATACTAATAATGAAAATGTTCATAGAACAATTGAGATTTTGAAATAAATGAACGAAATTTAACAGAAATAATTGCAAATTTGATAGTAATAAATAAAATATTGACAGAATAATTGAGATTTAAAAAATGTAAAATAAATTTGACAGAAATAATTGTAATTTTGATAGTAATCATTAAAAATTTTGCTGAACAATTCAGATATTAATAGAAATAACTGACATTTTGGCAGAGATAATTTGAATTGAATTTTTTACATTGATCGTTGAAGTCTGTATTACATATCACAAGTTTTAATGCATTTCTGGACCAATTATTATGCCACCATTCAATAATAAAGTAATTATCTAATAAACTATATACTCATTTATTAAACTATTATGTTATGGCGAAACATGTTATCTGCCATTTTTGTTATTTTACAGGAAAATCAAAAACAGTTTTGCATTTATAATTGTGAATGTAGGTTAGCATGTACCATTCCCATAGGTATTTATAATACAAAGGTGCAATAAAGATACTTCGTTCGTTCATACTTAAAGTATACTTTATTTGTGGCCATTTAATGCCAAAAAGTGCATTTTGAAAAACATGGCAGATAGCATAGTTTGCCATAACTTGTAATTATTTTCAATCAAGTAACCGAAATTTCACAGAAACTATTCAAAATTTGATAGTAATAATGTAAATGTAAATGATAGTAAATTTTCATAGAATAATTGGGATTTTGAAAAAAATGAATGAAATTTAACAGAAATAATCGCAAATTTGATAGTAATAAATAAAATGATGACAAAATAATTGAGATTTAAAAAAAATAACATACATTTGACAGAAATAATTGTAATTTTGATTGTAATCATTAAAAATTTTGCTGAACAGTTCAGATATTAATAGAAATAACTGAAATTTTGATAGAGATAATTTGAATTGAATTTTTTACATTGATCGTTGAAGTCTGTATTACATTTCACAACTTTTAATACATTTCTGGACCAATTATTATGCCACCATTCAATAATAAAGTAATTATCAAAGGTACAATAAAGATACTTAATTCATTCATACTTAAAATATACTTTCTTTGTGGTCATTTAAAGCCAAAATGTGCATTTTGAAAAACATGGCAGATAGAATATTTTGCCATAACTTGTAATTATTTTCAATCAAGTAACCGAAATTTCACAGAAATGATTCAAAATTTGATACTAATAATGAAAATTTTCATAGAACAATTGAGATTTTGAAATAAATGAACGAAATTTAACAGAAATAATTGCAAATTTGATAGTAATAAATAAAATTTTGACAGAATAATTGAGATTTTTAAAAAATATCATAAATTTTACAGAAATAATTGTAATTTTGATTGTAATCATTACAAATTTCGCTGAACAATTCAGATAATGATAAAAATAACTGAAATTTTGACACAGATAACCTGAACTGAATTTTTTACATTGATCGTTGAAGTCTGTATTACATTTCACAACTTTTAATACATTTCTGGACAAATTATTATGCCACCATTCAATAATAAAGTAATTAACAAAGGTACAATAAAGATACTTAATTCATTCATACTTAAAATATACTTTCTTTGTGGCCATTTAATGCCAAAATGTGCATTTTGAAAAACATGGCAGATAGCATATTTTGCCATAACTTGTAATTATTTTCAATCAACTAACCGAAATTTCACAGAAATTATTCAAAATTAGATAGTAATAATTAAAATTTTCATAGAATAATTGAGATTTTGAAAAAAAAATGAATGAAATTTAACAAAAATAATTGCAAATTTGATAGTAATAAATAAAATTTTGACAGAATAATTGAGATTTTTAAAAAATATCATAAATTTTACAGAAATAATTGTAATTTTGATTGTAATCATTACAAATTTCACTGAACAATTCAGATAATAATAGAAATAACTGATATTTTGACAGAGATAATTTGAATTGAATTTTTAATAAACCATATACTCATTTATTAAACTATTATGTTATGGAAAAACGTGTTATCTGCCATTTTTATTATTTTACAGGAAAATCAAAAACACTTTTGCATTTATAATTGTGGATGTAGGTTAGCATGTACCATTGCCATAGGTATTTATAATACAAAGGTATATTAAAGATACTTCGTTCATTCATACTTAAAGTATACTTTATTTGTGGCCATTTAATGCCAAAAAGTTCATCTTGAAAAACATGGCAGATAGCATATTTTGCCATAACTTGCAATTATTTTCAATGATGTCTATGAAATTTTAAATTTGACTACAGACTTTATAATGATTCTTGTAAACATTTAAATTATAGGTGTATTATGTTCACTAAAATGGGGTGTAAAGTTAGTTCGCCTCCTCGTGGTGCACCCTGGATAACGCTAAATGAACTAACATATAAGGGGTGGGCCAAATGCAACTTTCTTTTTAAAAATGCAAAAAAAATAACCTAATATATTTTTTTCACATATTATGGCTTTATTAAAAAGAGAGAACTTTCCCATTATGCATGCAACTTTCTTTTTAAAAATGCAATAAAATAACCAAATATTAAGTTTTTCCACATATTATGGCTTTATTAAAAAGAGTGAACATTACCATTATGTATGGAAGACGACTTCATTCATGGGGATGGATACGCAGACGTCAAAACGTCGTTGATGGTTTCGGGCCTTATTTGACGAATCGTTCGGTCAATGTTCAACTTAAGAGGCTGAATCGTTTGTAGATTGCCAGGATAATATCGAATTTTCACGGTTTTCCACAGAATATTTTTTACAAAAAACAAAATCCAGTGGAGCCGGCGTCAAACTGCAGCTCCAAGGCAGCCAATTGACATCACCAAAACCGCTGATTACTCTATTACCGAACTTAAAATAAAGTAGTGCGCAAAGATCGATTGTTTGATGGGCTGCATATCATGTCGCTCCATTCTGTTAAAACCAAAGATGGTCCAAGTTCATATCCTCAATTTCTGCCACAGAAAGTCTGTTAACATCCCTTTCTGTTGACTGTAACTACGTTTCCATCATCATATGATTTAAAAAGAAAGCAATAATTGGCCCACCCTATACTGGCAGTCAAATAATCTTAAAGATCTTAAAAGAAAAGATCTAAGATCTTAAAGAAAAGTAACAAGTTATCCTTTTTCACAACGACATTTATTTCGCTAAATGTACGTTTCAACCACTACGTGGTCATCTTCAGTAGACATTTCTACTGTACAATCTTAAGATCCCCTGATTAAGGAATATTTTGGAAAATATGGATATACCCAATGGAATGCTACTCAAAGAAATGCAACCATCTTGAAAGTGTTTCTGGAAATGCATGTGTGTAGTGTGGTGATAGTCATGTAGTGTGGGATGATTATCAACTACAGGATCATATGATATGAAACAAGTAGTAGCCTTGAATTGGAAAGGACAGAAAAAATACAGAAAAATTACAGAAAAATTGCAGAAAAAATACCGAAAAATAGTAAGGTTTTTGGGAAAATATAATTATATTTTTATACGAGATTAAAATGTAATTTAGCTTAATCTACCGCTATAATTTAACCATAACAACCTCATATCGTACACATGTACCAAATTTCAACAAGATTAAACTTAGTTTAACAATGGCTATAGAGTAGTCAAAATTGCAGTAAGTAAATTATTTTTGTAAAACAAATGTGTTAGTGGTAGTAATAAAGTAAAGTTGTTTTATTTTATTTAATATACATTTTGTATCACTGCTTTCGTATGTATTGGCTTCAGTTTTCGTTATTTACATAGCTGCCACAATAGCTATTTACTGTGAAGTGGCATCTGGAGTGCATTCCGTGTGTGTTTGCAATTGTGCCACGTGAATCCAACACCTTTCACCCCTTCCAGTGTTTGTGCAACGCAGAAAAGCGGCCGTTCCTCCCCAAAACCGCACACCTTGCCTTACCAATAATGCGTTTCATTGAAAAGAATCCCTTGATGGCAATGCGAAATGTGTGCAATTCCCTCCACCTGATAACCCTACGTGTCCTTATTAGGCGTCCTTATGGGGGCTCAATCGCTTTGGCATGTGCCATGGTTGCAGCTGAAATGATTCGGTAACATACACTTTTTCTGGAGCGCTCGTGCGGTTTTTCAGGGAAAACAGGATGTCGAGGAATGAGGCGCAGATGCAGAAAACCTCGTCTGGAGCGCGTATTGCTTCGGCTGGTATAATGATAATCGTTGGGAGGTTGTTTGTGTGTGTGTGCGGATTGTCGGTGGTTATTGGGTTTTGATTTCTTAATCGTGAGGATTTATTGTTTGCTCTTCGGCCGGGGCAACGTATAATTTAGCGTTGCGTGATCGGCCGTCTCTGTGCTCTTCGGCGGGAGAGGGAAAAGCGTTCGGAATCAAATGGTTAATAAAATACAAACGGACGAGCGAGTCGAGATAAAAGGGGCATTATTCACTGTGCGGCCGGTAAGAGTGGATTTCCGGGGGCTATATAGAACGAGATATTAAAATAACAAGTACCAACAGTGATGTTTGTTTTAGCATTCGGCGGCACCGACGGCGGTGGAGGCGTGTTCGCGATAATCAGTTGGTCGCCCTGTAAATCACCGGCCCATAACAGCAACATTTGCTCCTTTTTTGCCTCTTCTCGTCCTGCATTTTCGCCCTTCTCTCTGCCCGCCGGTCGGCAAGTCCTTGTTTACGGCCGTTACTGTTTGGCTTTATTAAAATACGCCCGTTTAAAGCGCGCCGTCACGCTATAAATGGATCGCGGACGCGCGTAAACATTTCACTTAACGCCGTAAACGGAGCCACCCCACACTAGGGCGATAATTCTCCTCTAAACTGCCCGACAAATGCACGGACATAAAATTACGTCCGAGCGCGCGCCTCTTTTTTTTGTCGTAATCGCCACGTCTCGTCCCACGACAATTACGGTGCATACAAACAAAACTACACGCAATTGTGCGATATCGAACAGATGCGCTCACTTCCGGGAGGATGCACAATTTGACGCGTTCGCCGTGTAATTGCCGATCGTTTCCACCACCAAACCCGGCCAGCATCCCCCACGTTCACACAATTTACGTGTTTGTATTTCTAACACCCCCACACTTACACCCCTCTAAATTCCACGTGAAGATCAATTATTCAAACGCTCCCATTCAAATTTACACGACATCCCCATAAACGCCAGCTCCCCTAATTAATTACACTAAATGTACACACAAATAAAACTAGGGGACGAATTAAAATTAGAGGAAGATGAAATGCAAAAACCCAGAAAGCCCCATAGCGTAATAAAAATTGGTCTCTCTGCAAAGCTAAACTTTGGGACAGAGTTTCAGCTCTGTCTATAGTATACTTGTCAATGCAGTAAGTTACATGTTTGATTTTCTCCCTTATTTAATACTGAAACTTTGTTTAAGTTTCAGACAAATTAGTTTCAGGTGTAGTGTACACGAATCTAAAATCAAATTTGCAAATAATAAATTTTCATAAATATTACTAATAGCTAACTCATACTTATCAATGCAGAAAGTTATATGTGAGATTTTCTCACTTGTTCAATGCTGAAACTTTGTTAAATTTTACAGGAGAATTAGTATCAGGTGTACTGTACACGAATATAATATCAAATATGCAAATAATTAATTTTCAGAAATTTCAGTAATAGCTCACCCATACTTGTCATTGCAGAAAGTTATATGTTTCATTTTCTCTTTTATTTAATGCTGAAACTTTATCAAATTTTCAGAAAAATTAGTTCCAGGTATATTGTACACGAATCCAATATCAAATTTGCAAATGATATATTTTCAGAAAATTCAGAAATAGCTAACCCATACTTGTCAATGCAGAAAGTTATATGTTCGATTTTCTCACTTGTTCAATAATGAAACTTTGTCAACATTTCAGGAGAATTAGTCTCAAGTGTACTATATACGAATCTAATATCAAATTATCAAATAATAAATTTTCTGAAATTTCAGAAATAGTTTACCCATACTTGTCAATGGAGAAATTTATGTGTTTAATTTTCTCCCTTATTTAGTACTGAAACTTTGTCAAATTTTTATGAGAAATAGTTTTAGGTCTATTGTTCACGTATCTAATATCAAATTTGCTAATAATAATTTTTCAGAAATTTTGATAATAGTTTACCCATACTTGTCAATGCAGAAATGTATGTGTTTAATTTTCTCCCTTATTTAACACTAAAACTTTATCAAATTTTCAGAACAATCAGTTCCAGTTGTATTGTACACGAATCAAAAATCAAGTTTGCAAATAATAAATTTTCAGAAATTTCAGAAATAGCTAACCCATACTTGTCAGTAAAGAAGGTTATGTGTTTGATCTTCTCCCTTATTATATACTGAATCTTTGTCAAATTTTCAGGAGAATTAGTTTTAGGTGTAGTGTACACGAATCTGATATCAAATTTGCAAATAATAAATTTTCATAAATTTCAGTAATAGCTGACCAATACTTATCAATGCAGAAAGTTGTGTGTTTGATTTTCTCATTTGTTCAATACTGACACTTTGTCAAATTTTCAGGAGAATTAGTTTCAGGTGTACTGTACATGAATCTAATATCAAATTTCCAAATAATAAATTTTCAGAAATTTCAGTAATAACTTATCCATACTTGTCAGTGCAGAAAGTTATGTGTTTGATTTTCTCTCTTATTTAGCACTGAAACTATGTCAAATCCTAAGGAGAATAAGCTTCTGATGTATTGTACACGAATCTGATATCAATTTGCATATAATAAATTTTCAGAAATTTCAAAAATAGCTAACCCATACTTGTCAATGCACACAGTTATGTGTTTGATTTTCTCACTTGTTCAATACTGAAACATTGTCAAATTTTCAGGAGAGTTAGTTTTAGGTCTATTGTACACGAATCTAATATCAAATTTGCAAATAATAAATTTTCAGAAATTCCAGTAATAGCTTATCCATACTTGTCAGTGCAGAAAGTTATGTGTTTGATTTTCTCCATTATTTATTACTGAAACTTTGTCAAATTTTCATGGGGAAATAGTTTCAGGTGTATTGTACACGAATCTTATATCAAATTTGCAAATAATAAATTTTTCAGAAATTTCAGTAATAGGTAACCTATACTTGTCAATGCAGAAAGTTATATGTTTGATTTTCTCCTTTATTTAATACTAAAACTTTGTCAAATTTTCAGGAGAATTAGTTCCAGGTATACTGTACACGAATCTAAGATCTAATTTGCAATTAATAATTTTTCAGAAATTTCAGAAATACTTAACCCATACTTGTCAATGTAGAAAGTTGTGTGTTTGATTTTCTCACTTGTTCAATACTGAAAAATTTTCAGAAGAATTGGTTTTAGGTGAACCGTATACGAATCTAATATCAAATTTATAAATAATAAATTTTCATAAATATCAGTAATAGCTAACCCATACTTATCAATGCAGAAAGTTATATGTTTAATTTTCTCCCTTATTTATTACTGAAACTTGGTCAAATTTCCAGAAGAATTAGTTTCAGGTGTACTGTACACGAATCTTATATCAAACTTGCAAATAATAAATTTTCGGAAATTCTAGTTATAGTTTATCCATACATGTCAATGCAGAAATTTGTGTTTAATTTTCTCCCTTATTTAATGCTGAAACTTTGCTAAATTTTCAGGAGACTTAGTTCCAGGTGTACTGTACACGAATCTAATATCATATTTGCAAATATTAAATTTTCAGAAATTTCAGTAATAGCTTACCCATACTTGTCAATGTAGAAAGTTATGTGTTTGATTTTCTCACTTATTTATTACTAAAACTTTCTCATATTTTTAGGAGAAATAGTTTCAGGTGTATTGTACACGAATCTAATATCAAATTTGTAAATTTAAATGATGATTTCACCAATTTCTATCAAAATCTCAATTACTCCGTAAAAATTTTAATGATTACTATCTATGAGGGTTGGTGTGATTTATATCAATTGATTTAAATGATGATTTCACCAATTTCTATCAAAATCTCAGATATTCTGTCAAAATTTTAATGATTACCATCTATCAGGGTTGGCGTGATTTATATCAATTGATTTAAATCATAATGTAAATGATGATTTTATCATTTTCTATTAAAATCGCAATTTTTCTGTCAAAATTTTAATGATTACTATCTACCAGGGTTAGTGTGATTTATATCAATTGATTTAAATCATTATTTTGTCAATTTCTATTAAAATCTCAATTACTCTGTCAAAATTTTAATGATTACTATCTATCAGGGTTGGTGTGATTTATACCAATTGATTTAAATCAAGATTCAAAATAATGATTTCATCAATTTCTATCAAAATCTCAATTATTATGTCAACATTTTAATGATTACTATCTATCAGGATTGGTGTGATTTATATCAATTGATTTAACTCATGATTTATATCATGATTTCATCAATTTCTATCAAAATCTCAATCATTCTGTCAAAATTGTAATGACTACAGTCTATCGGGGTTGGTGTGATTTATATCAATTTATTTAAATCATGATTTATATCATTATTTCATCAATTTCTATCAAAATCTCAATTATTCTGCCACATTTTTATTGATTACTATCTATCAGGATTGGTGTGATTTATATCAATTGATTTACAACATGATTTATGTCATGATTTCATCAATTTCTATCATAAATGATGATTTCATCAATTTCTATCAAAATTTCAATAATTCTGTCAACATTTTAATGATTACTATCTATCAGGGTTGGTGTGATTTATATCAACTGATTTAAATCATGATTTATATCATGATTTCATCAATTTCTATCAAAATCTCAATTATTCTGCCACATTTTTATTGATTACTATCTATCAGGATTGGTGTGATTTATATCAATTGATTTACAACATGATTTATGTCATGATTTCATCAATTTCTATCATAAATGATGATTTCATCAATTTCTATCAAAATTTCAATAATGCTGTCAACATTTTAATGATTACTATCTATCAGGGTTGGTGTGATTTATATCAACTGATTTAAATCATGATTTATATCATGATTTCATCAATTACTATCAAAATCTCAATTATTCTGTCAAAATTTTAATGATTACTATCTATCAGGATTGGTGTTATTTATATCAATTGATTTACAACATGATTTATATCATGATTTCATCAATTTCTATCATAAATGATGATTTCATCAATTTCTATCAAAATCTCAATTGTTTTGTCACAATTTTAATGATTACTATCTATCAGTGTTGGTGTGATTTATATCAATTGATTTAACTCATGATTTAAATCATTATTTCATCAATTTCTATCAAAATCTCAATTATTCTGTCAAAATTTTAATGATTACTATCTATCAGGGTTGGTGTGATTTATATCAATTGATTTAACTCATGATTTATATCATGATTTCATGAATTTCTATCAAAATCTCAATCATTCTGTCAAAATTGTAATGACTACAGTCTATCGGGGTTGGTGTGATTTATATCAATTGATTTAAATCATGAGTTAAATGATGATTTCACCAATCTCTATCAAAATCTCAATTATTCTGTCAAAACTTGAATGATTACTATCTATCAGGGTTGGTGTAATTTATATCAATTGATTTAAATCATTATTTCGTCAATTTCTATCAAAATCTCAATTATTCTGTCAAAATTTTAATGATTACTATCTATCAGGGTTGGTGTGATTTATATCAATTGATTTAACTCATGATTTATATCATGATTTCATGAATTTCTATCAAAATCTCCATCATTCTGTCAAAATTGTAATGACTACAGTCTATCGGGGTTGGTGTGATTTATATCAATTGATTTAAATCATGAGTTAAATGATGATTTCACCAATCTCTATCAAAATCTCAATTATTCTGTCAAAACTTGAATGATTACTATCTATCAGGGTTGGTGTAATTTATATCAATTGATTTAAATCATTATTTCGTCAATTTCTATCAAAATCTCAATTACTCTGTCAATATTTTAATGATTACTATCTATCAGTATTGGAGTAATTTATATCATGATTTATATCATGATTTCATCAATTTCTATCAAAATCTCAATTATTCTGCCAAATTTTTAATGATTGCTATCTATCGGGGTTGGTGTGATTTATATCAACTGATTTAAAACATGATTTAAATGACGATTTCATCAATTTCTATCAAAATCTCAATTTTTCTGTGAAAATTTTAATGATTACTATCTACCAGTGTTGGTGTGATTTATATCAATTGATTTAAATCATTATTTCGTTAATTTCTATCAAAATCTCAATAACTCTGTCAATATTTTAATGATTACTATCTATCAGGGTTAGTGTGATTTGTATCAATTGATTTAAATCATGATTTAAATGATGATTTCACCAATTTATATCAAAATCTCAATTATTCAGCCAAAATTTTAATAATTACTATTTATCAGGGTTGGTGTGATTTATATCAATTGATTTACAACATGATTTATATCATGATTTTACCAATTTCTATCATAAATGATGATTTCATCAATTTCTATCAAAATTTCAATTATTCTGTCAAAATGTTAATGATTACTATCTATCAGGGTTGGTGTGATTTATATCAATTGATTTAACTCAAGATTTATATCATGATTTTATCAATTTCTATCAAAATCTCAATTATTCTGTCAAAATTTTAATGATTACTATCTATCAGTGTTGGTGTCATTTAAATCAATTGATTTAAATCACGATTTAAATGATGATTTCGCCTATTTCGATCAAAATCTCAATAATTCTGTCAAAATTGTAATGATTACTATCTATCAGGGTTGGTGTGATTAATATCAATTGATTTAAATGATGATTTCACCAATTTCTATCAAAATCTTAATTACTCTGTCAAAATTTTAATGATTACTATCTATCAGGGTTGGTGTGATTTATATCAATTGATTTAAATAATGATTTTTAATAAAATTGTATCAAAATCTCAATTATTTTGTCAAAATTTTAATGATTATTATCTATCAGAGTTGTTGTGATTTATATCATGATGTAAATAATGATTTCATCATTTTCTATCAAAATCGCAATTTTTTTGTCAAAATTGTAATAATTACTATCTGTCAGTATTGGTGTTATTTATATCAATTGATTTAAATCATGATTTTAATCATTATTTCATCAATTTCTATCAAAATCTCAATTATTCTGTCAAAATTGAAATGATTACTATCTATCAGTATTGGTGTGATTTATATCAATTGATTTAGAACATGAATTATATCATGATTTCATCAATTTCTATCAAAATCTCAATTATTCTGTCAAAATTGTAATGATTACAATCTATCAGGGTTGGTGTGATTTATATCAATTGATAAAAATGGAATTTACACTATAACAAAAACTTACTACATACAATAAACTGAAAATATACCATTTCAATAAATCTCGCAGTACTGGCTGCATACCTAACATCTTCAATTGACCTCTTAACTCCTGTAGTCGCCTTTCTCATCGCTTCAGCAGACTGAAATATTTTCTCTGCGCCTTTCAGCATGCCGAAAATGCTTTCGCTTTTCAGAAGATACGTCTAAATTCAGATTACCTGATAGTTATTACATTTGTATTCACCTTTCAACTGGCTGATATATTTTCTTTGGACCTCTCACCAGACCTAAATATTTTCATAGCACCTCTCAGCAGACTGAAGTAATTTCATTGTACCTCTCAGAAGACTGAACTATTTTCATTTCACCTCTCAGCAGACTGAAATATTTTCGTTGCACCTCTCAGTAGACTGAAGTATTTTCATTGCACCTCTCAGCAGAGTGAAATATTTTCATTTCACATGTCAGCAAACTGAAACATTTTCATTGCACCTCTCAGCAGACTGAAATATTTTCGTTGCACCTCTCAGCAGACTGAAGTATTTTCATTGCACCTCTCAGCAGACTAAAATAGTTTCATTTCACATGTCAGCAGACTGAAACATTTTCATTGCACCTCTCAGCAGACTGAACTATTTTCATTCCACCTCTCAGCAGACTGAAATATTTTCGTTGCACCTCTCAGCAGACTAAAGTATTTTAATTGCACCTCTCAGCAGACTGAAATATTTTCATTTCACATGTCAGAAGACTGAACTATTTACATTGCACTTCTCAGCAGACTGAAATATTTTCGTTGCACCTCTCAGCAGACTGAAGTATTTTCATTGCACCTCTCAGCAGACTGAAATATTTTCATTTCACATGTCAGCAGACTGAAACATTTTCATTGCACCTCTCAGCAGACTGAACTATTTTCATTCCACCTCTCAGCAGACTGAAATATTTTCATTGCATTTATCAGCAGACTGAAATATTTTCAATGCACCTTTCAGCAGACTGCAACATTTTCTTTGCACCACTCAACAGACTGAAAACACTGTCGCTTCTCAGCAGTCCAAATTAGCTCTCAACTTAACCCGTTAGCTATTGAAATCGTCTCTTTCTTCACTTCTTCGCGAACTGAAATCGCTTCGACTGTACTATTGTAAACCTTGTGAATCGCCAAACAAACTGTAAATGGATTTGTTGTGCGTTTGATTGCTTAATCCATATTTGCGGATCGCAATAATTCAATGTGAAATTCATTGAGCAGCACGCGCCCATACCAAATCAATCGATATCGATTCCTTTGAAGATCGCCGCTTTGTGTGCCCTGCGATAAGGGTAATTGGAGACGCTCAAAGTTTCGTGGGGACATGAATGACCCTTTTGTTGGTCGAGATGTGGGTGTTACGTACAAAATTGTACAGATTTTGGGGGAATAAGCATAGGATATGCGAGCTCATTTTTTGACCTAGTTTCGTAATTAAAGTTGTAACAAGTATTAATTATTTCATGCATTGTAATCTGATTACAGTAAACAATAATTACTGTAAGTTATAGCATTGATTATAATACCCAATAATATAATAATATCATAATAATAATAATAAGGGTATTATAATCAATGGTTATAGTTATATTGGTGATTACTCTCAAATCCATCTCATTAGAGTAATCAATAATTAGTGTCAGAATATAGGTGATTGCTCTCAAATTTTAACTATTTCCAAGGAAGCTGATAGACGATTAAAGTTAGTTAGCGATATTTTCTATAAACTACTTAGCCTCGTATCTATAGTCCGTACTTAAGCTTGAGTTTTACTTAAATCGTACATTTGGTTGCGTTCAGTCCATAAACTTTTATAGAAAAACGCAACCAAATATACGACATGAATGGATCTTAAGCTCAAGTACGGATTATAGATACGGGCCCTATTGGTTTTGAATAGTCAAATTTTTCTTTACTGTGTCAAATTTCAAAGAGTACGTTTGACATACTATTGATTTCTGTAAAATTTTGAATTATTCTGTCGAAATTGCTATGGTTTTACTGTTACTGTTCAAGTTTGTGAAAGATTGCTGTTAAATTTTCGATAATTTCTGTAAATTTTAATTAATATGACAAAATTGCATTTACTTCTTCCAAAATATCAATCATCTCAGTAAAACATTTAATTATATCTCTTTCATTTAGTGACAATAACATGTAACAAAATATTCACAATTCTTCTTCTTTTCTTCTACTTCTTCTTATTTTTCTTATTCTTCTTCTAATTTTTCTTCTTCTTCTTATGCTAACCTACATTCAGATATACAGATATCTCATTAATTATCAAGGGTAGAGCGAGTTTTCAATAATTTCGAGATCATTAAAATCAGAAAATCATAATTCGTAATTTATTGGTGATTGTACAATAAGTTGTTTGCACAAGTCAATATTTACAATTATCCATTATCCGAAATGGTTGACACGATTGACACATTTTCATTGTACAAATTGTTGAAAAAATTATATATTTCTAAATTTTATCAAAATTCTGAGAGATTTTCTAAAAATGTTCACGATTTCTCAATACTTTTCATGATTTCTACAGGTTTCCTAATTATTATCATGATTTCTGGACCATTTTTCATTAATTTCAAGATAGAAACATATAAATTGTATGACATTATTCAAAAATTCCCAAGATTTCTCAATAATTTGGTAAATTTAAACATATTTACGAATAAATATCAATAATTAGAAAAATATTTGAATAATTCCCAAGATTTCCTAATTATTTTTTAGATTCATATAAATATCTAGATAACTCTTGAGATTTTGAGAGATTACTCGATTAATTTCCATGATTTCACAATAATTTTAGAGATTTCTACAAATTTCCTAATTCCTAATTCTGGACCATTTTTCGTCAACTTCAAGATAAAAACATGCAAATTGTATGTCATTCTGCAAAATTTCAAAACAATTCTCAATCATTTTGAAGATTTCTATAGATTTCCCAATAAATATCAATAATACCAGAAATTTTAGAATAATTCCCAAGATTTCCTAATAAGTTTCGAGATTCCTTTAGATATCTCAATAACTCTTGAGATTTTGAGAGATTACTCGAAGAATTTCCATGAGGTCACAATATTTTTTTAGAGTTCTAAAGATTTCCTAATAATTATCACGATTTCTGGAGATTTTTTATTCATTTCCTGATCAAGAAATGAAAATTGTATGTCATTTTCAAAAATTCAAATATTTCTCAATACTTTTGAAGATTGCTACAGATTTCCCAATAAATTTTGCCAATAAATATCAATAATTAGAGATATTTTTGAATAATTCCCAATCTTTCTTAATAAATTTCAACTTTCCTTTAAATATCCCGATAATTCTTAAGATTTTGAGAGAACACTTCATTTATTTCCAAAATTTCTGCATATTTATTGTGATTTTTACAGTTTCTCTAATAATTATCATGATTTCTGGAGATTTTTCAATAATTCTCAAGATTTCTCAATCAAAATTTTGAAATTTCCACTGGAAATTTGCAATTTTCCATCCACAATTATGAATGCAAAACTGTTTTTGATTTTCCTGTAAAATAACAAAAATGGCAGATAACATGTTTTCCCATAACATAATAGTTAAATAAATGAGTATATGGAGTATACAAGTTATGGCAAAATATGCTATCTGCCATGTTTTTCAAAATGCACTTTTTGGCATTAAATGTATCTTTATTGTACCTTTGATAATTACTTTATTATTGAATGGTGGCATAATAATTGGTCCACAAATGTATTAAAACTTGTGAAATGTAATACAGACTTCAATGTAAAATATTCAATTCAAATCATCTCAGTCAAAATTTCAGTTATTTCTATCATTATCTGAATTGTTCAGCAAAATTTTTAATGATTACAATCGAAATTACAATTATTTCTGTCAAATTTATGATATTTTTTTTAAATCTCAATTATTCTGTTAAAATTTTATTTATTACTATCAAATTTGCCATTATTTCTGTTAAATTTCGTTCATTTAATTCAAAATCTCAATTATTCTATGAAAATTTCTAATTTTGAATAATTTCAGTGAAATTTCGGTTAGTTTGAAAAAAGATTGCAGTCATATTTAAAATTTCACAGAAACCAATGAAAATAATATCAAATTTGATAATAATCCTTAAAATTTAGACAGTTCAAAAGTGTTATGGCAAAACATGCCTTCGTTTTCAAAATGCACTTCTTGGCACTTTAAGCTGATAAAATTTTGTTTGTTGAGTTGTCAAAAATTGCAAATTATAAATAGCTATGGCAATGCTAGATGCTAATTCCCTCTTTCTTTTAATTGTTACTGCAAACTGTTCAATGATTCCTGTAATTTTTTTTCAAATGTATTATTTCTACCAAAATTTTAATTATTCTATAAAAATTTCATAACCATAAACATATCTACTTAAACTCTTTATTCGCTTATTAACGAATGTATTTGTTTGGATTTGTTAATGGGATTGTTAATGAGATATTGCAAAAATTTCAATTTTGAATTATTTCTGTTAACATTTTAGTAATTTCTATCAATATCTCAATGATTTGAGACGCAACCAAATATACGACTTGAGTCAAACTCAAGCTCAAGTACGGACTAGAGATACGGGCCTTATTGGTTTTGAATTGTGACGTATAATTTTTGCTTACTATGTCAAATTTCAAAGAGAACGTTGGAAATATCATTGATTTCTGTAAAATTTTGAATTATTCTATCGAAGTTGCTATGGGTTTACTGTTGCTGTTCAAGTTTGAAAGATTGCTGTTAAATTTTCGATAATTTTTGTAAATTTTAAATAATATGCCTAAATTGCATTTACTTCTTCCAAAATATCAAGGAATACAGTAAAACTTTTAATTATATCTTTATGTTTAGTGACAATAACATGTAACAAAATATTAACAATTCTTCTTCTTTTTCTTCTACTTCTTCCTTTTTCTCCTTCTTCTTCTTCTTCTTCTTCTTCTTCTTCGCACAGCGAACAACTAATATGAAATGGGTGATATGGTCGCGAACATCCATTAATGGATATATCCATATTTTAGTGACAATAACATGTAACAAAATATTGATAATTCTTCTTCTTTTTCTTCTACTTCTTCTTGTTTTTCTTCTTCTTCTTCACACAGCGAAGAACCAATATGAAATGGATGATATGGTCGCGAACATCTAGTAATGGATATATACACGAAAAGAAGAAAGAAGAAAGAAGAAATTTTTGTTTTCTTTCAAAAACTGCAAAAATATGAATAACGAAAACAAAACAATATATATTATTTTAAACAAATGAATTGTTAATTCTTGCAATTGGAAAGGTGTGTGGGTGGTCAACAGTTAATCAGCCTCTTCATTTTACTGACTATTAATCTTGATTTTTGATTTTTTGATTTTTGAATAAAAAATCACGTGTAAAGTAATTATTATGACTGGACTGTTTCTTTTACTTTTCTTAATAGTTTGTTGAATCCTCCAGAAACCGATAATCGGCCGAGATGGGCCTTAATCGCCTGTGAAATCGCCCCGTAAACTGGGGCCCACCGCAGATCTGAATTTAATGCCCGATTTAATTATTGCCGTTGAAATACGATTCGACGACGTGAAACTGAGCCGCTCCTAAATAACCAGATCCGAAAAATTACACGAATCTCAAAAATTCGGTGGCACCGAAAAGCGGGGGATTCCGGGCTATCGTTAAAGTTAATCTCCGATTTCCATCGTGAAAGGCGAGGGGCGAATAAAACGGGGAATGCACCGATCTTGATGGGGCCCCTTTTTACCCCGGGGCCCCGTTTTTATTGTGTCACATAAAAGGGGCCCGGGCCGATGCTCCAGTTCGGTTTATTTTTTTGTGGGGCATGGTAAATATTTGTTATGGCGCGAAGCGTTGGGTCCATTGTCTTCCGGCCCAAACAGACCTGTCCCCAGAAATTCTGGAAAGTATCGGATTCGGCCCCAAAATAATGGAAACAGGAAACCCGATAGTCGTAGAGTGAAGTGAAAATTAAGGGAATTGTAGAAGGTTGTGTGTCGATGAACGAAAAATCGCATATTTTGACACACATATATATATATATATATATATATATATATATATATATATATATATATATATATGTGTATATATATATATATATATATATATATGTAATAATATTATATAATATATTATGTCAAGGGTCGCAGGTTCGAATCCCGAAGTAACATCAATGCTAACTCTTAAAGCTGGAATAGTTCAAGAATGAACTGTTAATAAGAACAGTTAATTTAAGTTCAGTATCATCTAAATCATGTAAGTTATCTAAAAAATTTAATGCATCATCTTAGGCCCATATCTATAGTCCGTACTTGAGCATGAGTACGACTCAAGTCGTATATTTGGTTGCGTATTTTCTATATACGTTTATGCACCAAACGCAACCAAATATACGACTTGAGTCGTACTCAAGTTCAAGTACGGTCTATAGATACGGGCCTAAATCATCTAAGGCCCGTATTTATAGTCTTCCTTTCCTCTTTCTTGGCTAATAATATGAGATATTATTCCAAATCTTGGAAGAATTAATATATGAACTTTAGGATGGCCAAAAAATCAAACTAAATGTTGGTATAAAATAGCATCTCCTCCTGCAGGACAAGAAAATTATGTACTTAGATTCCTGATGGTACTTGTAAAGATACTAAAATGCTATCTTATGATATCTTGCTCATTAACATTGCTCATTGCCTACGTTGTGTCTATTTTTATTTATCATACTTAGTTTGTAATTAAAAAGAGCCATAATTTTTGATAAATCATGTCAAGGGTTGCAAGTTCAAGTTTTTCAGCTTAGATTAGAGCCCTTTTGCAGATATTTTTGAACCAGCATTTTGACATAAATAATTGCAACAGTTGCAATGGGAATGAAAATGACTAACTTTTCTTGAATACAATTACAGAAGTGAAATTTTCATTTCTCCTGTATCCATCACTTTGGATTTGAAGCTGCTGATTGATTGAAAACAAAAGTTATACATCAATCGTAAAAATTTGATCGAATATTAGAGATTTTTATAGAAATAACTAAATATAATATAGATAGATAATATAACTATCATTTTGACATAAATAATTGATTTTTTTTCAGTACATTAGTAATGAAATTTTGACATAAATTATTGGAAATTTAACTATAATATCATTTATATCTGTGATATCTCTAAACCAAAGTGTCTAAATTTTCTGGGAGTTTCTGCAATTGGAAAGAATACTAACTTGTTATAAACAGTGCAAAGTTGAAGTCAGGTATTACAAATGAATTGGAAAAGAAATTATAGAAAATTTTGTGGTACTTCTTAAATTGGAATCAAAGCTACTCAATTTTCTTGGAATGTTTGCAATGGGAATAAAAATTCAAACTCACTTTTCTTAAATACAACTACAGATGAGAAATTTACTTCTGTGAATTCGAAGTTGGATACTACAAAGAAAACGAAATTTATACATCATTCTTCAAATTTGATCGAATAATTGAGATTTTTATAGAAATAACTCGATATAACTATCATTTTGCCATAACAAATTGAATATTCACTTTTTTTCAGTATTTAAGTATTGAAATTTTGACAGCAATTATTGAAAATTGACCATAATCTCATTTACATTTGCGATATGTCTAAATCAAAGTTTCCAAATTTTCTTGGAATTTCTGCAATTGGAAAGGAAAGTACTAACTTTTTATAAACAGTGTAAACTTCAAGTTGTATAATACAAGTGAATTGGAAAGGAAATTATTGAAAATTTTGTGGTACTTCTTAAATTGGAAACAAAGCTATTAAATTTTCTTGCAATATTTGCAATAGTAGCTTTTTCGTGTTTTCCACTGATATTTTTAAAAATTAATTTGATTTCGTTAGTGATATCTTGAAAACTGGCGTTTTAGTATTAATGCAATTTATTATTGATATTTACTGATTAATTAGTATCTAATGTTTTTAATTAGATTAATATCCAATGCGTGGTTCTTAAGATATTTGCTTCTTACTGTGATCATTATTTTCCATTGATATTTTTAAATATTATTTTCATTTGATTAGCGATATCTCAAAAACTGGCGTATCAATATCAATGCAATTTATTTTCAATATTTATTGATATATTGATATCTAATATATTGAATTGGATTAATATCCAATGCGTGGTTCTTAAGATATTTGCTTCTTACTGTGATAATGTATTTTCCATTGATATATTTGAATATTAATTTGATTTCATTAGTCATATCTCAAAAACTGGCGTGTCAATATCAATTCAATTTAGTTTCGATATTAACTGATATATTGGTATCTAATGTATTGAATTGGATTAATATCCAATGCGCCGTTCTTAAAATATATGCTTCTTACAGTGATCATGTGTTATCCATTGATATTTTTAAATAATAATTTGATTTAATTAGTGATATCTCGAAAACTGGTGTACCAATATTAATGTGATTTATTATAGATATTCAATTATATATTAAAATATAATGTATTGAATTTGGTTAATATCCATTGGGTCATTCTTAAAATATGAGCTTTTTCATGTGTTTTCGATTGATACATTCAAATATTCATATGACTTCACTAGCAATATCTCCAAAACTGGCGTGCCAATGTCCAGCCAATTTATTATTGATATTGACTGATATATTTTTACCTAATGTATTAAATTTCATTGATATTCAATGCGTCGTTCTTGTGATATGTGCTTCTTACTTCAATCTTACTGTGATCATGTCTTTTCCATTGATATTTTTAAATATTAATTTGATTTCATTAGCGATATCTCAAAAACTGGCGTATCAATATCAATGCAATTTATTTTCAATATTAACTGATATATTGGTATCTAATGTATTAAATTGGATTAATAGCCAATGCGTTGTTCTTGAGATTTTTTTTTCTTACTGTAATCATATGTTTTCCATTGATATTTTTAAATATTAATTTTATTTCATTAGTGATATCTCAAAAACTGGCGTACCAATATTAATGAAATTTATTAAAGATATTCAGTTATATATTAACATATAATGTATTTAATTTGGTTAATATCCAATGCGTCATTCTTGGAATATTAGCTTTTTCATGTGTTTTCCATTGATTCATTTAAATATTCATATGATTTCACTAGCAATATCTCCAAAACTGGCGTACCAATGTCCAGTCAATTTATTATCGATATTCACTGATACATTATTACATAATGTAATAATGTATTAAATTTAATTGATATTCAATACGTCGTTCTTGCGATATGTGCTTCTTACTTCAATCTTACTGTGATCATGTCTTTTGAATTGATATTTTAAAATATTAATTTGATTTCATTAGCGATATCTCAAAAACTGGCGTATCAATATTAATGCAATTTATTTTCAATATTAACTGATATATTGGTATCTAATTTATTAAATTGGATTAATATCCAATGCATTGTTCTTGAGATTTTTTTTTCTTACTGTAATCATGTGTTTTCCATTGATATTTGTAAATATTAATTTGATTTCATTAGTGATATCTCAAAAACTGGCGTATCAATATTAATGCAATTTATTATTAATATTCACTGATAAATTGGTATCTAATGAATTGAATTATATTAATATCCAATGCGTGGTTCTTAAGTTATTTGCTTCTTACTGAGATCATGTCTCTTTCATTGATATTTTTAAATATTAATTTGATTTCAATAGCGATATGTCAAAAACTGGCGTATCAATATCAATTCAATTTATTTCCGATATTTACTGATATATTGGTATCTAATGTATTGAATTGGATCAATATCCAATGCGCCGTTCTTGAGATATTTGCTTCTTACTGTGATCATGTCATTTCCATTGATATTTTTAAATAATAATTTGATTTAATTAGTGATTTCTCGAAAACTGGCGTACTAATATTAATGTTATTTATTATAGATATTTAATAATAAATTAACATATAATGTATTGAATTTGGCTGATATCCAATGTGTCATTCTTAAAATATTAGCTTTTTCATGTGTTTTCCATTGATACATTCAAGTATTCGTATGACTTCGCTAACAATATCTCCTAAAACTGGCGTGCCAATGTCCAGCCTATTTATCATCGATATTAACTGATAAATTATTACCTAATGTATTAAATTTCATTGATATTAAATGCGTCGTTCTTGCGATATTTGCTTCTTACTGTGATCATGTCTTTTCCGTTGATATTTTGAAATATTACTTTTATTTCATTAGCGATATCTCAAAAACTGGCGTATCAATATCAATGTAATTTATTTTCAATATTTACTTATATATTGGTATCTAATGAATTTAATTGGAATAATATCCAATGCGTCGCTCTTTACATATTTTTTTCTTACTGTTATCATGTGTTTTCCATTGATATTTTCACATATTGATCTGACTTCATTAGCGATATTTCGTAACCTGGTATACCAATATCAATGCAATTTGTTATAGATATTCATCGATGTATTAGTAATTAACGTACCGAATTGTATTAATATCCAATGCGTCAATTTTGATATATCGCGTTGTTCTTGAGATAATTGCTTCTTACTGTGATCATGTGTTTTCCACTGATATTTTTAAATATTAATTTGACTTCATTAGTGATATCTCAAAAACTGGCGTATCAATATCAATGCAATTTATGTTGGACATTAACTGATATATTTGTATCTAATGAAATGAATTGGATTAATATTCAATGCGTCATTCTTGAAATATTAGTTTTTTACTGAGATCATGTGTTTTTCATTTATGGTTTGAAATACTCAAATTACTTCACTAGTGATATCTCCAAAAGTAGCATACCAATATCAATGCAATGTATCACTGATATTCAATGATATTTTATTATATAATATATTGAATTGGATTAATAGTCAAAGTGTTATTCTCGGGATATTTGCTATTTACTGTGATTATGAGTTTTCAATTGATATTTTAATATGTTGGTACGACTTCACTTGCGATATCTCAAAAACTGGCGTACCAATATCAATGTAATGTATTATTAATATTCACTAATATACTGCTATCTAATGTACTAAATTGCATTAATATCCAATAAGTCACTCTTGAAATATTAATTTTTACTCTTGTCATGTGTTTTCCAATGATATTTTCAAATATTTATATGACTTCACTAACAATATCATCAAAATTGGCGTATCAATATCACTGCAATTTATGACCAATATTCACTAGTATATTGGTATCTCAAGACTTGATTTTTTTTAATATCCAATGCGTCGTTCTTAAGATATTTGCTTTTTGTTATGATCATGTGTTTTCCATTGATATTTTTAAATATTGCTTTGACTTCATTAGGAATATCTCGAAAGTTGGCGTATTAATATCAATGGAAATTATTTTCGATAGTCACCGATATATTTTTATCTAACAAATTGAATTTAATTAATATCCAATACGTGATTCTTGAAATATTAGCTTCTTACTGTGTTTTTCATTTATAGTTTCAAATTTTCAAAATAGTTCACTAGCTATATTTCTAAACATAGCGTACTAATGTCAATACAATTTATGACTGATATTCACTGATAAGTTGGTATCTAATGTATTGAATTGGATATATATCCAATGCGTCATTCTCGAGATATTTATTATTTACTACGACCAAGTGTTTTCAATTGATATTTTAAATATTGGTACGACTTAATTTACGATATCTCAAAGCTGGCGTACCAATATCAATGCAATTTATTATTTATATTTACTGATACATTGGCATGTAATGTACTAAATTGCATTGATATCTAATTAGTCACTCCTAAAATATTAACATTTTACTGTTATTATGTGTTTTCCATTGAAATTTTCAAATATTCATATGACTTCACTAGCGATATCTCCAAAACTGGCGTACCAATATCAATTTAACTCATGACTGATATTCATTGGTATATTGGTATTTAATGCATTTAATTGGATTAATATCCAATGCGTCGTTCTTGAGATATTTGTTTTTTGTTTTGATCATGTATTTTCCATTTATATTTTTAAATATTGATATGACTTTATTTGCGATATCTCGAAAGTTAATGTAGCAATATCAATTGAGGTGTAGACGGAAAAGTAAGTATATTTGAAAAAAAAATGTCAGAAATTATCAAAAAATTCTAAACCAAATCACATAGAATTCCACATTTTGTGGAAACACATTTTTAAGAAACATAATATCTTGATATTATGATCGTAAACCAATTTTGGATCACTTCTTCAGAATGTTTGCAAAACCTCCAAAATTTCCCGATATTTTTATTAATTTTTATCACTATTTGTGTACTTTATATTAATTCATGAAAGTCATGACTTAAATCATAATTTTTGAAAATAAATCATTTAATATTTTTTTAAATTAATCACTGCTTTTGCTAAATTGTGTACAAACTTTGTGCATTTCAATGAGTAATATTTATTAATTTTTTAATGTTACAAAAACTCTTAAAGATAACCAATAATTTTGGTTATATTCACTTTTAAAGAATCATACGTTTTCCACGGTTTTCATGCGTTTTAACGCATTTCCCAATTATGATTTACGTAAACAAATTTTGGATCACTTCTTCAGAATGTTAGTAAAACCTACAAACTTTCCCGATATTTTGATTATTTTTTATCACGATTTGCGTACTTTATTTTAATTGATTAAAATCATGATTAAATCATTTAATATTTTTAAAATTAATCATTGCTTTTGCTAAATAGTGTACAAACTTTGTGCATTTCAATGAGTGATATTTATGTTGCAAAAAAATCTTTAAGATTTGTTTATTAAAGTTAATATGTCAATATTAAAACAAACAATATGACGAATGTAATAATTCTTATGTTTTTGGTAAGAATTGATTGAATTTATTGAAAATGAGAGATATTTATAAATTTTTTAAGGTTACAAAAAAATCTTTGCGATTTATTTGATTATTAGAATAAATATCAAAGTATTGGAGCTTGTGAAAGTTTTTTTAATAAAACAAGGAGAATAACCTTCTTCACAGTACACATTTATTTATACTTAAGTATAGTATAAATAAATGTGTATTGTGAAAAAGGTTATTCTTCTGGTTTTATTAGAGTAAATATGTGAAAATAAAAACGTACAAGATAACAAATTTAATAATTATTATGTTTGTTGAAACAATTGATCTTTTCAGCACAGAAACTTTGAAGTTTCGTTCTGCAATGTGGGTTTTGCGTAAACACATCAATATCAGCCGCTTGGTGGTGCATTTAATATCTTGTGGCGATTTCTTCTCCGACTTGAACCCCGAAATTACCCACATCTTTCAATGGCCTGCGCCCGAATGCACGCATGCAAGAAGAAATGTATAATTCAGTAGACGTAAAAGCGGCGTTAATGACGGCCACTTTTCGGCGGCGTTTTCCTGACCGATTAAACTGTTAAAATCACTAACAAGATGATGATCATAGACGGACAGCTTAATTGCGCGCATTAGGTGTAATTAAATGCTCCCCGGGAGAGAGTGCCGGGAGGTTATTATTATTATCATTACCCCACGGCCGGCCATTTAATAATTCATGATCGGAAATTGGGGGGCCCCCAAAATTGCTTTTAATGGACCCGCCGCAGAAACCGCAGCAGACACACACACGAAAACCGAAACCTGCGCAGTCTCGAGTTACACAAATTGTTTCACACAATGGTTTTCCATGTTTTTTTTGCAGTGAATGCAATTTTTGCATTCACGCTGACCGCTGGTCAAGGTAAAGGTATCTTGTGGTGGCGATTGAATGGTAGCTGATATTTAATATTTTATATGGTTTTTTTTCATTCTGTGTTTTGTTGTTGTTTTGCTGATGGTGCGGGGGAGGATTTGCGCGCACGCTTTGCGGTATTAATTTCTTTATCTGCGATCGCGCAGCTTGTACGGTTTTGCATCTGCTTAGGCTCACCCTTCCTGGGCCATACCTGGGCAACATCTGTATTTTGGGGCGAAAATAAAGGAACACGATGTTTCTTCAAAATCGGTGCGATTCAATCCTTTATTTGCGCACCCGGACGCCCCTGGACACATCTGTCGCCGTGTTTACCCTTCCACGGAGGACCCCAGGCTATCCGTGATAAGGTGCGTGGGTGGATATCACGCACACACTTAGTTCTTTGTGGTGGCTGCCATAAAGATAGGGATTCATGCGAGCAAGATGTTTCATTGCAACTGCGCTGGTAACAACAACTGGACTGCAACGAAGACTAGCAACATTAACAACTGAGCACACAGGGTGCCTTTATCTCACCCTGTATTTATTTTAAATGCACTCACCATCGATACGTGCAATGCATTTTTATGAAAATCTAGCTTCTTAAATAGTCTGCACCATAAATGTGTGCTCCAACAATTATCCAACATTTGTTGTTTTTTGATACATCTTTACTGGAATGGTGTAAATTACCAGAAAACGTATTTTTCTTCAAGTTTTTAAAACGTCTACAAGACCTCTGTAAAAATTGTTTCAGATACTGCTCAGTTTTTGTTCTGCAAATTGCATGCAATTGCTGCAATAATTTGGTTGTTGTTTGGCTTTCATTAACTGTTTTGACATTTGTTGTTTTTTGATACATCTTTACTGGAATGGTGTAAATTACCAGAAAATGTGTTTTCCTTCAAGTTTTTAAAATGCCTACAAGACCTCTGTAAAAATTGTTTCAGATACTGCTAAATTTTTGTTCTGCAAATTGCATGCAATTGCTGCAATAATTTGGTTGTTGTTTGGCTTTCATTAACTGTTTTGAAATTTGTTGTTTTCTGATACATCTCTACTGGAATGGTGTAAATTACCAGAAAATGTGTTTTTCTTCAAGTTTTTAAAATGTCTACAAGACCTCTGTAAAAATTGTTTCAGATACTGCTCAATTTTTGTTCTGCAAATTGCATGCATTTGCTGTAATAATTTTGTTGTTGTTTGGCTTTCATTAACTGTTTTGACATTTGTTGTTTTTTGATACATCTTTACTGGAGTTCGTAAATTACCAGTAAAGTGTTTTTCTTCAAGTTTTTAAAATGTCTACAAGACCTCTGTAAAAATTGTTTCAGGTACTGCTCAATTTTTGTTCTGCAAATTGCATGCAATTGCTGCAATAATTTCGTTGTTGATTGGCTTTCATTAACTGTTTTGACATTTGTTGTTTTTTGATACATCTTTACTGGAATGGTGTAAATTACCAGAAAATGTGTTTTTCTTCAAGTTTTTAAAATGTCTACAAGACCTCTGTAAAAATTGTTTCAGATACTGCTCAATTTTTGTTCTGCATATTGCATGCAATTGCTGCAATACTTTTGTTGTTGTTTGGCTTTCATTAACTGTTTTGACATTTGTTGTTTTTTGATACATCTTTACTGGAATTGTGTAAATTACCAGAAAATGTGTTTTTCTTCAAGTTTTTAAAATGTCTACAAGACCTCTGTAAAAATTGTTTCAGGTACTGCTCAATTTTTGTTCTGCAAATTGCATGCAATTGCTGCAATAATTTCGTTGTTGATTGGCTTTCATTAACTGTTTTGACATTTGTTGTTTTTTGATACATCTTTACTGGAATGGTGTAAATTACCAGAAAATGTGTTTTTCTTCAAGTTTTTAAAATGTCTACAAGACCTCTGTAAAAATTGTTTCAGATACTGCTCAATTTTTGTTCTGCATATTGCATGCAATTGCTGCAATACTTTTGTTGTTGTTTGGCTTTCATTAACTGTTTTGACATTTGTTGTTTTTTGATACATCTTTACTGGAATTGTGTAAATTACCAGAAAATGTGTTTTTCTTCAAGTTTTTAAAATGTCTACAAGACCTCTGTAAAAATTGTTTCAGGTACTGCTCAATTTTTGTTCTGCAAATTGCATGCAATTGCTGCAATAATTTCGTTGTTGATTGGCTTTCATTAACTGTTTTGACATTTGTTGTTTTTTGATACATCTTTACTGGAATGGTGTAAATTACCAGAAAATGTGTTTTTCTTCAAGTTTTTAAAATGTCTACAAGACCTCTGTAAAAATTGTTTCAGATACTGCTCAATTTTTGTTCTGCATATTGCATGCAATTGCTGCAATACTTTTGTTGTTGTTTGGCTTTCATTAACTGTTTTGACATTTGTTGTTTTTTGATACATCTTTACTGGAATTGTGTAAATTACCAGAAAATGTGTTTTTCTTCAAGTTTTTAAAATGTCTACAAGACCTCTGTAAAAATTGTTTCAGGTACTGCTCAATTTTTGTCCTGCAAATTGCATGCAATTGCTGCAATAATGTTGTTGTTTGGCTTTCATTAACTGTTTTGACATTTGTTGTTTTTTGATACATCTTTACTGGAATGGTGTAAATTACCAGAAAATGTGTTTTTCTTCAAGTTTTTAAAATGTCTACAAGACCTCTGTAAACATTGTTTCAGATACTGCTCAATTTTTGTTCTGCAATTTGCATTCAATTTGTGCGATTTTTTTCTATATGTACTTCAGCTTTCATAAGATCATTGATTGTTTTTATTAAAAGTTTCGTGTAATTTCCTACATTACTGAAAAAACATCTGAAAACATTAAAAACACCACATTTTCAGATATTCCTAAAATTTTCAGAAAATTGCATAAAACTTGTGCCGAATTTATCTGTAAAAGTTGTTGATAAAATTAAAATATCTGACTTTCATTTACACCAATTTATAAATTATGCTAATACCTACAGCTATAATCCTAGAACTAGTCATTCAAAATGTATGCAAATTGCAGAAACTTTATTGATAACTTCTGAAGTTCCGAGTAAATAACCGTGTAGATAAATATACCAGGAGTTTCCAAAATCTTCAAAAATTTTGTAAAACTCCTAGAACTGGTTATTCTTATTGCACTTAAATATTGTATTTGTTACACACTCAAATCTTACTGCTAGTTATTCCAAATGTATGCAAATTGCAGAAAATTTATTGAAAATTTCTGAAGTTCCAAGTAAATAACCGTGTAAATAAATATACCAGGAGTTTCCAAAATGTTCCACAATTTTGTAAAACTCCTAGAACTAGTTATTCTTATTGCACTTAAATATTGTATTTGTTGCACACTCAAATCCCACTGCTAGTTATTCCAAATGTATGCAAATTGCAGAAAATTTATTGAAATTTTCTGAAGTTCCAAGTAAATAACCGTGTAAATAAATATGCCAGGAGTTTCCAAAATGTACCAAAATTTTGTAAAACTCCTAGAACTAGTTATTCTTATTGCACTTAAATATTGTATTTGTTGCACACTTAAATCCCACTGCTAGTTATTCCAAATGTATGCAAATTGCAGAAAATTTATTGAAAATTTCTGAAGTTCCAAGTAAATAACCGTGTAAATAAATATACCAAGAGTTTCCAAAATGTTCCAAAATTTTGTAAAATTCCTAGAACTAGTTATTCTTATTGCACGTAAATATTGTATATGTTACACACTCAAATCTTACTGCTAGTTATTCCAAATGTATGCAAATTGCAGAAAATTTATTGAAAATTTCTGAAGTTCCAAGTAATTAACCGTGTAAATAAATATACCAGGAATTTCCAAAATGTTCCAAAATTTTGTAAAACTCCTAGAACTAGTTATTCTTATTGCACTTAAATATTGTATATGTTACACACTCAAATCTTACTGCTAGTTATTCCAAATGTATGCAAATTGCAGAAAATTTATTGAAAATTTCTGAAGTTCCAAGTAAATAACCGTGTAAATAAATATGCCAGGAGTTTCCAAAATGTTCCAAAATTTTGTAAAACTCCTAGAACTAGTTATTCTTATTGCACTTAAAAATTGTATTTGTTACACACTTAAATCCCACTGCTAGTTATTCCAAATGTATGCAAATTGCAGAAAATTTATTGAAAATTTCTGAAGTTCCAAGTAAATAACCGTGTAAATAAATATACCAGGAGTTTCCAAAATGTTCCAAAATTTTGTAAAACTCCTAGAACTAGTTATTCTTATTGCACTTAAATATTGTATTTGTTACACACTCAAATCTTACTGCTAGTTATTCCAAATGTATGCAAATTGCAGAAAATTTATTGAAAATTTCTGAAGTTCCAAGTAAATAACCGTGTAGATAAATATACCAGGAGTTTCCAAAATGTTCCAAAATTGTGTAAAACTCCTAGAACTAGTTATTCTTATTGCACTTAAATATTGTATATGTTACACACTCAAATCTTACTGCTAGTTATTCCAAATGTATGCAAATTGCAGAAAATTTATTGAAAATTTCTGAAGTTCCAAGTAATTAACCGTGTAAATAAATATGCCAGGAGTTTCCAAAATGTTCCAAAATTTTGTAAAACTCCTACAACTAGTTATTCTTATTGCACTTAAATATTGTATATGTTACACACTCAAATCTTACTGCTAGTTATTCCAAATGTGTGCAAATTGCAGAAAATTTATTGAAAATTTCTGAAGTTCCAAGTAAATAACCGTGTAAATAAATATACCAGGAGTTTCCAAAATGTTCCAAAATTTTGTAAAACTCCTAGAACTAGTTATTCTTATTGCACTTAAATATTGTATATGTTACACACTCAAATCTTACTGCTAGTTATTCCAAATGTATGCAAATTGCAGAAAATTTATTGAAAATTTCTGAAGTTTCAAGTAATTAACCGTGTAAATAAATATGCCAGGAGTTTCCAAAATGTTCCAAAATTTTGTAAAACTCCTAGAACTAGTTATTCTTATTGCACTTAAATATTGTATATGTTACACACTCAAATCTTACTGCTAGTTATTCCAAATGTATGCAAATTGCAGAAAATTTATTGAAAATTTCTGAAGTTCCAAGTAAATAACCGTGTAAATAAATTTACCAGGAGATTCCAAAATGTTCCAAAATTTTGTAAAACTCCTAGAACTAGTTATTCTTATTGACATGCACTAAAATAATGTAGTTGTTAAACACTCTTAAACGTCATTAAAACCATACAGTACACTAACCTGGTAGGATGAGTTGTACATGCTGCAAGCTTGTAAAAGTGACAAGGGAGGGTAAATTAGCAGAAAAAAATATTGTTTTTTGAGTATTTAAAAAGTTTACATAACATCTATAAAATTCGTTTGAGATTATTCCTCAATTTTGTTCTGCAAATTGCATGCAATCATTTTGTTGTTGGGCTTTCATTACCTGTTTTGATAGTTTTGATACATTTTTACTAGAATGGTGTACATTACAAGAAAATGTATTTTTTAAAGTAACAGTCTACAAAACTTCTATAAAATTCGTTTCAGATATTCCTCAATCTTGTTCTGCAAATTGCATGTAATTGTTGCATTAATCTCTTTGTTGTGCTTTCATTGACTTTTTTGAGTTTCGTATATTCGGTGTTTGTTTGATACAACTTTACAGGAATAGTGTTAATTTATGAGACCAAATTTGAGTCTTGTAATAACAATGAAGATATATTTATTTTTCCCTTTGCAATATGATGTTAATTACATTCTATATCAGTATAATAAGTAAACAAATATATAGATAGGTACCCACAAAAGCTGTGCTTGTGCATGGGATTATCATGCTATCTGACCAAGAGCTATCTGTAGCTAATTATTTACATCTAATTAATTAATAGGTACAATAAATAATAAAATACTACGTGATGCATTCAAAGCAATGTCACTGTAATGCTAGTTGGAATGAAGTAGCTGAATTCAATTAATGATTAACTGATATAAATATTTAATAATTGACACGAATATGAATTATTACTTAATAAGATTAATATAACGATATAATATCAATTAGTTAATTGTTTAATTCAAATTAATAATAAAATCGTACGCAATGAATATAGGTTTATACCATTGCAATGCTATTCGGAATGTGTGGTATGAAGCGAGCTTCATTACCAACTCTGCGGGTGACGTGTCATGGCGTCGCCTGTTTGATCGCTCCTGCAATTTTGTACTTTTGTACCAAATTTTGGACCCAAATTGTCTGGGCGAGGCCGTAGTGGGTCGAAAACGTATTCTATGGCTATTCTTGAGTGCGTGGGTCCAAAAATTTGGGGTCGTCCGGGTCACGCCGAGTCATAATCAGTGCATATGGATTTCCATATTTGGCCGGAGATTGCAGCGACCATTGCAGTGACACGAAGATGGCTGTTTTGGCAAGGTACGTGTCGTATTTTGAATATGGCGGCTATTAATTAAGTTATATAAATGAAAATAGTTATACCACTTAATTAATATAACTTTATTATATATGGTATCCTGCAATTTCGTGGCAAAAATGTATGTAAATGAGCAGCCCACAATTAAATGATAATGTAAATCATTTGTTTTTACTAATCGCTTTTGTTTGTAAGATGTAGGACCGTAAAATCAGTTTTCTTATTAACATTTGTACTAAAGTAGACTTAGATCTGATATTATGATATATTATGATCTGATATATGATTTTAAATATACATATATATATATATATATATATATATATATATATATATATATATATATATATATATATATATGATATTTTGCGATGAATCACCCATTATCAATACACATATTCACAATTTTGTGGAGGTTAATAAATTTCAACCTCCTGACTCTCCAATCTCGCTTATTTTGAGTAAAAGTGCTAAAAAACTCATTTAGCTATACATGCTATGTGATTGACTAATATGAGAAATATTAGTCAATTAGTTATAGTTATATTCACATAAATGTATTTTATTTACATTTTATAGATGTCCACCCCCTAATATTTCACTCTCGCTTATCCTAAGGATAAGATGTTAAAAGACACATAAAGTTATACTTGCTGTGTGATCCTGAGATTTTATCAACTAGTAATAAGTGTAAATTTCACATAAGTATTCTTTGTTTACAATTTTATTTGAGGTTAAAATCTAACCACCCTATAATTTTTCAATCTCGCTTATTCTGAGTATAAGATGTTAAAAGACACGTTTAGTTATACATACTGTGTGATTCTGAAGTCATTTGAATGACTTATAAGAGAAATATTAACAAAAATGTACTTTTTTTATATTTGATAGATTTTGACCCCCTAATTTTTCACTCTCGCTTATTCTGAGGATAAGATATCAAAAGACACATTTAGATATACTTGCTGTGTGATTCTGGTATTTTATCAACGAGTAGTAAGGGTAAATTTCACATAAGTGTTCTTTATTTACAATTTTATTTGAGGTTAATATCAACCCTCAAATTTTTCAATCTCGCTTATTCTGAGTATAAGATGTTAAAAGACACATTTTGTTATACATGTTGTGTAATTCTGGAGTTATTTAATTGACTAATAAGAGAAAAATTAACAAAAATGTACTTTTTTAACATATTATTGATTTCGACCCCCTAATTTTTCACTCTCGCTTATTTTGAGGTTAAGATATTAAAAGACACATTTAGTTACACTTGCTGTGTAATTCTGAGATTTTTTGCACAAGTAATAAGTGAAATATCTACATAAGTGTTCGTTGTTTACAATTTTATTAAAGGTTATAAAATTTCGACCCCCTAAACTTTCAATTTCGCTTATTCTGAGTATAAGATGTTAAAAGACACATTAAGTTATACATGTTGTGTGATTCTGAAATCAGTTGATTCATTATTAAGAGAAAGATGAACAAAAATGTGATTTTTTTAATATATTATTGATTTCGACCCTCTAATTTTTCAATCTTGTTTATTCCGTCAATTTTGGCAAATGTTACAACGAGGGGTTATGTTTGTATCAATAAGGCCCAGCTGTACGATCATGGATCTTTCTTGACCATGGTTCAATTACTTGGGATACAATTGTCAATACAATGGTATCTTTTGAAATTGAACCACGATCGAGGATGAACCACGATCAAGGATGATCCACGATCAAGGATGATCCACGATCAAGGTTGATCCACGATCAAGGATGATCCACGATCAAGGATGATCCACGATCAAGGATGATCCACGATCAAGGATGATCCACGATCAAGGATGATCCACGATCAAGGATGATCCAGAGTTCTAAAGGAATCACAAAAAAACAGTTTCAAATGAAGATATTAATTTATTCAAACAGTTCTAACGGTAAACAAAACACATAAAAAGTAAAGTGTGGGTGAATTCTAATGTCCCAGTAGTTCTGGGACACTCATTCTAATTCATTCTAATGTCAGTAAGTTTTTAAAATGCCTTCCCTGTCTTTCAAGGCAATACGCAAGGCGGTTTTTGAAGCTACGTAAAGTATTCCTAATGTATTGTGGATTTATGCCATTACATGCAGTACGTATGGGGCCTTTCAATTCATCTACGTTATGTATTTGCACGTCATTATAAATTTTACTTCTCATGTAACCCCAAAGAAAATAATCATTTGGTGACAAATCAGCTGATCTTGGGGGCGTTACTGTGAGGCCAAACCTGCCAATCCAGCGTCTTCCAAATGTATTGTCAAATAAAATCCTGACGGCATTAGTAGAATATGCTGAAGCCCCATCCATTTGGAACCAAGGTTCATCAACGTTCAGCATCTCAATTGATGGAATTATGTGGTCTCGCAACAAGTCCAGAAATTTTGCGGCACTGAGATTTCCGTCAATAAGAAATGGGCCAATAAGTCTCTTATTAATTATTCCAACCCAGACATTTACTTTTTGAGGGTACTGTGTGTGGGTTAGATTTTGGGCATGAGGATTTGTACGGGACCAATAACTAAAGGATTAATGGATCTTATGCGAAAACAATCCTCAATCTTTGGAACAAATTGAAACAACAGACAAAAGAAGAAAAGAACAAAAGAGAGATGGTTGTGTTTTAAGTTTTCACAAAAAAAATAATAAAACAAATCATGTCTTAACACAAGAGATGAAACTAAATATCGTATGTTGTATAGAGGAACGGCCTATAGAATCACTCTTAGATGTAGCGAGACGGTTTGATATATCATACAATTCGGTGCACAAAACCTTGAAAGAATTCAATTATAAGCTATACAAAATATCAAACCACCTAATGCTTTTCGAGGAAGATAAAGAAAAAGGGACAGAATTTTGTGAAACAATGTTTAATTTGTTAATCGAAAATGCAGAAATTTTAAATAAAATAGTTTTCACCGATGAAGCTACATATACAATGAATGGCGAGGTCAACTCTCAAAATTTTCAGATATATCCTACATTCCATTATACATTGAAATCCTGGATCCTACGTATACATTGAAATCCTGGATCCTATGTACATTGAAATATATTAAATTTCCTTTCCGTTAATCCTTTAGTTATTGGTCCCGTACAAATCCTCATGCCCAAAATCTAACCCGCACACAGTACCCTCAAAAAGTAAACGTCTGGGTTGGAATAATTAATACGAGGCCCATTTTTTATTGATGGAAATCTCAGTGCAGCAAAATTTCCGGACTTGTTGCGAGACCACATAATTCCATCAATTGAGTCGCCGAACGTTGATGAACCTTGGTTCCAAATGGATGGGGCTCCAACACATTCCACTAATGCCGTCAGGAATTTATTTGGCAATACGTTTGGAAGACGCAGGATTGGCAGGTTTGGCCCCATAGTATGGCCCCCAAGATCAGCTGATTTGTCACCAAATGATTATTTTCTTTGGGGGTTACCTGAAAAGAAAAATTAATAATAAAGAATATTTATTAGCAAAAAACGCTACATAATATACAAAATTTCAACAAAAGAACAAAAGAAAACACACAAATAGCAATGACATGCAAATACATAACGTAGATTAATTGAAAGGTCGTATACGTACCGCATGTAATGGCATAAATCCACAATACATTACGAATACTCTGCGTAGCTTCAAAAACCGCCTTGCGTATTGCCTTGAACGACAGGGAGGGCTTTCTGAAAACTTGCTGAGACGTTAGACTTCACCTACACTTTTTATGTTGTTTTGTTTACCGTTAGAATTGTTTGAATAAATTAATATCTTCATTTAAAACTGAATTTTTGTGATTTCTTTATTGATAAAAACATAACCTCTCTGTGTAACATGATAAAATTGACAGTGTATTTTGAATGACAAATAAGTGAAATATACACATAAGTGTGCTTTATTTACATTTTTTTGAGGTTAATAAATTTCGAACTCATAATTTTTCACTATTGCTTATTCTGAGGATAAGATGTTAAAAAACACATTAAATTATACATGTTGTGTGATTTATGGATTATTTGAATGACAAATAAGAGAAATATACACATAAGAGTGCTTTATTTACATTTTTATTGAGGTTAAGTAATATCAGTCCAAATTTATAATACATTTCTTTTATTTCTCTCTCAACTTTGCAAATTGCACATTGCAATTGCAAATTGTAAAATATCAAAATTTATCAAAAATGATGTACACATTTTTTAATAAACCTTATAAATTTTACTTCTATGTTTCATATAGAATTTTGACTAATATTAAAAATCTACAAAACGTTTATGAAAGTATCAAAATTTGAAATTAAATTTCATGGCATACATTTAATCTGAAATATAATGATGAAAGTTTACCAGATTAATTACATAACTATAGAATTAAGCTTGATACATATACCTAATTTTTATAGAAATTATAGAATTTCTATAAAAATTGTACAATTTGTATGAAAGTTGTACAATTTCCATGGATATAGTACAATGTTCATAGAAAATCGAAATTTTATATTGCTCAAATATTCCAAGATAATTCTTTAAGAAATACTATGTTAAATTCTACGTAAATAGCATATCAGTCCAAATTTGTAATACATTTATTTTATTTCTCTCTCAACTTTACAAATTGCACATTGCAATTGCAAATTGCAAAATATCAAAATTTATCAAAAATGATGTACACATTTTTTAATAAACCTGTAGAATTTCACCTCTATATTTCACATAGAATTTTGACTAATATTGACAAAAATCTACAAAACGTTTATGAAAGTATCAAAATTTGAAATTAAATTTCATGGCATACATTTAATCTGAATAATAATAATGAAAGTTTAGCAGATTAATTACATAACTATAGAATTAAGCTTGATACATATACCTAATTCTTACAGAAATTATAGAATTTCTATAAAAATTGTACAATTTGTATGAAAGTTGTAGAATTTCCATGGATATAGTACAATGTTCATAGCTAATCAAAATTTTATAATGCTAAAACATTCCAAGATAATTCTTTAAGAAATACTTTGTTAAATTCTACGTAAATAGCATATCAGTCCAAATTTGTAATACATTTCTTTTATTTCTCTCTCAACTTTGCAAATTGCACATTGCAATTGCAAATTGCAAAATATCAAAATTTATCAAAAATGATGTACACATTTTTTAATAAACCTGTAGAATTTCAGCTCTATGTTTCATATAGAATTTTTACTAATATTGACAAAAATCTACAAAACGTTTATGAAAGTATCAAAATATGAAATTAAATTTTATGGCATACATTTAATCTGAATAATAATGATGAAAGTTTACCTGATTAATTACATAACTATAGAATTAAGCTTGATACATATACCTAATTTTTATAGAAATTATAGAATTTCTATAAAAATTGTACAATTTGTATGAAATTTCCATGGATATAGTACAATGTTTATAGAAAATCGAAATTCTATATTGCTAAAATATTGCAAGATAATTCTTTAAGAAATACATTGTTAAATTCTACGTAAATAGCATATCAGTCCAAATTTGTAATACATTTCTTTTATTTCTCTCTCAACTTTGCAAATTGCACATTGCATTTGCAAATTGCAAAGTATCAAAATTTATCAAAAATGATGTACACATTTTTTTAATAAACCTGTAAAATTTCACCTCTATGTTTCGTATAGAATTTTGACTAATATTGACAAAAGTCTACAAAACGTTTATGAAAGTATCAAAATTTGAAATAAAATTTTATGGCATACATTTAATCTGAATAATAATGATGAAAGTTTACCAGATCAATTACATAACTCTAGAATTAAGCTTAATACATATACCTAATTTTTATAGAAATTATAGAATTTCTATAAAATTGTACAATATGTATGAAAGTTGTAGAATTTCCATGGATATAGTACAATGTTCATAGAAAATCGAAATTTTATATTGCTCAAATATTCCAAGATAATTCTTTAAGAAATACTTTGTTAAATTCTACCTAAATAGCATATCAGTCCAAATTTGTAAAACATTTCTTTTATTTCTCTCTCAACTTTGCAAATTGCACATTGCAATTGCAAATTGCAAAATTTATTATCAAAAATGATGTACGCATTTTTTAATAAATCTGTAGAATTTCACCTCTATAATTCATATAGAATTTTGACTAATGTTGACAAAAATCTACAGAACGTTTATGAAAGTATCAAAATTTGAAATTAAATTTTATGGCATACATTTAATCTGAATAATAATGATGAAAGTTTACCAGATTAATTACATAACTATAGAATTATGCTTGATACATATACCTAATTTTTATGGAAATTATAGAATTTCTATAAAAATTGTACAATTTGTATGAAAGTTGTAGAATTTCCATGGATATAGTACAATGTTCATAGAAAATCGAAATTTTATATTGCTCAAATATTCCAAGATAATTCTTTAAGAAATACTTTGTGAAATTCTACGTAAATAGCATATCAGTCCAAATTTGTAATACATTTCTTTTATTTCTCTCTCAACTTTGCAAATTGCACATTGCAATTGCAAATTGCAAAGTATCAAAATTTATCAAAAATGATGTACACATTTTTTAATAAACCTGTAGAATTTCACCTCTATATTTCATATAGAATTTTGACTAATATTGACAAAAATCTACAAAACGTTTATGAAAGTATCAAAATTTGAAATTAAATTTCATGGCATACATTTAATCTGAATAATAATGATGAAAGTTTACCAGATCAATTACATAACTATAGAATTAAGCTTGATACATATACCTAATTTTTATAGAAATTATAGAATTTCTATAAAAATTGTACAATTTGTATGAAAGTTGTAGAATTTTTATGGATATAGCACAATGTTCATAGAAAATCGAAATTCTATATTGCTAAAATATTCCAAGATAATTCTTTAAGAAATACTTTGTTAAATTCTACGTAAATAGCATATCTGTCCAAATTTGTAGTACATTTCTTTTATTTCTCTCTCAACTTTGCAAATTGCACATTGCAATTGCAAATTGCAAAGTATCAAAATTGATCAAAAATGATGTACACATTTTTTAATAAACCTGTAGAATTTCAGCTTTATGTTTCATATAGAATTTTGACTAATATTGACAAAAATCTACAAAACGTTTATGAAAGTATCAAAATTTGAAATTAAATTTTATGGCATACATTTAACCTGAATAATAATGATGAAAGTTTACCAGATTAATTACATAACTATAGAATTAAGCTTGATACATATACCTAATTTTTATAGATATTATAGAATTTCTATAAAAATTGTGCAATTTGTATGAAAGTTGTAGAATTTCCATGGATATAGTACAATGTTCATGGAAAATCGAAATTTTATATTGCTCAAATATTCCAAGATAACTCTTTAAGAAATACTCTGTTGAATTGTACGTAAATAGCATATCTGTCCAAATTTGTAGTACATTTCTTTTATTTCTCTCTCAACTTTGCAAATTGCACATTGCAATTGCAAATTGCAAAATATCAAAATTTATCAAAAATGATATACACATTTTTTTAATAAACCTGTAGAATTTCACCTCTATATTTCATATAGAATTTTGACTAATATTGACAAAAATTTACAAAACGTTTATGGAAGTATCAAAGTGTGAAATTAAATTTTGTGGCATACATTTAATCTGAATAATAATGATGAAAGTTTACCTGCTTAATTACATAACTATAGAATTAAGCTTGATACATATACCTAATTTTGATAGAAATTATAGAATTTTTATAAAAATTGTACAATTTGTATGAAAGTTGTAGAATTTCCAAGGATATAGTACAATGTTCATAGAAAATCAAAATTCTATATTGCTAAAATATTCCAAGATAATTCTTTAAGAAATACTTTGTTAAATTCTACGTAATTAGCATATCAGTCCAAATTTGTAATACATTTATTTTATTTCTCTCTCAACTTTGCAAATTGCACATTGCAATTGCAAATTGCAAAGTATCCAAATTTATCAAAAATGATGTACACATTTTTTTAATAAACCTGTAGAATTTCACCTCTATATTTCATATAGAATTTTGACTAATATTGACAAAAATCTACAAAACGTTTATGAAAGTATCAAAATTTGAAATTAAATTTTATGGCATACATATAATCTGAATAATAATGATGAAAGTTTACGGGATTAATTACATAACTATAGAATTAAGCTTGATACATATACCTATTTTTTATACAAATTATAGAATTTCTATAAAAATTGTACAATTGGTATGAAAGTTGTAGAATTTCCATGGATATAGTACAATGTTCATAGAAAATCGAAATTTTATATTGCTAAAATATTCCAAGATAATTCTTTAAGAAATACTTTGTTGAATTCCACGTAAATATCATATCAGTCCAAATTTGTAATACATTTCTTTTATTTCTTTCTCAACTTTGCAAATTGCACATTGCAATTACAAATTGCAAAGTATCAAAATTTATCAAAAATGATGTACACATTTTTTTAATAAACCTGTAGAATTTCACCTCTATGTTTCATATAGAATTTTGACTAATATTGACAAAAATCTACAAAACGTTTATGAAAGTATCAAAATTTGAAATTAAATTTTATGGCACACATTTAATCTGAATAATAATGATGAAAGTTTACCAGATTAATTACATAACTATAGAATTAAGCTTGATACATATACCTAATTTTTATAGAAATTATAGAATTTCTATAAAAATTGTACAATTAGTATGAAAGTTGTAGAATTTCCATGGATATAGTACGATGTTCATAGAAAATCGAAATTTTATATTGCTAAAATATTCCAAGATAATTCTTTAAGAAATACTTTGTTAAATTCTACGTAAATAGTATATCAGTCCAAATTTGTAATACATTTCTTTTATTTCTCTGTCAACTTTGCAAATTGCACATTGCAATTGCAAATTGCAAAGTATCAAAATTTATCAAAAATGATGTACACATTATTTTAATAAACCTGTAGAATTTCACCTCTATATTTCATATAGAATTTTGACTAATAAAATCTACAAAACGTTTATGAAAGTATCAAAATTTGAAATTAAATTTCATGGCATACATTTAATCTGAAATATAATGATGAAAGTTTTCCAGATTAGTTACATAACTATAGAATTAAGCTTGATACATATACCTAATTTTTATAGAAATTATTGAATTTCTATAAAAATTGTACAATTTATATGAAAGTTGTAGAATTTCCATGGATATAGTATAATGTTCATAGAAAATCGAAATTGTATATTGCTAAAATATTCCAAGATAATTCTTTAAGAAATACTTTGTTAAATTCTGCGTAAATAGCATATCAGTCCAAATTTGTAATACATTTCTTTTATTTCTCTCTCAACTTTGTAAATTGCACATTGCAATTGCAAATTGCAAAATATCAAAATTTATCAATAATGATGTACACATTTTTTAATAAACCTGTAGAATTTTACCTCTATGTTTCATATAGAATTTTGACTAATATTGACAAAAATCTACAAAACGTTTATGGAACTATCAAAATTTGAAATTAAATTTTATGGCATACATTTAATCTGAAATATAATGATGGAGTTTACCAGATTAATTAGATAACTATAGAATTAAGCTTGATACATATACCTAATTTTTATAGAAATTATAGAATTTCTATAACAATTGTGCAATTTGTATGAAAGTTGTAGAATTTCCATGGATATAGTACAATGTTCATAGAAAATCGAAATTTTATATTGCTAAAATATTCCAAGATAATTCTTTAAGAAATACTTTGTTGAATTCTACGTAAATAGCATATCAGTCCAAATTTGTAATACATTTCTTTTATTTCTCTCTCAACTTTGCAAATTGCACATTGCAATTGCAAATTGCAAAATATCAAAATTTATCAAAAATGATGTACACATTTTTTAATAACCCTGTAGAATTTTACCTCTATGTTTCATATAGAATTTTGACTAATATTGACAAAAATCTACAAAACGTTTATGAAAGTATCAAAATTTGAAATTAAATTTTATGGCATACATTTAATCTGAAATATAATGATGGAGTTTACCAGATTAATTAGATAATTATAGAATTATGCTTGATACATATACCTAATTTTTATAGAAATTATAGAATTTCTATAAAATTGTACAATTTGTATGAAAGTTGTAGAATTTTCATGGATATAGTACAATGTTCATAGAAAATCGAAATTTTATATTGCTCAAATATTCCAAAATAATTCTTTAAGAAATACTTTGTTAAATTCTACGTAAATAGCATATCAGTCCAAATTTGTAATACATTTCTTTTATTTCTCTCTCAACTTTGCAAATTGCACATTGCAATTGCAAATTGCAAAATATCAAAATTTATCAAAAATGATGTACACATTTTTGTGTAGAATTTCACCTCTATGTTTCATATAGAATTTTGACTAATATTGACAAAAATCTGCAAAACGTTTATGAAAGTATCAAAATTTGAAATTAAATTTTATGGCATACATTTAATCTGAATAATAATGATGAAAATTTACCAGATTAATTACATAACTATCGAATTAAGCTTGTTACATATATCTAATTTTTATAGAAATTATAGAATTTCTCTAAAATTTGTACAATTTGTATGAAAGTTGTAGAATTTCCATGGATATAGTACAGTGTTCATAGAAAATCTAAATTCTATATTGCTAAAACATTCCAAGATAATTCTTTAAGAAATACTATGTTAAATTCTACGTAAATAGCATATCAGTCCAAATTTGTATTTCATAACTTTTATTTCGCTCTCAACTTTGCAAATTGCACATTGCAATTGCAAATTGCAAAGTATCAAAATTTATCAAAAATGTTGTACACATTTTTTAATAAACCTGTAGAATTTCACCTCTATATTTCATATAGAATTTTGACTAATGTTGACAAAAATCTACAAAACGTTTATGAAAGTACCAAAATTAGAAATTAAATTTAATGGCATACATTTAATCTGAATAATAATGATGAAAGTTTTCCAGATTAACTACATCACTATAGAATTAAGCTTGATACATATACCTAATTTTTATAGAATTTATAGAATTTCTATAAAAATTGTACAATTTGTATGAAAGTTGTAGAATTTCCATGGATATAGTACAATGTTCATAGAAAATCAAAATTCTATATTGCTAAAACATTCCAAGATAATTATTTAAGAAATACTTTGTTAAATTCTTCGTAAATAGCATATCAGTCCAAATTTGTAATACATTTCTTTGATTTCTCTCTCAGCTTTGCAAATTGCACATTGCAATTGCAAATTGCAAAATATCAAAATTTATCAAAAATGATGTACACATTTTTTAATAAACCTGTAGAATTTCAGCTCTATGTTTCATATAGAATTTTGACTAATATTGACATAAATCTACAAAACGTTTATGAAAGTATCAAAATTTGAAATTAAATTTTATGGCATACATTTAATCTGAATAATAATGATGAAAGTTTACCAGATTAATTACATAACTATAGAATTAAGCTTGATACATATACCTATTTTTTATAGAAATTATAGAATTTCTATAAAAATTGTACAATTTGTATGAAAGTTGTAGAATTTCCATGGATATAGTACAATGTTCATAGAAAATCAAAATTCTATATTGCTAAAATATTCCAAGATAATTCTTTAAGAAATACTTTGATAAATTCTACGTAAATAGCATATCAGTCCAAATTTGTAATACATTTCCTTTATTTCTCTCTCAACTTTGCAAATTGCACATTGCAATTGCAAATTGCAAAATATCAAAATTTATCAAATATGATGTACACATTTTTGTGTAGAATTTCACCTCTATGTTTCATATAGAATTTTGACTAATATTGACAAAAATCTACAAAACGTTTATGAAAGTATCAAAATTTGAAATTAAATTTTATGGCATACATTTAATCTGAATAATAATGATGAAAGTTTACCAGATTAATTACATAACTATAGAATTAAGCTTGATACATATACCTAATTTTTATAGAAGTTATAGAATTTCTATAAAAATTGTACAATTTGTATGAAAGTTGTAGAATTTCCATGGATATAGTACACTGTTCATAGAAAATCAATATTCTATATTGCTAAAATATTCCAAGATAATTCTATAAGAAATACTTTGTAAAATTCTACGTAAATAGCATATCAGTCCAAATTTGTAATACATTTCTTTTTTTTCTCTCTCAACTTTGCAAATTGCACATTGCAATTGCAAATTGCAAAATATCAAAATTTATCAAAAATGATGTACACATTTTTTAATAAACCAGTAGAATTTCACCTCTATATTTCATATAGAATTTTGACTAATATTGACAAAAATCTACAAAACGTTTATGAAAGTATCAAAATTTGAAATTAAATTTTATGGCATACATTTAATCTGAATAATAATGATGAAAGTTTACCAGATTAATTACATAACTATAGAATTAAGCATGATACATATACCTAATTTTTATGGAAATTATAGAATTTCTATAAAAATTGTACAATTTGTATGAAAGTTGTAGAATTTCCATGGATATAGTACAATGTTCATAGAAAATCGAAATTTTATATTGCTAAAATATTCCAAGATAATTCTTTAAGAAATACTTTGTTAAATTCTTCGTAAATAGCATATCAGTCCAAATTTGTAATACATTTCTTTTATTTCTTTCTTAACTTTGCAAATTGCACATTGCAATTGCAAATTGCAAAATATCAAAATTTATCAAAAATGATGTACACATTTTTTTAAAAAACCTGTAGAATTTCACCTCTATATATCATATAGAATTTTGACTAATATTGACAAAAATCTACAAAATGTTTATGAAAGTATCAAAATTTGAAATTAAATTTTATGGCATACATTTAATCTGAATAATAATGATGAAAGTTTACCAGATTAATTACATAACTATAGAATTAAGCATGATACATATACCTAATTTTTATGGAAATTATAGAATTTCTATAAAAATTGTACAATTTGTATGAAAGTTGTAGAATTTCCATGGATATAGTACAATGTTCATAGAAAATCGAAATTTTATATTGCTAAAATATTCCAAGATAATTCTTTAAGAAATACTTTGTTAAATTCTACGTAAATAGCATATCAGTCCAAATTTGTAATACATTTCTTTTATTTCTCTCTCAACTTTGTAAATTGCACATTGCAATTGTAAATTGCAAAATATTAAAATTTATCAAAAATGATGTACACATTTTTTAATAAACCTGTAGAATTTTACCTCTATGTTTCATATAGAATTTTGACTAATAATGACAAAAATCTTCTAAACGTTTATGAAAGTATCAAAATTTGAAATTAAATTTCATGGCATACATTTAATCTGAATAATAATGATGAAAGTTTACCAGATTAATTACATAACTATAGAATTAAGCTTGATACATATACCTAATTTTTATAGAAATTATAGAATTTCTATAAAAATTGTACAATTTGTATGAAAGTTGTAGAATTTCCATGGATATAGTACAATGTTCATAGAAAATCAAAATTTTATATTGCTAAAGTATTCCAAGATAATTCTTTAAGATATACTTTGTTAAATTCTATGTAAATAGCATATCAGTCCAAATTTGTAATACATTTATTTTATTTGTCTTTCAACTTTGTAAATTGCACATTGCAGTTGCAAATTGCAAAATATCAAAATTTATCAAAAATGATGTACACATTTTTTAATAAACCTGTAGAATTTCAGTTCTATGTTTCATATAGAATTTTGACTAATATTGACAAAAATCTACAAAACGTTTATGAAAGGATCAAAATTTGAAATTAAATTTTATGGCATACATTTAATCTGAATAATAATGATGAAAGTTTACCATATTAATTACATAACTATAGAATTAAGCTTGTTACATATACCTAATTTTTATAGAAATTCTAGATTTTTTATAAAAATTGTACAATTTGTATGAAAGTTGTAAAATTTCCATGGATATAGTACACTGTTCATAGAAAATCAATATTCTATATTGCTGAAATATTCCAAGATAATTCTTTAAGAAATACTTTGTTAAATTCTACGTAAATAGCATATCAGTCCAAATTTGTAATACATTTCTTTTATTTCTCTCTCAACTTTGCAAATTGCACATTGCAATTGTAAATTGCAAAATATCGAAATTTATCAAAAATGATGTACACATTTTTTAATAAGCCTGTAGAATTTCACCTCTATATTTCATATAGAATTTTGACTAATATTGACAAAAATCTACAAAACGTTTATGAAAGTATCAAAATTTGAAATTAAATTTTATGGCATACATTTAATCTGAATAATAATGATGAAAGTTTAAAGTTTACCAGATTAATTACATAACTATAGAAGTAAGCTTGATACATATACCTAATTTTTATGGAAATTATGGAATTTTTATAAAAATTGTACAATTTATATGAAAGTTGTAGAATTTCCATGGATATAGTACAATGTTCATAGAAAATCTAAATTCTATATTGCTAAAATATTCCAAGATAATTCTTTAAGAAATACTTTGTTAAATTCTACGTAAATAGCATATGAGTCCAAATTTGTAATACATTTCTTTTATTTCTCTGTCAACTTTGCAAATTGCACATTGCAATTGCAAATTGCAAAATATCAAAATTTATCAAAAATGATGTACACATTTTTCAATAAACCTGTAGAATTTTACCTCTATGTTTCATATAGAATTTTGACTAATATTGACAAAAATCTACAAAACGTTTATGAAAGTATCAAAATTTGAAATTAAATTTTATGGCATACATTTAATCTGAATAATAATGATGAAAGTTTACCAGATTAATTACATAACTATAGAATTAAGCTTGATACATATACCTAATTTTTATAGAAATTATAGAATTTCTATAAAAATTGTACAATTTGTATGAAAGTTGTAGAATTTCCATGGATATAGTACAATGTTCATAGAAAATCGAAATTTTATATTGCTAAAATATTCCAAGATAATTCTTTAAGAAATACTTTGTTAAATTCTACGTAAATAGCATATCAGTCCAAATTTGTAATACATTTCTTTTATTTCTCTCTCAACTTTGTAAATTGCACATTGCAATTGCAAATTGCAAAATATCAAAATTTATCAATAATGATGTACACATTTTTTAATAAACCTGTAGAATTTCACCTCTATGGCTGCTGCTGATTACGTGATGTGAATCGTTCTAGCCACATTATTCGCCCCTATGGATGATTTTGCCAAAAATTTTACGATCTCTTTGAGCTTCTGGCCTTTGGGCTTCTAAACCAGAACTAAACTCGTACGTACACACGTTTTGCTGCCGATTTTACGGCTTTCATCCGGAAACATAATCTCGGACATTGTCCAGACGTGCGTTTTTGAATTCGGCGTGTGCTCAGCACATGCCCGCCCCCATTGTCCAGATTAGCGTAGAGAAAAGCTTCGGGTTTCAAGATAATTGAGCCAAAGAGCCCCGAAAATCCGAAAAACGGGCACAGGGATAAACGCCAGCACAATGGCACGAAGTTTGCCAGGTTTTTCAAAGCGATGTTTATCCGTCAATTAGTGTGCCACTTTCCTCGAGGGCTCGTATTTAATGCTTGCAGAATTTTTGCTACCCCCACATGCCCTACCTGATTCCTGGTACCTTCTTGCGCAAAATCTTCAATCAATAACCCTTTTGTGCAACAAACCCTTCCCCAAGATCCGATTTGTTATTCACGCTCGTTCGGCTGCTCGGTTACGTATAAAGGGGGTGCTCACGGTCAAGTGCACCCCATAAGAATGCAAATCTACCTGAAAATTGCGCCTACGTCTCGCATTAATCATCCACGCACGTGCATTTGCACGGTTTTTGCATAACCATCCGACAACTGTTTGCCTTTCACGTGGCTTTTCACATTCTATGGGGCGGCACCACTCCAAGAGAACCCTTTCTTGAGCACCAGAGCTGGTAAAATTTCACGAGGGGCGCCCAAAACGGCACACATACTGTGATTTTTAATTTGCTCCCTTGGTATAATTGATGGAGCCTTAATTCGGGGATTTGTAAGAGGGATGGCTGCTTTGTCTTCCGCACGTGAAAAATGATGCGCACGGGAAATTAATTACAAAGGGGATTTGCATCGGAAGTGTATTGCCAGGAGAATCAATTTTACCGTTGCGTTTGGCCGAAACCCAATATATTGTGAAAAATGGTTTGGCATCGATTGAATTCTTGCCATTAATTACACGAAAGCGTTGAATATTTATAAAAACAAAATACCATGATGGATTACTTATGAAATGAATTAAAAGTGCATAAAATTTACAGTAATTTTAAGCATACAATAAAACAAACCTGAAGCTTACAGAACTGCCTTAAAATTTCTTTTGAAATGGCAATTATTTTATGAAATGTAATACTAATGTATCGAATTTGTTTAGGTTTTTCTCAAAATTAGAAAAATTTAGCATACAATAAAGCAAACCTGAAGCTTACAAAACTGCCTTAACATTTCTTTTCAAATGGCAATTATTTTATGAAATGTAATACAAAAGCATCGAATTTGTTTAGGTTTTCTGAAAATTAAGAAAATTTAGCATACAATTAAACAAACCTGAAGCTTACATAACTGTCTTAAAATTCCTATTGAAATGGCAATTGTTTTATAAAAAGTAAACAAAGGCATCGAATTTGTTTAGGTTTTTCTGAAACTTATGAAAATTCTGAAGAAGTAATCTAAAATTTGTTTGCACGATAATCATAATTGATAAATGTGTTAAAAAAACATGACAACATTTACTACATTCAAATTTCTATTGAAGTTGCAATTCTGCGGTTTTTTTATAACAAGTAATAAAAATATATCGAATTTATTTAAGTATTAGTAAAAGTAATCCACAATTAAATGTCCAATTATGAATATATTGCAACATAATAAAACAAACCTGAAGCTTACAGAACTGTCTTAAAATTCCTATTGAAATGGCAATTGTTTTATAAAAAGTATTACAAATGCATAGATTTTTTCTGAAAATTAGGAAATTCTGAAGAAGTAATACAAAATTGGTTTACACAATAATCATAACTGAAAAATGTGTTAAAAAATCATTACAACATTTATTACATTAAAATTTCTATTGAGGAAAACAAGTAACAAAAATATATCGAATTTGTTTAAGTATTAATAAAAGTAATCCAAAATTAAATGTCCAATTATGAATATATGGCAACAAAATAAAACAAACCTGAAGCTTACAGAACTGCCCTAAAATTCCCATTGAAATGGCAATTGTTTTATAAAAAGTAATACAAATGTAGGTATCGAGTTTGTTTAGGTTTTTCTGAAAATTAGGAAAATTCTGAAGAAGTTATCTAAAATTGGTTTCCACAATAATCATATTTGAGAAATATGTTAAAAAATCATGATAACATTTACGTAATTAAAATTTCTGTTAATGTTGCAATTTTGCGTTTCTTTTTTTATAACAAGTAGTAAAAGTTTTAGTAAAGGTTATATAAAATTGAATGTCAATTATTGAATATATGACAAAAAAACTATGGCAAACGAATTCGATGAACAAAAACAAACTATCGAAACGAAATCAACAAATGGAATGTAGAATTCTTTATAAATTGGAGGAATTATAATTTTAAACTATTCAAACAAATCCAGTTAAATGATATAGAAATTGCATGAAAATTCCACAAACTTGCAGAACTGCCCTCATTTATTTTTTTATTGAATATGCACAAATTAATTAAAAATGTGTTAAATACGTTGAATATTTATTTTAAAAAAATACGATGATTGATTACCTATTAATTTTGAACCTATGAACTTATGAACCTATGAATTAAAAGTGCATGAAATTTACAGTAATATTTAGCATACAACAAAACAAACCTGAAGCTTACATAACTGTCTTTAAATTCCTATTGAAATGGCAATTGTTTTATAAAAATTAATACAAATACATCTAATTTGTTTAGGTTTTTGTGAAAATTCGGAAAATTCTGAAGAAGTGATCTAAAATTGGTTTGCACAATAATCATAATTGATAAATGTTTAAAAAATCACGACAACATTTACTAAATTCAAATATCTATTGAAGTTGCAATTTTGCGGGTTTTTTTATAACAAGTAATCAAAATATATCGAATTTATTTAAGTTTTAGTAAAAGATATGCAATATTGAATGTCCAATATTTAATATATGACAAAAAACTATGGAAAACGAATTGGATGGATAAAATAAAACTATGGAAACGAAAGAAACGAACGAAATTTATAATTCTTTATAAATTGGAGGAATTATAATGTTATCCTGATTAAACAAATGCATTTAAATGATGTGGAAATTGTACGAAATATCCACAGATTTGCAGAATTGCCCTCAATTTTTTTAATTGAATTTGCATAAATTAATAAAAAAATGTGTTAAATACGTTGAATATTTATTTTAACAAAAATACCATGATTGAAGGCGGAAAGACCGCAGGTCGATAGCCAATAAAATATTGTTACTACTACTACCATGATTGATTGATTACCTATGAAATGAATTAAAAGAGCATCTAATATACAGTAATCTTTAGCATGCAATTAAACAAACCTGAAGCTTACAGAACTGCCTTAAAATTTTCATTGAAATGGCAATTGTTTTATAATATGTAATACAAATGCATCGAATTTGTTTAGGTTTTTCTGAAAATTAGAAAAATTTAAAACATATTGAATAAATTTTTTGTGGTGTCACATAGTTTCAATTGTAATTTTTCAAATCTGGCATAGTTTTAATTTCGTTTATATAAATGTATCAAATTTTTAATTGAAACTCTCCAAATCTGTCAAAATTCGACTGAAACTGTCATAATCTGCCTCTTTTTGACCTGAAACAAATCAAATCTGTTGAATACTTATAATTTGTAACTATCATAATTGTCCCTCCTCTAACTTTCTAAATCTGTGGAAGCTTTTATCAGAAGCTCTAATAATCTGTAATATCTGTAAATTTTGTAAAATTTCGACAACTTCTGTAAAAAATGCAAATTTAGAAGCTTCATCAGAAGATCTGACAAATTTCAAGAGTTGAAGTTGAAAATTTAGCTTGTAATTTGCTAAATTTTCAACTTCAATTCTTGAAATTTGTTAGATCTTCTAATGAAGCGTTTAAATTTGTATTTTTTATGGAAGTTATCAAAATTTGACAAATTTCCAAATGCAACAGATCAAGTCTGTCATATTTTTAATACAAGCTGTAAAATTAAAACATTTAGTTCCATAAATTTTGTGTGCTGTCACATTTTCAATTGTAATTTTCCAAATCTAGTAAAGTTTAAATTTCATTTGTAAAAATTTGTCAGATATTTAATTGAAATTCTCCAAATTTGTTTGAAAATTCGACTGAAACTACCATAACCTACCTATTTTTGAGCTGAAACAAATAAAATCTGTCGAATACTTGTAATTTTTAACTATCATAATTGTCACTTCTCTAAATTTCAAAACCTTTGGAAGCTGTTAGCAGAAGGTATAAGAATCTGTAATATTTTAAACTTCAACAATTAAAGTGTACTAAAGTTTTCCAACACGACTTTCAAATTTGCTAAATTTTTGACTTCAACTCTTGAAATTTGTCAGATCTTTTAACGAAACTTTAAAAATCGGTATTTTTTACGAACGTTGTCAAAATTTGACAACTTTTCAAATGCAACTGATCAAGTCTGTCATATTTTTAATACCAGCTGTAAAATGAAACCATTTAATTCCATAATTTTTTTGTGCTGTCATATTTTCAAGTGAAATTTTCCAAATCTGGTAAAGTTTTAATTGGATTTGTAATAATCAATCAAATATTTCATTGAAATTCAAATCTATCAAAATTCGACTGAAACTGTCATAACCTTCCTATTTTTGTGCTGAAACAAATAAAATCTGTCGAATACTTGTAATTTGTAACTATCATAATTGTCACTCCTCTAACTTTCTAAATCTGCGGAAGCTTTTAGCAGATGCTATAAGAATCTGTAATATTTTAAACTCTAACAATTAAAGTGTACTAAAGTTTTCCAATACGACTTTCAAATTTATAAAATTAAACTATTTAATTCCTGGTACAGCTGGTATTAAAAATATGACAGACTTGATCAGTTGCATTTGAAATTGTGTCAAATTTTGACAACTTCCGTAAAACATGCAAATTTAAAAGCTTCATCAGAAGATCTGACAAATTTCAAGAGTTAAGGTTAAAAATTGAGCTTGTAATTTGCTAAATTTTCAACTTCAATTCTTGAAATTTGTCAGATTCTATAATGAAGCTTTTTAATTTGTATTTTTTACGCAAGTTGTCAAAATTTGACAAAATTTCAGGTGTAACTGATCAAGTCTGTGATATTTTTAATACCAGCTGTAAATGTAAAGCATTTAGTTCCATATATTTTTTGTGCTGTCTTATTTACAATTGTAATTTTCAAAATTTGGCAAAGTTTTAATAGTGTTTATATAAATGTGTCAAATTTGTAATTGAAATTCTCCAAATCTGTCAAAATTCGACGGAAAGTGTCACAACCTGGCTATTTTTGAGCTAAAACTAATCAAATCTGTGCAATACTTGTAATTTATGACTGTCATAATTGTCACTCCTCTAATTTTCAAAATATGCGGAAGCTTTTAACAGAAGCTATAAGAATCTGTAATATTTTAAACTCCCACAATTAAAGTGTACTAAAGTTTATCAATACGACTTTCAAATTTATAAAATTAAACCATTTAATTCCTGGCACAGCTGGTATTAAAAATATGACAGACTTGATCAGTTGTATTTGAAATTTTGTCAAATTTCGACAGCTGCTGTAAAAAATGCAAATTTAAAAGCATCATTAGAAGATCTGACAAATTTAAGGAATTGAAGTGGTCGAATTCAAAATTTTACAATATGACTATCAATATTTATCAAATTTTGTACTATAAATGTAGAAATCTGTAAAATTTTCCCAAGTAGTTCTTTAAATTAGTATATTTATGGAAATTGTCAAAACATGTCAAATTTTCAAATGTTAAAAACTGACACTGACTGAATATGACACGATCTGTCAAGTATTTAACTGCAGGTTGTAAAATCATGCAATATTTATGCTCAGTAGTGGCTAATTTTAAACTGCATGTGTCTAAACAAACTACAAACTAATACAAACTAATACAAACTATACAAACAAACTAAGCAAACTTATAGCAGCTATCTCTAATATTTTCAACTGCAACGTTCCATTTAAACTTGTAAAATTTTCTAACATAACTTTCAAAGTTTGTTAAATTTTATATTCAAATTGTTTAAATTTATCAAAATTTCTATTGAAACTGTTAAAATTTGTCAAATTTTCGAATTAAAATGTCGAATTTTGTCTAATGTTTTATTCAAGCCCTTAAATTTCTGTTTTTTACTGAAGTTGTCAAAATTTGACAAATATTTCAATGCAACTGACAAATCTGTCATATTTTTATTAACAGCTGTAAAATTAAAACGTTAAATTTCCTAATTTTTTTGTACTGTCACATTTTCAATTGTAATTTTCCAAATCTGGTAAAGTTTTAATGGCAATTATAAAAATCTGTCATATGTATCTGTCAAATTTGTAACTGAAACTCTCCAAATCTGTCAAAATTAGACTGAAACTGTCACGACCTTCCTATTTTTGTGCTGAAACAAATCAAATCTGTGGAATACTTGTAATTAGTAACTATCATAATTGTCACTCCTCTAACTTTCAAAATCTGTAGAAGCTTTTAGCAGAAGCTATAAGAATCTGTAATATTTTAAACTACAACAATTAAAGTGTACCAAAGTTCTCATGGCATGCCTTCAAATTTGTATATTTTATAAAAATGGTCCATATGCTCATTGTCATTTGATGTTCGTATAATATTGAATATGAGCAATACATTAAATCAATATTGGTACGCTAGTTTTTGAAATATTTTGAAATGTAAGTAATCAAATCTGTATATTTTTAACATCAGATTATTAACATTGACATTAACCTTAACATTAACATTACTTGTAAAATTAAAACACTTAAGTCTATACATTTCATAACGTATCCTACTATAAGAATAAATCGAAAAAATCTTCATTTGTGTTACATATGAAAATGTGTTATAAGGTTTGAAACATTACTGCGAAATTTTCATCAGAAATCAATGGATTTTATATGAGTTGTGGTCTAACATAATTTAGACAATTTGTATAGATGCATTCATGTCTGAATCTAGACAGTGGTTCCTTAAACTGTCGTTAGGTTTGCATAATTTTTTAGTTGGATTTTTCGATATTTTGATTTGCAGTTCAAAACGCTGTGTTACTGTGAAATAGTGAATACCTACAGGCATTTATGTTAGTTATTTCGGTAATTCCCCTTTAAGATAGTAGATTTTGACACTGGCAGATGAATATATTATACGTTTTTGATAAATGCAATAGAAAATATGATTGATTTGACCTGTTGTACCTGTAAATTTGATACAATTTCTGATAGATGCTGTTGTAAAAACAGTTGAAGGTATAATCTCGGCAGATTTTGACAGCTGCAGATGCAAATAACAAATTTCGACAGTCCTCTTTGAAGACGGTAGATTTTGACGGTCATAGATGAAAATTTGGCAGATTTGGATAGATCCAATAGAAAATATGATTGATTTGACCTGTTGTACTTTTAAATTCGATACAATTTTAGACATATGCTATTGTAAATTACACATGAAGGTATAATCTCGGCAGATTTTGACAGCTGCAGATGCAAATAACAAACTATTATAGTCCTCTTCAAAGATAGTAGATTTTGACACTCATAGATGAAAATTTCACAGATTTTGATAAATGCAATAGAAAATTGCAAACTGATTCGACCTGTTGTACTTGTAATCTCGGTACAATTTCAGATAGATGCTGGGGTAAATTACAGTTGATACTAAAAAAATTGATAGATTTTGTTTTTGTTTTAATTTTTGGTACAATATTTTTTGCCTTTAATAACCCAGGTATGTTAAGGATTCTAACTTTTTAGGCAACTGTCGTTAGTTTTGCATAATTTTTTATTTTGATTTGTTGATATTTTGATTTACAGATCCTATTGCTTTTTACAAACGTTTCTCTATAATCTCCATGAAATAGTGAATTAATACAGGCATTTATATTAGTTATTTCGTTAATTCCCTTTTAAAATGGCAGATTTTGACACTTACAGATGAAATTTTTTACAGATTTTGATAAATGCAATAGAAAATATGACTGTTTTGACCTGATGTACTTATAAGTTTGATACAATTTCAGACAGATGCTATAGTAAATTACAGTTAAAGCTAAAAACTCTAAAAAAATTTATACCTATCAATGTGACAGATTTTAATAGATGCAATAGAAACCTGTTGTACTTGTAAATTTGATACAATTTGAGACAGATGCTATTGTAAATTACAGTTGAAGGTATAATCTCGGCAGATTTTGACAGATGCGGATGCAAATAACAAACTTCGGTATTCCTCTTAAAAGATGGTAGATTTTGACACTCATAGATGAAAATTTGACAGATTTGGATAGATGCAATAGATAATATGACTGATTTGAACTGCTGTTCTTGTGAACTTGATACAATTTCAGATAAATGCTGGTGTAAATTACAGTTGAAACTAAAAAAAAAATGGCAGATTTTGTTTCTGTTTTAATTTGGTTTAATATTTTTTCAAGTAATATCCCAAGTATATTAAGAATTCCAACTTTTCAGGAAACTGTCGTTAGGTTTGCATAATTTTTTTTTTTGATTTTTCGATAGTTTTATTTACAGTTCGTTTTACTTTTTACAAATATTTCTCTATAATCCCTGTGGAATACTGAATACCTATAGGCATTTATATGAGTTATTTCGATAATTACAGTTGAAACAAAAAACATTATCACATTTTGATATTTTAAAGACGAATTAGTTTTGCTGCTGTTATATTAAACACCTTCAAATGGCACTGAAACAATCTGTGTACCATCAGATTTTTTGCTTTCCACAAAAACCTCCCGGTTTTTTTGGTTTAAATTCCTATGGCATTTAGACACTATAATTACGCTAGACGTGTACGCGTTTATTTTTTGGTGGCATAATTTGCAACACGGGGACTTCCTGCGATTATCCCTTGCTCAGGAGCCTTCCGTGACTCCTGGGTGTCGTGTGCGTGGGACACAGCTTCTTGCCTCCAGCTTTTTCAGTGTCCACTTAAGAGAAATGGGGCCACATTAAGTTTAATGCGAGCACATTAGAGCCCCCTTTGTGGGAGCGGTGTTTGTTTTCTGGAGACTTGTCGCGTGATCCAAAATGGCTCAATTCCACCACCCTGAGCAGCCCCCAGAGCAGCCCCCAGGACGGACCCTGTATTTAGGCGCAGACATAAATCAAAATTGACAGCGACTCCCACGACACCGTCGCGCCGTCGAGGACCTCTTGGGTAATGGGTTGTCTCTGTACTACAAGAAGTTGATTAGATACCCAAGACGAGCCTCGCCAATATCTTTTAATTAATAGTGCCAACGAGGCGATAACAATGCGTAGGTTTCGAGATTAAGCTGTGGTTGCAGCAGCCGTCAAAACAGGACCAGAGAAATACAACTTCCTGACATAATTAACTCCGCTTCCAGACGTTATCCGCTGAGTGCCTTCGTGGTGTTTTACAACGCTTTTAGAGAGCTGATAGGTGACCACAAACGCAATTTTCGGACACCCATTTGAATGTTTGTGCGCTTATTGATTACTTATTGATTAACCAAAATAAATTAAGCGCCAGATTGTATCACCCCAGTAAATTCTGATTGCAGCATTCAGACGTTTAGGCTAGATAAATGACGGTACAAAGCACAATCCAATTCCCCTGGACGTCTGCATTAATGGACCCACACCTAGGCGTGGAAATTCGAGACCTATGCACCCACAATAGATTTATCGTCGAAAATTATCTCATGTAAATTTCCCTTTCGGACAAGTGACGAATTAATCGGCCCAAAGGAAACTCGCCGGGCCGTCCGTTTCGGTCGGCCCCACGATTCCTCAGGGGATAAGATCTTCGCCGCGGACGCGAAGGGGTCGCCAATTAAATCGACACGATCACCGACACGTGTAATCGCCCCCAGATTGACGCGGGCCCCAAACTGTAACGAGACGTGTTCAACCCTATCGCCCGTGTATCGGAACTCTAAGGTAATTTATATTTCTTGCGGCTATCTGAAGGAGGAATCTTCGAAGGCACTCGAAGGGGTGCAAACAGGGTCCACTTTGCGAGTTAATCCGCAGAAATGAAAACAAACACCGGAGCACCTGAGGTTTTCGCCAAACTTGCACCCCTCAAAGATGCCGCCCGGTGAAATTATATGCCTGGGTGCGAATAATGAGCAGATTTGTGGCTCCTGAGGACCACACAGCCACCGGTAATCGCCGCCTTGTGTGCAGATTCCGTGCCTCCGAGGAATTGAGACGCTGCCAGAATGGCACTCGTAATTATGCGCTCAATTTGCCACGCCGACAATCCTCTGGCAGCGCTTTACCACCCCACGAGATCTTCCATGGGGAGGATTTTGAATAATCGCCACGTCTTCATTCTTCCAAATTACCAAGCAAGAACTCGTGTGGCGACAAAGCACCACAAGACTGTCGGCGTGGCAAAGATTTCTACAAACAAGTTCAAACACAAATATTTTGGAGCTTGCGAAAAAGCCTTTAAATAAGACTCAGAACACCTAACAAGCAGTTCAAACACAAATATTTTGTAGCGTGTAAAAAATACTTTAAATAAGAGTCAGAATACCTAACAATGAACTGCTTGTTAGGTATTCTGATTCTTATTTAATGAATTTATCACAAACCCCAAAATATGTGTGTTTGAACTGCTTGTAAGGTGTTCTGACTCTTATTCAACGATTTTTACAAACAAGTTCAAACACAAATATATTTGGAGCTTGTGAAAAAATCTTTAAATAAGAGTCAGAATATCTAAAAGCAGTTCAAACACAAATATTTTGGAGCGTGTGATAAATTTATTAAATAAGAGTCAGAACACCTAACAATGAACAGCTTGTTAGGTATTCTGACTCTTATTTAATGAATTTATCACACACTCCAAAATATTTGTGTTTGAGCTGCTTGTAAGGTGTTCTGACTCTTATTCAAAGATTTTTACAAACAAGTTCAAACACAAATATTTTGGAGCTTGTGAAAAAATCTTTAAATAAGAGTCAGAATATCTAACAAGCAGTTCAAACACAAATGTTTTGCAACGTGTGAAAAATTCTTTAAATAAGAGTCAGAATACCTCACAATGAACTGCTTATTAGGTATTCTGACTCTTATTTAATGAATTTATCACAAACCCCAAAATATGTGTGTTTGTACTGCTTGTAAGGTGTTCTGACTCTTATTCAACGATTTTAACAAACAAGTTCAAACACAAATATATTTGGAGCTTGTGAAAATATCTTCAAATAAGAGTCAGAACACCTAAAAGCAGTTCAAACACAAATATTTTGGAGCGTGTGATAAATTCATTAAATAAGAGTCAGAATACCTAATAATGAACAGCTTGTCAGGTACTCTGACTCTTATTTAATGAATTTTAATGGCATCAATGTCAGGGAATGTGGAATTATGGAAGGAGTACAAAAAGATGCGAAATGATATAGTAACAAAGATAAAATATGCAAAGAAAACTTTTTACGAGAGGGAAATAAATAGAAAAATAAATAATACAAATGAACTGTGGAAGTCCCTAAAATTAGTAATACAGAGTAAGGAAAATGAGAGAGGTTTAAATCACGAAATAGAATTTAATGGAACTATGGTTGCGGATGAACAAAAGATAGCTGACAAGTTCAACGATTTTTTTATAGACAGCGTAAATGAAATCGTTTCGAATATTTCAGTGATTACAAACAGGGTGGAAGAAAATATACAAACAAATGGAGATCTTCACTGTTTTGACAAAGTATCGATGCAAGAGCTAAAGAAGAGCATAAAAAAGGTTGGAAAGACAGCATCAAGCGAAGAAGGTATATCCGCAAATATCCTGAGGGACTCATTCGAAGGAATTGGGAACAGATATTTAGATGTTATAAACTTATCACTGATCGAAGGTAAATTCCCAGAAGCATGGAAGATATCAACAATTATACCAATACCCAAAATAGCAAATACAAACAAGTGCGAAAATTTTAGACCGGTTAATACCGTACCTCCGTATGAAAAGTTGCTAGAAATTGTAGTGCGGGAACAACTACTGCGATTTTGTGATCGGTTTAAAATTATATCAGACAGACAATCAGGATTTAGAAATGGTCGGTCATGTGAAACCGTACTAACAAACATATGTGATATATGGAGGAGGAGTATCGATAAGAAGGAATGCGTGGTTGCGGTTTTCTTGGATTTTAAACGTGCGTTTGAAACAATTAATCGTAGGTTACTAATTGACAAACTAAGTAACATGGGTATCAAAGGTAGTGCGCTAAACTGGTTCCGTTCGTATCTGAAAAATCGAAAACAAAGAGTGAAATTAAAAAACGTGCTATCGATCGAAAAGGACACTACATACGGAGTACCTCAGGGAACAGTACTAGGCCCTCTCTTATTTATAATATATATTAATGACATTTTAAAAACAATCAAGTTTTGCCAAGTACATCTCTTTGCTGATGACATTATGCTTTTTATGACAGGGCCGAAAAATGAAATAGGAATGATGTGCAGAAAAATTAATGAGGACCTTGGGAGAATATATGAGTGGTTATGTGTAAATAGTCTTTGTATAAATATTAGTAAATCTAAATGTATGATTTTATCAAGTAATCAAATCGATGAAAGTGTTGAAATAAAAATTAATGACATTGCTATTGAGGTTGTCACAGAGATAAAATACCTGGGCGTGATATTAGATAATAAGTTAAATTTTAAGAGCCACTGCGGATATATATTGAATAAAATGTCAAAAAAAACCTATCTTCTCGGTCGTCTGAGAAAGGATTTAAACATGAATGTGTGCGTTTTATTATACAAACAACTAATAGCACCCCACTTCGAGTTCTGTTCAAATGTGATTTTTCACTTACAAAAAGGTGACATAGGGGATATTCAACTTATTCAGAACAAAGCAATGCGTATAATTTTGAAAGTCAATAAATTTACGCATATAAAGGATATGCTCAAGATTTTAAATTTTATGAATGTAAAACAGAGAGTCACGTACAAGGCTCTTATTTTCATACACAATATGAAAATGGGAAATATGCCTGAAAATTTAGTAGTAAAACTTAAATATGTATACGATGTTCATGGCCATGAGACGAGGCAGAAGTCCCATTTTTATGTCGATAGGTACAGGACAGATAAAGCGGAAAAATCGTTTTTCTCGAGAGGACTAAAGCTGTATAACAACATGCCCTGTCACATAAAAGATGAGATACATTTTCATAGGTTTAAGTCTCAGGTGAGGGACTATGTGTTTGAATTGATTGACTGTAAATAGAAAATAGTAGATGTAGTAAATAGAATTAAAGTTATGTTAATATGAAGATTGTAGTTGCTATTTGTGTGTTTTCTTTTGTTGTTTTTTGTTGAAATTTTGTATATTATGTAGCGTTATTTGCTAATAAATATTCTTTATTATTATTATTATTATTAATTTATCACAAACCCCAAAATATGTGTGTTTGAACTGCTTGTTAGGTGTTCTGACTCTTATTCAACAATTTTTACAAACAAGTTCAAACACAAATATTTTGGAGCTTGTGAAAAAATCTTTAAGTAAGAGTCAGAATATCTAACAAGCAGTTCAAACACAAATATTCAGGAGCGTGTGAAAAATTCTTTAAATAAGAGTCAGAATATCTAACAAGCAGTTCAAACATACATATTTTGGAGCTTGTGATTTTTTTGTTGTGAAGTGTCTAATTAATTTAAGAGAGTACCAAAGTCGCGTACACGTCTACGGTAATTATAGTGTCTAAATGCCATAGGAATTAATGGTAATAAAAACTGTGAGGTTTTTGTGTAACGAAAAAATCTTGACTGAAATGCAAATTGTTTCGCTGCCATTGGCAGGTGGTTAAATAGAACAACAATAAAAATAAGTCTTCGTTAAAATATCAAAATCGTCAATTTTTTTAGAGTTTTTATCTTTAACTGTTATTTAAAATAGCAATACTAAAGCTTAGTAGCTACAAATGCTAATCAGAATGTAATTTACAGTCTATCTATCAAAAATTGTATAAAGTTTATAAGAACAATAGGTATTCATTTTTTAGAGTTTTTACCTTTAATTGTAATTTACAATAGCATCTATCTGAAATTGTATCAACTTTACAAGAACAATAGGTCAAATCAGTCATATTTTCTATTGCATCTAGCCAAATTTGTCACATTTTCATTGATCGGTGTCAAAACCTACATTTTTTGAAGAGGAATATCGAAGTTTGTTATTTGCATCTACATGTTAAAAATCTGCCGAGATTATACATTCAAATGTAATTTACAATAGCATCTGTCTAAACTTGTATCAAATTTGCAAATACAACAAGTCAAATCAGTCATATTTTCTATTGCACCTATCTGTCAAATTTTCATCTATGAGTGTCAAAACCTACAATCTTTGTAGAGGAATATCAAAGTTTGTTATTTGTATCTGCAGCTGTCAAAATCTGCTGAGATTATACCTTCAACTGTTATTTACAACAGCATCTGTCTAAAATTGTATCGAATGTACATGTACAACAGGTCAAATCAGTCATATTTTCTTTTGAATCTATCAAAATCTGTCAAATTTTCATCTATAAGTGTCAAAATCTACCATCTTTAAAGAGGACTGTCGAAGTTTGTTATTTGTATCTGCAGCTGTCAAAATCTGCTGAGATTATACCTTCAACTGTAATTTACAATTGCATATGTCTAAAATTGTACCATATTTACAAGTATGACAGGTCAAATCAGTCATATTTTCTCACATTTTCATTGCTAGATGTCATTTTTTTTAGAGTTTTTACCTTCAACTGTAATTTACAATAGCATCTGCCTGAAATTGTTTTATTTTTATTTTTTCTGCAGATTAAGATGATGACATCGGAAAAACAATTGAAAACTATGTTCTTGAGTTATTCAAAGAAACATGTTCCATTTAAAAATGTTGTTTCTTTGAATAACTCAAGAAACAACAATCTTTTAAATGGAACATCGTCTATATTGTTACATATTTTTTTAAAGATATTAACATTGATTCTGTCAACATGTCGATGGTTATTTATCAACCATTTCTATCAAAACTTCGGTTGGTAAAATAATAATTTTATTACTGCCGAACATACAAATATTCTGTGATAAAGTCAACTATATCTACCAAAATTTTAATGATTTTTACCACATTTTCAAAAATTACTGTTAATTTTTCAATTATTTCTGTCATATATATGTTTTGAACAATATTCTATTAATATACATAAATATTCTATGAAAATGTCAACTATTTCTGTTAAAATTTCAATGGTTTTATCACAATTTTAACTATATCTGGTAAATTTTCATTGATATCTGTCACATTTCCAAAAATTACTGTTATTTTTTCAATTATTTCAGTCATACATATGTTTTGAACATATGTACACATGTTTTGATGTTAACATTATTATTACCGGAAAACTGTTAAATATTCTATTAGAGTTTCAAATATTTTGTCGTAATGTGAACTATATCTGTTAAAATTTCAATGATTACTGTAAAATTCTCACTTATTTTGACATATTTCAATGGTTAACTGTCGAATTTTCAAATATTCTATGAAATTGTCAACTATTTCAGTCAAAATTTCAATGGTTTTATCCCAATTTTAACTATATCTGGCAAATTTTTAATGATTTCTGTCACATTTTCAATAATTACTGTAAATTTTTCAATTATTGTTATCATACATATGTTTTGAACATATGTGCATACGTTTTGATGTTAAAATTATAATTACCGTCAAACTGTTAAATATTCTATTATAGTTTCAAATATTTTGTCAAAATATCAACTATATTTGTCAAAATTTCAATTATTATTATTAAATTTTGAATTATTTTGTCATATTTCGATAGTAATATAACTGTCCAATTTTTAAATATTCTATGAAAATGTCAACTATTTCTGTCAAAATTTAAATGGTTTTATCACAATTTTAACTATATCTGGCAAATTTTCAATGATATCTGTCACATTTTCAATAATTACTGTAAATTTTTCAATTATTTTTATCATACATATGTTTTGAACATATGTACATATAAGAAAATATAAGAAATCAGGTTACAATAGCAATTTTATATGGCAATGTAAAATTGTTTGTACTAGATTTATGTGAGCATGACTATACATATGTTTGGAAGTTAAAATTATAATTACCGTTAAACTGTTAATATTCTATTAGAGTTTCAAATATTTTGTCGAAATATCAATTACATCTATCAAAATTTCAATGTTTACTGTAAAAGTCTCATTTATTTTGTCATATTTCAATGGTTGACTGTCGAAATTTCAAATATTCTATGAAATTGTCAAGTATTTCTGTCAAATTTTCAATGCTTTTGTCACAATTTTAACTATATGTGGCAAATTTTCAATAATTTCTGTCACATTTTCAATAATTACTGTAAATTTTTTGATAATTTTATCATACTTACGTTTTGAACATGTGTACATATGTTTTGATGTCAAAATTATAATTACCGGAAAACTGTTAAATATTCTATTAGAATTTCAAATATTTTGTCGTAATGTCAACTACATCTGTCAAAATTTTAATGATTACTGTCAAATTCTCCATTATTTTGTCATATTTCAATGGTTAACTGTCGAATTTTCAAATATTCTATGAAAATGTCAACTATTTCTGTCAAAATTTAAATGGTTTTATCACAATTTTAACTATATCTGCCAAATTTTCAATGATTTATGTCATATTTTCAATAGTTACTGTAAATCTTTCAATTATTTTTATCATACATATGTTTTGAACATATGCACATATTTTTTTATGTTAAAATTATAATTTCTGCCAAACTTTCAAAATATTCCATTAAAGTTTTAAATATGTGGTCGTAATGACAACTATATCTGTCAAAATTTCAATGATTACTATTAAATTTTGAATTATTTTGTCTTATTTCGATGGTTTACTGTCAAATTTTCAAATATTCTATGAAAATGGCGACATTTCAGTTAAAATTTAAATTATTTTATCACAATTTTAATTATATCTGCCAAAATTTCAATGATTACTGTCAAATTTTCAAATATTTTGTCATATTTCGATGGTCAACTGTCAAATTTTCAAATATTCTATAAAATGTCGACTAGTCTATAATGTCTATAAAGTGATTTTAATACAATTTTAACTATAACTGGAAAATGTTCAATGATTACTCTCATATGGTATGTATTGAATATTCTATAGGGATTATAGAGAAAAGTTTGTAAGAAGAAAAAGGAACTGTCAATTAAAATACCGAAAAATCAAAATCAAAAATTGTGCTAAACTTACGATAATTTCCTGAAAAGTTACAATTCTTAACATACTTGGGTTACTAAGCGTAAAAAAATATTAGACAAAATTAAATATGTCATTTAGGTTTCTTATATTGCAGTTGTTGTTTAATTTTAAAAAAGATTTTTATTAACAAGAAGAATCAATATTATTCTTTGATTTTTGGGGTAGAAACAAATACTTAATTATTACCGTAATTATTACCTTAATTATTTTTCGTATTTTTTATTTATGTACTATGTACTACACTATGTACTTTCTGATTTATTTTTTGTAATCTTCATTTATCATTTACATTTGCTACCGGTTTCAACTCCTTGTGGAGCCATCATCTGGTAATTTACTAAGTTTCAAACTGTCATATCGCATTGACTCTTTATAGTTTAGAAATGAAAAAAAATATATTGCAGTGTGCAGTAGTGTTATGGTAAAACATGCTATCTCTTGTTTTCAAAATGCAATTTTTGACACTAAATGGCCACAAATAAAGTATACTTTAAGTTGATGCAATGGATTTAGTGTTGTCAAAAATTACAAATTATAAATAACCAGGGCAATGATACATGCTAATCTACGTTCACAAATATAAATACAAAACTGTTTTTGCTTACAGAATTTTCCAAAGCTGGTAAAGTATTAATTGCATTTGTAAAAATCTGTGAAATTTTTAGTTGTAACTATCCAAATCTGTCAAAATTCGACTGAAACTGTCATAACCTGCCTATTTTTGAGCTGAAACAAATCAAATCTGTCGAATACTTGTAACTTGTAACTATCATAATTGTCACTCCTCTAACTTTCAAAATTTGCGGAAGCTTTTAGCAGAAGCTATAAGAATCTGTAATATTTTAAACTCCAACAATTTAAGTGTACTAAAGTTTTCCAACACTTTTTACTATCACCATTTGTGGAGCATTTACAGAAGCAGTGAAAATCGGAAATATTTTTTACTCCAATCATCGAAACGTGCCAAATTTTACAATATTACTTTCAAAATGTATTGAATTTTCTACTACAAATGTAGAAATTTGTCAAATTTTCCAATGTGGATGTTTATATTGGTATTTTTCATGGAAATTGTCAAAATATGTCAAATTTTCAAATGCTAAACACTGACTGAATTTGTAAGAATCTGTCAAATATTTAACTGTAGCTAGTAAAATCTGGCCAATATTTGTCCTCAAGTAGTGGCTAAGTTTGAACTGTATGTATGAACCATTTAGCAGTATATACACTCAGTTATTTAAATACTGTATAAGATTTGTAAATTTTGACTTGTGCAAGTATCTGTTCTTGGCACTAAATATTCTAAACTGAACTAAGCAGCTATCTACAATATTTTCAACTACAACGTTTCATCGAAACTTGGCAAATTTTCCAACATGACTTAATGAATTTTAAGTACAATTTTTTTAATTTATCAAACGTTCAATTAAAACTGTTCAAATTTGTCAAATTTTCATCTTTAAATGTCGAATTTTGTCATATTTCCTAATGAAGCCTTTACATTTGTATTTTTATGGAACTTGTCAAAATTCAACAAATTTTCTTTCTTTTAATAATAAAGCCAATTTTTTTTTATACTATTATTATAATGAAAAGAAGCTCATATTTGGCTATGGCAATCTTTGAAACCAAATTACACATTCTTCAAAAACCAAAAGACATCTAGTTGAAAAAAAAAGAATGGTTGATGTCCTCTTCACAATTTTTCTAACATTTAAATCTACAAGTCGAGAAGCAATGCTCTTGCATTTGCTCTTTGCTCTTTTATATTAAATCCAGTTAAACTCGAAAAATTTCTTGCAGTTTTCATACATTCACAGTTTCACTAAGTTAATTTCCTAAATGTAAAGTAATAATATTAATAATAATATTATATTATATTATATTATTATTTGTTATGATTGGTAACGCAATAATAATATATCAATAATCATATATTTTTTAAATTAATTAATTAAATTGAGAACAGGAATATTGTCCCTTGTTTATTTCTGGACATTTTTTAATTAAAAAAAAAATATGTGGACTTGAAAGTGGGATACTTTCAAAATCAACGGCTCATATGTATTAGAAAAACTGAAAATTTGAATATACCCAATGCACATTATTTTTTGAACAAAATCAACGGCTCATATGTATTATAAAATCTGAAAATACCCAATGCACATTATTTTTTGATCAAAATCAACGGCTTATATGTATTAGCAGATCTGAAAATTTGAATATACCCCAGGCATATTATTTTTTTATCAAAATCAACGGCTCATATGTATTAGAAAATCTGAAAATTTGCATCAATGCACATCATTTTTTGAGGGTCATTCATTCAGTTAATAAATAAACGACAATTTAATTCAGGTGTCTGGTAAATTTATTTGATTTTCTTGGACACTCAGCTTCTGAAGAATCTGAAAAATCGTTTGCACGCCTTAAAATACTTTGTAACCTCTCAAGCAAACAGCACATTGTAAATCACTCGGATGTTATTAAGATCTTTGCTAAAACTTTTACAAACATAATAACCCACACTTTCCGCGGGTAATAACAACCGTGCCGCAAATTTACAACCTCCGCATAATAACACACCCCCGCTGCGTGGCTCTCACCACTTAAGGCCCCGCTGATTATCACGTCCGGAGAGACGAAGACACCGAGGATTTATGGCGAATCAAAAACTTAATGCGCGGCATCTAAACAGCGATTATTTGGCGGCATTATGCTAATAGGCGGCCGAATTATGCCGGCGGTAATTGCGACGGAATTCGTTACACATGTATTACGGGGTGGCGCAAAATTACGCCGCCCCATTAGCATATCAAATTCGCCGCAAATTTATGAAAAATGAGTTCCGGCCCCGATCGATTTATCGGGCGATTTATCAGAGTGTCGTTAATGGGAGGCGCGATTTTGGAGGCCGCTCGTGCTGGAATTTTTATAATTATATTGCGTGCAATCGCAAATTTTGGTGGTGCAAAAATCAGCCACAGATATCCAAAATCAGTTTTAATTAAGCTTATTCAGCCTTAATGAGTCTATTGGTTAATGCTGCACGATTAATTCCATTATAAAATATCACATAATACGGGTGCATACGCACTAAATGAACAATGCATTTTTTGCTCTCGCAACTCTTCGAACAATGCTTCCGCATAAATTAATTCTATTGTTAGAACTCGGCTCACGGTCATCAATGTCTTGCAAGTGCCCACCTCCGGCTTGCATTTCCTTCTTCGTCGGCCGCACGCAGCATCCCCGTGACGTCGCTCTTAATCATTACCACGCCCGAAGACATTTCCGAAAATCGGCGAATTTCGATTGCGCCTTAATCCAAATTGGGTTCTGCGTCGCTTCCATTACGCTAGTACAAAAGCACCACCGTCAATCGGCTCCCCCAAAACACCCCTCAGGGAGGTAGTTTAAGGGTTAGGGCTCTGACTTTGGGTGCACGCGGGGGTGTGGGTGCAAGTGAAGTGTGGTGCCAATTTGGTGGTGATCCCGCAAGGGGTGCGAACAGATGAGCGACGATTCAATCCGGACATGTCTAGACCTGTCGCCAGGCGAATTAATCAGGGAACTCGCAGCAAATACAAGACACAAGGTAGGTGCAATTCAATGCACTTTTGCGGTTCATTCTGATGAACACTGGTACCATCATCATTGCGTAGTGTATGCGTATGGCATTGTGATGATGTACAATGATGTGCAAATAAGTCATCGGTACAGTAATCAATTACGTTTCAATCTAATTAGCCGCAACGGTACAAATAACTCGCCAATTAATAAAGAAATAACCTGCGCCATATAATAGCAATATCATCATTGCGTAGTGTATGCGTATTGCATTGTGATGATGTGCAATGATGTGCAAATAAGTCATCGGTACAGTATTCAATTACGTTTCAATTTAATTAGCCGCAACGGTACAAATATGTCGCCCGTTAATAAAGAAATAAGCTGCGCCGTATAATAGCAATATCATCATCATTGCGTAATGTATGCGTATTGCATTGTGATGATGTGCAATAATGTACAAATAAGTCATCGGTACAGTATTTAATTACTGTAATTGTTAAATAGGTCGCCAATTAATAAAGAAATTAGCTGCGCCGTATAATAGCAATATTATTCTATTGGGGCAACTATAGTATAGCATAGCAGTATAGTATTATAGTGTTATATGTAGGTATATGTCTGTAGTGTGCTCCAAATAAGCGCTCTAATATGAAATACAGTACCAATAAATATCCAACTATAATCTATAATATAGATTATATATATATATATATATATATATATATATATATATGTATAATCATTAAATTGGATGTGTGAATGGTTACCACTTGGTGAAACATATTACTACAGGAATAATAAAACACTTGGTTGATGTTTCACAGTATATATAGAAAATAACTCTACAATTGTTTCGGCCTCTCAGCCTTTCTCAAGAGTATAAACTGAAGTAACTTAGTTTATATTCTTGAGAATGGCTGAGAGGCCGAAACAATTGTAGAGTTCTTTTCTATATATATATATATATATATATATATTGTGAAACGTCAACCAAGTGTTTTATTATTCCTATTATATATAATCTATAGTTTATAAACTGTGATACCTACAAAGTAAAAATTGCATTATTTATTTATACATAATGTATCACGAAGTAAAAGCCTCCAGTGTTAATAAAATTATAGTCTATTAATTTCGAGATTAAAGTGTGTGGCAATTTTCTGCTGCAGTCAGCATGTATTTATGTATGTATATACATACATATGTATGTATGAATGTATGTATATCCATGTATTTATGTATGTATATACATACATATGTATGTATATGCATGTATATATGTATGTATATGTATGTATATGTATGTATGTGTATGTATATATGTATGTATATGTATGTATATTTATATATGTATGCTTTTAAGTGTATAATTTACTTCGTATTTAACCCATTATAAGCATACCACGAATCTATAGATGATAGTCGTTTTTGAATCTTTCGTTGCTCAATAAATTTTTTTTCTCATTTGTAACAATTTGAATTCACTGAGAAATATAAATTTTGTTGAGTGGCAAGAGGTTCAAATAGGTCACTAGCGTCCATATTTTTGGTATGCTCATAATGTTGGGGCTTAAGTACTAATAATAATTGACCAGTTGCAAACCAGAGAGGTGTAAGTTTTTTTGTTAAATTCAATCCAGAAATGAATCCAGTGATATATCCCATGTATATTTCTTAACTCCTCTGAATTAAAAAAAAAGTCAATGCCTCATATAATAATAAGACAATAGTAACTACAGTTTTTTTGAATATTTCGAACTTTATTTTGCTTAGAAGTCCAGAAATTAATCCAGGGACATATCTCATGTATATTTTTAACTTCTCTTAATTTAAAACAATATGTCAATGCCTCATATAAAAGTAAGACAATAGTAACTTTCGTTTTTTTTAATCTTTTGAAATTTATTTTGCTCAGAAGTCCAGAAATTAATCCAGGGACATATCCCATGTATATTTCTTAACTCCTCTCTATTAAAAAAAAAAGTCAATGCCTCATATAATAAGACAATAGTGACTATCGTATTTTTGAATCTTTCGAAATTTATTTTGCTCATAAGTCTAGAAATTAATCCAGGGACATATTCCATGCATATTTCTTAACTTCTCCCAATTCAAAACAAAATGTCAATGCCTCATATAATAGTAAGACAATAGTGATTATTGTTTTTTTTAATATTTCGAAATTTATTTTGCTCAGAAGTCCAGAAATGAATCTAGGGATATGTCCCATGTATATTTCTTAACTTCTCTCAATTAAAAAAAAAAAATTGTTAATGCCTCATATAATAGTAAAATAATAGTGACTATCATGTTTTTGAATCTTTCGAAATTTATTTTGCACAGTGACTATAGTATTTTTGACAACGCGAAATAACTGAGAAAATAATTTTCATTGACTAGAAAGCCATTCAAATTTTCTTACCAAGTTATATTGTAAGTACGATCATTGAAATATTCATTTATTGAAAAAAAAGGCAAAATTAAGTCATCTGAAAACTCATCCTGATAAAAATAATACAAATATAATTAAATATAAACATAGGATTAACAAAATTATTTATTTTGAACTCTTGAATTATTAAAAAAACACGAAATAACTGAGAAAAATAATTTTCATCGTCCAGCAAGCCATTCAAACTTTCTTACCAAGTTCTATTGTAATTAGCATAATTGAAATATTCATTTGATGAAAAAGAAAATATTCCAAAATTAACTCATCTGAAAACTTATCCTGATCAAAAATGATACAAATATAATTAAACATAAACATTGGATTAACAAAATTATTTATTTTTAACTCTTGATTGTTAAAAACAATATTTAAAGTACAATGTCCGAAACATGTTTCAAACAATTTTTCAATCATAATTTCTAAATTCGATAGAATAATAAGACAATAGTGACTATAGTTTTTTTTAATCTTTCGAAATTTGTTTTGCTCAGTGACTATCGTATTTGTGACAACGCGAAATAACTGAGAAAATAATTTTCATTGACTAGAAATAGATTCAATTTTTTTTACCAAGTTGTATTGTAATTAGAATATTTGAAATATTCATTTATTGAAAGACAAAAATACAAAATTAACTCATCTGAAAATTCATCCTTATCAAAAATAATACATATATAATAAAATATAAACATTAGATTAACCAAATTATTTATTTTAAACTCTTGATTGTTAAAATTTTTTATTTAAAGTACTATATTCCAAACATGTTTCAAGCATCATTTCAATAATAATTTCTAAATTCAATGGACTTAGCTTAGGCTTTAGGATTAAATAGGCTTAATTAGACATTAGATAGTAGCTCAAAGCGATTATTTCTGTTGAAATTTTGCAATCTATTTTATTTTCAGTAACCTTAAACTTAAAACAACTCTTCAATTGGGTGAGTGAACTTAAAATTTCAGCAGAAAAATGCCAGAAAGTTAAAAACATTATAAAATCATGTAATGAGTAAAAAATTAGATCCGCACAGACAGACAGGCATACTTAAAAAAATTGCAATAGACTTGTTGAGTTCTAAACAATAATTTCTGTTGATATTTTTCATTCTATTTTATTTTCAGTAAACTGAAACTTAAAACAAGTCTTAAATTGGGTCAGAGAAATTTAAATTTCGCAGAAAAATGTCACAAAGTTAAAAACATCATGAAATCCTGTAATGAGTAAAAAATTAGATCCACACAGATAGACAGACATACATAAAAAAATGCAATGGACTTGTGGAGCTCAAAACGATTATTTCTGTTGAAATTTTGCAATCTATTTTATTTCTACTAAACTTAAACTTGAAACGAGTCTTAAATTGGTACCAAAACCGTTTAATTAACAGGAAATTTTCAAAAAATTGTACACATTTTGGTGTCATGAATCAGATATTAGATCAACACATAGACTTAAAAGGACTTGGGGAACTCAAAACATTACTTGTATTGAAATTTCGCATACTGTTTTATTTCCAGTAAACATGAACTTAAAACACGACTTAAACTGGCACAAAGAGCCTTAAATTAACAAGAAAATGTTAGAACGTTAAAAAAGATATGAAATCATAATGAAAATGAAAATAATTTTCAATTACTCTGGCATAATTTTCGACCATTATTTTTTAAGTTTATTTGAAAATTTCGTCTTTTCAGAAAAAAATGTGCAATTGATAGTGAACTTTTAAATTCGTGTCGGAAACTTTCTATTTTTTCTGCATGTTTAATTTAAAATTCAAATGTCGTATTTTGCAATGAAAATTTGCAATTTTAATAACAGTTTCATAATTTTCGATAAATATTTTATACGTTTCAATGCAAATTTAGTCTTTTCCAGTAAAAATCTTATATATTATACAAGTAAAATTTTAAATCTATGCGGATATTTTGAATTTTCACTGCTTTTTGTTATTTACATTAAAAATTCGTAATTTACAATTATAATTTCATAATTTTTGACCAATATTCATTAAGTTTGATTGAAAATTTCCCCTTTTTACATATGCAAGTAAAATTTTAATTCTATGCTAATATTTTGAAATGTTTACTGCATTTTTTTATTCACATTAAAATTTCGTAATTTTCATTTATAATTTCATAATTTTGAACCAATATTCATTAAGTTTGATTGAAAATTTCGTCTTTTTCAGTAAAAATTGTGCAATTTAAGTAAACTTTTTAATTCTCATCGAAAATTGTTTAATTTTTACTGCATGTTTAATTTAATATTCAAATTCGCAATTTTTAATGAAAATTTGTAATTTTTAATAACAGTTTCATCATTTTCATTGAAAATTTTATACGTTACAATGCAAATTTAGTCATTTCCGGTAAAAATCTTATATATGCAAGTAAAATTTCATATTTATGCTGATATTTTGCATTCTATTTTATTCCTAGTAAACATAAACTTGAAACAAGTCTTAAATCTCTACCAAAAGCTTTAAATTGGCAGGATATTCTCAAAAAAAGAAAAAAATATTATGATGTCATGAGTGAGAAATTAGATCAACACATAGATAGACTTAAAAAAAATTCAATAGACTTGGCGAACTCAAAACATTATTTCTAATGAAATTTCGCATACTGTCTCACTTCCAGTAAACTTAAACTTAAAACACGACTTAAATTGGCACAAAAATTGGCACAAAGCCTTAAATTAACACGAAAATGTTAGAAAATTGAAAAAGTCATGAAATCAAGTTATCAATCAAAAGAGATATCTACTCTTGAATACATCATTTGTCTAAAATATGTAATTATCAATTACACTGTCATAATTTTCGACCAATATTCTTAAAGTTTGCTTGAAAATTTCGTCTTTTTCAGTAAAAATGGTTTATTTGATAGTAAACATTTAAATTCGTATCAAACCCTTTCTAATTTTTAGTGCATGTTTAATTTAAAATTCTAATTTCGCAGTTTGCAATGAAAATTTGTAGTTTTTAATAACAGTTTCATAATTTTCTATGAATATTTTACACGTTTCAATGCGAACTTAGACATTTCCAGTAAAAATGTTACATATGCATGTAAAACTTTAAATCTATGCTGATATTTTGAAATTTTCTCTGCATTTTTTTATTTTCAATGAAAATTGGCAATCTTCATTCATAATTTCGTAATTTTTGAACAATATTCTTTAAGTTTGATTGAAAATTTCGTCTTTTTCAGTAAAAATTGTGCAATTGATAGTAAACTTTTAAATTTGTGTCGAAAGCTTTTTAGTTTTTACTGCATGTTTAATTTAATATTCAAATTTCGCATTTTGCAATGAAAATTTGTAATTTTTAATAACAGTTTCATAATTTTCGATAAATATTTTATACGTTTCAATACAACTTTAGTCATTTCCAGTAAAAATCTTACATATGCAAGTAAAATTTTACATCTATGCTGATATTTTGCATTCTATTTTATTCCCAGTAAACATAAACTTGAAACTAGTCTTAAATTTGTAGCAAAAGGTTTTAATTAACAGTAAATTGTCAGAAAATAAGAAAACATTATGATGTCATGAATCAGAAATTACTAAAACATTATTTCTATTGAAATTTCGCACACTGTTCTATAACTATTAAAGGCACACATACAAGGCACTATTAAGGGCCTTAAATTAACCGAAAAATGTTAGAAAGTTAAAAAACACATAAAATCTACTTTTGAATATCATTTGTCTAAAATGTGTAATTTTCAATTACATCGTCATAATTTTCGACCTATATTCTTTAAGTTTAATTGAAAATTTCATCTTTTACAGTAAAAAATTTGCAATTGATAGTGAATGAATGAATTTTACATATGCAAGTAAAATTTTACATCTATGGTGATATTTTGCATTCTATTTTATTCCTAGTAAACATAAACTTGAATCGAGTCTTAAATTTGTACCAAAAAGCTTTAAATTAACAGGAAATTGTCAGAAAAAGGAAAAAAAAAATGATGCCATGAGTCAGAAATTGGATCAACACATAGACAGATTTAAAAAAAAAATCAATAGACTTGGGGAACTTAAAACATTATTTCTATTGAAATTTCGCAAACTATTCTATTCCACTGTTCTATTCTATTCTATTACTGTTCTATTTCTGGTAAACATCAACTTAAAACACGACTTAAATTGGCACAAAAAGCTTTAAATTAACGGGAAAATGTTAGAAAGTTAAAAAGTCATGAAATCAAGTCATCAATAAAAAAGGATATCAACGTTTGAATATATCAATAATCAAAAATTTTGTAATTTTCAATTACACTGTCATAACTTTCGACCAATATTCTTTAAGTTTCATTGAAAATTTCGGCTTTTATAATAAAAAATTTGCAATTGATGGTGAACTTCAAATTCAAATTTCGCATTTTGCAATGAAAATGCGTTATTAAAAAAATGATACTTTGAAATTTTCACTGCATTTTGTTATTTACATTAAAAATTCGTAATTTACAATTATTATTTCATAATTTTCGACCAATATTCATTAAGTTTGATTGAAAATTTCGTCCTTTTCAGTAAAAATTGATTATATAAAAAAAAATTGTATTGAATTTTTTTTAATGTTTACTGCATATTTCATTTAAATTTTATAATTTTGCGTTTTGCAATGGAAATTTGTAATTGTTAATAACAGTTTCATAATTTTCGATGAATATTTTATACGTTTTAATGCAAATTTAGTAATTTCCATTAAAAATCTTACATATGCAAGTAAGATTTTTAACCTATGCTGATATTCTGAAATGTTTACTGCATATTTGATTTTAATTTAAAATTTTGCTTACTGCTATGGAAATATGTAATTTTAAATAACAGTTTCATACTTTGCGATGAATATTTTATACGTTTCAATACAAATTTAGTCATTTCCATTAAAAATCTTACATATGCAAGTAAGATTTAAAATGTATGCTGATATTTTGACATGTTTACTGCATTTTTTTAATTTACAGTAAAAATTCGTAATTTTCATTTATAATTTCATATTTTTCGACCAATATTCTTTATGTTTGATTGAAAATTTCGTCTTTTTCAGTAAAAATTGTGCAATTGAAGTAAACTTTTTAATTCTCATCGAAAATTGTTTAATTTTTACTGCATGTTTAATTTAATATTCAAATTCGCAATTTTTAATGAAAATTTGTAATTTTTAATAACAGTTTCATCATTTTCATTGAAAATTTTATACGTTACAATGCAAATTTAGTCATTTCCTCTAAAAATTTTACATATGCAAGTAAAATTTTACTTCTATGCTGATATTTTGCATTCTATTTTATTCCCAGTAAACATAAACTTGAAACGAGTCTTAAATTTGTACCAAAAGCTTTATATCAACAGGAAATTGTCAGAACAAAAAATGATGTCATGAGTCAGAAATTAGGTCAACACATAGAGAGACTTAAAAAAATTCAATACACTTGGGGAACTCAAATAATTATTTCTATTGAAATTTCGCAAACTATTCTATTCCACTGTTCTAGTCTATTCTATTACTGTTCTATTTCCAGTAAACATCAACTTAAAACAATACTTAAATTGGCACAAAAAGCTTTAAATTAACAGGAAAATGTTAGAAAGTTAAAAAGTCATGAAATCAAGTAATCAATCAAAAAGGATATCTACATTTGAATATATCATTTATCTAAAATTTGTAACTTTCAATTACACTGTCATCACTGTTGACCAATATTCTTGAAGTTTCATTGAAAATTTCATCTTTTATAGTAAATAATTTGCAATTGATGTTGAACTTTCTAATTTTTACTACATGTTAATTTAAAATTCAAACTTCGCATTTTGCAATGAAAACGCGTTATTTATTATATAAAAAATCGTAATTTTCCTTTATAATTTCATAATTTTCAACCAATATTCTTTAAATTTGATTAAAAATTGCGTCTTTTTCAGTACAATTTTGCAATTGATGGCAAACAGTCGAAAACTGTCTAATATTTACTGCATCTTTTATTTAATATTCAAATATCGCATTTTGCAATGAAAATTTGTAATTTTTAACAACAATTTCAGAACAGTTCCAACAGTTAAACAGGAATAACAGTTTCAAACTTTCGATGAATATTTTACACGCTTCAATGCAATTTTATGTCATTTCCACTGTCATGTTTATTGTCATGTTGTCATGTTTATGTCATTTTCAAAATCTTACATATTCAAGTAAATACTGTATACTGGTATTACTACTATATACTACTTATACTAAATTATTTTTTGTAAAATAAATGTGTTTGTGGAAGCAACAAAGTAAAATTGTTTTATTTAATTTATTCAAGTAAAATTTTAAATCTAGGCTGTTATTTTGAAATTTTCTTATAGAGTATTCCGATTGCTTTTCACCATGTATCAGTTATGTTTTCATTTATCTCAAATGTTTTTCCTCTTGTCAACACTTGATCAAGTGTTTTAAATAGCCAAAATATCCACAAATTTCCAAAACATTACGCAGTTTCCAAAACACTTTTTGAAATTAATAATACCAAGTACAATAGTAATAAGAATAATAATTTATTGATGTTTCTGACACTGACACATCCAAACCTTTTTTTTAAAAACCACGCAATTTCAAAACTTTTAAGGGATATGGACAGACATTTTTGAAAAAAAAAAAAATTAAGTAGACATGAACCTCAAGGCGGATAGTTCTGATGATATTCTAAATACGAAATTTGTTGCATACAACTTGGCACTCTGATGGCCAAAATTAGCGTTCGCTTTCTGTTCTAATGGTCGTAATTTGCGTTCAAGATGCGTTTTCTTCTGCTGCACCTTTACAAATGGGCTCTCACGCAACCCTGCTAGAACTGATAGCCGATAATTAGCTGCTAATTCTGATTCTCGTAAAACCCAATCGAAGCTGCGGAATTGGGGCGCCGTCTTAACGATACTTTAAATGGGGGCCCCAGCACCGCCCCCGCGGGAACTCGCACACCCTAATGATAAGACGGCGGTGTCGACAGAGACGTCGAGGTGCCAATTTGGATTTCACCACCGCTTAAGACACTCTGATGATGGCCAATTCGCACCGCGCGCACGGCGCTTAATCACCGAAATTGTTATGGTCGGCGATCGTAAAAAATAATCATGGATTTTTTTGCCGGGCGGTGTGTGCGCGCCCAAAGCTCTCGTTTTAAGTGGAAACCGCGAAATAAGTAACGGCGGAAATTATAGGGCCACGACTCCTCGTTTGTCGGGCGCCTTGTCTAGTTAGCACCTGATTTATCGTCCGCCACGCGAACCTACAGGCGAGGTGGGATCGGTGGATTGAAACTGAAACTTTGGGGGAATTTTCAATTTTTTATAAACACAATTTTTTCCCAAAAATAAATAAAAAAATGAGTCAAGCTTCGTTTGCCTAGACTTAGACGTTCTGGGTTCGACGTATGGTGCGTTGGTGATTGATGGTGGAGGAAATCAAATCACTTTAAAAACCGTGTCCACAATTGTTAGGAAGTGATTCCTTAGAAATCAGATTTTCGTTGAATTTGTTGTGTAAAATTAGTAAAGTATAAATATAAAATAAAACTATTTAATATAAATTACTAAAAAATTAGTTGTTTGTGTAAAGAGCAATTTATGTTGAATCGCACAATCAATGTTTCAAAGGTTTTGGTATAGGTTTCAAAAAAGGCAATTTAACAGGGTACCTGTATTTGAATACATTTATTTGCGAATTTTCAGTTACAAAACATTGCCAGTATATTGCTTATATTGCCATATGCCATATGTTGCCAAATATTGCTATATGCCACATTTTGCCATATATTGCCATATATTGCCACATATTAGCAATATATTGCCATTTTTATATATTGCCAAACATTACCATATGAGAATATGTCATCTTATCTTATCTTATTTTGTTATATATCTTACTACACTTTTGAGTACTTGTAGTCAGTATGTAGAATCAAAATTCGTTCGAAATCCAACACATTTTCGTGAGCTCACCTTAACGACTGAACCTTGCGCTTACCACTAACCAGGTGTAAAATACTCACTAATCAGGCACCTTTAATGTACGGTCGGAAGCCCCGAATTATCCCATATTCCCACCAAAAAAGTACATATCACACGTTCCGAAATTACCTCCGAACTCTGGGAGCTATTACTCCTTTGGGGGGCTAATTCCGCCCCTCGGGGCATCTGCGGCCCCGTTCATCGCGATTCTCAGTATGTGGCCCCAAATTGCCCCAAAAGTTCAATGGGGATGTCGCGGGGCGACATTGTTGGGCGCCCCACAACGGGGGCGCGCCGCTGACCGCTTGACGGATGGCTCAATTCGGCGCGCCCTTTGTGGGCCCCCCGATCTCGTTTTTTTTTGTATTAATCCAGCGGGGCTGAAATGGATTCGGCCGGATCATTTCCGGTAGTCCGTAATAAGTCAAGTCCTCGGACTTGTCGGCGTGAGTGGCGTTAATGTTGGGAAGGGTCCAGCCCATTCACCCCCATGATTAAGACGAGATGAGATGGAGGGAACATCAGGGCTTGAATATTTCATAATGCAATTTAAATATACTGCTTTTCATATATCAACAATATTGCCAGAAAATACATCAGTCCTTAATTTTGTCAACAAAATAAAAACATAGTAACCAACATGTTTAATAAAAAAAATCAAATCTGTTTTTTAAACTTATGAAAAGCTGTTTATTTCGTCCACTCAATTCATTTAATTAATTTATTTATACAATTATCACATAGGCCATGCTTATAACAATCGATGCATGATTGTAATCAGACATGGAGAGTGTCGTTATTATTTCTGTGATCTCTGTCTCTCTCTGTGGGAATCTGTGGGATCTCTGTGGGAAAAACAGTATAAGTCGAAAATTTGGGAAAATGAGTTGAAGTCAAATTATATTTCAGAAAGTGATGCTGTACATTGTGTTTGAAATAGTATATGTCACATTATTCAGTTAAGGCTTCTAAATAGGTTGGCAGTTTTAGCAACTTTAAATGTTACTATTATTGGAGGGAAAAATGTATAAGTCGACGCTTCCTTAAAATGCTAATTCTTGACTTATACTGTTTTTCCCACCCATCACAGATTTATAAAAATTCTATAAAGCCTACAAATTATAACAATGAAGAAAAATGCAAAATATAGGTGACAATACACAGGTTCACAAAATAATACAAACAACAGCACATTACACACACACAATTAATATCGTATAATCAATTGATAACTTATCTATTTTCGTATATTAGATTCGCGCACAATACATCTCAATACCTCAATATCTCGGCATACTTCGATATCTCTGCCAATATGTAGAAATTCCGTAAGAAAGAAACCTAAAAGAGGCCAAAGTTTGAGATAATCGTCAAATTCAACAAATTTAAAACTTCAATTTTGTTTCGTTTCAAATTTTAAGTGAATTTTGTTGAAGGCAGTTGTCGCTGTGATAACTTAAGGCTCAGACTAATCAATAGTCGTGAGTTTGATTTCACATATTTAAGTTGTTGTAATAACTCCAAACTTCCCAAATATATAATTAAAACTACAATAGGTTTACAAACGACAATGAAATTTGAAAAGAAGAATAGTTCAGTTAATTATAGAGGCCTAGTAACTTAAGGTTCCGACTAATCAATAGTCGTGAGTTCGATTTAACTTAGAGTAATATTTAAGTTGTTTTATATCTCCAAATCTCCCAAATATCTGATTAAAACTTCAAAAGGTTATAAAGAACGACGAAGTTTGAAAAAAAGAACAGTCCAGTTAATAATGGAGGCGTAGTAACTTAACGCTCCGACTAATCGATAGTGGTGAGTTCGGTTTCTACTTAAAGTAATATTTAAATTGTTCAATTCCTTCAAAAATTCCAAATATCTGATTTTCAACATCAAAATATTTGAAAAGAATAATGAAATACTTTATAATTAACAATAGTTAGTAGATCAATCAAGATTGTTTATATACAAATAAAACACAATTGGTGTTTCACAAAATATTTAATATTGTACTGCGACAATTGTTGAAAGATTGTTTATTTGTAAGAATAGTTGATGAAAAGTCCTGAGTAATAAAATTTAAACGAAACAAAACAGAGTAAATTAGTATATAGAGTAATATTAGAGTAATATTTAAATTGTTCAATATCTCAAAAAATATGTTTCTCCAAGTGGTTACCAAACATGCATTCAATTTAATTAAAATCTAGATTTGAGATGGTTTTGGAATATAAATCGACAACCCAAAGTGAGTGTTTACTGTCATTTTGGTTTTTATATGCATTATTGTATGATGTTCCCTATGGAACATTAACGAATGTTGATTGTCTTGAACATGAATGTCTGTCATTGAATATCTTGGTTCTTATGAATTTGTGACCACGACAATTTTTCACGACGGTTCCTTCGATTTTTTCGGTAAGAATCAAACGGGGATGATGATTATTAATTATTTTCAAGGAATGCATTTTTGTCCTTGCATTTGTCCCTACCCTGTTAACACTAGCAGGTAAAGGGTCTTATTGACCGACCACTCCAGATTTAGAAGGGTTGCGAATTTTTTCAAGAAGCGTCTTGGAAATACACTTTTCGGTCAAGCGAATAGGCAAATATTAAGTGCTTGTTTAGTAATCCGAGACTTCCCAGTCACTTGAAACCATCGCCAAGTAAGAAAACAGCTTTCAGCAGTGTTTAGGTTGCTATTTATCTTAGAAATCTGCAAAACAAAGATTTAATTGCAACCAGATATGAGAGCTATTATTTCTTCGGACTTAGAGATTTCTCAATTTAAATTTCTCAATTTGACTAGCAAAATTTGCATTTTTTTTTTAAGTTTAAGGTTTTATCCATAATTACCAGACATATTTATTTAAGGTTCTTTTAATAAGTACTTACTGGTATATGTTTATTTATTTTATTACTTATTTTTATCGCCGAATCTAAACAGGCGAATAAAACTATGATTAAAACTACCTTAAATAAGTTTTTTTAATTAAATTTTAACATTTGTATTATTCATTATTAGATTTCATTGTCAGAGATCAGTAAAACAAAAAATAATTGCAACTAGATATGCCAGTTATTATTTCTATGAACTTATACTTTTAGCAATTTGTTAAAGAGAATTTGCCAATAATATTTTTTATTATCTTAGTAAATTTTAACATTTGTATTACTAATTACAAATTTTCATTGTCAGAAATCAGTAAAACAAAAATGTTATTTCAACTAGATATGGCAGTTATTATTTCTATGAACTTATAGTTTTAGCAATTTGCTAAACAGAATTTTTCAATAATATGTTTTTATTATCTTAGTAAATTTTAACATTTGTAATACTAATTACAAATTTTCATTGTCAGAAATCAGTAAAACAAAAATGTTATTGCAACAAGATATGCCAGTTATTATTTCTATGAACTTATAGTTTTAGCAATTTGCCCAACAGAATTTGCCAATAATATGTTTTTATTATCTTAGTAATGTTTAACATTTGTATTAATAATTATGAATTACTTATAATTTTAGCAATTTGCCCAACAGAATTTGCCAATAATATGTTTTTATTATCTTGGTAAATATTAACATTTGTATACAAATTTTCATTGTCAGAAATGAGTAAAACATAAATTTTATTGCAACTAGATATGCCAGTTATTATTTCTATGAACTTATAGTTTTACCAATTTGCCCAACAGAATTTTCCAATAATATGTTTTTATTATCTTAGTAAATTATAACATTTGTATTACTAATTACAAATTTTCATTGTCAGAAATCAGTAAAACAAAAATTTTATTGCAACTAAATATGTCAGCTATTATTTCTATGAACTTATAATTTTAGCAATTTGCCCAACAGAATTTGCCAATAATATGTTTTTATTATCTTAGTAAATTTTAACATTTGTATTATTAATTACGAATTACTTATAATTTTAGCAATTTGCCCAACAGAATTTGCCAATAATATGTTTTTATTATCTTAGTAAATTTTAACATTTGTATTACTAATTACAAATTTTCATTGTTAGAAATGAGTAAAACAAATTTTTTATTGCAACTAGATATGCCAGTTATTATTTCTATGAACTTATAGTTTTAGCAATTTGCCCAACAGAATTTTCCAATAATATGTTTTTATTATCTTAGTAAATTTTAACATTTGTATTACTAATTACAAATTTTCATTGTCAGAAATCAGAAAAACCAAAACCAGTGCAACCAGATATGCCCAGTGCTAGCTATTTATTCGAACTTATATCTTTGGCAATTTACCCAGCAATATTTACAAAGTAATAATTTTTATTATTTTTAGTAAATTTTACGTTTTAGCAAAATTTCGTTGTCAAATGCGAAATTTTAATAACTATATGTGCATTTGCTATGTGAATTGCAAACTTTCAACGAAAATTCTGTTTTCTATTAATTGCTAAACTTGATAAATATCGCATCACTTTTTTAAAGAATTTAAGAAAGTCTGTTTGCAAATTGGAAAATTATCATTATTAATTATGATTTTTATTTTGGGATTTTACAATTTTCACTAGAAATTCCATTATTTCAATAATTTTTTTGAAACATCACTGTCACTGGAACTAACTGTAAATAACGACACTCAAAGACATAGATGATGGTTCAGAGATGAATACATGAATAAAAAAACTGGTTGTAATGGCATTTAAGAAAGTCTCATTGCAAATTGGAACATTATCATTAACAGTATAAGTTACGATTTTGCTTTTGTGAATTGACAATTTTCATTTTTAAGATTTTCAAAGAACTTATTAAAACATGATATAAATATAAAAAACAGTTTGTATAAAGTATAAGTATTCAGACAGTCATCTTAGAACATTTTCAAAATCGAAAACAATGCTATATTGTTCACCAATATTTTGACTTGAATTAATATCCAATGCGTAATTTTTGAGATATTTGGTTTTTACTGCAATGTATACATTCTAGTGATATTCTTAAAAAATAAAGGTGTTTTGCTAGCGATATCTTAATAATGAACGTATAAATATCAATACAATTTATTACAAATATCAATTGATAGGTTGTTTTATAATGTATTGAATTTGATTAAATTTTACTTCGTCAATTTTTGAGATATTTGGTTTTTACTGTAATCTATATATTCAAATGATATTCTGACATAATAAGGGTGTTTTGCTAGCGATGTCTTAATAATTAACGTATAAATATCAATATAATTTATTACAAATATCAATTGATAGGTTGTTCTATAACGTTTTGAATTTGATTTATTTTTAATGCGTCAATTTTGAGATATTTCCTCGTTAGTGTAAATCTTGCATTTTCCAGTGATATTGTTAAATATTAACGGTATTATGTTAGCGATAACTCAAAAACTAGCTTATCAATATTGATGCAACTTATTTTTGATATTTAGTGATAATTTTTTGTTTACTATACATTTTTTGATTAGTACCTAATGGATGATTCTTGATATATCTCGTGTAAAGTGATATTCTCTACTATTGATATTACTTTATTAGAGATATATCAAACACTAACGTATCAAAATCAATACAATTTGTTATAAATATTAAATGATACATTGTTCTCCAATGTTTTGAATTGGATTAATATCCAATGCGTAGTTTTTGAGATATTTGCTTTTAACTGCTACCTTATATATTTTAATGAGATTGTTAAATAATAAAGTTGCTTTGTTGGCGATATCTTCAAAATTAACGTATAAATATCAATAAAATTTATCACAAATATCAATTGGTATGTTGTTCTATGATGATTTGAATTTGATTAATTTTCAATGCGCAATTCTTGAGATATTTGCTCGTTAGTGTATTAGTATAAATTTTGTGTTTTCCAGTGATATACTTAAATATTAACGTTAGTATGTAAGCGATATCTTAAAAACTAGCTTATCAATATTAATGCAACTTATTTCTGATATTTATTGATAATATTTTGTGTACTATTCATTTTCTATCATTTTCTTCATCAATATCTAATGGATGATTCTTGGGATATCTCGTGTCAAGTGATATTCTCTACTATTGATATTACTTTATTAGCGATATCTGAAAAACCTACTTGTTAATATCAATTCAATTTGTTATAGATATTTGAATGATATATCTTTCTCCAATTCTTGAACTGGATTAATATCCAATTTGTAATTTTTGTGATTGAATTTGAATAATTGATAATTCTTTAGGTATCTTGTGTCGAGTGATATTCTCTACTATTGATATTACTATATTAGTGATATCTCAAAAACTATCGCATCAATATCAATAAAATTCATTACAAATATTGAATGATATATTGTTCTCCTATTTTTTAAATTGGATTAATGTCCAATGTGTAATTTTTGAGATAATTGTTTTTTACTGTCATCTTATATATTCCAGTGTGATTCTTAAATAATAAAAGTGCTTCGTTGGCAATATCTTGAAAATTAACTTATTAATATCAATACCATTTATGACAAATATCAATTGATATGTTGTTCCATAATGATTTGATTTTTTTTTTTTATTTAATGCGCCTTTTTTGAGATATTTGTTCGTTAGTGTAAAACCTTGCGTTTTCCAGTGATATCCTTAAATATTAACGTTACTCTATAAGCGCTATCTTAAAAACTAGCTTATCAATATTAATACAACTTATTTTAGACATTTAGAGATAATGGTTTGTGTACTATATATTTATTTTTTCGTATCTAATAGATGATTCTTGAGATATCTCATGTTAAGTGATATTTTCTGCTATTGATATTACTTTATTAGCGATATCTCAAAAACTAACGTATCAATATTAATACAATCAATTACAGATATTTACTGCTATATCAATTTATAATTTTTTGAGTTGCATTAATATTCAATGAGGAATTTTTGAAATAATTGCTTTTTACTGAAATCTTATATATTCTAATGAGATTCTTAAATAATAAAGGTGCTTTGTTGGCGATATTTTCAAAATTAACGTATAAATATCAATACCATTTATTACACATATCTATTGATATGTTGTTCCATAATTATTTGAATTTGATTTATTTTTAATGCACCATCCTTGTGATATTTGCTCGTTTGTGTAAGCGTTTTCCAATGACATTCTTAAATTTTTACGTTAAATTTTATTCTTGATTTTGATAAATGATATTCTATTCTGTCAATGATATTCTTAAATATTTACTTTCTTAAGATATTGAGATATCCCTATGTTAGCGATATCTCAAAAACTAGCGTATTAATATCAATGCAACCTATTTCTGATGTTTAATGATAATGGTTTGTTCACTATATATTTTTTAATTCGTATCTAATGGGTGATTCTTAAGATATCTTGTGTTGAGTGATATTCTCTACTATTGATGTTACTTTATTAGCGATATCTCAAAAACTAACGTATCAAATTCAATGCAATTTATTATAGATATTAAATGATATATTCTCTAATTCTCTATATTCTCTCTATATATATTCTATATATCATTTGAATTCGATTGATATCCAATGTGTAATAAGTAATTAATGAATCATTTCCGCCCATAATTTTCTTTTAAGGATTTATTTGGATTTATAATTATAACAATTAGATTAACCATATGTAATCCGAGATATCTCATTGATTCTTGAGATATCTCGTGATATATTTCTCGTTTTGCGTATTATCAATGTGGTATTTTTATATATCAATATTTGAAATTGACTCATTAATAAATACATAATTGCAAATTTTGAAATAACAAATATTTGGCAGCTTAATTATCAATTATTTGACTTTCATATTTCGCAAATAGTTTCCAAAAATTCGGATTCGGAAACAAATGACATGCCATTCTGTAATATGGCGCTGGAGACCTTTCAATGGAACCCACCATTCCAAGGGCATGATGGTATATTTCTGTTATATTTGAATTTAAACAATCAGCTTTCACTATCTCATGTTTTCAATGGCTCATATGGCTCTATATACATTCATATACATTATGCCATTTTCATATACATTATGGCTTTATGTACATTTTTTTGTTAACCTTTTCACTATATTAATGTTTTTTAATAAATTTGCACTTAACACCTATTACATAAGTTATGGGATTTTTTTTAGTGCTTTACGTGACATAATAAAACTATTACATCTGGTCAGCTATGGAGAAACATGTTGCTAGGGGTTTTGTCAATTTGTTTGACATTTCACATGTTTCTTTTGGTTGCCATTTGGTATGTCTAGGTGCAGTTTACAAATTTTCTCTGCGATCAGTTACACAGTCACACACAGCACAGCACAATAATTACTTTTTAGATGTCTCAATCTTGTAACAATATAGTCCTATGATTGAGACATTAATATAATCTCGCAATTACGGCTCATTACCTCAACCCCATGATTCTATTCATCCAGAGAAAGCCTCGCATGGTTAATAAACAACGCCCCGCTGCGGCCACCTTTCCCATCCGAATCTCTTTGTGTCCCATTTACTTATTTTTTTTCCATGCCTGTCCCATTTTCCGTCCCATTTAAGGCGCACCGCATTATCGTGACATACGTGAGGCGCTCATTAAAGAGTGTGTTACAGATAGCCGGGAGTAGGTGGGCCAGTGCTTGTAAACAGTAGATATTTGAATATAATGGAATAGTTAAGTCGTGGAGCGGGACGTGACAACTTTTTAGATAGGCGCCCATTTACATGCTGGAAATGTTTCTCACACTTTTGGGACGCGTAACGACTCTATTAAAACACCGCACGAGCTCAGGCTAACGTCTGCTCGGACCCACGATGATTTATGCCCACACCAACACGAAAGGGGAATAGAAATTTTATTGAACCAATAAAAAATTACGTACATAATTTTCTTCGGTCATATGAAGACTTTGTATGTGAAAGTTTCGAAATAATTATAACTTATTGGTAGTTCGGACATATGTCATTACAAGAGAAATTATAACGTACATTTTGAACACTGGTATTAACATTGAAAATTTAAACTCGAAGAATTTCGATTTAGAAGAAAGTCCGATTACATACATAATTTTGCACATGAAGATTTTGTTGAATAAATAGTAAAACGGCGTTCCATAATTTAGATTTAGATAACTCTTGTGGTTCCTTCACATTTTTAGATCCGCAGTTGAATGACCAAAAAATTTTTTTGATATAATTGAACACGTACACAATTCTTGCAGTTCCTTTACGTGTTTAGTTTCACAGTTGAGTCACCAGTAAATTTAAGTTTTGAATACATTTGAAGTCCTCTCTTTGTGCCAAAATTTCTATATTTTCCTCGTGCATGTCTCGTGCAGAAGAGGATTGCCAGAACGGCCACCGGTGTCGGTTCGCCATGGGATTATGGGGATCCCATGGTGGCATAAATCTCCACCGCGTGTGCAAATGAAGACACCGGCCAGCCGGGAGCGAATTAATAAAACTCCCCGACGTTAAGCACCTTTATCTGCTTACACGAGGCTTTAAGGTTTTATTGAGACAAATCCTGCGGAATAACATCGCCGGCCAACAGCTCTGGTCGCCCGTCCATAAATATTCCTGCCCGTGCAGACTCGAGGACGGGCGATAAATAACCCACGGCGAAGAGGTCCTCCGGGGTAATCGCCGTGGCCGAAATTCGCGTGTAATTGCGACACGCGTCCATCAATGCGATCGGTCTTCTGCCCGCGGAGATGTTTATAGGAAATATCGTAACTTTTTTAATGCCTTTAAACGCTTCCAATAATTAGCGGCGGAATTTTCGTCCGTCTTGCGCAAGCCCCCTTTATTGATCGCCCGTAATTATATAATGACTTAATTTCGGCATGTCGATATTTCAGACGTCACACAAATTACAGGAAATCATGTTTGATTATTGAATTTGATGTATCAACTGCCTCGCCGCTTACAGGGCACGTCAGAAAGTAGGACGCAATCAAATTTATTACACCGATTTCAATTGCACATGTCATAGCTGAAGCATTTAACGAAAAATAACAGCAATTACCATAAACACAGGCGAAGCTGTTTTCTGCTGAAAACTTATACTGCTCAACTCAGAAAGTTAATAACTCGATTTTCTCACTTGTTTAAGGACAAATTTTTAGAGGATTTGTACTCAGGCATAATGAATACAAATCTGCCATAACATTTCCAAAATATCCAGAAGATAAATTTTCTGAAAATCAATGACTGATAACTTATACTTTTTTTTTTTAATTTAATTCTTTAATCACGTCGCCACGTGTACAGTGTATTTACATCTGCTAGTGGATGTGACAGTCAACATTAGAATTACTAATAATAATACTAAAATAATACTAAAAATACTGGTGAACTCTGAAAGTTAATAACTCGATTTTAAGACATAATATTTAAGACATACTAGTAGTCAAATTTTTAAACAATTTGTATTCAGGCATACTGTATACAGATCAGGCATAAAATTTTCAAAATATCCATTAGATAAATTTTCAGAAATTTCAGTGACTGATATCTTATACTTATGCCAACTCTCGATTTTTTTTTTATAATTATGCTAAAGTTTCAATGAATGCCATCAAAATTTCAATGCATAATGTTTTTTGTAAATATATGAAATTTGTATTTGTAAATGAGTAATCTTCATTTAATATTCTATAAAACATCAGTACATTTCCTAGCAATATTTGAAATTTCCTCAGAAAATCAGAAAAATTGTTAATATTTCCAAGCATTTATAGTGAACATCAGAATTTTGAAAGAAAAAAATATATTTATAAGAAATAATTAAAAATTAGACTGCAATCATTGGCATTTCTATAGCAATTATTGATTTTTTATATTGATGGAGTAATTAAAAGTCCGATAGAATAATTTTCAATTATTTCTATCAAATTTTGCCATTACCAAATGAAAAATTCCAAATTTTCGATTATTTCTGCCAAATTTATCACAATTATGTCAAGGTGTTAGAAATTTAGAAATAATTGAAAATTTTAGTTTTTACAGCAATCGAAATTTGCAAAGCAGATTGTATCAAGGTGATTAAGAAATAATTGAAAATTTTACTTTTTACAGCAATCGAAATTTGCAAAGCAGATTTTATAACTCTTAGATCCAGTTATATATTAGTCAATTAACTTTAAAATACATCCAATATGGCGACCGGAAGTCAAACATCCTGTCACAGAATAAAAAATTGAAAAACAGAATAATTTAAATTTTTTACAGTAATAATAATAATGAAGAATATTTATTAGCAAAAAACGCTACATAATATACAAAATTTCAATAAATCATTGAAATTTTTAGAGTAATCATGAAAATGTTGACAGAAATTGTAAATGTAACACTATGAATTGAAATTTTTATGGCATTCATTGAAACTTTGACATAGTTATGATAAATTTGGCAGAAATATTCGAAAATTTGATAGAAATTAATCAAAATGTGGCAGAATTTGGTAGGAGTAATTGAAAATAATTTCTATCGAACTTTCAATTTTCTGCCTATATAAAAAAATCAATAATTGGTATAGAAATGCGAATGATTACAGTCAAATTTTTAATTATTTCCTTAAAACCATCAGTTTTTTCTTTCAAAATTCCGATGCTTGAAAATATTAACAATTTTTCTGAGGAATTTTCAAATATTGCAGTGCAATATTCATAATTATGACAAATTTGGTAGAAATAATCGAAAATTTAATAGGAATTACCCAAAATGTGGCTAAATTTGGTAGAATAATCGAAAATTTGATAGAAATTAATCAAGATGTGGCAGAATTTGGTAGGAGTAATTGAAAATTGTTTCTATCGAACTTTCAGTTATACTGTCTATATAAAAAAATCAATAATTGCTATAGAAATGCGAATGATTACAGTTAATTTTTCAATTATTTCTTTAAAACTATCATTTTTTCTTTCAAAATTTCGATGTTCACTGCGGATGCTTGAAAAAATTAACAATTTTTCTGAGGAATTTTCAAATATTGCATTCATAAATATGACAAATTTGGTAGAAATAATCAAAATTTCAATAGGAATTATTCAAAATGTGGCTAGATTTGGTAGAATAATCGAAAATTTGATAGGAATTATTCAAAATGTGGCTAGATTTGGTAGAATAATCGAAAATTTGATAGGAATTATTCAAAATGTGGCTAAATTTGGCAGAAACAATCGAAAATTTGATAGGAATAATTCAAAATGTGGCTAAATTTGGCAGAAACAATCGAAAATTTGAGAGGAATTATTGAAAATGTGACAAAATTTGGTAGATATAATAGAAAATTTATTAGGAATTATTCAAAATGTGGCAAAATTGTGCAGAAATAATCGTAAATTTGACAGGAATTATTCCAAATGTGGCAATCTTTAAAAGTTTGTCTGCTTATTTTTATGTTCTTGTTCACCAATGTTCCTCGTGCAGTTGTGCGATATTCAGTTATGATTTATTATTTTTTTAAAGAGGAAGAGATAGAAATTTTCAAAATTTCCATTAGATAAAGTTTTAGAAAATTCAGTGCCTGATAACTTATACTGCTCAACATGGAAAGTTAATAACTCGATTTTCTCCCTTATTTAAGATATACTGGTGATCAAATTTTCAGACAATTTGTATTCAGGCATACTGTATACAGATCTGGCATGAAATTTTTAGAATATCCATTAGATAAATTTTCAGAAATTTCAGTGACTTATACTGCCCAACTCGGAAAGTTAATTACTCGATATTCTCATTATTTAAGACATACTAGTGGTCAAGTTTTCAGTGGATTTGTATTCAGGCATACTGTATACAGATCTGGCATAAAATTTCCAAAATATCTTTCTAACAAGTTAAAACATCAATATTTTATTGATTATTATTATTAATATTATTAGTAATAATCATATTAAAATTGCATTAAATCTATTAAAATTGAAAGTTTTCATAATATTTAGTTGAATATTTTGCATACTATTGTCGAATTTTGTGCAATTTTATCAACATTTAATGTATTATTTTACTTTCATCAGTTTTATATGGCTGCATAATTTGTTTTGATATTTTTATTGAAATTTTTGACTTTTATTTTGAAAGTTTTAGCTATCTTGATATATTTTATATGGATATTTTGGAAATTTTGATTGCCATATTTTTTTCTGACAAAAGCTAATATATTTATAATAAGTTAATACATCAATTTCTTATTAATTATTATTATTAATATTAATCATATTAAAATTGCTGAAAGATTTCAGAATATGTAGTTGAATATATTGATACTATTGTCGACTTTTTGCAATTTCATTAACATTTAAAGTTTTCTTTTACTTCCATCAGTTTTATATGGCTGCATAATTTTTTCTGATATTTTTATTGAAATTTTGGACTTTTATTTTGAAAGTTTTAGCTATCTTGATATATTTTAAATGGATATTTTGGAAATTTTGATCGCCATAATTTTTTCTGGCAAAGCTAATATATTTATAATAAGTAAATACATCAATTTCTTATTAATTATTATTAATAATATTAATCATATTAACATTGCTGAAAGATTTCAGGATATTTAGTTGAATATATTGATACTATTGTCGAGTTTTTTGCAATTTCATTAACATTTAATGTTTTTTTTTTACTTTCATCAGTTTTATATGGCTGCATAATTTTTTTTAATGTTTTTTTTGGAAATTTTGGACTTTTACACTGATAGTTTTAGCTATCTTGATATATTTTAAATGGATATTTTGGAAATTTTGATGCCAACATTTTTTTCTGGCAGAGCTAATATATTTATAACAAGTTAATACATCAATTTCTTATTAATTATTATTAATAATATTAATCATATTAACATTGCTGAAAGATTTCAGAATATTTAGTTGCATATATTGATACTATTGTAGAGTTTTTTGCAATTTCAATAACATTTAATTTTTTAAAAACTTTTATCAGTTTCATATAGCTTAATATATTTATAACAAGTTAATTCATCAATTTCTTATTAATTATTATAATTAATATTAATCATATTAAAATTGCTGAAATATTTCAGAATATTTAGTTGAATATATTGATACTATTGTAGAGTTTTTTGTAATTTCAATAACATTTCATGTTTTTTTTAACTTTCATCAGTTTCATATAGCTCCGAATATTTTGAGATATTTTTATTGAAATTTTGGTTTATTATTCTGAAAATTTTAACTATCTTGATATAATTTAAATGGATATTTTGAAACTTTTTGATTTTCTGATATTTTCATTATTTTTAACATATTTATTACATATTAAAACTTCAATAAATAGCTTATTAAAATTGCTGAAAGTTTTCAGAGTATTTATTTGAATATTTTGATACTACATATTATCAAGTTTTGCGCAATTTCAACTACATTTTATGGTTTTCACTCATCGGTTTGATATTGTTTCGTAATGTTTCCTGATGTTTTGATGATGATTTGCCTAAAAAATGTTGGACTTTGGAAGTTGGAACGGAAATTATACATACATATTAAAGTGTATACAAAATTTTCAGTAAGGAATTCCAAAATAGCAAAATTTTGAGAAAAAGCAACCTGAAATAATATCAGAATATCTGAATTTGATGGTTTTTCACTTTCATCGGTGATATTTTTTCATATTTTGATTGGAATTTTGGACTTTCTAACTCTTGTGATTCTTGATTCTAGAAAATATCTCGATTATTCCTTCAATTACAGTTTCATATTGCTTCTTAATATTTTCTGATATGTTTATTGAAATTTTTGACTTTTTTTCTGAAAATTTTAACAATCTTGATATATTTTGACTAGATTATTTTGAAACGTTTTGGCGATTTCTAATATATTTATAACAGGTTAAAACTTCAATAAATAACTTATTAAAAATGCTGAAAGTTTTTAATTGGATATTTTGATACTACACATTATCAAGTTTTGCGCAATTTCAACAACATTTTATGGTTTTTCACTCATCGGTTTGACATTGTTTCCTATTATTTTCTGATGTTTTGATTGAAATTTTGGACTTTGGAAGTTGGAGCGGAAATTATACATACATATTAAAGTGTATACAAAATTTTCAGTAAGGAATTCCTAAATAGCAAAATTTTGAGAAAAGGCATCCTCAAATAATATCAGAATGGTTGAATTTGATGGTTTTTCACTTTCATCGATTTCATATGTCTTCCTAATATTTCTTGATATTTTGATTGGAATTTTGGATTTCACTTTCAATTTCACTTTCATCGGTGATATTTTTTCATATTTTGATTGGAATTTTAGACTTTCTAACTCTTGTGATTCTTGATTCTAGAAAATATCTCGATCATTTCTTAAGTTACAGTTTCATATTGCTTCTTAATATTTAGTGATATATTTATTGAAATTTTTGACTTTTATTCTGAAAATTTTAACAGTCTTGATATATTTTGAATAGATTATTCTGAAACTTTTTGGCAATTTCTAATATATTTATGATAGGTTAAAACTTCAATAAATAGCTTATTAAAATTGCTGAAAGTTTTCAGAGTATTTATTTGAATATTTTGATACTACACATTATCAAGTTTTCCGCAATTTCGATAACATTTTATGGTTTTTCACGCATCGGTCTGATATTGTTTCCTAATATTTCTTGATGTTTTGATTGAAATTTTGGATTTTGGAATTTGGAACGGAAATTATACATACATATTAAAGTGAACAGAGATTTTCGCACTTATTTAAAACATACTAGTAGTTAAATTTTGAGAGGTTTTATATTCAGGTATACTGTATATGGTTCAGGCATTATATTTTCAAAATATCCATTAAATACATTTTCAGGAATTTCAGTGACTGATAACTTATACTGCTCAACTCGGAAAGTTAATCATTTGATTTCCTCACTTATTTAAGACATACTTGTGGTCAAATTTTCAGAGGAAGTGTATTCAGGCATACTATTTACAAATCTAGCATAAAATTTTCAAAATATCCAATAGATAAATTTTCAGAAATTTCAGTGACTAATAACTTATACTGTTCAATTCGGAAAGTTAATAACTCGATTTTCTCACTTATTTAAGACGTCCTAATGTTAAAATTTTCAGAGGATTTGTATTTAAGCGTAATGTATATAGATCTGGCATAAAATTTATAAAATATCCATCAGATAAATTTTCAGAAATTTCAGTGACTGGTAACTTATACTGGTCAACTCGGAAAGTTAATAACTCGATTTTCTCACTTATTTAAGATATACTAGTGGTCAAATTTTTAGAGGAATTTTATGCAGGCATACTGTATGTAGATCTGGCATAAAATTTCCAAAATATTCAGGAGATAAGTTTTCAGAAATTTCAATGAATTATACCTTATACTGGCCAACTCGATAAGTTGTTAACGAGTTATGTATAAAAACTTTATCTATGACAGAAATAATCACACCAGACTTATTTATATCTGCATGTGCAAGTGGATATCTGCGTTAATAACTGGCAGTTTGTCGGCTAATTTAGAGCACTTGCAGGTTCGATGCGACAGCATAACTTGCAGCATTCTCATGCGAGTTTGATAATAAACGCGGAATCGCCAGAGTGTTTACTGCGATCGGGTTTTCGTCTGATATTTCAGCATTTAAGAGCGCCGAGGAATGTCGCCATAATTAAGCCCTGCGCCGCATACGATGGCCCGATTAAAGCGCAATCGCAGAACGCGCAGCAAATTGCCAGCGCATAAATACGCTTCTATGCAAAATTAATTACATGTTTACGATAACAAATCCTTTTTTAAACAGTTTTAACAAGGTGTATGCGCGGCCGAATAAAATATGCCCCGGCGCATTGTAAATAATTCAATAGCCAACGTCCCACTGCGCGACGTGTTTATAAAATCGTGTACGTACAAATCCGCTACATTAACTCAATGAATATTAAGAGGCGTTATAAATAAAATTAATATTTACGCCGCTGGACGGGGCTCGGTGGCAGCTCTTGGGTAGGTGTTAAACGGCGATCGCCAGGCGCTTTTTGGCCCTCGCGGATTAAACGTGAATTTATTGTAATTGCCCGGACGAATTTCGGGGCCCGCATTAAAATTCTTCTGTGGCACCTACGGCGCGATCAGCGACACGATTGCTCACCGGCTCCTGCACTTTGGAGTGCCCAGTTGTAAGCCCAACAGGCGAATTAAACGAAAACCGATCTCGTAAATTCGCAATTTTATCTGCCACAAAGGCGGGCCATTAGAATTTTGCGAAACGGAAATTGATGGTTTATGACGCATCAGATTTCGCAGCAAAACAACGATGCAAGCTAATCGTTAAAGGGGTTCGCTGTTCATGCCAGCTTTAAAGTGCATTAACGCTTTATCTCAAGGTATTACCACCTTAACTGTTGAGGGATATAAAATCAATAAATCAATACATAAAAAAACAATAAATTAAATTACAATTTCATAATTTCCGACCAATATTGCATAAGTTTCAAATCATACCTAATATCATTGTTTCAATGTGTATGAATATGTAAAAAGTGCAATGTTATCAGTCACTGAAATTTCTGATAATTTATCTAATGGACATTTTGAAAATTTTATGCCAGATCTGTGTACAGTATGCCTGAATACAAATCCTCTGAAAATTTGACCAGTAGTATGTCTTAAATATGTGAGAAAATTGTGATATTAAGTTTCCGAGTTGAGTAGTATAATCAGTCACTGAAATTTCTGAAAATTTATCTGATGGATATTTTGAAAAATTAATGCCAGATCTGTATACTGTATGCTTGGATACAACTCTTCTGAAAATTTAAATATTAGAACGTCTTAAACACTTTCCGAGTTGAGCTGTATCGATTTGCGATTTTTGTTTTGATTGGTATAGTATAAGTTCCCGTGTAAAATGCTTTAAAATAAGAAAAAAACAGAACGAAAATCGCCAGTGCATGAACTAGGATTTAAAGATTATAAATCATAAGTATAGCATTTATAAATTTTTATCGAAAATCTAATGTTAATACTTGTGTTGAATATTTTCAGATCTGTTAAAACATTGTCAGTTTTTAAGAGTTGTAGCTGAATTTGAGTATTTAACAGTTGCACATGTGGGAATATCTACATGCTACATGTAGAGGCACGGACTCTGTGAATTAACGCGCTATATAAAACAGGGCAGACTGCTATCCTTGTCTACCGTGCCCCTACCGTGCCAAACCAGAGAAGGATAGCAGACTGCTCGGTCTTACGGAGCGCGTCATACCCAGAGTCCGTGACTGTACATGTAGCATGCATATGTATAGTTTGTACATGTGGCATGTAGATATTCCTAGATTTGCAACTGTTAAATACTCAAATTTAACTACAACTCTAAAGAACTGTCAATGTTTTAACGCATCTGCAAATATTCAACCCCCAGTATAATATTTTCGATATTTTTCATTCCCACTGTCAAAATCTGTCATATTTTCAACTACATGTCAAAAAGCGTTAAATATTCACCTCCACCTGCAAAGTGTCAAAATCTGTCAAAAGTGTCAAAATCTTTCAAATTTTCAACTCCCACTGTCATGCCTTGTAAAGTTTTCAACTGCTCCTATCAAAAACCGTAAAATTTTCAACATTAACTATTGAATTTTCAACTGAAACTATCAAAACTGTAAAATTGTTATCTGAGTTTCTAAATTTTTTCAAAAATTTTCAAAATTAACTATCAAAATTATCAAATTTGCTACTGAAACTATGAAAATTGTAAAATTGTTATCTGAGCTTTTAAACTTTTATCTCTTACTAGCAAAATCTTTCAAATGTTCAACTCCTACTGTCAAGCCTTGAAAAATTTTCAACTGTACCTACCAAAAATCGTAAAATTTTCAACATTAACCATCAAAAATTATTAAATTTGCAACTGAAACTATGAAAACAGTAAAATTGTTATCTGAGCTTTTAAACGTTTGACTCCCACTAGCAAAATCTTTCAAATGTTCAACTCCTACTGTCAAGCCTTGTAAAATTTTCAACTGTACCTACCAAAAACCGTAAAATTTTCAACATTAACTATCAAAACTTGTTAAGTTTGCAACAGAAACTATCAAAACTGTAAAATTCTTATCAGAGTTTCTAAATTTTAACTCCCACTACCAAAATATTTCAAATTTTTAACTCCAACTGTCGTGCCTTCTAACATTTTTAACTGTGCCTATCAAAAAACGTAAAATTTTCAACATTAACTATCAAAACTTGTTAAGTTTGCAACAGAAACTATCAAAACTGTAAAATTGTTATCAGAGTTTCTAAATTTTAACTCCCACTACCAAAATTATTTAAATTTTTAACTCCAACTGTCGTGCCTTATAACATTTTTAACTGTACCTATCAAAAACCGTAAACTTTTCAACCTTAACTATCAAAACTTGTTAAGTTTGCAACTGAAACTATGAAAACTGAAAAATTGTTATCTGACCTTTTAAACGTTTAACTCCCACTAGCAAAATCTTTCAAATGTTCAACTGCTACTGTCAAGCCTTGTAAAATTTTCAACTGTACCTACCAAAAACAGCATTTTTTTAAAAATTAACTACCAAAAATTATGAAATTTGCAACTGAAACTATGAAAACTGTAAAATTGTTATCTGAGCTTTTAAACGTTTAACTCGCACTAGCAAAATCTTTCAAATGTTCAACTTCTACTATCAAGCATTGTAAAATTTTTAACTGTACCTATCAAAAACCGTAAAATTTCCAACATTAACTATCAAAACTTGTAACATTTTCAACTGAAACTATCAAAACTGTAAAATTCTTATGCGAGTTTCTAAATTTTAACTCCCACTACCAAAATCTTTCAAATTTTTAACTCCAACTGTCGTGCCTTTAACATTTTTAACTGTACCTATCAAAAACCGTAAAATTTTCAACATTAACTATCAAAACTTGTTAAGTTTGCAACAGAAACTATCAAAACTGTAAAATTGTTATCCGAGTTTCTAAATTTTAACTCCCACTACCAAAATATTTCAAATTTTCAACTCCAACTGCAAAGCCTTGTAAAATTTTCGAATGTACCTATCAAAAACCGTAAAATTTTCAAAATTAACTATCAAAAATTGTTAAATTTTCAACCGAAACTATCAAAACTGTAAAATTGTTATCCGAGTTTCTAAATTTTAACTCCCACTAGCAAAATCTTTCAAATTTTCAACTCGAGTCGAGCCTTGTAAAATTTTCAACTGTACCTCAAAAACTGTAAAATGCTCAACACTAACTACCAAACTTAGCAGATTATTCATTTAAACGATCAAAACTGTAAGATTGTTATATGAGTTTATAAATTTTTAACTCCCACTAATTTTTCAAATTTTCAAAGCCAACTGCCAACTCCAACAAAGCCTGGTAAAATTTTCACCTGTAGCTATCAAAAATCATACAATTTTCAACTTTAACTATGAAACTCGACATATTTTCAAGTGCAACTAACTTAACCTGTATTTCCATTTCAGATTGCCAAACTAAATCAAACATTGTAATTTTTTTAACTGTACCAAAATTTTTAACTACAACTATCAAAACTATAAAATTATTATCCAAATCTTCAATTAACACTATTAAAATCATTCAAGTTTTCAACTCCAACTGTCAAGCCTCGTAAAATGTTCAACTTGACCTATAAAAACCGTAAAATTTTCAACAATAACTATCAAAACTTAACAAAGTTTCAATCCAAAGTATCAAAACTGTACAATTGTTATCCGAGTTTCTAATTTTTTAACTCCCACTAGCAAAATATTTCAAATCTTCACCTTCAATTGTCAAGCCTTATAAAATTTTCAACGGTGCCTATCAAAAACCGTAAATTTTTTAACTTTAACTATCAAACTTGTCGAATTTCAAACTATCGCAACCTCACATTGTCCACCCAAACCTTGTCAAACTTTGTAACCTTTTCTAAATTTTTAACTACAACTATTGAATATGTATAATTATTATCTGAAGCTGCAAATTCTCAATATCCAGTATCATTTACGATTTTTAAACATATCCTCACTTTTGGAACGCTCTAAATAATTGTTAATAATTTTTGCACGCGCAAATAATTGCAACTCTTAAAAATGTTACAATCCAAAACAAGTATCGATAATCGATTTTAAAGTATGAAACAAAACGTTTCAGTGTTTTTTTTTTTTAAATTTGTATATTGATAATCGACTTTGCAGAACTACACGTTATCTTGTGTGTTTGTTTTTGTTTCTACATCGTCCATGTTTGATTAAAAGCAACAATCCCAAAAGGTCGAAATTCGCAATTCCTTCAAATAATTGAAACTCTTAAAAATGTTGCAATCCAAAACGAGTATCGATAATCGATAATTTTAAAGTATGGAACAAATCGCTTCATTGATTTTTATTTTTAAATTTTGTATATTGATAATTGACTTTGCAGAACTAAATATTATCTTGTGCATTTGTTTTTGTTTTTATATCATTCATGTTTTAGCATGCAAAAGCAACAACCACAAAAGTTCGAAATTTGTAATTCCTTCAAAAATCTGATAAGGTATATGTGTACTTATTGCAAATTTGGACCGAATATTCTGCAATAATGAATAACAAGCGAGTGAATTATGGCAAATTTCCACACAATTGCACGGTTTATAATGCATACAAAAAAAAAACTACAATCTGCACGTAGTTTTCAAATACCTGAAGAGATCCATGAACTACCCTCAGTCAGTAACCGCACGCTGAAATGTGATTATCTAAAAGGCCTCCGTTGGAATTAACAAGTGGCGGTTTTTTTCTTTTTATTCCTCCGGTTTGGCTCTTCTGCTGTACACTCGAGTGGCAGATGTATACTAAACATAGACAAACACGAACGCGAGCCCCGAAATGGATACGGTGTATCGTTTTCATTGTTGGCGCTCGGCCATTGAGCGGTGAAGTGGTTTTGCGGCGGTTGATGGCTTGGTAAGTCTCAACTGGTGCCCTGTACACACCGATTTCATGCCCGTCGCGCCAGCGGAAACGCGAAACGTAATCGGCGATAAGTAGACACGTGGATGAAGGCTCAAGGGCGGTCTTCCTCTGCAAAAAAATTGAATAAATCATAACTGAATATCGCACAATTGCACGAGGAACATTGGTAATCCAAGAACATAAAAATAACCGGTAGAACTTTCAAAGATTGGCGATTGCCACATTTTGAATAATTCCTGTCAAATTTACGATTATTTCTGCATAATTTTGCCCCATTTTGAATAATTCCTATTAAATTTTTGATTATATCTACCAAATTTTGTCACATTTTCAATAATTCCTATCAAATTTTGGATTATATCTACTAAATTTTGTCACATTTTCGATAATTCCTATCAAATTTTGCATTATTTCTGCAAAATTTTTAATAGTTCCTATCCAATTTTCGATTATTCTGCCAAATTTAGCCACATTTTGAATAATTCCTATTAAATTTTCGACTATTTCTGTCAAATTTGTCATAATTATGAACATTTCACAGCAATATTTGAAAATTTCGCAGAAAATCAGAAAAAAATGTTAATTTTTTCAAGCATCCACAGTGAACATCGGAATTTTGATTATATTCGATTATATCTACCAAATTTTGTCACATTTTCAATAATTCCTATCAAATTTTGGATTATTACTGCCAAATTTTGAATAATTCCTATCAAATTTTCGATTATTTCTGCCAAATTTAGCCACATTTTGAATAATTTCTATTAAATTTTCGATTATTTCTGCCAAATTTGTCATAATTATGAACATGTCACAGCAATATTTGAAAATTTCGCAGAAAATCTTTAAAAAATGTTAATTTTTTCAAGCATCCACAGTGAACATCGGAATTTTGATTATATTCGATTATATCTACCAAATTTTGTCACATTTGCAATAATTCCTATCAAATTTTGGATAATTACTGCCAAATTTTGAATAATTCCTATCAAATTTTCGATTATTTCTGCCAAATTTAGCCTCATTTTGAATAATTCCTATCAAATTTTCGATTATTTCTGCCAAATTTGTCATAATTATGAACATTTGACAGCAATATTTGAAAATTGCGCAGAAAATCAGAAAAAATGTTAATTTTTTTCAAGCATCCACAGTAAACATTCGAATTTTGAAAGAAATAATTGAAAATTAGAATGTAATCATTGGATTTTCTGTAGCAATATCAAAAATATCAATTTTTCTTTCAAAATTCCGATGTTTACTGAAGATGCTTGGAAACATTAACAATCTCCCTGATTTGCTCAGGAAATGTCAAATATTGCTGTGAAATATTCTGATATTTTATAGAATTTAAATAAAGATTTCTAATTAATACAAATTTCATATATTTACAAAAATAAATGCAATTTTATACATTCTAAGCATTTTTTTGTTTGTAAATCTGTAATAGATTAAATGATGACTCCAAAGTTGACAAAATTGATCATTAAAATTCTTAAAACCTTCCACCAAACCTATCGAAATTTCAAAATACATGTCATATGTTATTTAATTTCTTGAAACCTTCACCTTGAAACCAATTTTATAGATTCTAAGCATATTTTTGTTTGTAAATCTGTAATAGATTATATGACGACTCTAAAGTTGAGAAAGTTGATCATTAAAATTCTTAAAACTTTCCACCAAAGCTATGGAAATTTCAAGATACATGTCATATGTCACTAAATTTCTTAAAACCTTCCACCAAACCTATCGAAATTTCAAAATACATGTCATATGTCATTTAATTTCTTGAAACCTTCACCTTGAAACCAATTTTATACATTCTAAGCATTTTTTGTTTGTAAATCTGTAATAGATTAAATGATGACCCTAAAGTTGAAAAAGTTGATCATAAAAATTCTTAAAACCTTCCACCGAACCAATTGAAATTTCAAGATACATGTCATATGTCATTTAATTTCTTGAAACCTTCCACCAAACCTACTGGAATTTTAAGATGCATATCATATGTCATTAAATATCTTGAAACCTTCCACGAAACCTACTGAAATTTCAGTATACATGTCATATACAATAAAATCATTTTCACTAGAATAATATAAACAAATTTCAAGAAATTTTCCGGAAAAAACATTCCACAAATACTTCTAAAATACCAAAAATGTCATTGAACAATAATGGAATTTATCACCCAAGGGAAAAACTGCGAATGACACTTGGCACCTATAGAAAGTGTGACAAAACTTTGTAAATGCCAAAATTGCAATTCAAATTTCTGTATGCCATTCATATTCAAATGTCAGATGCATTCATATCATATATGTATCTGACATTCTACTGTTATGCTGTCATGTAAGGTACAAGTTACTACTAACGTTTTTTGATACGCAACACACCTAAATAATGACTCCTTATAAACTTTCCACTTGCGTTGCATTTTTAATAAAATTATTATAAATTGTTATAAAAAGTTATACTAGATCATTCTAAAATCGAAACTCTCGAAAACTGCCGAAAAAAATGTTGAATTTTTAATAATATTTAAATTTAAATTTTCAGTTTTAGTGTTTTTGTTTTTTAAGTTAGACTCCATACAATTATTTTTAGTTTTACTTTAATAAGTTTTTGTTTGTCAAATATTTCAAAATGTAACGAATACAAAGTGAACAAAACAATACACATTTTTCTTGGCTGCGTAATTTTTCAACGTCTGTACTAAAATTTTTCAAAATCAAAACTGTCCACTAAAGCTACTGATATTTTAAATGACATTTATTGACATTTTAATGTTTTTGTTTTTTAAGTTAGGATCCATACAATTATTTTTAGTTTTACTTTAATAAGTTTTTGTTTGTCAAATATTTCAAAATGTAACGAATGAAAAGTGAACAAAACTATACACATTTTTCTTGGCTGTGTAATTTTTCAACGTCTGTACTGAAATTTTTCAAAATCAAAACTGTCCACCAAAGCTACTGATATTTTAAATGACATTTATTGACATTTTAGTGTTTTTGTGTTTTAAGTTAGGATCCATACAATTATTTTTAGTTTTACTTTAATAAGTTTTTATTTGTCCAATATTTCAAAATGTAACGAATGAAAAGTGAACAAAACAATATACATTTTTCTTGGCTGTGTAATTTTTCAACGTCTGTGCTGAAATTTTTCAAAATCAAAACTGTCCACCAAAGCTACTGATATTTTAAATGACATTTATTGCTTAAAATCACATCTAGAACTCAGAAATATCAATATAACAAAATTTGGGGAAAATTCTAGAAAAGACACTACTGAAATGCCGCAAATTACATTGAATAGTTATGGATTTTATTAAGCAAAAATCAGTGAAACTGAAAATATCAGAATTTGACAAGTATTACAAGTATTCTAAAAAAAACTATTGAAATTCCTTAGATTTCATTGAATATTTCTGGATTATTAAGCAAACATTAGTATATCAGAATATCTGAACGATGTTTTTGAATTTGATAGAATTTTGTCAATTTTTTTAAAGTTTTTAGAAATGTTTTTCTATTACATTCAAATTAAGGACATTTAAAAGAAACATTTGGAATAAGTTTCACAATTTTAATTTGGTATTTATTTGATCTTGAAAGTCGTTCAAAACAATTGTAGAGTTATTTCTATTAAAAAAAAAATGCGAAACTTATAACAAGTGTTTTTTTTTAAATCTCCTCAATCAATATGTTTCACCAAGTGATTACCAAACATACATTCAATTTAATACATTCAAATGGATGGAATTTTCAATAGATATTTTCTCTTATATCTTGAAATTTGTGGAAACTTTGAACATAGTTTTTAATACAATTTTCTACAATTTTCTCACGTAATGTGCAAATTGTTGAAATATTCAATATATCGTGAAATTTTGTAGAAACTTTGAAGATAGTGTCTAAATTTGATGGAGTTGTGTTGTGATTATCCTACAGTTTCATACAATTTACGTGTTATCATTTTTTCTCTCTTTAACACTTCGTGAAATTTTGAAGAAACTTTGAACATAGCGTTTGAATTTGATTTAGTCTAATGAAAATCTTTATTTTTTATTTTTATTCTTTTATATTTTTCAAAATTACTGTATTGATTTTTCATGAATACAAAGAGTTCAGCTTTTTCAGCTTTGCACCTAAGAATTATATTGATTGGTTAAAAATGTTTACGATTTTTAAGCTTTTCTTAATTTTTGAGTATTATGGAAGTTTCTTGAGGTATTGATGTATTTGAATTTTATAGAATTTTGCCGTTTTTTTAAAAGTTTAAAGTTTCAAGTAATTTTTTTGCGTTACATTCGGATGGAATTCTCAATAGATGTTTTCTCATACATCTTGAAATGTATAGAACTGTATACATAGTTTTTAATACAATTTTGTGAATCTCCTACAACTTTCTCACGTTACGTTTAAATTGTTGGAATTTTCAATCTTGTAGAGGTATATTCTCACACATCCTGAAATCTTGTAGAAACTTAGAACATAGCGTCTAAATTTGATGGAGTTTAATGAAAATGTTGTGATTTTCCTACGTTTTACCATTTTTTTCTCCAATTTTTATTCGTCTTTAATATTTTTCAGATTTTTTTTTCACTGCATTGATTTTTCGTGAATACAAAGTGTTCAGCTTTTTTAGCTTTGTACCTAAGAATGATATTGATTAAAACTGTTTACGATTTTTATAGAATTTTGCCAATTTCTTTTCAGTTTCTAGAATTTTTTTCGCGTCACATTCAGATGGAATTCTCAATAGATGTTTTCTCATACATCTTGAAATTTATAGAAACTGCGTCTAAATTTGATGGAGTTTAAGGAAAATGTTGTGATTTTTCTACAGTTTGATACAATTTACTTTTTATCATTTTTATATTCTCTCACACATCGTGAAATTTTGTAGAAACTTTGAACATAGCGTCTGAATTTGATCTAGTTTAATGAAAATGTTGCGATTTTCCAACAGTTTAATACAATTTACGTTTTATAATTTTTTTTTCTCTCACACATCTTGAAATGTTGTATAAACTTGTATCATAGCGTCTGAATTTGATGGAGTTTAATGAAAATGATGTGATTTTCCTACAGTTTCATGCAATTTATGTTTATCATTTTTCTCTCTCTCACACATTGTGAAATTTTGAAAAAAAATTGAACATAGCGTTTGAATTTGATGAAGTTTAATGAAAATGTTGTGATTTTCCTACAGTTTGATGCAATTTACGTTTCATCATTGTTCTTTTCTCTCACACATCATGAAATTTTGCAGAAACTTTGAACATAGCGTCTGAATTTAATGGAGTTTAATGAAAATGTTGTGATTTTCCTACAGTTTGATACAATTTATATTTGATCTCTTTTTCAATTTTAATTCTTTTATATTTTTCAGAATTACTGTATTATTTTTTCATGAATACAAAGAGTTCAGCTTTTTTTATCTTTGCACCTAAGTATATTATTGATTGGTTTAAAATGTTTTTTTCCAATTCGCGTTAATAAAATGCTCATTATGTATATTGAATCTCAACATTAAATCGAAGTACTCTAATCGAATGGGTGAATAAAATGTTTACATTTTCACTTTATTCACCTTAACCATTGATAACGTGAATTAAGTTAAAAAAAATGCGTTCTATCCTTGAAATTTTTGATGTCACCTGACACTACACGTAAAGTCTTCAATGCCAAGTCTTTTGATAACGCATTAAAAAAAAATAGTATGATACACGTGCTATCCTTGAAATTTTGGTTGTCACCTGACACTTCACTTAAAGTCTTCAATCGCAAATCTTTTGATAACGAATAAAAAAAAGTATGATATACGTGTTATCCTTGAATTTTTTGTTGTCTTCTGACACTTCACGTAAAGTCTTTTGATAACAAATAAAAAAAAAATCTAGTATGATACACGTGCTATCCTTGAAATGTTTGCTGTCATCTGACATTTCACGTAAAGTTTTCAATGTCAGGTCGTTTGATAACGATTTAAAAAAAATCTAGTACGATGCACGTGCTATCCTTGAAATTTTTGTTGTCACCTGACATTTCACGTAAAGTCTTCAAAGTCTACTCTTTTGATAATGAATTAAAGTAAAATCTAGTATGATATACGTGCTATCCTTGAAATTTTTGTTGTCACCTAACACTTCACGTAAAGTCTTCAATGTCAAGACTTTTGATAATGAATAAAAAAAATCTCGTATGATACACGTGCTATCCTTGAAATTTTTGTTGTCACTGACACTTCACGTAAAGTCTTCAATGTCACGTCTTTTGATAACGAATTAAAAAAATATCTAGTATGATACATGTGAGTTCATCAAATTAATAATAGTACAATTAACATTTATGTGTATAAATTACCTAATTAATAACAAAATTTGAAAATTTTGCAAAATTGGAAAAACATCTTGTATGACACATGTCAATAAACAAAATTGTATCCAATTTATAAATAGCTATTCTTTTTCTTCTTTTTTTCAATGTTTTTTCTTTATTTGTTGCAATAAAGGTCACAAGTCATGTCATATTACAATAAATAAAGGAGAGGAGGGGGTTACTTCGCCCTCTTCTTCGTATCAGATGATCTGTTGGTATCTGTATTAATGGTATGAGGGCGGTGATGCTTAGGATTCCAGGAGGATTTTTTTCGTTATTTGTTTCTTGAAAGTTGCTAGATTTAGGGCTTTAATTGGGTCATCTTAGTGGTTGTATTGCGATGCTTGTTATTGCTGATTTGTGTTGTTGTTGCTTACAGATGTAGGTTCTTATGTGCTGATTGTTTCTTGTATCGTATGTATGTATCTCGTTGTTTGTTTTTTAGAATGGTGCTGCTGTATGTTTCTTCATGTTTTATTTTGTGTATGTGGAGTTGTTATTTAAGTTGTACTGAAGGTAACGCAAAAACTCCAATATTGTTTTGTATATGCTCATAATTTTGTATTGCTGTGTAAACGAAGAATTTCTCTTTCTTGGTCCCTTGCCTGAGGTGTTATCTGTGAATTCGCTGCCACGGTAATGGTATTTCGTTGTCCTCGGCCGGTGGCCACTCGGCGTCCTCCCTAATCTCCCGCAGAATTTCTTAGGGCAGATAACTCCTAGGGGTGCAAACGTAACAGCCTTGTCGCTTTAATGAAGACTTTTCGCAAGTGTTAACGTCAATTCTAGCCGGCAATTACGCCGGCCAACAACAGTCCCGATTAGGCGTGGCGCCCGGAGCACACGAATATCCTATTCCCACCCACCTAGACGGTTTGCATAAAACCGTACACGTTTATTGTGTGTAATTATGGAATCCTCCTAGATCACCACCCCCGAGCCGGCTCTAAAATAGTTATTATCGTTTATAAAAAAAATACGTATATAAAAAAAGTTCGCCCATGGTAATCATTAAATAATAAAACCGTAATTCCCGAAAAGCGCCATATATCAAAGACGTGGGTGAAATAAACGTCGGCCCCGAAGTGGTGCTCCAGACCTATGCGGAGAGAGCGACTTGTGAGTTTCCTAGCCTTAGGTGAGGGTGTCTATGCGAAAGCAGGGCAGTATATCTTATTGAGTTGTGGACGGTTTAATGAGAGGCGAGCGTCGGTGTGAGGGTGGTTCGCGCCTCGGGGCAGCGCTAACGAGGGGTTGAAAGGGTTAATTGCGGGCACACGTAGGCGTCACTGTAATACTGCTTATTACTCACTGCCATTACAACATCGCGCGACTCAATTGTTATCAGCGCAGAAGTGGATGTACGAAATTCGATTGCGCCTGTAGGTGAGGGCGAATTTACGTACAATCCACCCCTAATTGGGGGCGGATTTTTGATGAATGGGCGCTGTGCTGTAATGACCGCTCTTAAGGGTTGCGTCTGCTTATTAAAACTTGACCCGCAGCGCGTTCGTGATCTATGGCCTGCGAGTTATAATAAACTTATTAAATCGAAAACCGCCTGCGCTTATATAACATAAGACTTTTTCGTGGCCGTCACGTACACCGTTGCACACGCGAGAGCTTAAGAGCAGGTATAATCATTTAACAGGCGAGCGCGTGTATTTTCGTTTGTGCGATGGAGACGTTTTATAAATGACGACATTAATTCCGCCATTCGGAATTTATCCGCCCAAATAAACCAAAGAGCGACGCGCCGATGTTATTCGCGACATCTATTAGCATTATGGGGGACAATTTACTTTTTATGTGCGGGCGTGCGAAAGGCGGAAACGGGTTTTTGCGCCGTTCAAAGGGGCTTAATTAATTGTCATTGCCCGGGCTCTTAAACTGCTCACCATCCTCACACACACACAAGACAGGCAGAAACGTGCACACGTACGCCTCTGCAGTCTTTAATTTCAGACATTGTAGCAGATTTAACAGGCGCATTCCCACAATCAATTCCCACCGTGTGCGACTATCGAGGGAACAAAAAAGGTTTATTTAGTTGCAAAGTTCTCGCCGATTACAGCTTTAAACGTTTCAGGTATCATCATTCACGACGTAAATGAATGCTAATTTGGATAACGTACAGCGTCATCAACGCACTAAACACACGACAAGATACGTTTATGATTATAGATGCGAGACATAATTAATTATTCATGGCTGCAATATCTATAAATGCTGAAACTGAAACTGAACACCAACAAATAATACTATTCATATATTTGATCAGTTAGTCAATCTATAAATGCTGCAACTGAAACTGTACAGCAACAAATAATACTATTCATATATCTGATCATTTAGTCAATCTATAAATGCTAAAACTAAAACTGAACTCCAAACAAATAATACGATTCATATATTTGCTTTATGCTTTATTATCTTTAAGTTAAGTAGTAAGAACATTTATTCAATATAGCTTTTTACATTTTTTTTGTTACATCACAGGTATTGATGATTAATGAAGTTTATGATATGCTATATGAAATGGGCTATCGACTTTCGTCTTTCAGCCCGTGATCTTTAAGTTAATTAGGTGTAATAGTATGAAATGTAGCTTTATCAATACAAATTTTTTTAAGAAATTTATTATTTTCTGTAATAATTATGGCATGTTCTTTGATTTCTATAAGAATCTGACATCATTATTACGGGAAAAATGTATTTCTCAAAATTGTTGTATTAAATGAAAAACCTAGTTTCAAATATCTGGTGAAGAATGATGTAAAAAATCAATACAAAGATTCTGAAACATATTAAATGTTCTGTGTATAAATTTATATCTTGGATTATTATTGAAGTTTGGATATATATTTTTTATACACGTAAACATTTATTTTTTGTATAAAATTATATCTTGTATTATCATTAAAGTTTGGAACCGTTTCCTTATACAGGGTGTCCTAAATTGAGTGGGATTGGGGTATCCCCATTGATTATAATACCCTTATTATTATTATTAATAATATTATAATCAATAGTATCCCTCTTATTCTTAAAGCTAGAGATCTGGTTAAATGGGCAATATTGAGTTTTATATGCTGGTTCAGATTGCGATGAAAACTTTTCAAAAGTCCGAGCAGTTTAGAAGTTATTCTAAAACAACTAAAAATCGCGATTTTTAATACCAAACATAACATTAAAAACTACATACTACACAAAAGGTAAATGTTTACCTTTCAAAAAATATGAAAAATCTTATTATTCTTTTTGTACTAATTATTTCATATTCTTGGATTACATTCCTCGCGCAGTTGTGTGATATTAAATTTTGTTTTTCTATTTTGTTTTTTATTAAATTTAGAGAAATGTTTGACGTAATTTCAATTTCTTACTTTATTTAATAATAATAAAAAATATTTATTAACAGAAAAGCTACATAATATGCAAACGGTAAAGGTTTACACAGAGAATAGAACACAGGGACAGGACACAGAGAAAACCCATAATATAACTAGTGTTTACTTCAGAAAGTTTCAAGAAAATTGCTGAAAATTTAGGGCACCTTAATTTAATTTAAGGCACCATAAAATGTCTGCCAAATATATCAAATTCCTATAAGACTTTTAATCTTCATTCGTTTTTCTATAATTTTTCATAATTTAATTTAAGGCACCATAAAATGTCTGCCAAATATATCAAATTCCTATAAGACTTTTAATCTTCATTCGTTTTTCTATAGTTTTTCATAATTTAATTTAAGGCACCATAAAATGTCTGCCAAATATATCAAATTCCTATAAGACTTTTAAACTTCATTCATTTTTCTATAATTTTTCATAATTTAATTTAAGGCACCATAAAATGTCTGCCAAATATATCAAATTCCTATAAGACATTTAATCTTCATTCGTTTTTCTATAGTTTTTCATAATTTAATTTAAGGCACCATAAAATGTCTGGCAAATATATCAAATTCCTATAAGACTTTTAAACTTCATTCATTTTTCTATAATTTTTCATAATTTAATTTAAGGCACCATAAAATGTCTGCCAAATATATCAAATTCCTATAAGACTTTTAATCTTCATTCGTTTTTCTATAACTTTTCATAATTTAATTTAAGGCACTATAAAATGTCTGCCAAATATATCAAATTCCTATAAGATTTTTAATCTTCATTCGTTTTTCTATAATTTTTCATAATTTAATTTAAGACACCATAAAATGTCTGCCAAATATATCAAATTCCTATAAGACTTTTAATCTTCATTCGTTTTTCTATAATTTTCATAATTTAATTTAAGGCACCATAAAATGTCTGCCAAATATATCAAATTCCTATAAGACTTTTAATCTTCATTCGTTTTTCTATAATTTTTCATAATTTAATTTAAGACACCATAAAATGTCTGCCAAATATATCAAATTCCTATAAGACTTTTAATCTTCATTCGTTTTTCTATAATTTTCATAATTTAATTTAAGGCACCATAAAATGTCTGCCAAATATATCAAATTCCTATAAGACTTTTAATCTTCATTCGTTTTTCTATAACTTTTCATAATTTAATTTAAGGCACCATAAAATGTCTGCCAAATATATCAAATTCCTATAAGACTTTTAATCTTCATTCGTTTTTCTATAATTTCTCATAATTTAATTTAAGGCACCATAAAATGTCTGCCAAATATATCAAATTCCTATAAGATTTTTAATCTTCATTCGTTTTTCTATAATTTTTCATAATTTAATTTAAGACACCATAAAATGTCTGCCAAATATATCAAATTCCTATAAGACTTTTAATCTTCATTCGTTTTTCTATATTTCTTCATACGATTTTCTATTAAACTTTGGAAAACGTCTAACAGTTGGTGAATTTTCATAGAAAGTACACCATAAAATACCATACAATTTCCACAAAATATATTATTAAAAAAATCTTAATCAAATCTTCTATAAATGTTCACTAATCTTATATTAATGTTATTAAAATATCTTAAAATTGTTGAAAATGTACAGACAATACCATAAAATACTATTAAGTTTCCAGAAACAATAAATCACATCAATAACAATATAATAATATAACAATCAATAACAACTTTGACATAGTCATTTAATTTTCTATAGATGTTCAGGATATTGGATAATATGTATAAAATTTTATATTTTTTATTTGAAACTGCGAAACTTTATTTAATATTCCATGAAATATTAGGAAATCGTCGACAATTTCATAGAAAAAGCCAAGGCCAAATTAATCATTTTAATATTTCCCTTGGAGATAATCAATCAGTTTTATAAAATATCACAAAAACAGTTTTCATAAAATGTCATAAAATTTTGATAAAGTAATAGGAAATAACTGAAAATGTCATTAGCCTAATATCATGCCATAAAATTTCTGCAGATTATATCAAATTTCTATAAAATTGTTGAAAATGTATAGAAAATACCATGGAATATCATCATAACATCAATAATAATATAACAATATGACAATCAATAACAACTTTGATATAGTCATTTAATGTTCTATAGATGTTTAGGATATTGGATAAAATGTATAACATTTTATAATTTTTATTTGAAACTGCGAAACTTTATTTAATATTCCATGAAATATTAGGAAATCATGATCAATTTCATGGAAAAAGCCAAAGCCAATGCCAATCAAAAGCCAATAATCATTTTAATATTTCTCTTGGAGATAATCAATCAGTTTTATAAAACACAAAACAGTTTTTATAAAATACCATAAAATTATAAAAGTAATAAAAACTTGCTGAGAATTTATAGGAAATTAGCATTTTCCAAATATTATACCATAATATTTCTGCATGTTATATCAAATTTCTATAAAATTGTTGAAAATGAACAGACAATACCATACAATACCATTAAATTTCCATAAAACAATATATGTAAATAACATCAATAATAATATAACAATATGACAATATAATAACATAACAATATAACAATAAAAAACAACTTTGACATAGTCATTTAATTTTTTATAGATGTTCAGGATATTGGATAAAAAATGTATGAAATTGTATAATTTTTATTTGAAACTGCGAAACTGATAATTTATTTAATATTCCATGAAATATTAGGAAGTCATGATCAATTTCATGGAAAAAGCCAAAGCCAATGCCAATCAAAAGCCAATAATCATTTTAATATTTCCCTTGGAGGTAATCAGTTTTATAAAATATCACAAAACAGTTTTCATAAAATACCATAAAATAATAAAAGTAATAAAAACTTGCTGAAAATTTATAGGAAATTAGCATTTTCCAAATATTATACCATAAAATTTCTGCATATTATATCAAATTTCTATAAAATTGTTGAAAATTTACAGAAAATACCATGCAATATCATTAAATTCCCATAAAGTGACGTATAAATTTGGCCAACTTTGACATAGTCATATAATTTTCTATAGATGTTCAGGATATTGGATAAAATGTATAACATTTTATATATGTGTATATATTTTTTTTGTAAGTTGCGAATGTTTATTTAATATTCCACAAAATATCAAAAAATCTTTAAAAAATCGTAGTTAATTTCGTCAATTTGAAAACTCCAAAGCCATTTTAATATTTCCCTTGAAAATAATCAATCAGTTTTTATATTGAAGTAAAAATTTCCATAAAATTCCATAAAATTTCGATAAAGTAAAAGAAAATTGCTGAAAAATTATAGAATATTGGTATTAGACAAATATCGTACCATAGAATTTCTGCAGATTATATCAAATTTATATAAAATATTTAATCTCCATTCATTTTTCTATAATTTTTCAGAATTCTTTATCAATTTCCTATTAAACTTTGGATAACGTTTATCACTTGCTAAAATTTTATAGAAAGTACCGAAAATTGCCATAACATTTCGATAAAGTAAAAAAAAATTGCTAAAAATTTATAGGAAATTAGTATTAACCAAATATTATACCATACCATATAATGGCTGCAGATTATATCATATTTCTATAAAATATTTATTCTCCATTTATTTTTCTATCATTTTTCTATATTCTACATCAATTTTCTGTTAATCTGTGGAAAACGTCTGTCAGTTGCTAAAATTTTATTGAAAGTAAAAGAAAATAGCTGAAAATGTTCAGGAAATTGGCATTAGTCAAATATCATACTATAACATTTCTGCAGATTGTATCAAATTTTTATAAATTATTTAATCTCTATTAATTTTTCTACAATTTTTCAGAATTCTTCATCAATTTTCTATTAAACTTTGGAAAACATCTATCAGTTACTAAAATTTTACAGAAAGTAAAAGAAAATTGCTGAAAATGTATAGGAAATTAGCATTAGCCAAATATACCATAAAATTTCTGTAGATTATATCAAATTTTTATAAAATATTTAATTTCCATTCATGTTTCTATAATTTTTCAGAATTCTTCATCAACTTTCTATTAAACTTTGGAAAACGTCTATCACTTGCTAAAATATTATAGAAAGTACAGAAAATTGCCACAACATTTCGATAAAGTAAAACAAAATTGCTGAACTGTATAGGAAATTAACATTAGCCAAATTTCATACGATAAAATTTCTACAGATTAAATAAAAATATTATAAAATATTTAATCTCCATTAATTTTTTTATAATTTTTCAGAATTCTTCATCAATTTCCTATTAAACTTTGGAAATCGTCTATCACTTGCTAAAATTTTATAGAAAGTACAGAAAATTGCCATACCATTTCGATAAAGTACAAGAAAATTGCTGAAAATGTATTGAAAATTACTGTTAACCAAATCTCATACCATACCATATAATGTCTGCAGATTAAATGAAATTTCTATAAAATAATTAATCTCCATTCATTTTTTTCTATAATTTTTCTATATTTTTCATCAATTTTCTATTAAACTTTGGAAAACGTCTATCACTTGCTAAAATTTTATTGAAAGTAAAAGAAAATAGCTGAAAATGTTCAGGAAATTAGCATTAGTCACAAATCATACCATAACATATCTGTAGACGGTATCAAATTTTTATAAAATATTTCATCTCCATTCATTTTTTAATAATTTGTCAGAATTCTTCATAAATTTCCTATTAAACTTTGGAAAACGTCTATCAGTTGCTAAAATTTTATAGTAAGTAAAACAAAATTGCTGAACTGTATAGGAAATTAACATTATCCAAATTTCATACGATAAAATTTCTACAGATTAAATAAAAATATTATAAAATATTTAATCTCCATTAATTTTTTTAATAATTTTTCAGAATTCTTCATCAATTTCCTATTAAACTTTGGAAATCGTCTATCACTTGCTAACATTTTATAAAAAGTACAGAAAATTGGCATAATATTTCGATAAAGTAAAAGATAATTGCTGAAAATTTATAGGAAATTAGTGTTAACCAAATATCATACCATACCATATAATGTCTGCAGATTATATCAAATTTCTATAAAATATTTAGTCTCCATTCATTTTTTTCTATAATTTTTCTATATTTTTCATCAATTTTTTATTAAACTTTGGAAAACGTCCATCAGTTGCTAAAATTTTATAGAAAGTAAAAGAAAATTGCTGTAAATGTATAGAAAATAGCATTAGCCAAATATCATACGATAAAATGTCTAAAATATTATTGAATTTACAGAAAAATTCCATAACATTTCGATAAAGTAAAAGAAAATTGCTGAAAATGTTCAGGAAATTAGCATTAGCCAAATATCATACCATACAATTTCTGCAGATTGTATCAAATTTTTATTAAATATTTAATCTCCTTTAATTTTTCTCTAATTTTTCAAAATTCTTCAGCAATTTTCTATTAAACTTTAGAAATCGACTAACAGTTGCTAAAATTTTACAGATAGTAAAAGAAAATTGCTGAATAGTTATAAGAAATTAGTATTAACCAAATATTATACCATACTCTAATCTCTATTCATTTTTCTATAATTTTTCTTTATTCTGCATCAATTTTCTATTAAACTTCGGAAAACGTCAGTCAGTTGCTAAAATTTTATAGAAAGTAAAAGAAAATTGCTGAAAATGTTCAGGAAATTAGCATTTGCTAAATATCATACCATAAAATTTCTGCAGATTATATCAAATTTTTATAAAATATTTAATCTCCCTTCATTTTGCTATAATTTCTAAACTTCGTCAGTAAAAGAAAATTGCTGAAAATGTATAGGAAATTAACATTAGCCAAATATCATACGATAAAATTTCTACAGATTAAATAAAATTGTTTGTAAAATATTTAATCTCCATTCATTTTTCTATAATTTTTCAGAATTCTTCATCAACTTTCTAGTAAACTTTAGAAAACGTCTATCAGTTGCTTAAATGTGATAGAATATATGGAAAATTGCCATAAAATACCATATAATTTCCATAAAATATATTATTACTAAATTTGTATTACTGAAAGTAATTATATTAAGATTACTGAAAATGTATAGCAGATTCATTTACAGTAATCTTCACATATTATCATAATATCGATAGCCTAATAAAGATTGTTTATATATATATCATAATATAATTGCATAGTAGTATAAAGTATAAAATTTCATTGTTTTTTGTTTGTAAAATATATTCAATTTCTACTAAATAACTAATCTTTACTATATTTTTAAAGTAAGTTAAGTTAATTTATATTCTATAAACTATCAGAAAATATTTATATGAAAATTCACTAAAATTTATAAAAACTCCAAAAGATTTTCATTTTCCACTATTGCACAACATAAATTCTCGTCACAATATTGTACTATACAAAAACGAAAGTTCATAATTGTACTAGTATAAATATGATATGAAAAATTTAACAGTACCTAATAATTATGCAGTGATTTTTTTTAACTTCCTTTAGGAACTAAATTATAAACGATATTTTATGCAGGTATTTTATGAGTAAATAATTTAAGTAGGCCTATCATAGTGCATTACATTTAACTCGTCTTCAATGCACTTAAGCCTCTGGATTTAAATCGATCCAATTTTGATTTTTACCATCACCCGAAGTTTCCATGGCCAAGTTGCATTGTAACAACTTGGCAGCAGTGGTCCAAGTGCGAAATGACGGCGTTAGTTTACTTATGCAAATCGCATCGAAACGGCCGCGAAATTATATGGAATTAGCCTGCTTTGGCCATTAGGAAGTCCGCTGTTTGTTTTAGATGCACTGGCAATTTCTGCAAATTATCATCTAGTCCTGCCCCTAATGTCGGTTGTATGCTAAACGTTTCTCTCGTCTGCAAGCTGCACTTAACCCGCAAAACGTTTCGGTAGATCAGACGGAGATACGAAGTATTCTCTGTTGTGCAGCACATTGGCTTTGTGTTTTTTTAATGTACGTACTAATATTTTTGAAAATCAAAGCTGCCCACTAAAAACTACAGAAATTTCAAACGATATTAACTAAAACAATCTTCTCTAAAACTAAAAGTTTAGAGCTAAAAGCTAAAAGCATTACGAAATATCATAATGCCAAAATTTGAGAAATATTCCAGAAAACAAAATTACTGAAATGCCACAAATTTCAATAAATATTTATGGATTTTATTACACGAAAATCAGTAAATCATTAAATACCTATTTTAAATTTCTTATACAAATACTTCAAAATTTAACCTATACGCAAAAATACACTATGGAATATATTTATTTGGGGTGCTGAAATGTCCTGAAACCTTCCACCAACACTAATTGAAATTTTAAAATTTAAGTCATATTCAATAAAATCTTTACTATACACAAATATGATGAATGTATGTATGAACAAAATACAAGAAAATTTTCCAGAATAATCCCTCTGAAACTGAATAAGTGTAAATGAAATAATTGAGCCATTAGATATATCTGATGATCAATTAATTAATTTCCCGCGCCACATCAATTATTTTCACGGATTTTACCGATCCCTTAAACCGCCGGCTAATTACAATGATTACATTGTTTAATTATCGTCTTACCGGACTATCGGAGACCGAATGATGATGGGAAAAAATATAAATTTTCAACCCCCAGTTCGGCTGGCCGGTCCATAATGAGCGGTTGAGTGTGTCCGTATGCAGAAGGAAATTTTAAGTCGATCAAGTCGTGGCCTTGAGATGCACCTGTGCGTGCCGACGCACAACGGGGCTACAGGTGTATAGCCCCACCCTTGAGCAACCCTTATAAGTACGACGGGAGAAATCTAGAAGGCGCGTGTCCGAGCGGCGGCGATTTATATCCGAGGCTAAATTGGCCGTTACATTAACACACGGTGGGGGAATTTAGTTATTAAACGTTTTTTTATGGTGGTGTTGCCTGTGGACGTTTATTTGTGGTGACGATCAAAAATTACCATCATTGGGGGTCATAAAATGTTCGAATATATGATGAAATAATGATAATAAAATATGACGAAATGAATGAAAATATGCTCATAGAAGAGAAAGATTTAGATTAAAAATATATAGATATATAGCTGTTAAGTGTGAAAATAGGAAAATCTGCCAATTTTATGACTAAAACCGGCAGAATCTGTCATTTTTTTTAACTGAAATTGTCCAAATCTGCGAAACTAGTGACTGAAATAGTAAAAATCTGTAAAATTTTCAATTATTTCCAATTTTTAATTATAAACCTTCAAATCTGTAAATTTTCGCAATCATAACTGTCAAAATCTGTCAAATACTCAGATGCAGCAGTCAAAATATGTCAAATTTTTAATTAGAACTGCCCAAATCTGTCAACCTTTCGATTGAAATAATAAATATCTCAGCCTATTGTGGTTGAATTTTGTGTTACAATTGTAATTGAAACTTTGACAGATTTTGACCGTTGAAACTGAACATCTGACAGATTTTGACGTTGCCATTACAAAAATCGACAGGTTTTAAAATTTGCAGTAGAAAATTTCATAGACTTAGATTAAAAATATATAGATATATAGCTTTTAAGGGTGAAAATGGAAAAATCTGCCAAATTTCCGACTAGAACCGGCAGAATCTGTAATTTTTTCAATTGCAATTGTCCAAATCTATTAAACTATTGACTGAAATAGTAAAAATCTGTATAATTTTCAATTATTTTAAATTTACAATTTTAAACCTTCAAATCTGTAAATTTTCGCAATCATAACTGTTAAATACTCAGTTGCAGCAGTCAAAATATGTCAAATTTATAATTAGAACCTACCAAATCTGTCAACCTTTCGACTGAAATGGTACATATTTCAGTCTATTGTTGTTAAATTTTGTGTTACAGTTGTAATTGAAACTTTGACAGATTTTGACCGTTGAAACTGAACATCTGACAGATTTTTACGTTGCAATTACAGAAATTGACAAACTTTGAAAGTTGCAGCAGAAAATGCCATAGATTTAGATTAAAAATATATAGATATATAGCTTTTAAATGTGAAAATGGAAAAATCTGCCAAATTTTCGACTAAAACCCACAGAATCTGTCATTTTTTCAATTGCAATTGTCCATATGTGTGAAACTGTTGACTGAAATAGTAAAAATCTGTAATTTTTTTAATTATTTCCAATTTTCAACTATAAACCTTCAAATCTGTAAATTTTCGCAATCATAACTGTCAAAATCTGTCAAATACTCAGTTGCAACAGTCAAAATATGTAAAAATTTTAATTAGAACTGCCCAAATCTATCAACCTTTTGACTGAAATAGTAAATATCTCAGTCTATTGTGGTTGAATTTTGTGTTACAATTGTAATTGAAACATTGACATAGTTTGACTGTTGAAACTAAATATCTGACAGATTTTGACTTTGCAATTACAAAAATTGACAGATTTGGAGGTTCGCAGTAGAAAATCTTAAAGATTTAATATAAAATCTGTAAAATTTGCAAGTATTTTCAATTTTCAATTGTAAACCTTCAAATCTGTAAATTTTTGCAATCAAAATTGTCAAAATCTGTCAAATGTTCGGCTGCAGCAGTCAAAATATGTCAATCAATTTTTTTATTGGAACTGCCCAAATGTGTCAACCTTTCGACTGAATTAGTAAATATCTCAGTCTATTGAGGTTAAGTTTTGTGTTACAGTTGTAATTGAAACTTTTGACAGATTTTGACAGATTTTGACCGTTGCAACTGAACATCTCACAGATTTAAACGTTGCAATTGTAATAATTGACAGATATGGAGATTCTTAGTAGAAAATCTCATAGATTTATATAGTTTTAATCTAAATCTATGAAATTTTCTATTGCGAATTTCAAAATCTGTCAATTTTTGTAATTGCAACGTCAAAATCTGTTAGATGTTCAGTTGCAACTCTCTACATCTGTCAAGTTGGCAGATTTGGTGGTTTGCAATAGAAAATTTCATAAATTTACATAGATTTAATCTAAATCTATTAAATTTTCCAAGCCGAATTTCCAAATCTGTAAATTTTTGAAATTGCAACGTCAAAATCGGTCAGATGTTCAGTTGCAACTGTCAAAATGTGTAAAATTGGCAGATTTGGAGGTTCGCAATAGATAATTTCATATATTTAGATAGATTTAATCTATATCTATGAAATTTTCTTTTGGGAATTTCAATCTGTCAATTTTTGTAATTTCAATGTCAAAATCTATCAGATGTTCAGTTGCAATAGCCAAAATCTGTAAAATTTTCAATAACAACTGTCCAAATCCATAAAATTTTAAATTGCAACTATCAAAATTTCTCATATTTTCAATTACAACTATACCAATCTGTAAAGTTACAACTGTTCAGAGTTATCAATAATCAGAGTTTAGAATAATAATATATTCTTCAATTGAAAGAAATAAAGCATATTTGCCAAAAAGAGCAACATTTATGGTATGTAAAAAAAGTTAGGTTATTAATGGTTATTTTGTATGTATGTATGTAAATGTATGTATATCTTGTTTTCTATTACTTGACAGTGTAACATTTTTGTATACTGTTCTTGTACATTTTGACACCTCTGTGAATCCAAATACAATAACTGAAATTATTAATATTATTATTAATAAAATTAGAAGATGAAACTTTAAACACCTGAAAATGATTATGTCATGATAAATAAGTACTACATATTATTTAATGGTGACGATCAAAAATTACCATCATTGGGGGTCATAAAATGTTCGAAAATATGATGAAATTATGATAATAAAATATGACGATACGAATCAAAATATGCTCATGGAAGAGAAAACTATCATTGACTAACTTATCGTTTACAAGATAGAGCTAAATAAAATATGACCAAATGAATGAAAATATGCCCATTGAAGAGAAAACTATCATTGACTAACTTATCGTTTACAACATAGAGCTAATATTCAGCACATTGATGCTAAAGAATTTAAAATTAGCAAAATTTTCGGATTTGGTTTTAAAGGTTAAAATTCTCTAAAGAGGAAAAGGAAAATAGGAAATATTCAGAAAGTTTTTCAAATTTGCGGATATCCATAACTTTGTAAAACATATAGGAAATGTTAAAAATGTTAATTGTTCAGAAATAAAATTAATTCGTAAATCGTCCAAAATTGGATGTGACATTGAAATATTTATAAGTGAGCCATTTTTTTTTAATAAATAAATAATGTTTCAATACCATATCACTTAATAGACTTTGATCCAATGCCCTTAAAAATATATAAGTATTATTACGTTTTGCCTCATAAATTATAGAACTGAAAGTTTTCGTAGATTTTGTTTCAAAGTCAATCAAAGTATTGGAGCTTATGAAAGTTTTTAAATAAAACAAGGAGAATAACCTTTTTCACAATACACATTTATTTATACTAAAGGGTTTTCCAATAAGAGGTGTTATTTTGATATTCAAAGAAAAATGCCATTTTTTATTATAAATCATCAGATGTTTATTTCATTACAAAGAGGAAGGTATGCCGTTAATAGTGGAAAATAACATCAAGCAAATGACCACCACGGCCACGCTTACAGGACAAAATCCTTTTCATGAAATTTTCCATAACTAAATCGCAAAGTGGCTGCTGTATGTCCTCGATAGCCTCACGAATTCCATCTTTGAGGTCTTGAATCGATACTGGGCTGTTGGCGTAGACCTTCTCCTTCACGTGGCCCCAAAGAAAGAAGTCGCAAGGTGTTAAATCACAAGATCTCGGTGGCCAATTGTGATCACCTCTTCGAGAGATAACACGGTCCGGAAACTTTTCCCTTAAAAGATCAATGGTTTCGTTGCTTGTGTGGCACGTAGCGCCGTCTTGTTGAAAGTGAACGTTGTCCAGATTAATACCATCCAATTCCGGCCATAAAAAATCGTTAATCATCTCTTGATAGCGCAATCCATTCACCGTAACTGTTGCGCCAGCCTCATTTTCGAAAAAGTAAGGTCCAATGACTCCGCCGGACCATAAACCGCACCAAACAGTCACACGTTGAGGATAGAGAGGCTTTTCAACAATAACTCTTGGGTTTTCTGAGCCCCAGATGCGACAATTTTGCTTGTTGACGAAGCCACCGAGGTGGAAATGGGCCTCATCACTGAAGATGATTTTTCGATGGAATTCCGGATCATTTTCATGCATTTCAACGACCCAATCAGCAAAGTCACGACGTTGTTGATGATCGGCCGGCTTGAGTTCTTGTGTTAACTGGACTTTATAAGCCTTAAGACCCAAATCTTTATGCAAAATACGGTGTAATGACGTTTGTGGAATACCTAATTCCAAAGAACGACGAGGAATGGACAAACCTGGGTTTTCTTCAACACTTTCGGCTACAGCAGCAATATTCTCGGCTGTTCTTGAGCGACGTGCACGGGTTTTATTCTTCTCATCACTAACTTGTCCCAACAGCTCGAATTTTTCCACCAATTTCTGTATTGCGGTCCGACAAGGTGCTTCACGACGACCCAAAAATGTTCGAGTTTTAGGAACCGTCTCTGCCAAATTTTCACCATTTTTATAGTGAATTTTAATAATTTCAATGCGTTGTTGAAGCGTGTATCGTACCATTTTTATTAATGGCGTAGTTTCTACTTGTCAAATGCCAAGAAATGACAGCTTCAAAAGTGACATCTACCGAAATAGCGGGCTATTCAAAATAACACCTCTTATTGGAAAACCCGTTATATGTACATTTTAACTGCAAGGCAGTCATCTTCAGTAGACTTACAAGTAATGAATATACTCATTTGTATTGTGTACAAGTAATGAGTACATTCATTACTTGTAAGTCTACTGAAGATGACTGCCTCGCAGGTGAATTGTACATTTAGTATAAATAAATGTGTATTGTGAAAAATGTTATTCTCCTTGTTTTATTGTTTCAAAGGTTAAATTTCTCTAAATATCGCAAGGAATTTTTTTTTTTCAGTTTTTCAAATTTTCTGAAATCCATAAATTTGTAAAATATACAGAAACTGTTTAAACTGTTAATTGTTCAGAAATAAATGTAATTGGTAAATCGTCCAAAATTGGGCGTGACAGTGAAATATTTATAAGTGAGCCATTTTTTTTTATAATTAAATAATGTTCATAATACCAAATCAGTAAGGCCAAATAGTGTTTGATCCAAAGTCCTTAGACATATTGTTTTAAATTTTGCCTCCTAAATAAAGAACCGAAAAAGTTTTCGTGATTGCCAATCTTGCTGCTTCTTCGTGAGCGTTCACTTGCAAGTTCTGTTCCGCAGCATAGAAACTGCGCGCATGTTAATTTATTCGCCTGCCAGTCATAATCTCTATAATGTTTTGTTTTCGTGGCCGGATTTTGGGTGCACACAGACGCAGTTTAATTATACGGCGAAATTCGGATCGTGCATTGCAACACATAGGCCCTGTGGAGAAGCGCGGGGAAAACGAAAAATAAAAAAATAAGCGCGCCCAAACACAACTGCATATTAAAAAGCGAATTAACCAATCGCAGGCCGCCGTTTTGGGCAGCTGAGGAATCAGGCACTTCCGGAAGTGGTCAAAGGCGCGCGCGAAGTGGAAACCAGCAAAACCGGCACGCTTAGGACTCCTAAGCGCGACTTTACACGTCTTATCATGACTTAGTTTTCTGCACATTTTCATGTTGATTGCGCAAAAGGGCAAAGGGCTTTGGATGGAGGGCGCCCGTGGAAATTTCAGCTGAGAGCGATTCGTGCGCACTGACGTCAGAGCACCTGCTGACATAAATATCGGGGCCCCACGTTTAATTGTAAATATATAATGGTGAACGGTCCAATTTGATATTTTCGACCTGTCCTTCTACTTCTTCCTTCTTCAGGCAGGTGCCCGGCCAACTTGGCACATCTACATGTCCGCCGTTAAGATCGGAAAGACGCGTAGAAAGTCAACCGACGCAAAGCAAATCCAACAACAGCACACTCATTTCTCGCATTAATTCAATCAATAATCCATCAAATGATGACAGTTATCTGAATTCTAACACAATTACATATTGTCTTACGACAGTGCAAAACAAAATGTAATTATGGTCAGAATTCTCTGTCAAATAATAATGACAGTTACCAATTACGCCATAGGTGGAGGAGTAGTAGGGATTATTATTATTATTAAATGCAAATTTTGGGCCCTATGAAATTTTCTTCGAACTTTTTGAAAGTCAACTCTTAACCTGTGCAAATCACTTGGGGGTTTCTGAAGTCTGCGGGCTGCTTTCTCGTCATCCATTTCGCACACATATACGATATGTAGGACACTAATAACACGGCGCGGTCACTTTTGCAAACGTCCGATCATATTTTTATTATAGTTGCAGGCTATTCGGGCCCGTATCTGAATAGCATCGTTAAAGGCACGTCTCTAATTAAGTCATTATGGTCGGGATGCATTCCGGTGCAATGGCGCTCCCAATCGTAGACAATGGGAGAATTTATTGGCCGACGATCGAGATTGTATCGATTCCGCCAGAAATCGCCGTTTTTTGGGCAGTCGTGATCCGCGAAGTTTTTAGAACGTAAACACGTCGATTTCGCAAAAGCGGTTAAATAATCGGGCGAAATTATATGTTTGTTTAATTCTGACGTCGTAATTATGCACCTGTACGCGCCATATGAGATAGTAATTGATAAATCGGACAACAGGATTTAAGTACTAAAAAAACGACGCGAAGCTCTCCGGGCTTATTTATTGCGATTCTGTGGGTGCACAAGATTGCGATTATTAAAGCATTGTTTTTCAAGCGCAGCAACTGCACGAATTCAAAACTGAATCAGAAAATTAGAATTCTAAAATGATAACTGGAAAAAAAATGCAATTTTTACATCAAATGTCAAATATCACTCACTCAGGTGAATTCAGTACTGTCAAATATTCTTAAATATATAAGAAAAACGCAATTTTAACATCAAATGTCAAATATCATTTACTCAGGTGAATTCAGTACTGTCAAATGTCCTTACAAATGTCAAAAACCGCAATTTTAGCATCAAATGCCAAATATCACGCACTCAGGTATATTCAGTACAGCCAAATGTCTTTAAGAAAGTCAAAAAAACAAATTTAACACTAAATGTCACATATTACTCCTTCACGTGAACTCAAGCACTGTCAATTGTCCTTAAAAATGCCAAGAAAGCGCTATTTTAACATCAAATGTCAAATAACATTCACTTAGTTGAATAAAGTACAGTCAGGTGTCCTTAAAAATGTCAACGAAACGCAATATAACATCAAATGTCAAATATCATTCACGCAGGTAAATTAAGCACTGTCAAATGTCCTTAAAAATGTTAAAAAACACTTTTTTAACATCATATGTCAAATATCACTCACTCACGTAAATTCAGCATTGTCAGATGTTCTTTAAAATGTCAAATAAACGCAATTTTAACATCAAATGTCAAATATCAATTACTCAGGTGAATTCAGTATTATCAAATGTCCTTACAAATGTCAAAAACAGAATTTTAACATCAAATGTCAAATATCACTCACTCAGGTGAATTCAGTACAGTCAAATGTTCTTAATACAGTTAAAAAATCGCAATTTTAATATGAAATGTCAAATGTCACTCACTCAGGTGAATTCAGTATAATCAAATGTCCTTAAAAATGAAAAAAATGAAATTTTAACATCACATGTCAAATAATGTCAAAGAACAGTTACTCAGGTAAATTCAGAACAGTCAAATGCTCTTAATTTTTTTTTTAAATTGTAAATTTAATGTCAAATGTCAATTTTCACTCACTCAGGTGAATTCAGTACTATCAAATGTCAAATAATGTCAAATAGCAGTTACTCAGGTAAATTCAGTAGAGTCAAATGCCCTTAAAAACTGTAAAAAAGGTAATTTTAACGTCAAATGTCAATTGTTACTCACTCGGGTGAATTCAGTACTATCAAATGTCCTTAAAAATAGAAAAAAACGCAATTTTAACATCAAATGTAAAATCACGTCAAATATCAGTTACTCAGATGAATTCAGTAGAGTCAAATGACCTTAAAAATTTAAAAAACGTAATTTTAACATTAAATGTCAAATTTCATTTCCTCAGGTGAATTCAGTACTTTTAATTTGCTTAAAAATGTCAAAAAGAGATAAAACAGCATTGCAAAATATCAAACACTGATAAATTATCTGCGTTAAATATCAAATATCCTCATCAGATGCTAATTATTCTCGTTAATTGTCAAATGTCCTCGTCAAATGTCTGTTATTTAGTTAAATGTCAAAAAGCCTCGTCAGTAGTCATATATCTTTGTAAAATATCAAATATCGATGATACACGATAGATTCTCTTAAATTATCACTGTCAACGAACAACTAGCTGCAGATTATCGGGAATAAATATCGAATATCGGTAAAATATCAAATATCATGTTAAATGCTTAAATACTTAATATAAAAAATGTAAAAATTTGCAATTTTAACATCAAATGTCAAATATCACTCTCTCAGGTGAATTCAGTACTTTCTTATGTCCTTAAAAGTGTTAAAAAATGCAATTTTAACATCAAAGGTCAAATATCACTCATTCAGGTGAATTCAGCACTGTCAAATGTCCTTAAAAGTGTTAAAAAATGCAATTTTAACATCAAATGTCAAATATCACTCACTCACTGAATTGAGTACTGTCAAATGTTCATAAAAATGTTAAAAAACTCAATTGTAATATCATATGTCAAATATCACTCACACTTAGGTGATTTCAGCACTGTCAAATGTCCTTAATAATGTCAAATAAACGCAATTTTAACATCAACTGTCAAATATCACTCACTCAGGTGAACTCAGCAACTGCAAATGTGCTTAAAAATATCAAATAGACGCAATTTTAATATCAAATGTCAAATGTCACTCACTCAGGTGAATTCAGCACTATCAAATGTGCGAAAAAATATCAAATAAACGTAACTTTAACATGAAATGTCAAATATCACTCACTCACTGAATTGAGTACTGTCAAATGTTCATAAAAATGTTAAAAAAACTCAATTGTAATATCAAATGTCAAATATCACTCACTTAGGTGAATTCAGCACTGTCAAATGTCCTTTATAATGTCAAATAAACGCAATATTAACATCAAATGTCAAATATCACTTACTCAGGTGAATCCAGCACTGTCAAATGTCTTTAAAAATTCAAGAAAGTGCAGTTTTAACATCAAATGTCACTCAGTCACGTGAACTGAGTACTGTCAAATAAAAATGTTAAAATACTCAATTGTAATATCAAATGCTAAATATCACTCACTTAGGTGAATTCAGTACTGTCAAATGTCTTTAAAAATGTAAAAACAACGCAATTTTACCATCAAATATCAAATATCACTCACTCCGGTGAATTCAGTACTGCCGTATGTCCTTAAAAATGTAAAAAACCGCAATTTTAACATTAAATGTCATATATTACTCACTCAGGTGAATTCGGTAGTGTAAAATTTCTTTAAAAATGTGAAAAATAGATAAAGCAGCATTGCAAAATATCAAACAACAATAAATTATCTTCGTCAAATGTCAAATATCTTCGGCAAATGTCAATTATTGTCGTCAAATGTCAAATATCCTCGTCAGATGTCAATTATTTTCATCAAATGTCACATATCCTCGTCAGATATCACTTATTATCGTTAAATATGAAAAAACGTCGTCAGTCTTCATATATCTTTGTAAAATTTTAAATATCGATGCATACACCATAAATTCTGTAAAATTGCCACTGTCAAGAACATGTAGCTGCAAATTATCAGGGATAAATATCAAATTTCGGTAAATTATCATGTTAAATGCCGAAAATTATACCTAAATATCAACATTTGATAAACTAATAGTGCAAACTATACAATTTCGAAAAGCTACGAAAGGTGAAATATTATGAGCATCTAATGTTAAATATTACTAACCTGATGATTAAACATATTATTGTATATATACAATGTAGCAATTTAAAATGTCACATTTCATTAAACTAACATTTTTTTAGTTCAAACAACTGATTTTTAACGATATTTTGAAAAAAATTACATTTTCACAGTTGCACTTAGTAGTTTTTCATATTTTATAGTGACAGTTGAAAATGTGATGTACATTGACAGTTGCAATTTTAAATTTGACAGGTTTTTACAACTGGAACGTCGAATTTGATAGATTTAGACAGTTCAAACATCTGATTTTAAAAGAAATTTTAAATTAGATGAAAGATTTTGACATTTTCACAGTAGCACTTTGTAGTTTTGTATATTTTATGGTAGCAGTTGAAAGTGTGATATATTTTGACAATTCCAGTTTAAAATTTCACACGTTTTAACAACTGGAACGTAGAATTTGACAGATTTAGACAGTTCAAACAACTTATTTTAAAAGAAATTTTAAATTAGACGAAAGTTTTTGACATTTTCACAGTTGCACTTCGTAGTTTTGTATATTTTATGGTGGCAATTGAAAGTGTGATATATTTTGACAGTTTCAATTTTAAATTTGACAGGTTTTCACAACTGGTACGTAGAATTTGACAGATTTGGACACATCAAACAACTGATTTTAAAAGAAAATTTAAATTAGATGACAGTTTTTGACATTGTCACATTTGCTCTTCGTAGTTTTTATATATTTATGGTGTCAGTTGAAAATGTGATATATTTTGACAGTTTCAATTTTAAATTTGACAGGTTTTCACAACTGGAACATAGAATTTGACAGATTTGAACTCAAAACAACTGATTTTAAAAGAAAATTTAAATTTGACGACAGTTTTCGACATTGTCACATTTGCTCTTAGTAGTTTTATATATTTATGGTGTCAGTTGAAAATGTGACAGTTCCAATTTAAAATTGGACACGTTTTAACAACTGAAACGTAGAATTTGACAGATTTAGACAGTTCAAACAACTTATTTTAAAAGAAATTTTAAATTAGACGAAAGTTTTTGACATTTTCACTGTTGCACTTTGTAGTTTTGTATATTTTATGGTAGCAGTTGAAAGTGTGATATATTTCAATATACGTAGAATTTGACAGATTTGGACAGTTCAAAAAACTGATTTTGCAATTAATTTTAAATTAGTTAAAAATTATTGGCATTTTCACAGTTGAACTTAGTAGTTTTACATATTTTATGATGGCAGTTGAAAGTGTGATATATTTTGACAGTTTCAATTCAAAATTTGACAAGTTTTCACAACTGGAATCTAGGATTTAATAGATTTGGACAGTTGTGTTTAAATATATACATGATTTTTATAAATAGAGTAGAAATTTTGACACATTTTAACAGTTACAGGCGTAAATTTGAGATTTTTTTTCAACTTAAGCTAAATATTTTACATATGTAGATGGTTAGACTTGTAATTAAAAAAAAATAGCTCATCTGAACTTCAATCCCGAAAATATGTTGATTTTAATACATACAGTTGAAACTTTGACATACTTTGACTTCCAAATCATTTTGTTTGACAAATTCGATCAGTTGATGAACTAGAATATTAATATTAATATGTATATAGTTATTGATATTGATATTGATGTTGATGTTGATATTGATATTGATATTAATATTGGTAATGATATTGATATTGGTATTAATATGATATTGATGGTTTGATACTGATATAACATGATTTAATTTGCTGTTGACTGTTAATTGACCATAACAATAATTGTTTACGTAATTAATAAATAATAATGTTAATTAGTAATGTTTTCTGGTTCGTACATTATTTTCTGACGCAGTAAAAGCGAATCCAAAGTCAGGAATCTGATTCGAATTAAATTCTCTTCTATATTCTCATACCTGCCGCAGACATCTTCGCCCATTTGGTGGTAAAGCTGACCGACGGCTTCCCCGGGGGATTTATGTTTATAGTTCTCTAATTCCTTGCATCTCACCCCGCCGTTATTAAACTCACCCCGCAATTAACCCCTAATGGCCGATTCTCAATAGAATTAAGGCAATTATCTGCCGGCGGAAGGTATAATTAGAATTAAGGAGGAATTTGGAAATTGTGCGCTCCGATTGTCCCAGACATCTACCCCTCAGTAATTAGATAGATGCGCAATCTTAAAAGATGATAGAAATCAGATTATTAAGAATAGACGAAAAAATTATTTTCAATATTTTAACAAGTTTTTGTTGCTTTCATAAGCTAATATAAATTCGTTAATACACATAATTTATTGATATTTAGAGACATTTGTTTTTACATGGAGAAATTTTGGACATGGAAAAATCATACTACAATACATCAATTACTATTAATATCATCACAAGTTTAATATTTTTTAAAAGATTATATTAGAACTAATATATTCGACTTCCATTACGACATTTTGATCGCCTTGTGTAACCTAAACTATTAACATTTGTGAAAATTTGCGTAACAAAGAACTAATGGCAGCGGCCTTTATAAATTTAATATCACACGTTCCACATACTAAAATATTTATTAACGAAATTATCACAGCAAGAACGGACGTTTCCAGAGGCTGAGGCATTACAAGTTTCCATTTTACGGCCACATTTTTCACACCCGTAAGAAAGTGTGCCCGGGCAGGTGTCCGAAATCCGTGTGTGCATTCGTTTTTCCATCGTGCGTGCGTATGAATATGTAAAACGCACATAACGGCCCAATTTCGGATTCGTAACAGTCGCATTCTGTGCAAGTGGAAGATTCCGTGCGTGCGATTAAAATCCGTTTCAATTAAAACGCCTGACGGTATCTTGAGATTTTAACTTTTCCACATATTAAGGAATATTTGACTTATCTGATTGGTTCTGAATGCAATTCAAGAAATAATCATATCAAACATATTGATATTGATATACATATTGATCAAACATATTGATTATGACTTTCGTGGTATGTATAAAATAGAAACAGAAACGATTTATAATTTTGGAAAAGTGGCAATTTATTCATGGTCATGACATTCTTAATACCAAATATGACCAAAAAATTGCAAAATAGAGCGACATAAAAGAAGATATTTAGTCAACGACATTCACTTCTTCATACCAAATATGACCAAAAAATTGCAAAATAGAGCGACATAAAAGAAGATATTTAGTCAACGACATTCACTTCTTCATACCAAATATGACCAAAAAATTGCAAAATAGAGCGACATAAAAGAAGATATTTAGTCAACGACATTCACTTCTTCATACCAAATATGACCACAAAATTGCAAAATAGAGCGAAATAAAAGAAGATATTTAGTCAACTACATTCACTTCTTCACGATTATAAACTTGGAAATATGATCAAAAAATTGCAAAATAGAGCGACATAAAAGAAGATATTTAGTCAACGACATTCACTTCTTCATACCAAATATGACCAAAAAATTGCAAAATAGAGCGACATAAAAGAAGATATTTAGTCAACGACATTCACTTCTTCATACCAAATATGACCAAAAAATTGCAAAATAGAGCGACATAAAAGAAGATATTTAGTCAACGACATTCACTTCTTCATACCAAATATGACCACAAAATTGCAAAATAGAGCGATATAAAAGAAGATATTAAAAACTACATTCACTTCTTCACGATTATAAACTTGGAAATATGATAAAAAAATATCAAAATAGAGCAACATATTAGAAATTTAGTCAACGACATTCACTTCTTCACATTTATAAACTCCGCAAGTATTCCTATAAAAAATCGGCTACTTTATTAGAGTAAATTATTCATAACGTCCTGAAAACGTGATCACGTATTTTGTTACATTATAAAATATCCCATTTTATGGTAGATTTTAATGTTTAATTTGCGTGCATCAGTTGAGTGAATAGATATACGAAATTCCACATATTTCAATATGTAAATCTGGTATACAGTTAAGAATAAAACGTAACACGGTAACACGAGCGTGCCGTTTTCATGGAAATTTATGCTGCCAAAGCGTTTCAGGATCGTAAAACGCGCATATAAGGACGTTTCGTATAAAAATATTTAAAATCGGCTGTAGTGTAGTGGCGGTCATCGCATATCTTTTGGTATTAAAAGCTGCTTTTATGTGGTTTATTACTTAATCAATAGGCTTAAACGGAGCGAGCTTTATATGAACACATTAACATTGCGTCTTCCATATGAGGAAGTCCTGAATGGTGCAAGTGCATTATAATAATTAGGTACTTGATGACCACAGGGATAGAATTGAGAAATACGATAATTGAGCCGTTGATTTTAAAAGTGGGGAAAGTCTTTTTTTTAAATTTGAGATAAGTAATAATAATAATAATAAAGAATATTTATTAGCAAAAAACGCTACATAATATACAAAATTTCAAGTCCATTTCAAGTCCAAAAGTACACAAGCAATGTTGCCCCCAATGTTGTTGAAAAGTATATTTCTAGACTTTTCTTAATTTATAATAAAACTGAACTTACCCCACTTTCAAAATCAACGGCTCAATTATTACCATAAGTTTTCTGGCCAATATGTTTTAGCTATTTTTTGTTTAATTTTTTTGTGGATAAGTCAAAATTCCACTGAAATAAAAAAAATTATTTGTTTAGAGAAAACAAGATTTGAACAAATCTTTAAAAGTATATGTGTTTTGCTCCTATCATAAATGTAAAAAAAAAAAACATTATTGTGAATTATGACCGCATTTTGTAAAATATAACGCCATTCTTTGAACAGGCCGCCTTTCAAAATTCTTCGTATTTGTGCAGTATAAGTTATAATAATTAATAATGTTATAATATGGGAATGAATTTTTATTTATTATTTTTATTTTAATCTCAAAAGCTTATCAAAAAAAGTGTATTAAGTTATATCAGTGATTTCCATGGTTTTTAAAATATTTTGAATGACTCCCACATATATGCCAGATTCCAGAAAATTCCCTAAGAATTCCCAAATTGCTGGGTGTAATCTTCTTCTTTATTTTTTTTCATGTTCATGACTTGGCCAATGTTAAATCTTGTATGTATGTTTTTTCATATAGCCCAATAAAATGCAATACAATACAATACAACCCAGATTTTTTTTCAAAAATTACTTGTTTTAAGAAGAGTGTTATATTCAAAATGCAATTTTTTTCTTCAATTATTTGGATTAACACTTCGAATTTTCCCCAAAATTGTCTAACTATAATGATAATATTCTAGGTCTGTAAAAATTCTAGGATGAATAGAAACTGACAATTGTACAATAATATGCCGCAAAATTGTATGACTAAAGTCAACTATTATGAGAAAAACTGTTGAAATTCCCATATATTTTAAAAAATCTGTTTTTTTTTTAAATATAACGACATTACCTGAACAAACAGTCTTTGAAAATGCATCGTATTTCTGCAGTGTAAGTTATCGAAATCAGTTAGTTTTTTCTTTTTTTAGATTAACGAGTAAATTTATTTTCTTTCGACTTAACCTTGTGAGTTAAAAAACGCCTTTTAAAACGCCTTTTTTGCAAAATATTTGGACAAATACTTTGAATTTTCCACAAATTACTATAAATAAGACCAACAATAATGAAAATATTCTCGAAATTCTGTAAAAAATCTATGATAAAAATGTTGAAATTCCTAGATTTTTGAAAAAATCTTTAAAAATTCTTCGTATTTCTGCAGTATAAGTTATCAAAATTAGTTTGTTTATTTTTTTAGATTAATGAGTAAATTTATATTCTTTCTGCATAATCTCGTGGAAGTGATAAGTCATATTTTTCATTTCAACAGAATCTTGTGGGTTTGTTGAATTTTTATTTTTTGAGAATAAATCTGTTCTTTTTTCATGTCAACAGAATTTCGTTGATCTGTTGAATATTTACATTTAATTTTTACTTCAGGAATTATCATTTCAACAGAATCTCGTGGGTCTGTTGAATTTTTATTTAAAAAAAATAAAATTGTTCTTTTTTCATTTCAACAGAATTTCGTGGATTCATTGAATACTTATGTTTAATATATACTTCAGGAATCATCATTTCAACAGAATCTCGTGGGTCTGTAGAATTTTTATTTTTTGAGAATTAATCTGTTTTCTTTTTTTCATTTCAACAGAACTTCGTGGATCTGTTGAATACTTATGTTTAATATTTACTTCAGTAATCAGGTAAAATTAACGGTTATCATGAAAATCTACAGTAATCATGAAAATTTTACAGTAATCATTGAAATAACATCAGTAAATTAAAAAAATTAATGTAATCGTTACATCGTAAGTTTATCGTAAGTGTTAGTTTATTGTAGAATTTTTGAAAGAATAATTGTCAGAACAGAATTAGAATTAGAAATGTTGTAACAGAAGTTTTGAGAGAAACTTTGGTAGAAATAAGTAAAATAATCAAAATTAGTTAGTTTCGGAAAACTACTTTCGAATTTTTTGAAAAATCTAGGTTTTTTGAAAAATGTAACGGGAGTATTTTTATTTATTTTGGCTCTTTACAACAAAAACTTTAATGAACATTTTTATTAAAGCCTGCAATTCTGCTTTCACTATAGTAATATGCCAAAATTTGTAACATGACTGCCTAAATTTGTTTGATTTTCATTTGAAACTGTTAAAATTTATCATATTATCAACTAAGATTATCTTGATCTGTTAAACTTCAGCAGTCCTTGTTCTTATAATTTCTCCTTCACTTCCTCATTTCAGGATTTTTTCGAGATTTTTTTTCTTTTTTTGGGATGCTTTTGCTTGCCACATTATAATTTGAACAAATTCTGTTGGTTATTTCTGAGAAAGTTTAATTATTGCTACAAACGTTTCATTCCTCATTCAAAATTTCAATTATTCAGTTAAAATTTCAATTATTCCGTTTAAATTTCAATTATTGAGTCAAAATTTCTACAATGACTAACCATATGTGGATGATACTGTCAATAATTTTCATGTAATCGTTGAAATATTGACAGTAAACATTCAAAGAGTGTTAGTGATTGTAGAATTTTTGACAGAATATTTAAAGTTTTGAGAGAAACTTTGGTAGAAATAAGTAAAATAATCAAAATTAGTTAGTTTCGGTAAACTACTTTCGAGATTATTTGAAAAATGTAACGGAAGTATTATTTTTTTAATTTTGGCTCTTTACAACGAAAACTTTAATGAAAATTTTCATTGAAGCCTGCAACTGTGCTTTTACTATAGTAATATGCCAACATTTCTAACATGACTGCCCAAATTGGTTTGATTTTTATTTGAAACTGTTAACATTTATCAAATTATCAACTGAGATTATCTTGATTTGTTAAACGTTCAACTTCAGCAGTCTTCCTTCTTATAATTTCTCCCTCACTATTTCATTCCTGGAATTTTTCGGTCTCCTGCTATAACTTTTTTGGGGTGCTTTTGCTTGCCACATTACAATTTGAACCAATTCTGTTAGTTATTTCTATGAAAGTTTAATTATTTCTACAAACGTTTCATTCTTCATTCAAAATATCAATTATTCAGTTTAAATTTCAATTATTGCGTTAAAATTTCAATTATTCCGTTAAAATGTCAATTATTGAGTCAAAATTTCTACAATGACTAACCGTATGTGGATGATACTGTCAATAATTTTAATGTAATCGTTGAAATATTGACAGTAAACATTCAAAAAGTGTTAGTGATTGTAGGATTTTTGACAGAATAATTGAAGATTTGAGAGAAACTTATGAAAACTCTACAGTAATCATAAAAAATTTACAGACATAATTGAAATTATATCAGAAAACTAAAATTATTAAAGCAATTGTTGAAATATTGATAATCATCATCCAAAATGAGTTAGTCATTGTAGAAATTTTGACAGAATTTATGAAGTTTGAATAGAATAATTGAAGTTTTGGAAGAATAATTGATTCTTTGGTAGAAAGTATTCAAATTTTCACAGGAATCATCAAAAGTTTGCGGGAATTATGAACATTTTACAGAAATCATTGAAATTATATTAGAATTTTTTTTAAAGTAATAGTTAAAATATTGACAATAACCATGCAAAATGTGTTAGTTAGTCCAAAAATGTTCACAGAATTATTCTAACAGAAGTTTTAAAAGAATAATTGAAACTTTTGTAGAAATAGTTAAAATTTCATAGGAATCATCAAATTTTATAGTAGTCATGAAAATTTTACAGGAATATCAGAAAAGTAATAGTTGAAATATTGAAAATTGAAATGTGTTAGCCAGTGTAAAAATGTTGACAGAATGATTCCAATTTTAACAGAATAATTAAAGTTTTGAAAGAATAATTGAAGCTTTTGTAGAAATAATTAAAATTTTCGTAGGAATCATCTAATTTTATAGTAGTCATGAAAATTTTACAGGAATAATGTTATTGTATACTAATAATTGAAATTGTTAACAGAATATTGAAATTTTTAAAGTCATCTTGTGGAGTTTTCTTAAGTGATGAGTGACATTTCTTTTCAAATGAATCTCTTGGATTTGGTGTCAGATTTTATTTCTTTAGGATACATATTTCTCAGATTGATGAGCAAATTTATGTCTTTTTAGTTCGCAAGAAATTAATTTTTAAATTATTTGGTTATTAAATGTGCCAAAACTTTGTAGGGTGTTTGCATCTCCAGTGCCACATTTGTTGCATAATTTGTTTATAATTGTCCAGTTTGTTTAAATTTTTGTTTTTCGTCTGCCTATAAGTAATTATAAATGTGTGTGCGATCAATGAAACAAGAATATGCGAGAATTTTGTAATAGTTCAATTAAAATGACATTCTATTTCTATGGAATATGAATATTTTAATATAGTACGTGTATTTTTATTTTTACAAGATTTTAAGAATAAATCTGTTTATTTTCATTTCTACAGAATTTGGTGGATCTGTTAACTTGAATAATTAAAGTTTTGAAAGAATAATTGAAACTTTTGTAGAAATAATTAAAAGTTTCATAGGAATCATCAAATTTTATAGTAGTCATGAAAATTTTTCAGGAATAATGAAACTTGTATACTAATAATTGAAATTATTAACAGAATATTGAAATTTTTAAAGTAATCTTGTGAAAATTTCTTAAGTGATGAGTGACATTTTCTTTTCAAACGAATCTCGTGGATTTGGTCAGATTTTATTTCTTCAGGGTAAATCTTTTCTTAGATTGATGAGCAAATTTATGTCTTTTTAGTTCGCAAGAAATTAATTTTTAAATTATTTGGTTATTAAATGTGCCAAAACTTTGTAGGGTGTTAGCATTTTCAGTGCCACATAATTTGTTCTTAATTGTCCAGTTTGTTTAAATTTTTGTTTTTCGTCTGTCTATAAGTAATTATAAGTTTGTGTGTGATCAATGAAACAAGAATATGCGAGCTGTACTTGGCGATGGTACTGGCAATTTCAAATGTGGCTCGTCTGCAGTGGTCATGACTCTCGGAAACCTGCAAACACCCGAGTCTTCAGGTGCACCCAAATTAATAGCGCGGCCACAGAAAGAGGACGGGTTGGGGGACGACCCCGTGCGAACCCTTTGTATTTTTTCCCCGTCCTCCATTCTCTCCACTCCGCCGTTTTTGCGAGCTTTCATCAGGCGAGGCCAATTATAGGAAAACGACCTGGAATAGCGGATTCCGGGTGTGTAATTTCGGCTGGCCGTGTTATTTCTTGTGTTTCGGTAGCGCGAATGGAGAAGGGGGCCCCGTGGCTCACCCGTGCCGAGCAGGTGGATTCACCTGTCGAACCACGTGGGTTATCACCTGTACCAGATAGATGACTCCCCTGATACGGGCGGTCATAAAATGTCTGGGGGACGCGACGAGCCGACATCAACCCCCCTGAATTTCGTTCAATTTAAATTTCAAACGACGAAAAAGATATGACATGATTTGGACGTCATCTTCTGCGCGTAGAAAGTGAAACGCGAAGAATTGTATTGGCGGTCTTTTGGTAACAGCACCGGCAGCAGCGGCGGTTTCGTTTAATTCCTCGGGCACGAAATGCGGACAAGAAAGGCCTTTAATCGTCGGTGGCAATTTAAATATTTCCTCCCCGACAATTAAGCCCGTAAGTTATGGTTTCTAAGAATTTTTATCAGCCGTAATCGCCATAATTTAAATCGTAACAATAAATTCAATATCAAAATTCCCGGGGACATGACGTGATTAATGCCATAATTGCATATGTCACTGTCTCGTTACGCGACGATTTATGGCCGGATTAATATTTTCGGATGCCGTTAATATACAGTCCGCGGCCAACTCTTAATGCCTATAATTACAATGCGGCTACCACCTTCCTTAAATTGTCAACTAAATTACAGGCCGTCGCAGAAATCACTTTTATCTGTCGTAATTTGCATCTTATTATATTTATATAGCTGCCTCGTTATGATTATTACATGACGAATGCTATCCTTATAAATCACACTCGGATACTTCAATATGACTCTAATTACTTTTAAGTAACACTATACACCGTAATTAGCACGTCGCGTACATTTTAAGCTTACTTACGACGATGTTAATCACGCGGACATAAATTACCGAAACGCATTCAGATTTGCACTCAGCTAAATTATAACTACTTTCAATGACGCAAATTGATTCTCACTGCAGGCAGTATTAAAATTATCGAAGGCAGATAACTCAAAACACGTTTTAGGAAAGAATCGAATAATAATTAATCACAATTTGAAAGCACACGTTTTTGCGATCCCAATTTCAAGTTTGATAATTTCTCGCCAGAACTGAAAAAACTTGAAAACTAATCGAAAGTGGAATTTAAGTATCATGGAAAATTTTAACGAAAAATACCCAATGACCCATCTGCTCGCAGAAAACTAATATTCCTTCTAAAATATCAGAATAGTTATTTCTCCTATTTTCTAAATAGAAAAAAAAAATACAAAATTTCCGTATATGAAATTCCAGTCCCTACCTTAACTACAATACCAATGCCAATTGCCAATGTTTAAAGTTAAAGTCATTGTCAAATGTGCAAAATGTTCTGCTAAACTATAACTGCCCGAATCTGTAAAAATCTGTAATGTTTTTCAAAATTTCAAATGTGAAAATGTGAAATCTAAAAAGTCATTACAAGCAGCTGTCCAAAATTCCAATTGGAACTGTTTCAAATCTTTCAAACTTTCAATTGCAAATTTTCATATATGAAATTATTTTACTAATACCGTCAAAATTTGGTTGAGTTGTTGAAACAATGAGTATAGATTATCTAGTCCCAAGCTTGACTGCAATACTTCAAAATTGCCAAAGTTTAAAACTTTACAGATTTTGATAGCTATTGCTATCAAATATAGCATTGTAAATTCTGATAATTTTTCTACTAAACTGTAACTGCCCGAATCTGTCAAATTTTATAGTGTTTTCCAAAGTTCCAAATGTGAAAATGTTAAATCTAAAAGACTTTCAAAGCAACTGTCCAAATTTTCAATTAGAAGTGATTAGAAATCTTTAAAACTTTCAATTGCAAATTTTCATATACGATTTTTTTTACTAATAACGTCAAAATTTATGAAAGTTGTTGAACCAATGAGTATAGATTATCAAGTCCAAAGCTTGACTGCTATACTTCAACCTTGCCAAAGTTTAAAACTCTACAGATTTTGATAGCTATTGCTATCAAATATAGCATTGTCAAATCTGCTAAATTTTCTACTAAAGTATAACTGCCCGAATCCGTCAAAATTTATAGTGTTTTCCAAAGTTCCAAATGTGGAAATGTGAAATCTAAAAGACCTTCAAAGCAACTGTCCAAATTTTCAATTGGAAGTGTTTCAAATCTTTAAAACTTTCAATTGCAAATTTTCATACACGATTTTTTTTTTTTACTAATAACGTCAAAATTTATCAAAATTGTTGAACCAATGAGTATAGATTATCCAGTTCCATACTTGACTACAAAACTTCAACATTGGCAAAATTTAAAACTTTACAGATTTTGATAGCTATTCCTATCACACTAGCATTTTCAAATCTGCTAAATTTTCTACTAAACTGTAAGTGCCCGAAAATGTCAAAATTTATAGGGTTTTCAAAAGTTTCAAATGTGAAATGTGAAAACTAAAAGACTTTCAAAGCAACTGTCCAAATTTTCAATTGGAAGTGTGTCAAATATTTAAAACTTTCAATTGCGAATTTCTACATACGTTTTTTTTTAGTTATAACGTCAAACTTTATCAAAGTTGTTGAAACAATGAGTATAGATTATCCAGTTCCATACTTGACTACAAAACTTCAACATTGCTAACGTTTAAAACTTTACAGATTTTGATAGCTAATGCTATCAAATATAGCATTGTCAAATCTGCTAAATTTTCTGCTAAACTGTAGCTGCCCGAATCTGTCAAAATTTATAGTGTGTTCCAAAGTTCCAAATGTGAAAATGTTAAATCTAAAAGACTTTCACAGCAACTGTTCAAATTTTCAATTGGAAGTGTTTCAAATCTTTAAAACTTTCATTTGCAAATTTCCATATACGAATTTATTTTACTAATAACGTCAAAATTTATCAAAGCACATGTTTTTGCGATCCCATTTTCATGTTTAATAATTTCCCAGTTCTTTCCAAATCTTTCAATTTCCCAGAATTGAAAAAACTTGAAAACTAGTCGAAAGTGGAATTTAAGTATCAGCGAAAATTTTGGCCAAAATTACCCTAAAATTTCTGCTCGCAGAAGATAAGAGATATACTATTCTAATGTTCCTTCTAAAATACTAGAATTGTTATTTCTCCTATTTTCTAAACAGAAACAAAAATTCAAAGATTCCCTTCAGAACAAACCTGAAATTATGACGTAGATCGTCCACTTCTGATGCCTAAAAATAACTATTCTAAGATTACTGGTGAAAACAAAAATAAATCCAAAAAATAAAATCACAAAGATTCCGTTAAAAGTACAAATGACACTTCTGATGCCTGACACTAACTAGTCTAAGATTCCTTCTGAAGACAAAACAGACTCAACAAAAAGTGATTCCCTTGAAAGTAAAAATGAAACTGTGGCGTACATCGTCAACTTCTGATGCCAGAAAATAACTTTTCCAAGATTCCTTCTAAAGATAAAGAAAATACAAGAAGAAATCATAAAGATTCCCTTGAAAGTACATACGAAACTGTGACGTACATCGTCAACTTCTGATGCCTGATACTAACTATTCTAAGATTCCTTATGAAGACAAAAAATAAATCACAAATATTCCATTGAAATCACATACGAAACTGTGACGTACATCGTCCACTTCTTATGCCTGACAATAAGTATACTAAGATTCAATTCAAGAGAAAAAAAATACAAATAAAAATCCAATAGATTTCCATATAAGCAAAAAATGTTACTCATAATCTGAACTCGATCCACATGATTCCGCCGAAAGAATTATAAATTTGCTCAACAATCTAAGAAAATATATCTCCTAAATAAATAAAAACTGACGGGTTATTTTGTTTAGCAAATGTTTCTTATGGGTGATTATTTCGTCGTAGATTATTTTTAAATGAGGCGCTAATTAATTTAATGCCATATCCACGAGATTACTTTGAAAAGACAATGTCAATCATTACTTAAAAAAAATCCACAAGATTAAGTCGAAAGAATATAAATTTACTCGTTAATCCAAATAAAGCAAAACTAATTAGTTTGCATAACTTATACTGCAGAAATACACACAATTTTCGAAGACTGCTTGTTCAGGGAATGACGTTATATTTCTGAAAATTAATTTTATTGGAAATATCAACATTCTTTTCACAATTGGTGACTTTATTTACATAACTTTGCGGCATATTATTGTACAATTGCCTGTTTCTATTCTTCCTAGAATTTTTACAAAATTTTTAGAATATTTTTATTATAGTTGGCCTTATTTACACAAATTTGCGGAAAATTCAAAGTGTTTTTCTAAATATTTCGTAGAAAAGGCGTTTTTTTAACTCACAAGATTAAGTCGAAAGATTATAAATTTACTCGTTAATCTAAAAAATAAACTAACTAATTTTGATAACTTATATTGCAGAAATACGAAGAATTTTCAAAGATATTTTTAAAAATCTGGGAATTATTTTATTTAATCAATATTTTCTTTCATAGTAATTGACTTTATTTGTATAATTTTGTGACATATTATTGTACAATTGCCTGTTTCTATTCATCGTAGAATTTTTTCAGAATTTCTAGTATATTTTTATTATGTATTTCATATATATTTACACAATTTTGCAGAAAATTCAAAGCGTTAATCCAAATATTTGTAAAAAACTTTTTTGAATATAACCCTATTCATTTACTGCAGAAATACGATGTATTTTCAAAGACTGATTGTTCAGGAAATGGCGTTATATTTTACAAAAGAACTTTGGCGTACTTAAAGCTAATACTCCTGAAAATTTGACAAAGTTTCAGTATTAAATAAGTGAGAAAATCAAACACTTAACTTTCTGCAATGACAAGTAACGGTTAGCTACTACTGAAATTTTTGAAAATTTATTTATTGCATATTTATTATCAGATATCTGTTTGGTATACTTGAAGCTAATACTCCTGAAAATTTGACAAAGTTTCAGTATTAAATAAGTGAGAAATCAAACACTTAACTTTCTGCAATGACAAGTATCGGTTAGCTACTACTGAAATTTTTGAATATTTATTTGTTGCATATTTATTATCAGATATCTGTTTGGTATACTTGAAGCTAATACTCCTGAAAATTTGACAGAGTTCAGTATTAAATAAGTGAGAAAATCAAACACTTAACTTTCTGCAATGACAAGTAACGGTTAGCTACTACTGAAATTTTTGAGAATTTATTTATTGCATATTTATTATCAGATATCTGTTTGGCATACTTAAAGCTAATACTCCTGAAAATATGACAAAGTTTCAGTATTAAATAAGTGAGAAAATCAAATACTTAACTTTCTGCAATGAGAAGTAACAGTTAGGTACTACTGAATTTTTTGGACATTTATTTATTGCATATTTATTATCAGATATCTGTTTGGTATACTTGAAGCTAATACTCCTGAAAATTTGACAAAGTTTCAGTATTAAATAAGTGAGAAAATCAAACACTTAACTTTCTGCAATGACAAGTAACGGTTAGCTACTACAGAAATTTTTGAAAATTTATTTATTGCATATTTATTATCAGATATATGTTTGGTATACTTGAAGCTAATACTCCTGAAAATTTGACAAAGTTTCAGTATTAAATAAGTGAGAAAATCAAACACTTAACATTCTGCAATGACAAGTATCGGTTAGCTACTACTGAAATTTTTGAATATTTATTTGTTGCATATTTATTATTAGATATCTGTTTGATATACTTGAAGCTAATACTCCTGATAATTTGACAAAGTTGCAGTATTAAATAAGTGAGAAAATCAAACACTTAACTTTCTGCAATGACAAGTATCGGTTAGCTACTACTGAAATTTCTGAATATTTATTTATTGCATATTTATTATCAGATATCTGTTTGGTATACTTGAAGCTAATACTCCTGAAAATTTGACAAAGTTTCAGTATTAAATAAGTGAGAAATCAAACACTTAACTTTCTGCAATGACAAGTAACGGTTAGCTACTACTGAAATTTTTGAAAATTTATTTATTGCATATTTATTATCAGATATCTGTTTGGTATACTTGAAGCTAATACTCCTGAAAATTTGACAAAGTTTCAGTATTAAATAAGTGAGAAAATCAAACACTTAACTTTCTGCAATGACAAGTATCGGTTAGCTACTACTGAAATTTCTGAATATTTATTTGTTGCATATTTATTATCAGATATCTGTTTGGTATACTTGAAGCTAATACTCCTGAAAATTTGACAAAGTTTCAGTATTAAATAAGTGAGAAATCAAACACTTAACTTTCTGCAATGACAAGTATCGGTTAGCTACTACTGAAATTTTTGAAAATTTATTTATTGCATATTTGTTATCAGATATCTGTTTGGTATACTTGAAGCTAATACGCCTGAAAATTTGACAATGTTTCAGTATTAAATAAGTGAGAAAATCAAACACTTAACTTTCTGCAATGACAAGTAACGGTTAGCTACTACTGAAATTTTTGAAAATTTATTTATTGCATATTTATTATCAGATATCTGTTTGGTATACTTAAAGCTAATACTCCTAAAAAATTTGACAAAGTTTCAGTATTAAATAAGTGAGAAATCAAACACTTAACTTTCTGCAATGACAAGTATCGATTAGCTACTACTGAAATTTTTGAATATTTATTTGTTGCATATTTATTATCAGACATCTATTTGGGGTATACTTGAAGCTAATACTCCTGAAAATTTCACAAAGTTTCAGTATTAAATAAGTGAGAAAATCAAACACTTAACTTTCTGCAATGACAGTATCGGTTAGCTACTACTGAAATTTTTGAATATTTATTTGTTGTATATTTATTATCAGATATCTGTTTGGTATACTTGAAGCTAATACTCCTGAAAATTTGACAAAGTTTCAGTATTAAATAAGTGAGAAAATCAAACACTTAACTTTTGCAATGACAAGTAACGGTTAGCTACTACTGAAATTTTTGAAAATTTACTTATTGCATATTTATTATCAGATATCTGTTTGGTATACTTGAAGCTAATACTCCTGAAAATTTGACAAAGTTTCAGTATTAAATAAGTGAGAAAATCAAACACTTAACTTTCTGCAATGACAAGTATCGGTTAGCTACTACTGAAATTTTTGAAAATTTATTTATTGCATATTTATTATCAGATATCTGTTTGGTATACTTGAAGCTAATACTCCTGAAAATTTGACAAAGTTTCAGTATTAAATAAGTGAGAAAATCAAACACTTAACTTTCTGCAATGACAAGTAACGGTAAGCTACTACTGAATTTTTTGAAAATTTATTTATTGCATATTTATTATCAGATATCTGTTTGGTATACTTGAAGCTAATACTCCTGAAAATTTGACAAAGTTTCAGTATTAAATAAGTGAGAAATCAAACACTTAACTTTCTGCATTGACAAGTAACGGTTAGCTACTACTGAAATTTTTGAAAATTTATTTATTACATATTTATTATCAGATATCTGTTTGGTATACTTGAAGCTAATACTCCTGAAAATTTGACAAAGTTTAAGTATTAAATAAGTGAGAAAATCAATCACTTAACTTTCTGCAATGACAAGTAACGGTTAGCTACTACTGAAATTTTTGAAAATTTATTTATTGCATATTTATTATCAGATATCTGTTTGGTATACTTTAAGCTAATACTCCTGAAAATTTAACAAAGTTTCAGTATTAAATAAGTGAGAAAATCAAACACTTAATTTTCTGCATTGACAAGTATCGGTTAGCTACTACTGAAATTTTTGAAAATTGATTTATTGCATGATTATTATCAAATATCTGTTTGGTATACTTGAAGCTAATACTCCTGAAAATTTTACAAAGTTTCAGTATTAAATAAGTGATAAAATCAAACACTTAACTTTCTGTAATGATAAGTATCGGTTAGCTACTACTGAAATTTCTGAATATTTATGTGTTGCATATTTATTATCAGATATCTCTTTGGTATACTTGAAGCTAATACTCCTGAAAATTTGACAAAGTTTCAGTATTAAATAAGTGAGAAAATCAAACACTTAACTTTCTGCAGTGACAAGTATCGGTTAGCTACTATTGAAATTTCTAAATATTTATTTGTTGCATATTTATTACCAGATATCTGTTTGGTATACTAGAAGCTAATACTCCTGAGAATTTGACAAAGTTTCAGTATTAAATAAGTGAGAAATCAAACACTTAACTTTCTGCAATGACAAGTATCGGTTAGCTACTACTGAAATTTTTGAATATTTATTTGTTGCATATTTATTATCAGATATCTGTTTGGTATACTTTAAGCTAATACTCCTGAAAATTTGACAAAGTTTCAGTATTAAATAAGTGAGAAAATCAAACACTTAACTTTCTGCAATGACAAGTAACGGTTAGCTACTACTGAAATTTTTGAAAAATTATTTGTTGCATATTTATTATCAGATATCTGTTTGGTATACTTGAAGCTAATACTCCTGAAAATTTGACAAAGTTTCAGTATTAAATAAGTGAGAAATCAAACACTTAACTTTCTGCAATGACAAGTATCGGTTAGCTACTACTGAAATTTTTGAAAATTTATTTATTGCATATTTATTATCAGATATCTGTTTGGTATACTTGAAGCTAATATACCTGAAAATTTGACAAAGTTTCAGTATTAAATAAGTGAGAAAATCAAACACTTAACTTTCTGCAATGACAAGTAACGGTTAGCTACTACTGAAATTTTTGAAAATTTATATACTGCATATTTATTATCAGATATCTGTTTGGTATACTTGAAGCTAATACTCCTGAAAATTTGTCAAAGTTTCAGTATTAAATTAGTGAGAAAATCAAACACTTAACTTTCTGCAATGACAAGTAACAGTTAGCTACAACTGTTTTTTTTAAACTTATTTATTGCATATTTATTATCAGATATCCGTTTGGTATACTTGAAGCTAATACTCCTGAAAATTTGACAAAGGTTCAGTATTAAATAAGTGAGAAAATCAAACACTTAACTTTCTGCAATGACAAGTAACGGTTAGCTACTACTGAAATTTTTGAAAATTTATGTAATGCATATTTATTATCAGATATCTGTTTGGTATACTTGAAGCTAATACTCCTGAAAATTTGACAAAGTTTCAGTATTAAATAAGTGAGAAAATCAAACACTTAACTTTCTGCAATGACAAGTAACGGTTAGCTACTACTGAAATTTTTGAAAATTTATTTATTGCATATTTATTATCAGATATCTGTTTGGTATACTTGAAGCTAATACTCCTGAAAATTTGACAAAGTTTCAGTATTAAATAAGTTAGAAAATCAAACACTTAACTTTCTGCAATGACAAGTATCGGTTAGCTACTACTGAAATTTTTGAATATTTATTTGTTGCATATTTATTATCAGATATCTGTTTGGTATACTTGAAGCTAATACTCCTGAAAATTTGACAAAGTTTCAGTATTAAATAAGTGAGAAATCAAACACTTAACTTTCTGCAATGACAAGTATCGGTTAGCTACTACTGACATTTTTGAATATTTATTTATTGCATATTTATTGCCAGATATCTGTTAGGTATACTTGAAGCTAATAATCCTGAAAATTTGACAAAGTTTCAGTATTAAATAAGTGAGAAAATCAAACACTTAACTTTCTGCAATGACAAGTAACGGTTAGCTACTACTGAAATTTTTGAAAATTTATTTATTGCATATTTATTATCAGATATCTGTTTGGTATACTTGAAGCTAATACTCCTGAAAATTTGACAAAGTTTCAGTATTAAATAAGTGAGAAAATCAAACACTTAACTTTCTGCAATGACAAGTATCGATTAGCTACTACTGAAATTTCTGAATATCTATTTGTTGCATATTTATTATCAGATATCTGTTTGGTATACTTTAAGCTAATACTCCTGAAAATTTGACAAAGTTTCAGTATTAAATAAGTGAGAAAATCAAACACTTAACTTTCTGCAATGACAAGTAACGGTTAGCTACTACTGAAATTTTTGAAAAATTATTTGTTGCATATTTATTATCAGATATCTGTTTGGTATACTTGAAGCTAATACTCCTGAAAATTTGACAAAGTTTCAGTATTAAATAAGTGAGAAATCAAACACTTAACTTTCTGCAATGACAAGTATCGGTTAGCTACTACTGAAATTTTTGAAAATTTATTTATTGCATATTTATTATCAGATATCTGTTTGGTATACTTGAAGCTAATATACCTGAAAATTTGACAAAGTTTCAGTATTAAATAAGTGAGAAAATCAAACACTTAACTTTCTGCAATGACAAGTAACGGTTAGCTACTACTGAAATTTTTGAAAATTTATATACTGCATATTTATTATCAGATATCTGTTTGGTATACTTGAAGCTAATACTCCTGAAAATTTGTCAAAGTTTCAGTATTAAATTAGTGAGAAAATCAAACACTTAACTTTCTGCAATGACAAGTAACAGTTAGCTACAACTGTTTTTTTTAAACTTATTTATTGCATATTTATTATCAGATATCCGTTTGGTATACTTGAAGCTAATACTCCTGAAAATTTGACAAAGGTTCAGTATTAAATAAGTGAGAAAATCAAACACTTAACTTTCTGCAATGACAAGTAACGGTTAGCTACTACTGAAATTTTTGAAAATTTATGTAATGCATATTTATTATCAGATATCTGTTTGGTATACTTGAAGCTAATACTCCTGAAAATTTGACAAAGTTTCAGTATTAAATAAGTGAGAAAATCAAACACTTAACTTTCTGCAATGACAAGTAACGGTTAGCTACTACTGAAATTTTTGAAAATTTATTTATTGCATATTTATTATCAGATATCTGTTTGGTATACTTGAAGCTAATACTCCTGAAAATTTGACAAAGTTTCAGTATTAAATAAGTTAGAAAATCAAACACTTAACTTTCTGCAATGACAAGTATCGGTTAGCTACTACTGAAATTTTTGAATATTTATTTGTTGCATATTTATTATCAGATATCTGTTTGGTATACTTGAAGCTAATACTCCTGAAAATTTGACAAAGTTTCAGTATTAAATAAGTGAGAAATCAAACACTTAACTTTCTGCAATGACAAGTATCGGTTAGCTACTACTGACATTTTTGAATATTTATTTATTGCATATTTATTGCCAGATATCTGTTAGGTATACTTGAAGCTAATAATCCTGAAAATTTGACAAAGTTTCAGTATTAAATAAGTGAGAAAATCAAACACTTAACTTTCTGCAATGACAAGTAACGGTTAGCTACTACTGAAATTTTTGAAAATTTATTTATTGCATATTTATTATCAGATATCTGTTTGGTATACTTGAAGCTAATACTCCTGAAAATTTGACAAAGTTTCAGTATTAAATAAGTGAGAAAATCAAACACTTAACTTTCTGCAATGACAAGTATCGGTTAGCTACTACTGAAATTTTTGAAAATTTATTTATTGCATATTTATTATCAGATATCTGTTTGGTATACTTGAAGCTAATACTCCTGAAAATTTGACAAAGTTTCAGTATTAAATAAGTGAGAAATCAAACACTTAACTTTCTGCAATGACAAGTATCTATTAGCTACTACTGAAATTTCTGAATATTTATTTATTGCATATTTATTATCAGATATCTGTTTCGTATACTTGAAGCTAATACTCCTGAAAATTTGACAAAGTTTCAGTATTAAATAAGTGACAAAATCAAACACTTAACTTTCTGCAATGACAAGTATCGGTTAGCTACTACTGAAATTTTTGAAAATTTATTTATTGCATATTTATTAACAGATATCTGTTTGGTATACTTGAAGCTAATACTCCTGAAAATTTGACAAAGTTTCAGTATTAAATAAGTGAGAAAATCGAACACTTAACTTTCTGCAATGACAAGTATCGGTTAGCTACTACTGAAATTTCTGAATATTTATTTATTGCATATTTATTATCAGATATCTGTTTGGTGTACTTGAAGCTAATACTCCTGAAAATTTGACAAAGTTTCAGTATTAAATAAGTGAGAAATCAAACACTTAACTTTCTGCAAATGACAAGTATCGGTTAGCTACTACTGAAATTTCTGAATATTTATTTATTGCATATTTATTATCAGATATCTGTTTGGTATACTTGAAACTAATACTCCTGAAAATTTGACAAACTTTCAGTATTAAATAAGTGAGAAAATCAAACACTTAACTTTCTGCAATGACAAGTATCGGTTAGCTACTACTGAAATTTTTGAATATTTATTTGTTGCATATTTATTATCAGATATCTGTTTGGTATACTTGAAGCTAATACTCCTGAAAATTTGACAAAGTTTCAGTATTAAATAAGTGAGAAAATCAAACACTTAACTTTCTGCAATGACAAGTATCGGTTAGCTACTACTGAAATTTTTGAAAATTTATTTATTGCATATTTATTATCAGATATCTGTTTGGTATACTTGAAGCTAATACTCCTGAAAATTTGACAAAGTTTCAGTATTAAATAAGTGAGAAAATCAAACACTTAACTTTCTGCAATGACAAGTAACGGTTAGCTACTACTGAAATTTTTGAAAATTTATTTATTGCATATTTATTATCAGATATCTGTTTGGTATACGTGAAGCTAATACTCCTGAAAATTTGACAAAGTTTCAGTATTAAATAAGTGAGAAATCAAACACTTAACTTTCTGCAATGACAAGTATCGGTTAGCTACTACTGAAATTTTAGAAAATTTATTTATTGCATATTTATTATCATATATCTGTTTGGTATACTTGAAGCTAATACTCCTGAAAATTTGACAAAGTTTCAGTATTAAATAAGTGAGAAAATCAAACACTTAACTTTCTGCAATGACAAGTATCGCTTAGCTACTACTGCAAAATATTACAAATACAAAAATGGAATATTAACCATTTTTGTATCTGTAAAATAACAAAAATGATAAATATTGCATATTTGTATCTGTCAAATTCTGGACACTGAATTTTTTTTTTAAATTTATTTGAAATAGAGATTATTATTATTATTATTATTATTATTATAGTTATTATAGTTATTATCATTATAATAATAATGACAGTATCCAATTACATCATAGGTGGAGGATTAATAGGAATTATCATTTATTTATTGTTATTATTATTATTAGAATTACAAATTTTGAAATTTCCCACATATTTTATAAATGTTTTCCAATGGATAGAAAATTTTCAGGATCATTAGTGAACCTGTTCAGAGTTTTTAAGAAAACATGGAAAACTGCACATTTTTTCAGTTACCAATAAATCAATTATTAAATTTCGGGAATATTTTCGATACTTGGGAACATTTGTTATATTCGGGAAAATTTGCAATATTTTCAGCAATATGTTGAGATTTTCACTATAATATGGATACACGATACACAATGAGTTTTCGTAATACTTTCCAAATGTTATAGAATTCCCTGATTATTTTTTAAGAAAACATCGAAATCATGCCTTCTTTTTTAAGTTACTAATACATCAATTATTAAATTTCTGGGATATTTTCCATATTCTGGAATATTTGTTATATTCGGGAAAATTTGCAGTATCTTCAGTAATATGTATATAAAATTTTCACTACAGTATGGATACACAACGCTACAATGTTTTTAGGAAAATTCAATTAGTTTTCATAATATTTTCCAAATTTTATAGAATTCCCTGATTAATTTCGTAGTAATTACACATTTTTTCTGAATATCTAAGAGGCTTTTACGAACATTTACAACATGAAAATGATACATTTACATTACAGTTATGAACATGAACATTTACGAAATTTATATTAATAAGTATTTATTAATTTTTTATTATTGATTTAGTAAAATTTTTAGTAGGCATGATTTTTTTAGTAATTTTAAAGCAATAAATAAATTATATTTACAGAACATGAAACCTTTTGGTATTTTTGCATTGAAATATTTTATATTACCTCTCTGCAATGGAAAAATTTACTGAAAACAATATTACTGAACAATTGAACACATTAATAACATAGATTATAAATAAAAATGAGTTACTAAAATATAAATTAAGTTTATCTATTAAATGATTTAGTAATAATTAATTTTGAAAATTGTTAAATTGTTTGTGGTTATATATTGAATGGCATCAATGATCTATAAATTGCATGTGCATTGCATGTTAATTATACGTCCATAAGCTGGCATTAATCCACAAAATTCAACCCAAGTCATAATTGCAGGAAAGGTTTAATTGGCCCATTTTGCCCCAGCGTTATTATCATAATCAAAAACTACTGAAACTTAATGAAATGGCAATCTCCTGAAGACTATAAAAACGGTAATTGTGCGGGCGGTAATCTAGCGTTTATAAAGTAGCTCAAAAACACGATGGCCAACGTAAAATTAGGCGAGATCGTGCCTTTGACACGAAGCCCTAAGATTACACGCAAATTTCGTATCCGATGCAAGAAAACTGCTTAGATCTATAATTTTCAAAGATGTATGATTAATAAGTAGATAAACCACAAGAGATTTTAATATCAAGCATTTTAGTATAATATTCCTTTAAAAACAACAGCACAATCTCAAAACACCTGTCAGGTAACTGATATTAATCATGTATGGATTAATATGTATAATAAATATAATGAATAATTTGTATTTTTTTACGACAGTGCGTAAACTTAGTTTTTAATAAGTACATTATAAATATTTCTCACGGTTTTTGTTACACTCGGCTGTGCCTCGTTCAACAAAATATACTCTCATGCAAAAAGCACTACTTTACGAACTTGTATTATTATAAGTCTTAAGTGCGTAAAGTGATACTTTTTAGCACAAGTGCGCAAAAAAATCACCTGTGCGTAAAATAATTTTTACACATAATTCATTCACTCACCAATTAAACAAAATAGTATTTTGCATTTTATTTTAGCAGTTTTTCATAATAGGTGTCGTAGAAAAATATTTGTATGATACATTTTCGTAAAGTAGTGCTTTACGAACTTGTATCATATATAACTACATTATAAATATTTCTCACGGTTTTTGTTACACTCGGCTGTCCCTCGTTCAAAAAAATATACGCTCATGCAAAAAGCACTACTTTAAGAACTTGTATTATTATAAGTCTTAAGTGCGTAAAGTGATACTTTTTAGCACAAGTGCGTAAAAAAATCACCTGTGCGTAAAATAATGTTTACACATAATTCATTCACTCACTAATTAAACAAAATAGTATTTTGCATCTAATTTTAGCTGTTTTTCATAATAGGTGTCGTAGAAAAATATTTGTATGATACATTTTCGTAAAGTAGTGCTTTACGAACTTGTATCATAAATAACTACATTATAAATATTTCTCACGGTTTTTGTTTCACTCGGCTGTGCCTCGTTTAACAAAATATACGCTCATGTAAAAAGCACTACTTTACGAACTTGTATTATTATAAGTCTTAAGTGCGTAAAGTGATACTTTTTAGCACAAGTGCGTAAAAAATCACCTGTGCGTAAAATAATTGTTACACATAATTCATTCACTCACCAATTAAACAAAGTAGTATTTTGCATTTTATTTTAGCAGTTTTTCATAAAAGGTGTCGTAGAAAAATATTTGTATGATACATTTTCGTAAAGTAGTGCTTTACGTACTTGTATCATATATAACTACATTATAAATATTTCTCTCGGTTTTTGTTACACTCGGCTGTGCCTCGTTCAACAAAATATACGCTCATGTAAAAAGCACTAGTTTACGAACTTGTATTATTATAAGTCTTAAGTGCGTAAAGTGATACTTTTTAGCACAAGTGCGTAAAAAAATCACCTGTGCGTAAAATAATTTTTACACATAATTCATTCACTCACCAATTTAAAAAAAATAGTATTTTGCATCTAATTTTAGCAGTTTTTCATTATAGGTGTCGTAGAAAAATATTTGTATGATACATTTTCGTAAAGCAGTGCTTTACGAACTTGTATCATATATAACTACATTATCAATATTTCTCACGGTTTTTGTTACACTCGGCTGTGCCTCGTTCAACAAAATATGCGCTCATGCAAAAAGCACTACTTTACGAACTTGTATTATTATAAGTCTTAAGTGCGTAAAGTGATACTTTTTAGCACAAGTGCGTAAAAAAATCACCTGTGCGTAAAATAATTTTCACACATAATTCATTCACTCACCAATTAAACAAAATAGTATTTTGCATCTAATTTTAGCAGTTTTTCATAATAGGTGTCGTAGAAAAATATTTGTATGATACATTTTCGTAAAGTAGTGCTTTACGAACTTGTATCATATATAACTACATTATAAATATTTCTCACGGTGTTTGTTACACTCGGCTGTGCCTCGTTCAACAAAATATACGCTCCTGCAAAAAGCACTACTTTACGAACTTGTATTATTATAAGTCTTAAGTGCGTAAACTGATACTTTTTAGCACAAGTGCGCAAAAAAATCACCTGTGCGTAAAATAATTTTTACACATAATTCATTCACTCACCAATTAAACAAAATAGTATTTTGCATCTAATTTGAGCAGTTTTTCATAATAGGTGTCGTAGAAAAATATTTGAATGATACATTTTCGTAAAGTAGTGCTTTACGAACTTGTATCATTTATAACTACATTATAAATATTTCTCACGGTTTTTGTTACACTCGGCTGTGCCTCGTTCAACAAAATATACGCTCATGAAAAAAGCACTACTTTACGAACTTGTATTATTATAAGTCTTAAGTGCGTAAAGTGATACTTTTTACCACAAGTGCGTAAAAAAAAATCACCAAATTATTATAAATAAATATTTCCGTATACATATATTTTTATTTCCACACATTTTGGAAAAAACTTGATATTAACTAAAGCCAATGTACTTCATTTTACAAACATTTAAATAAATTCAGATATCGTGATGTTAAATATGACTCGTTTTAAAAATAGTGTATTCATATTATTAAATATTAATTACATTAACACAAAAATATTAGCAATTATAAATCAATTATCAATAATCAGCAAAATATCAGCAATACGTTTAATAATATATGCAGCGTTTATAACTAAACTACTCCTATAACTAAACATAACAAAATAGTTAAAATATAACTAAACTACACCAATAGCTAAACATAACAAAAAAGTTAAAATGTAACTAAACTACACCTATAACTAAACATAACAAAAAAGTTGAAGCATAACTAAACTGCACCTATAACTAAACATAACAAAATGGTTAAAACATAACTAAACTACACCTATAACTAAGCATAACAAAAAAGTTAAAATATATAGCCAATAAACTAAGTTTTCAAATTCATTTACAATATTTTTAGCCACAAGGCAAGCATAATTTAAAACTTCAATAATTCTGTCAAAATTTCTACAATGACTAACTTATTTTGGATGATGATTATCAATATTTCAACGATTGCTTTAATAATTTTAGTTTTCTGATATAATTTCAATGATGTCTGCAAAATTTTCATGACTACTGTAAAATTTGATGTTTAAGCATAACCAAAAAGTTAAAATATATAGCCAATAAACTAAATTTTCAAATTCATTTACAATATTTTTAGCCACAAGGCAAGCATTTAAAACTTCAATAATTCTGTCAAAATTTCTACAATGATTAACTTATTTTGGATGATGATTATCAATATTTCAACGATTGCTTTAATAATTTTAGTTTTCTGATATAATTTCGATGATGTCTGTAAAATTTTCATGACTACTATAAAATTTGATGTTTAAGCATAACAAAAAAGTTAAAATATATAGCCAATAAACTAAATTTTCAAATTCATTTACAATATTTTTAGCCACAAGGCAAGCATAATTTAAAACTTCAATAATTCTGTCAAAATTTCTACAATGACTAACTTATTTTGGATGATGATTATCAATATTTCAACGATTGCTTTAATAATTTTAGTTTTCTGATATAATTTCAATGATGTCTGTAAAATTTTCATAACTACTACAAAATTTGATGTTTAAGCATAACAAAAAAGTTAAAATATATAGCCAATAAACTAAATTTTCGAATTCATTTACAATATTTTTAGCCACATGGCAAGCAAAATTTAATGATTCTATGTATTTTCAGAAACGGCAATTGCTTCTGTGGTTGCAGACCTCCACTACCTTGGCCTTTAGAGGATCGCATACATTCGGTTCTATTCGTTAACTAATCATGACTCTTTCTTGCATCAATTATCGGAAACGAGCGTGTGCGATCCTCTAAAGCCGTTCAGAAGACATCACAAAAATAAGGTAAGTTTTAATTTAATTGATTAAATAGGTACTAATTCAAAAATTCCGCAAATCTGCATTTGCTGTTAACATTGGTGAATCCAGGGAATTAATTTAATTTTTAATTAATTATATTTTTAAAATTAAATATTTTTAGGGATGAGCTTAAAAATAAATTATTAAAAGTAATTTATTTAAATATGGGTATAGTTTTTAAAAATTAATCAAATAATTGCACATATTACTAACTACAAATCCCCTCAATCTCATTAATGCCCTCATTAATTAACTTTGAATTATATGAGGGTTCATTTACGCAATTACTGATTTTAATGAATGCAATATTTTTACCGGTAAATTTTACGTTCAATGGATTTAAATTTTCTCCTCGATGTTTCAGGGCAGCTAGAATTTACCAAGGTGAATCATGGGAGGGTGATCTTACATCGAGCTGGGCAATTTTGGCCCGCTTCTGGGCGGGCCAACCTTGGTTTTTTCGAAGCCTGGCACACATCTTGCAATAACTAACTTGTAATTTCTTCCAGAAAGTTTTAAATTCGCGAAAACACTTTGGGATTACCTTCCCAAGTAACCGTTTTGTAACCGCGTTCTTCTCTTCAGTTTATAAGTAATCGCGAGTGTGTGCGTTCAGATTACCTTCTGACGTTAAACCTTTATCTTGCCCCTTGAATTACCTATTCCGTTTGCGCCTAAGCCGTGAGAGCAATGATTTGTTCTAGACTTAAATTCACTCTCAGTTACGTCAATTCGTAGAGATGGTGAGCTGGTTTTGAAGCAGGTGGGTGTTATTACTGTTTTTGGTAATAATTTTAATTGGTAAAAATATCCTTTTCACCAGTTTTAAGTAACGTAATAATACTGATTAATACTGATAATACTGATAATACTGATAATACTGATAATACTAATACTGATTAATACATTATTATGTATTACATTATACATTCGTAGAGATGGTGAGTTGGTTTTGAAGCAGGTGGGTGTTATTACTGTTCTTGGTAATAATTTCATATCCTATTCGCCAGTTTTAAGTAACGTAAGGTAATACTTATTAATACATTATTATTTGTTGTTACTTTTTAAGTGCATAAACTTTTTATGCACATATAAATTTTCCTGCAATTCATTAAATTATAATCATTGGCATGTCTATTTTAATTTTAATTTATAAAAAAAATTAATTAAATAATACGTGTACGCAGAATTTTATTTAATGTTGCTTGCATCTTAGTCAAATTGCATATTTAGTAATTACTACATAATAAACAAATCCATTTTTGTTTGTTACAGTGTATATATATACACATTATTATTTAATACATTATTTACATAATACATTATTTAAAATTAATTTTTACTTGAAATATTAAAAAAAATAAAGTATCGTTTTAAAGTTTCATTCTATATCTATAATTATAAATTATTAAAAAAAAAATAAAGTCTCGTTTCAAAGTTTCTTTCTATATCTATAATTATAAATTATTTAAAAAAAAAATAAAGTCTTGTTTCAAAGTTTCTTTCTATATCTATAATTATAAATTATTTAAAAAATATAAAGTATCGTTTTAAAGTATCATTCTGTATCTATAATTATAATTACATTTTACATATTGTTGCAAGCAAAATTAAATTAACAGTGTGACTTCTAGCGTTTTATCGATACAAAGTTATGCTTTAGATTAATATCAAATGATTTTATCAATAATATATCGCTAAGAAAATTATCTTAATGTAGTGTAGTAGTATAGCAACACCGGTTCTGGCTCATTTTCATGGGGGTTAACATGGGGGTCTAATTTCACATTTCAGCCATTTTGTTTTTTCGGGCGTCCAGTTCGAGGACCGATATTTGTACAACGGGTTGCCTGTGGGTCTATGTTGTGTTGCACGAGGGATTTGACAGCGCGTGAGTTTTATTTATTTATTATAATTTTTAATAATTATTATTATTTATTATTAATTATTATTATTATTAACAACCAAAGCATTTTTACCTAATAAAAATTCGCACGTCACCCGAGAATCGAACCCGGGCCAGCCGTTGTACAAATATCGGTCCTCGAACTGGACGACCGAAAAAACAAAATGGCTGAAATGTGAAATTAGACCCCCATGTTAATCCTTGTGGGAAAATGAGCCAGAACCGGTGTTGCTATACTACTTAGTGTACTTTAAACTGTAGTAATTAAACGACATTGCATTTGTGCAGATACATGCCAATGAATATATTATTCCTAAGTTGATCTCTCGAAATGTGAAATAAGACCCCCATGTTAATCCTTATGGGAAAATGAGCCAGAACCGGTGTTGCTATACTACTTAGTGTACTTTAAACTGTAGTAATTAAATGACATTGCATTTGTGCAGATACATGCCAATGAATATATTATTCCTACGTTGATTCCTATCGCTTACAAAATTCATTCACATTCCATCTCTTCCAATGTACTTGTTTTGTAATATTTGCCATATTCAGTTCAGATTAAGCGATGGCATTTTCAGTGGGTATCCAAAAACCGAGATTAATTATCTGTTTTAATTAATTCTTGATTATGCCACGTATTGTTCATTCTCTCGCGGCTTTTTAACTTTTGTGCTACGAATGTGCTACAAGTTCGCATTATGGTTGATTTGGTCGTTCCACGCCCAGGCAGCTCCGAAAAGGCACAGCAGATTTCTGGATCTTCGCCAATGCAACTTTAACAGTAAATTTTGGGGTAGGTAGTTTTTTTTAAGATGAGCTCCAAGACGCCCCGCAGTGAGTATTGTTTTTGATCCCTTTTTTGCAACCAAGGTTTGTAGGTCCCCACCCATTGCGCCCCTCACCCCTTAACTTATTCATCGCAGTCATCCGTTTTTACAACGGTATTAAAGCCCCTTTTAATTATAAACCTTACTTTTTGTACGGTTTATAAGCCTCACTTGTTGTACGGTTTATAATCCTTACTTGTTGTAAAGTTTGCAAACCTTACTTTTTGTAAAGCTTGCAAACCTTGCATGGTGTAAGGTTTACAAACCTTATTTATTGTAAAGTTTCTTAGATGCGCACAAACCTTGTAGTCATTAAACGCATTAAGCTATTAAAAGTGCATCGCTTCAGTGAGCAGGGTTTTTCTTACAGTTCTACAGTTGCGCTATTTGTGTATTTGTGTAATGTCGGCGCTATTCCTCACTATAAGAGATGCACTATAAACAATTGCGCCCGTGCATCACTCAGTTAAGGTTTTTCTCTACATCTACGTTTCTAGTTTACTTGTCATGATGCACGTTAAATTGCGACGTTGAGCTTCTCTCAACAGGATTTCTCTTAATTCCAATACCAATGATTTGCATAATCTGCACACTTGTACGTAGTACTTTTAAGTACTATGTACAGTGCTGTTTGTTGCAAGTACTACGTATAGAACTTGCTTGTTGCAAGTACTATAGACAGTACACCTTACTTGTTTTTTACAAGTGGGAACAATAGAGTGTGCATAGTACTTGTTTGTTGCACGTACTATCTACAGTACTTGTTTTTTGCAAATACTACGTACAGTACTTGTTTGTTATAATGTACGAACAATTTATTGTACGTAGTGCTTGTTTATCGCAAGTACAAACACTAAAATATACCCTGTACTTGTTTGTTACAAGTACAAACAATAGTATTTACACAGTACTTGTTTATTGCAAGTACACACAATAGCATTTTCTCTTCTGCGCCTATATTGGGTTCCTCTAAACAGGTTCTCTAAAAATGTATAGTACTTGTTTTTTGCAAATACTACGTACAGTACATACAATACTACAGTATAGTACATAGTACTTGTACTTGTTTATTGCAAGTACACACAATAGCATTTTCTCTTCTGCGCCTATATTGGGTTCCTCTAAACAGGTTCTCTTAAAATGCATAGTACTTGTTTTTTGCAAATACTACGTACAGCACTTGTTTGTTATAAGTACAAACAATATAATGTACGTAGTACTTGTTCATTGCAAGTACACACAATAGCATTTTACTCTTTATTGTACTAAGTATATAAACTGCGCCTATATTGGGTTCCTCGAAAGAGGTTCTCTTAAAACGTATAGTACTTGTTTGTTGCACGTACTATGTACAGTACTTGTTTTTTGCAAATACTACGTACAGTACTTGTTTGTTATAATGTACGAACAATATATTGTACGTGGTACTTGTTTATCTCAAGTACAAACACTAAAATATACCCTGTACTTGTTTGTTACAAGTACAAACAATAGTACTTGTTTATTGCAGGTACACACAATAGCATTTTCTCTTCTGCGCCTATATTGGGTTCCTCTAAACAGGTTCTCTTAAAATGTATAGTACTTGTTTTTTGCAAATACTACGTACAGTACTTGTTTGTTTTAAGTACAAACAATGTAATGTACATAGTACTTGTTCATTGCAAGTACACACAATAGCATTTTACTCTTTATTGTACTAATTATATAAACTGCGCCTATATTGGGTTCCTCGAAAGAGGTTCTCTTAAAACGTATAGTACTTGCGAATTGCAAGTACGCACAATAGAATTTTCTCAGTACTTGTTGGTTATAGTACGTACCGTTTATAAAAAAGTTGCTGGAGGTAAGCCTGGAAGGTGAAATAGAAAACCACTTGTCAATATAATGTACATAGTACTTGTTTATGCAAGTACAAACAATAAATATACCCAGTACGTGTTTGTTACAAGTACTAACAATAGTATTTACACAGTACTTGCTTATTGCAAGTGCACACAATAGCATTTTCCTTTGTTGTACTAAGTATTAGAAGATTGGGTTCCTCTAAACAGGTTCTCTTAAAATGTATAGTACTTGTGAATTTCAAGTACGCACAATAGAATTTCCTCAATACTGAAAATGGGCAGTTCAGCGGAGAAACGTAGACGGATCACCAAAATCTGGGAATAGAAAAAAAACAAGTTGGATGAACGCTTTTTATAGCCAAGAGTGCCCTCGTGGGCTCGTTGGCGTGCAAGCGTTACTTAAGGAGGCGCACGTTGGTATGCGAGCGTTACTTCAGGAGGCGCTCGTTGGCATGCGAGCGTTACTTCAGGAGGCGCATGTTGGTATGCGAGCGTTACTTCAGGAGGCGCTCGTTGGCATGGGAGCGTTACTTCAGGAGGCGCTAGTTGGCATGCGTGCGTTACTTCTGGAGGCGCTCGTTGGGTGTGCACGTTGGATTACGCGATTGGATTAATAACTGCACACCGTCAACAAACCCTCCATTGATTGGTTAACCACTTGAGAGGTTCTCGCATGACCCCCAGTACCAATACAAGGTCAGGCACTGAATACGGGAGTCAACAGAATACCACGAAGCGCCTAGAGGGGTCGATGACCAAATCCAAACAAGTTTCCAGCACGAGTACACTTAGAGGACTGAAGTACGACAAGAATGTTTGGCCTATATCAGTACTTTTCAGAAAGTACGAGAATTTAATTTTTTTTCAGGCACTTTAGCACATGAGTAAAATAGGGCTCTAGGCGAGATCTCTCATGTATAAAATAAAAAGATAACGGCATCAGCAAATTGAATGATTGGTTTACATTGTCAGTTAGTTTAATTCTGTAATTAATTCGTTATTCGTAGAAACCTTTATTCTTATGATGATTGATTATGATAGATATAATGATTAATATTAGTAGTAGCTTGGTGTGATTTAATGATTGATTTTTTTTCAAATAAATCATTGATATGAATCAAAATTGATTTTTTTTGAATTAATAATTGTTTTTGCATTGTTTGTGCATTCCAGTAGATGAACAGTAAAAAATTTAATGTAACTATAGAGTTAAGTTTATGCTTTAAATGTTTTCATTTTAAATCATGATTTATTCCAACTTTGATTAGTAGTATTGATGACGATTTTTTTTCCTTGAAAATTGATACAGGAATGAAATTATATGGTAAAGTCATATTTGCAATAATTACTGTTCAAATTTCAATTGATGTTACCAAAATTTCAATTAGGTTGTCAAATTTTCATTGATTGCTGTAAAAATTTCAATAATTTGGTCGTAAAAATATTTTTTTCGATTATTTCAATTCATTACTATCAAAATTCGTTTATTATGTTTTATTGCAAATTTTGCTCTTGAAATTTCAATTATTTCCGTCAAAATTTCAATGATTATTGTCATATTTCATTGACTACTTCCTTATTTTCAATAATTACTATCAAAATTTTAATTTTTCTGACACAATTTCAATTATTACTGCTAAATTTCATTATTCTGTCAACTATCGCTCTTTAAATTTAAATTATTTTTGTCAAAATTCCAACTGTTATTGTCAAAATTTCAATTAGGTTGTCAAATTTTCATTAATTTCTGTAAAAATTTCATAAATTTGGTCGTATAAAGATTTTTTTCGATTATTTCAGTTCATTACTATCAAAATTCGTTTATTATGTTTTATTGCAATTATTGCTCTTGAAATTTCAATTATTTCTGTCAAAATTTTAATGATTATTGTCATACTTCAATGACTACTGCAATAATTTCAATAATGACTATCCAAATTTCAATTGTTCTGCCACAATTTCAATTATTACTTCTAAATTTTATTATTTTGTCAACTATGGCTCTTACAATTTAAATTATTTTTGTCAAAATTCCAATGATTATTGTCAAACATCAATACTACTATCATTTTTTCAATAATGCTGTTAAAATTTCAATTATTGCTACCAAAATTTTGATTAATACCGTAAAATTTCAATTAGGTTATTAAATTTTCATTGATTTCTAAAAAAAATCAGTAAATTGGTCATCCAAATTTGTTTTATAATTATTATAGTCAAATTTTATTATTCTGTTATAATTGAAATTTCAATGCTTACTGTCAAATTATCAATTATTTCTGTCAAAATTTCAATTAGTACTGTCAAATTTTAGTACTGCCTTAATTGCAACTATAGCTCTTAAAATTTCAATTATTGCTGTCAAAATTTTAATGATTATTGTCGTACTTCAATGACTACTGCCATATTTTCAATTATTACTATCAAAATTTTAATTATTCTGCCACAATTTCAATTATTACTGCAAAATTTCATTAGTCTGTCAACTATGGGTCTTGAAATTTTAATTATTTTTGTCAAAATTCCAATGGTTATTGTCAAACATCAATACTATCATATTTTCAATAATGCTGTTTAAATTTCAATTATTGCTACCTAAATTTTGATTCATACTGTAAAATTTCAATTTAGTTATTGAATGTTCATTGATTTCTAAAAAAAATCAACAAATTGGTCATTCAAAGATGTTTTTTAATAATTATTGTCAAATTTCATTATTCTGTCATCATTTCCAAGATTGCTCTTGAAATTTGAATTAATTCTATATAAAATATCAATGCTTACTGTCAAATTATCAATTATTTATGTGAAATTATTAATTAGTACACTCAAATTTTAGTACTGCCATAAATGCAACTATAGCTCTTAAAATTTAAATTAGTTTTGTTAAAATTCCAAAATTCAATTTTGGTTGAAACCATGGTTGAAAGATAACATTGTCGAGGTTGTAAATCAAGCATTCAGTTTGCAGACTGTACCTTAAACTAGGGATATTCTAGTTTGGGTGATGCTGGAAATCAGTCAGTAGTTAGTTAAACAAGTTATATTATTATATTATTGTTACAAAAATAAATTGTTATAAATAAATACGTACTTTTTTTATAAATACTCTTTTTTTTAATGACACTGTATAATTTAAATATAATTTTAATATTTGTACATACATGGATACATGGTACTATACTACTATACTATATTATATTATGACTAGTATAGTATACTAATAATACTACTTATTACCTATCATATTATTATGGATATGCATATGGATATGGATTAGGATATGGAAATGGATATGGATTTGGATATGGATATGGAAAGGGATTTGGATTTGGATATGGATATGGATATAAATATGGATATGGATATCAGTAGTTATACTATGGGGATTCTGGATCACCCCCCGCGAAGATTTCGATTAATTTAATTCGCGGTTTGATTCGCGCAAATAGCTGGCGTAATTAGAGTAAGTGTGGTGTAAGCACCGCGGATAATTGTCGCGATATCCCATTAAAACGCGAATCCGCCACTTTATTGATGTAATTACCGGCAAATCCAGCCGATTAACGCGAATCAAACCGCGAATTAAATTATTCGAAATCTTCGCGGGCGGTGATCCAGAATCCCCATAGTATAACTACTGATATCGATATGGATGTAGATATGGATGTAGGTATTGATATAGATTTGGATGAGCATATGGATATGGATATATTGTTTATATTATTTTCGTGATACTTGATCGTAATTACATATTATCGGTACTGTCTCCATGGTTGTTATTATACAGATATCAGCCACGGCCTTTAAAATTTAACAGCCGTGGAAGATATTTTTTTAACAAGTGAGGATATATAGCACAGTAAAATGTCTTTGTTAGCACCTTCATCTTCCCTGCTTTTTCTCCATTCGGAAAATTCTTAGTATATTTTTTCGTATCTATTTTTGGTCTTCGCAGCCACCTTCATCTTCCCTGCTTTTTCTCTATTCGGAATATTCTTTGTATATTTTTTCGTATCTATTTTTGGTCTTCGCAGCCAGTAACTCTCGACTTGCTGCAGCTGCTTCATCTAGAATTTCTTGATAACATTCAGGAGACACTCATTTACCTGACATTTTGTTGATTTATTTATTTCGGTGTTGACAAGCGTTACTATACAACCATCACAGCATACTTGAAATATGTCGTACAAAGTTGCAAAATTGCATCGACTTCTTTGTCTTTCTGCATTTTTCTTTTGCATATTACCAATCAACTTCAGCCTGCAATATTTGAAGCCGTTTTTAATTCCTCTTCCCATGCCATAATTTGCGAATCATAAACCACGATTGCAGGGCAATATAAGCCGCCATCCCTCGCGTGATCCCGTTATTAACCTCGCACCGACTAATTACTATAGAACCTTGTAATTACAAGGTAACGAATGCCGGAGCGTTTGCTTCATTAATAAATGATCGCAATTACACGTAACGCTGATATCATACGGGCCGAATCTCAACCCCGTAATGGCTTAACGATCGTGAAATTAAAGAAGTAGATCCTGGCATGTTGGAGGAGCCGAAGGAGGAGCGCTTATGCCGATCGCTGTGCGCTCTCCATGTGTGGTCGGCGAAGTAATTAATCACGCACTTGTACGTTTTGTCTTAACTATACTATAATTGGGGTGTGCAAGTCTAATTTCTTGCAGCGACGGGGCTAAGTAAATAAAACGTTGCGGAGATCCGGCACGCCCAGGACTGGCCTCTCCGCGAGCGAAAATTAATGGAGGCGATTGATGTGATCAACATATTTCCTCATTTATAACTCGGCGTAATCACAATAGTAATAATATGAAAAGACCAAAACTATAATCCAAAGAATGAAGAATTTATAACTTGACGTTATCACCGTAGTAATAAATATGAAGGGACCAAAACAAATCTAAAAACGAAGAAGATCAAACCTAATTCTGTTCTTTGTCTCTGATTTGTTCAAAACAATAATTTAAAAATGAAGAAGATAAAATCTAATTATGTTCTTTGTCTCTGAAATTGCTTCAAAACAATAATCTAAAAATGAAGAAGATCAAAGCAAATTCTGTTCTTTGTCTCTGGGATTGGTTCAAAACAATAATCTAAAAATGAAGAAGATCAAATCTAAGTTCATTGTCTCTGCGATTTTTTTAAAACAATAATCTTAAAATGAAGAAGATCAAATCTACTTCTGTTATTTGTCTTTGATATTGGTTCAAAACAATGATCTAAAAATGAAGATCACATCTAATTCTGTTCTTTGTCTCTAAGATTGGTTCAAAACAATAATCTAAAAATGAAGATCAAATCTAATTCTGTTTTTTGTCTCTGAGATTGCTTCAAAACAATAATCTAAAAATGAAGAAGATCATATCTACTTCTGTTATTTGTCTTTGAGATTGGTTCAACACAATAATCTAAAAATGAAGAAGATCGTATCTATTTATTTTATTTGTCTCTGAGATAGGTTCAAAACAATGTTCTAAAAATGAAGAAGATCAAATCTAAGTCAGTTCTTTGTCTCTGTGATTGATTCAAAACAATAATCTAAAAATGAAGAAGATCAAATCTAATTCTGTTATTCTGTTTTCTATTATAATATCTGAGATTGGTTCAAAACAATAATCTAAAAGTGAAGAAGATCAAATCGAATTATGTTCCTTGTCTCTGAGATTGTTTCACAGCAATAATCTAAAAATGAAGAAGATCAAATCGAAATATGTTCTTTGTCTCTGAGATTGGTTCAAAACAATAATCTAAAAATGAAGAAGATTAAGATTTTAATTTCATAAGTTTTGATTTTTACTGTAAAATTTCAATTACGTTATCAAATTCTTATAGATTTCCGAAAAAAATTAAATAATTTGGTCATACAAAGATGTTTTGCAATTAATACTGTCAAATTTCATTATTCTCTCATCATTGCAAAGATTTCTCATGAAATTTTAATTACTTCTGTAGAAATATTAGTGATTTTGACTGAATCAATTATTTCTGTCAAATTATCAATTAGTACTGTGAAATTTCAGTACTGCCTTAAATGCAAATATAGCTATTAAAATTTCAATTATTTTGTAAAAATTACAATGGTTTTTGTCAATATTCAATTACTTCTGTCATATTTTCAATATTTTCAGTTATAATTTCAATTATTGCTACCAAAATTTCAAAAATACTATAAAATTTCATTCACGTTGTCAAATTTTCATATATTTCAGGAAAAAAAATCAATATATTGATCATATAATGACTTTTTTTTAATTGTTCTATTAAAAGTTCATTCTTACCATCAAATTTCATTATTCTGCTATAATTGCAAATATTGCTCTACAAATTTCAATGATCTATTTTAAAATTTTAATGATTATCGTCAAATTATCGAATATTACTGTCAAATTATCAATAAGTACTGTGAAATTTTATTACTTAGTCATAATTGCATTCATCGCTCTTAAAATTTCAACGATTTTAGGAAAACTTCAATACTATTGTCATATTTTCAATAATTACTGTTATTATTTCAATTGATGCTACCAAAATTTCAATGAGGTTGTCAAATTTCCATTGACTTATGATTTTTTTTTTTAATAATTTGGTCGTAAAGGTTTTTTTTCGATTATTTCAGTTTAGGGTTAATTGTTACTATCAATATTCATTATTCTGTTTTATTGCAAATATTGCTTTTGAAATTTCAATTATTTGTGTCAAAATTTCAATGATTTTTGTAAAATTTCAATACTACTATCATATTTTCAATGATTTCTGTTAAAATTTCAATTATTGCTACCAAAATATTACAGATTACTGTAAAATTTCAATTATGTTACCAAACTTTCATTGATTTTTGAAAAAAATCATTAATAATTTGGTCATACAAAAATGTTTTTCAATGATTACTGTCAAATTTCATTATTCTGTCATAACTGCAAAGATTGCTCTTGAAATTTTAATGAATTCTATAGAAATTTCAATGCCTACTGTCAAATTATCAATTATTTCTGTTAAATTATCAATTAATACTGTTAAATTTCAGTATTCCTTATATGCAACTATAGCTATTAAAATTTCAATTATTTTTGTCAAAATTCCAATGGTTATTATCAAAATTCAATGACCAATGTAATATTTTCAATGTTTACTGTTATAATTTTAATTATTGCTACCGAAATTTCAATTAGTACTATCAAACTTCAAATACGTTGTCAAATTTTCATTGATTTCTAAAAAAATCAGTAATTTGGTCATATCATGTTTTTTTTAATTGTTCTAGTAAAAGTTAATTATTACTATCAAATTTCCTTATTCTGTTATAATTGCTAATATTTCTCTTGAAATTTAAATTATTTATTTAAAAATTTCAATGATTACCACCAAATTATCGATTATTACTGTCAAATTATCAATTAGTACTGTCAAATTTCATTACTCAGTAATAATTGCAACTATCGCTCTTAAAATATCAATGATTATTGTAAAGCTTCAATACTGCTGTTATATTTTCAATAATTACTGGTAAAATATCAACTATTCTGCCACAATTTCAGTTAATACTGCTAAATTTCATCGTTCTGATAACTATCGTTCTTGTAATTTCAATTATTTTTGATATTATTATCAAATATCAATACTACTATCATATTTTTAATAATTACCGTTATAATTTCAATTATGTTATCAAATTTTCATTGATTTTTGAAAAAAAAAACATTAATAATTTGGTCATACAAAAATGTTTTTCAATGATTACTGTAAAATTTCATTATTCTGTCATAACTGCAAAGATTGCTCTTGAAATTTTAATTAATTCTATATAAATTTCAATGCTTACTGTCAAATTATCAATTATTTCTGTTAAATTATAAATTAATACTGTCAAATTTCAGTACTGTCTTAAATGCAATTATAGCTCTTAAAATTTCAATTATTTTTGTCCAAATTCCAATGGTTATTATCAAATTTTAATGACTACTGTCTTATTTTCAATATTTTCAGTTATGATTTCAATTATTGCTTACCAAAATTTGGTAGCAATTGGTTCAAAACAATAATCTAAAAATGAAGAAGATTAAATCTTAGTCTGTTCTTTGTCTCTGATATTGCTTCAAAACAATAATCTAAAAATGAAGAAGATCAAATCTAAGTCTGTTCTTTGTCTCTGAGATTGGTTCAAAACAATAATCTAAAAATGAAGAAGATCAAATCTAATTCTGTTCTTTATCTCGGAGATTTGTTCAAAACAATAATCTAAAAATGAAGAAAATCATATCTATTTCTGTTATTTGTCTCTGAGATTGGTTGAAAACAATGATCTAAAAATGAAGAATATCAAATCTAAGTCAGTTCTTTGTCTCTGAGATTGCTTCAGAACAATAATCGAAAAATGAAGAAGATCAAATCTAATTATGTTCTTTGTCTCTGAGATTGGTTCAAAACAATAATATAAAAATGAAGAAGATCAAATCTAAAAGTGAAAAAGATCAAATCGAATTCTGTTCTTTGTGTCAGATTGGTTCACAGCAATAATCTAAAAATGAAGAAGATCATATCTAGGTCAGTTCTTTGTTTCTGAGATTGGTTTAAAACAATAATCTAAAAATGAGGAAGATCAAATCTATCTCTATTCTCTGGGATTAGTTATCAGTAAGGCCGAAGTAAGCGATTTTTTTTGTAATGTGCATATTTATGAAAATGAATTTATTTTTATTTAATAGGTTTTACATATGATTTTAGTAATAAGAAACAAAATTTTATTTTGAATTTTCATATCACTGAATCGAGTGATTAACTTTCCGAGTTGACCAGTATAAGTTATCAGTCACTGAAATTTCTGAAAATTTATGTAGAAATATTTTAAATGTTGCAATAACAGATTAATTGAAACAAATTATTATGTAAACACTTTTTGCAGTACAATATGAAACTATATACAGAAATTTAATATCGCAATAACGTATTAGTTGATATTATATTTTATTCTTTTATGTACTGACTTTGGTTTTGTATTATAGTCAAAATATGTATGATCTGTGTAAAACTTATTGTTAAAGGCACCAATAAGGATATTATATTATAATATTATTTTAATAAATTAGTATGTGAGCACATTTGGTAGCCTATAGCACATGTCCTCAGAAATGAATTAATCTGAACATAAAATCATTAAAACTGTTTAATTCCATTATTTTAAAGTATAATTGGCAAAGGCTGAGTGTTAAACTTATAAGAACTTAATTGCAAATAGTTAATTGTTAATAGTTAACAGGTGAATATACATTTAAGTTGCTGCTGAATGTAATTTATATACATTTAAGTTGCTGCTGAATGTAATTTATATACATTTAAGTTGCTGCTGAATGTAATTTATATACATGTAAGTTGCTGCTGAATGTAATTTATATACATTCAAGTTGCTGCTGAATGTAATTTATATACATGTAAGTTGCTGCTGAATGTAATTTATATACATGTAAGTTGCTGCTGAATGTAATTTATAATATAATTCATTAGTAATTAGTAAAATGATTTCCCTTCAACAGGAAAAATTTAGCCAAAATTCTATCTGCTTAATACAAAATAATGTGTAATGAGTAGGTATCCATTCTCACTAACAAATATTTTGAAATTTGCTTGGTATTTTACGAAATTATTAATTTGTCACGACATTTAGAGAAATATCTGAATGGAGGAGAACTATTTTACATATTTGTTTGGAAATTTATGAAATTTGTAATTTTTTTAACGAAATTTGGAGAAATTTATCTCAGTAGGGCTAACTATTTAGAATTTTGTTATAATATTGTGAAATTATTATGTTTTTATAAAATTAGGAGTAAAGGAAAGTAAAGGAATAAATTTAATTTTACGAAATTATTATTATTTTCAAGAAGTTTGTATTGATTTTGATGATTTTGTGGAACCTCATTGGAAGTTCTCTATTCTTAATTGTAATAGAAAAAAAAATGAATCCCTAACTTTACAATAATTGGGTGATTTTTTACCAACTTGTGAAATCTGTAAGATGTTAGGTCTAGGATATTCATGAAATTTTACGAAATTTCACTTTTTTCGTAAATTCATGAAGTTATTATGAAATTGGTTATTTGGTTTGTTTTCAAAAAGTTTGTTTAACCGAAAATCCCGGAAATTGGAAAATACTATGATTATAGGAACTTATGGAAATTATGGTTCCATAAGACCCTCATCGGAAGTTCACAATTCTTAATTTGATAGAAAAAAAAAATGAATCCCTAACCTTAATAATAATAATAATAATAATAATAATAATATCATTACTGGTGCTATTGACAGATAAGTCTTACACAGGCCAGACCTTACAACCTTACAATAATTGGGTATTTTTTTTTTTACTAATTTGTGAAATGTGTATAGGATATTCTGTCTAGGTATAGGATATTCATGAAATTTTACGAAAATTCACGTTGTTCATAAATTCATGAAGTTATAATAAAATTGGTTATTTGGTTTATTTTCAAAAAGTTTGTTTAACCGAAAATCCCGGAAATTGGAAAATAATATGATTATAGGAACTTATGGAACTTATGGTTCCATAAGATCCTCATCGGAAGTTCGCAATTCTTAATTTTGATAGAAAAAAATGAATCCCTAACCTTAATAATAATAATAATAATAATATCATTACTGGTGCTATTGACAAATAAGTCTTACACAGGTCAGGCCTTACAACCTTACAATAATTGGGGTTTTTTTTTTTACTAATTTGTGAAATGTGTAAGAAGTTAGGTCTAGGATATTCATGAAAATTTACGTAATTTCCCGTTTTTCATTAATTCATGAAGTTGGTTATTTGGGTTATTTTCAAAAGGTTTGTTTAACCGAAAATCACAGAAATAGGAAAGCACTATGATTATAGGAACTTATGGTTCTATAAGAACCTCATCGGAACTTTTCAATTCTTAATTTTGATAGCAAAAAATGAATCAATAACCTTACAGTAATTGGGTGATTTTTTTAACCAATTTAAGATATGTGTATGAAGTTAGGCCCAGGATATTCACGAAATTTTAAGAAATTTCGCGTTTTTCATAAATTAACGAAGTTGTAATGACATTGGTTGGTGCGAAATTTGTAGAATTTTGATTAAACCGATAATTCTCGAATCACTTTCGAATGGCTATACTAATTCTCAATAATAATAAGCATCGAGAAAATAATAATAAAAAAATCTCTTTATTTGGAGAATCTAATATTCTCGAGACGTGATTTCACGAGCCTCAATTTGAACCGATTCTTATACTAGTCTTCTGATTTATGGTTATGGGAAGCCATTTTTGCAACAATTAGGTCTGCAAGTGCAAATGTAGTCAGTCCATTGTTGTAAAAGCAAATTACTTCAAAATTGCGAATGACACAAAAGAAGAAAAAAAAACAGCATTAATAACGAGCCTCTCGATTCGCCTCGCTGGTTTCCCCGCAAACGAGCCTCGCTTTCACTCTCGTCCCCTGGGAAATGAGGCCCTTTTTTTCGCTCTTCTGATGGCAAGCTCACGTTCCTCTTCCCACGAAGCGGACGGAAGGAGCGAACTGTTTAACTCGTCGCGAGATAAATCATGAAACTTGGTGAACTGGAGTAGTGCCCATGATTAATCATCGGTGCGAGCGTAACGACAACGCCATCAGCGATCCGCTAATAAGTAATCAGTCATCATTTGTCATGCGTAAAAACTCCCGGTGCCGTTGTTCTCCGGCGCAACAGTCCTGATGGCGTCCTTATCGCTCGAAACGCCGCGGCGATTCGACAGCTTTCAAATCGTTACGTGCGGCGTTAATTAGTCGCGAATTTAATTCTTTCGCAGGTGCTAAACGACCCACATATATCGCCGTCTCAGACGCACTTGCATGCACAGGTGTCCGCAACAATGGAACTTGCACATCGGTCGCACAGCAGGACCTGAAGATATGCGTTGGGCTTAATGCATCCGCGAGAACTGCTTAACAATTCGAAGTGGAGGAAAAATTTCATTTCTGAGAGGAATTTGCGAACTATTTGATCTGTTTCCGTTATACGAATCCACGTTCCTATGCAATAACATACACAATACCAATAGCAATTTTTTTAAGTTTTGAAAATATTTTACCAACTTTCATGAATTTGACAACAATTTGATCCAAATCCGTAATATTTCACTAAATGAGAGACATATAATTTCACACTAATCTAGATCAATTCATGATTTGTTTTTTAAAAAAAGAAAAGTGTTTGTTTGATTTTTTTTAAGTTAACGAAACTTACATAATTCTTTGAAAGTTCATACAATATCTTAATATTTTAATAAATTTTTATGAAATATATAACTCCTAATTAGTTGCAGTCTTGCGTAATTACATGAGCTTGTACTGGTATAAAAGCGCGCTTCTTGTGGAGCACTTAAAAAATAATTGCAAGCCTGCGATTATAACACACTCAACGTTAACAAAAAAAGCTGCGCTTTTTTTCATTCCGAGGGTTTCACTTTCAAATTACAATATTTGATTTCGTTGTGATGCGGAGATTAATGCCCTTTTCTGTGTGCGCATCGGCGTTAATTACGGGCAGGGATTTGTTTTCGGGTGAAGTATGAACGACGCAGGTTGTGTTTAGTGGGGCATGATTTCGGTTGATTGATTACGAGTAATATTTAATTAAAATCGGACATTCAACGCACGCACGCTGTGTACGTCTGCATGCCCAAGCCGACTGTGTAATCATACGATATTAACGTAGTATTCAATTTCCATTCGGCAATTATAGTTTTAATTGCCGGTAATTGGATGCCGTCATTTTTCATCGTAAGGCCTTTCGGGCTCCGCGAAGTGAGCTCGCCAACTTAACGAGGCTAGGCGGGACACGAACTTGCGAAGAGCTTCTATTTGACCCTGCTCAAGTCGGGCAAATAATTTTCTGATTGGCTTTCTTACACCAGAGACAAAATTTTGCAAAATTTCGTAAAGATGTCATGATTTCATAAAATTCCAAACAAATTCCTAATAGGCAGCTCCATTGAGATATAGTTTCTCCAAAATTTCGTAAAAAAATTAACAATTTTATAAATTTCCAAGCAAATATTCCAAATTGTTGACTCCATAGAAACAATATTTTGCAAAATTTCGTAAATATTTCATAATTTCATAAAATTGTAACCAAATTCGAAGTAGTCAGTTCGATTGAGATTAATTTGTCCAAAATTTCACAGAAAATTAACAATTTTGTATATTTCCAAGCAAATATTCCAAATGTATGGCTCCATTGAGACAATATTTCCCAAATGTCGAAAATATGTCATAATTGCATAAAATTACAACCAAATTCTAAATAGGCAGCTCCATTGAGATATTGTTTCTACAAAATTTCGTAAAAAAATTAACAATTTTATAAATTTCCAAGCAAATATTCCAAATTGTCGATTCCATTGAAACAAAATTTTGCAAAGTTCGTAAATATTTTATAATCTCATAAAATTATAACGAAATTCCAAGTAGTCAGTTCTATTGAGAATAATTTCTCCAAAATTGCGTATAACATTAACAATTTTGTATATTTCCAAGCAAATATTCCAAATTTATGGCTCCATTGAGACAATATTTCCAAATTTTCATAAAAATGTCATAATTGTATAAAATTACAACCAAAATCAAACAAAGTCAGTTCCTTTGAAATATAATTTCTATCAAATTTCACAAAACATTAACAAATCAATAAATTTCCTATTAAATGTTCCAAATTTTCGGCTCCAATGAAACAAAAGTTTGCAATATTTCATAAAAATTTCATAATTTCATCAAATGTTAACCAAAGTAAAAAAAATCAGCTCTTTTGAGATATAATTCCTACAAAATTTCATAAAAAATTAACAAATTAATAAATTTCCAAGCAAATGTTCCAAGTTTTCGGCTCCATTGAGATAAAGTTTGCCATAGATGCGTACAAAATTAATATATTCATAAAATTACAATTAAATTCCAAAATGTCAGCTGTTTTTAGACATAATTTCTCTTTTTGTTTTATAAAAACTAACAATTTCATAAATTTCCAAACAAACTTTCCAAATTGTCGGCTTCATTAAGACAAAATTCTCCAAAATTTCCTTAAAAATTAATAATTTCATCAAATTACAACCAAATTTCAAATAGTTAGCTCCATTAAGACATATTATCTCTGAAATTTCGTAATAAATTATCAATTTCATAAATTTCCAACTAAATATTCCACATTTTCGGCTTCAATGAAACAATATTTCGTAAAAATTTCATAATTTCGTCAAATGTTAACCAAAAGCCAAAAAATGAGTTCCTTTGAAATATAATTTCTATAAAATTTCGTAAAAAATTACCAAATTCATAAATTTCCAAGCAAATGTTCCAAATTTTCGGCTCCAATGAAATAAAAGTTCGCAATATTTCATAAAAATTTCATAATGTTAACCAAATTTTAAAAAAATCAGCTCATTTAAGATATAATTTCTACAAAATTTCATAAAAAATTAACAAATTCATAAATTTCCAAGCAAATGTTCCAAATTGTCGGCCCCATTGAGACAAAATTCTCCAAAATTTCCTTAAAAATTAATAATTTCATCAAATTACAACCAAATTTCAAATAATCAGCTCTATTAAGACATAATTTCTCCAAAATCGTAATAAATTATCAATTTTATAAATTTTCAAGCAAATATTCCAAATTTTCGCTTCCAATGAAACAATATTTCGTAAAAATTTCATAATTTCATCAAATGTTAACCAAAACCCAAAAAATAAGTTCCTTTGAAATATTATTTCTATCAAATTTCACAAAACATTAACAAATCAATAAATTTCCTATTAAATGTTTCAAATTTTCGGCTCCACTGAAAGAAAATTTTGCAATATTTCATAAAAAATTCATAATTTCATCAAATGTTAACCAAAGTAAAAAAAAAATCAGCTCTTTTGAGATATAACTTTGACAAAATTTCATAAAAAATTAACAAATTCATAAATTTCCAAGCAAACGTTCCAAGTTTTCGGCTCCATTGAGATAAAGTTTGCCATAGATGCGTACAAAATTAATAAATTCATAAAATTACAATTAAATTCTAAAATGTCAGCTGTTTTTAGACATAATTTCTCATTTTTTTAATAAAAACTAACAATTTCATAAATTTTCAAGCAAATTTTCCAAATTGTCGGCTCTATTGAGACAAAATTCTCAAAAATTTCCTTAAAAATTAATAATTTCATCAAATTACAACCAAATTTCAAATAATCAGCTCTATTAAGACATAATTTCTCCAAAATCGTAATAAATTATCAATTTTATAAATTTTCAAGCAAATATTCCAAATTTTCGCTTCCAATGAAACAATATTTCGTAAAAATTTCATAATTTCATCAAATGTTAGCCAAAACCCAAAAAATAAGTTCCTTTGAAATATAATTTCTATCAAATTTCACAAAACATTAACAAATCAATAAATTTCCTATTAAATGTTTCAAATTTTCGGCTCCACTGAAAGAAATTTTTGCAATATTTCATAAAAATTTCATAATTTCATCAAATATTAACCAAAGTAAAAAAAATCAGCTCGTTTGAGATATAACTTCGACAAAATTTCATAAAAAATTAACAAATTCATAAATTTCCAAGCAAATGTTCCAAGTTTTCGGCTCCATTGAGATAAAGTTTGCCATGGATGCGTACAAAATAAATAATTTCATAAAATTACAATTAAATTCTAAAATGTCAGCTGTTTTTAGACATAATTTCTCATTTTTTTTATAAAAACTAACAATTTCAGAAATTTTCAAGCAAACTTTCCAAATTGTCGGCCCCATTGAGACAAAATTCTCAAAAATTTCCTTAAAAATTAATAATTTCATCAAATTACAACCAAATTTTAAATAATCAGCTCTATTAAGACATAATTTCTCCAAAATCGTAATAAATTATCAATTTTATAAATTTTCAAGCAAATATTCCAAATTTTCGCTTCCAATGAAACAATATTTCGTAAAAATTTCATAATTTCATCAAATGTTAGCCAAAACCCAAAAAGTTAATTCGTTTGAAATATAATTTCTATCAACTTTAGTAAAACAATAATAATTTCAACAAATTACAACCAAATTTTAAATAGTCAGCATAATATCGAGTAGTCAGCTCCATTGAGACATAATATCTCCAAAATTTCATAATAAATTATCAATTTTATAAATTTCCAAGCAAAGTTCCAGTCAGGTTTTACAAAGATTCGTACAAAATTAATAATTTCATTAAATTACAACCAAATTTCAAAAAGTCAGCTTCTTTTAGACATAATTTCTCAAAAATTTTGTAAAAAAACTAACAATTTCATAAATTTTCAAGCAAATGTTCCAAATTGTCAGCTCCTTTGCGACATAATTTCTCTACAATTTTGTAAGAAATTAACAATTTTATAAATTTTCAAGCAAATGTCCCAAAATGTCGGCTCCATTGGCTAATTTTATAAAATCACACTAAATTTCAAATAGTCAGCTCTATTGAGACATAATTTATCAAAAATTTCGTTAAAAATTAACAATTTTATAAATTTTAAAGCAAATACTCAAAATTGTCGACTCAATTGAAACAAAATTACGCAAAATTTTCTAAAAATTTCGCAATTTCATAAAAGTTTAATCAAATTCCTAAAGACAAGTCTATTGAGACATAATTTCTCCAAAATTTCGTATAAAATTAACACTTTTATAAATTTCCAACCAAATGTTCCAAATTGTCAACTCCATTGAGACAAAGTTATCCATAATTTTGTAAACAATTAATAGCTTCATAAAATTACAACCAAATTTCTAATAAACAGCTCCATTGAGATATCATTTCTTTAAAATTTTGTAAAAAATTAACAATTTCAAAAATTTTCAAGCAAATGTTTCAAATTGTCAGCTCCATTGAGACAAAGTTGTCCAAAATTTCGTAAACAACTAATAGCTTCATAAAATTACAACCAAATTTCAAATAAACAGCTCCATTGATATATAATTTCTTTAAAATTTCGTAAAAAACTAACATTTTCATAAATTTCCAAGCAAATGTTCCAAATTGTCGGCTTCATTTAGACAAAATTCTCCAAAGTTTCGTTAAAAGTTAATAATTTCTTCAAATTACAACCAAATTTCAAAAAGTCAGCTCCTTTGAGACACAATTTCTCTAACATTTTGTAAAAACTAACAATTTCATGAATTTTCAAGCAAATGTTCCAAATTATCGGCTACATTGAGTTAGAATAAGGTAAAAAATTAAAAAAATCATAAAATTTCAACCAAATTTCTAACAGTCCACTGAAACATAATTTGTCAATAATTGTGCAATAATTATAACAAAATTTATCATTGAACTACCTTGGCTACATTGAACTTCTCCTAATTTAATTTTGTTTTAATAATTTCATAAAATTATAACCAAAATCCAAATTGTCTATTGGGATATAATTTCTCTAAAATTTCGTATAAAATTAATAATGTCATGAATTTCGAAGCAAATATTTCAAGTATTCTGCTCCATTGATCCAAAATGTCGTAAAACATTAATCATTTCGGAAAATTTCGACCAAATTCCAAATTGTCGGCTTCATTGAGGGAAAATGTGTCCAGCTTTCGTAAAAAAATAATAGTTTCATAAATTTGCAAGCAAATATTCCTAATATAGAGCAGAATATTAGGAATATTTGCAAAATATTAAAATCTTCTCAACTACTTCTGAGACAAAACTCAAAAAATTTAATAATTTTACAAAATTATAACCAAATTAATACTTGGCCCTATTGAAGTTTTCCTAATTAAAAAACAAAATTATAAAATTATAATTAAATTCTAAATAGTTGGCTCAAAACTTTTCCAAATTTCGTAAAAACTTACTAATTTCATAAATTTTTAAACAAATATATAAAACAGTCTGCTCCATTCAGATATTCCTCTAAAGGTCGTGTAAACTTAATAATTGCGTAAAATTAAAATATTTATTAGTGAAAATGGACACCTACACATTATTGAGCAGTTACAATTTTCTTTATATTTGGTGGAATTTTTCATGTTGTAGAGAAGTAATTTTGCTAGTTACTAATGAATTTAATTTATATATTTATTTATCCACGGGAAGACCTTCCAATATATAATAAATATACATAATTTACAAAATAATCAATATTTAAAATTTTGTTCGAGAAATAGTTTTAGTTGTGATGTGTCTAATTTATTCTAAATTAGACTCAGCAGTAACTTCAATGTTTATTCACCTATTCTCTATTAATAATTAACTATTGGCAATCTACTTTTACTTTGTTTAACACTTAGACTTTGCCACGTATGCTGTAAATTAATATAATTAAACATTTTATGTTCAGATTAATTCACTTCTGTGGATATGTACTGTAGGCTACCAAATGTGCTCACATACTAATTTATTAAAATAATAATATAATATAATATCTTTATTGGTGACTTTAACAATAAGTTTTACACAAATCATACATATGTTGATTTGAATACAAAATCAAAGTCAGTACATAAAAGACTAACATATAAAATCCATTATTACGTTATTGCGATATTTAAATTGTTGTATATAGTTTCATATTGTGCTTACATAAAAAGTGCTTACATAATAATTTGTTTTAACTAATATATTATTGCAACATTTCAAATATTCTATGTATTTTCATATATGTAATATGCCTTCAACGATATTTGGTAATTGCTCATTTACTTGAGACATACTCTTGGTAAAATTTTCAGAGGATTTGTATTCAGGCATACTGTATACAGATCTGGTATAAAATATTCGAATTATCCATTAGATAAATTTTCAGAAATTTCAGTGACTGATAACTTATACTGGTCAACTTGGAAAGTTAATTACTTGATTTTCTCACTTATTTAAGACATTCTTGTATTGAAATTTTCAGAGGATTTGTATTCAGGCAAACTGTGTACAAATCTGGTATAAAAATTTCAAAATATCCATCAGATAAATTTTCAGAAAATTCAGTGACAGATAACTTATACTGGTCAACTTGGAAAGTTAATTACTTGATTTTCTCACTTATTTAAGGCATAGTAGTGGTCAAATTTTCAGAGGGTTTATCTTCAGGAATACTATATACAGATCTGGTATAAAATTGTTATAGATACATTTTCAGAAATTTCAGTGACTGATAACTTCTACTGGTCAACTTGGAAAGTTAATAACTCGATATTTTTTCACTTATTTAAGACATACTCGTTGTCAAATTTTCAGAGGATTTATCTTCAGGAATATTGTATACAGATCTGGCATAAAATTTTCGAAATATCCATCAGATAAATTTTCAGAAATTTCAGTATCTGGGAAAGTTAATAATTCGATTTTCTCACCTATTAATAAGTATTGGATGATTTTTTTAGGAGAATGTTTGTCTCAATTTTCAAACTTTTTTGAGGATTTGTTTTTTCAAACGTTCTACAGTGTTGCTTTATGTTCCCTGGCTTTATGTCTATTCGTAGTTAATAGTAGTCGCTATTTTGGTCCGGTATTTGGAATTCAGGTAAAATTTCTAATTGGTGTTCATTAGAAGTCGATTTGTCTCTCTTATGCGGGGAAAAGTTACAAATGAAACGTCCCACTTCTGTCATAAGTAATGGACCTCGCGTTATTATTTATGCACATAGTCGGCAGAGGCAGCAGCACTAATTAATTAAATTGTGATTTGGCCGCTACGCCTATCCAAATAAATTAAAAGGGACATTTCATTATTTTCATATTAGCTTTATTTTAATTCCGCCTCGGACGACCACCTAAGTAGCCAGTTTATATAACTGGAATTATCTGTTAATAAGTTATTAAGGAGCGCGCTCGAGCACATCGCCCCGCCCGAAGACTCTTCTGCTTTTCTGCTCACTGCTTGAGCACGAGAATCCTCAAGAGGGAAACTCCTTAATTTCCACGCGCGACACATACCTGCACATGTATGCAAATCCAAATGCGCCTTGGGGCAGCAGCACGGTCTTCCAGTTACGCGGTTCAATTAACGCAAAGTGGATTACAAATATTTACGATTAATTAAGTCCCTCGGCTTCGATGCGACGGACAGATGCGTGAATATGAAAATGATATATCCAGTTGAGGAGAAATTCGAGTAAAATCTTAATTAACGATCTGCCCGCTCCGGTTTTCTTGATGTTTCTCGTTTTGTTTCGTCCATTTTTAATGCGCCAGGCGGAATTACGAAATCGCATCTTTATTTTTTTAATTGATCGAGGCCTTATCGCACGTGCCTAATTCCAAGGGGGAATATTTAATATGCGATAACGAGGCCCACGTATCGGATTCGCTAATTGCTTAATTACTTATATCTGATGTTCATTAAGAATTGTCGTGAGGTGAATAATTTTACGCCGAATCGCATATCAAAACCGATTTTATAAATGGCCTCGAATTATAATTTTCGTGTAACTGCAAACAAGTCGCGGCAACTAAATATATCACTAATAAATAATTCAGACATCCTGAGGTGGTGTAAATCAAGGCGCACAAAAAATGAAATCTGTAATTTGTTGCTTCCCCATCGTAAATTAATCTCTGCTGGGAAAACAAAGGGAACTTAATACAAAAACAAAAATGCGTTAGATTACATTGTGTTCTGTGTGCTTGGGCCTGTTGGCACCTCAGAGGTGTTGATTTATGCGCCGTGGAGGACCCGCCTTATCCGACACGATCTAAATAGTAGTCGGATTCCCCATTAGGATTCGATCAGATATTGCACCCCGCAACGTATCATCACCCCCGATGAGTAATCACCGACGGAATTGGTGCACCAATTTCCTACTGGGCCTCTATAATATTCAGCACTATATCTCTCCTAAACGTTCACACCTTTTCGAGTAATACCTAATTAAGGGGGGGCCCGCCGAATCTGGGCCGCCCCCCAATCGCCCGCGCCATCTCCGGCCCTGGCGCATTAATTCCTCGCCTCCGAGGCTCTGAAGAACTGAGTTTTTTTTTGCTCGCGAGCAAAATTGATTCGTCGGAAGGCGATTTGCATTTGGGCTGGGAACGGATTTCCATACCTCCTTTCCATACCTCCTTTCCATAAGGTCTTAGAGGCACAAATTGAAAAGTGGACCATATTTCACACCTATCGGCAGATTGTGGCATAATTATTAAACTACCGATTCTGCGGGCCAAGAATTGGCGCCACAGGCAAGATACGTGCAAATATATTAACACCAACCACCCAGAATAACCAAGAGGTCCCAAAAACTTGAAATAGCAAGAAGATAAAGACCACCATTAATTTGCACACTGCGTAAAACAATGACAAAACAAAACAAGCATATTTAGGAACAATCATACAGAGCAATGGTAAATTAGATAATGAAATAGAAAAAAATATAGGAAAAAACTTGAAATAGCAAGAAGGTGAAGATCACCAATAATTTGCATTCAGCGTAAAACAATTGACAAAACAACACAAGCATATTTAGGCACAATCATACATAGCAATGGTAAATTAGATAATGAAATTAAAAAAAAAAAAATTGGAAAAACAGCAATACTTTATAACATGTTAAAAAACACCTGTTTTAGCATGAAGGACACAAAGACATAAATAGTCAAAAAAGTAATTGAACCAACGCTAACTTACAGCAGTGAAACATGGACGATGACAGGAATACAAATAATAACAGTAGTATGAAAAGTAATTTTTGAAATATTTCGAAAATTCGAATTTCTGCATTCGAAAACACCTTTGATGTGTTTGGCACCATCAAAATTCAAGTCATATGTATTAAAAAAATCCTGAAAAAACGTTCGACAAAAACTTCGAACACACTAAAAATGTCATTGAACACCAATGAAACTTATCACGAAAGGGCAAATCCAAAACCAAAATGAAATAGCTAAACTTTGATAAAATGTCATGAAAATTCAAGTCATATTTATTAAATTTTTCCGGAAAAAACGGTCTACAAAAACTTTTAACACACTAAAAAATGTTGAATATCAATGGAATTTATAACCAAAGGGCAAATCCAAAACCAAAATGTAATAGCTAAACTTTGATAAAATGTGATCAAAATTCGAGTCATATTTATTAAATTTTTCCGGAGAAAATGGTCGACGAAAACTTCTAACACACTAAAAATGTCATTGATCATCAATGGAATTTATCACCAAAGGGCAAACCCAAAACAAAAATGTAATAGCTAAACTTTGATAAAATGTGATCAAAATTCGAGTCATATTTATTAAATTTTTCCGGAGAAAATGGTCGACGAAAACTTCTAACACACTAAAAATGTCATTAAATATCAATGGACTTTATCACTAAAGGGCAAATCCAAAACCAAAATGAAATAGCTTAACTTTGATAAAATGTGATCAAAATTCAAGTCATGTTTATTAAAAATTTCCGGAAAATACGCTCGAGAAAAACTTCTAAGACACTAAAACTGTTATTGAATATCAATGTAATTTATCACCAAAGGGCAAATCCAAAACCAAAATGATACAGCTAAACTTTGATAAAATGTGATCAAAATTCAAGTAATATTTGTTAAAATTTTCAGGAAAAAATTGTCGACAAATACTTCTAACTCACTAAAAATGTCATTGAACATCAATGGAATTTATCACCAAAGGGCAAACCCAAAACAAAAATGTAATAGCTAAACTTTGATAAAATGTTATCAAAATTCGTGTCATATTTATTAAATTTTTCCGGAGAAAATGGTCGACGAAAACTTCTAACACACTAAAAATGTCATTAAATATCAATGGAATTTATCACCAAAGGGCAAATCCAAAACCAAAATGAAATAGCTAAACTTTGATAAAATGTGATCAAAATTCAAGTAATATTTGTTAAAATTTTCCGGAAAAAACGGTCGACAATAACTTCTAACTCACTAAAAATGTCATTGATCATCAATTAAATTTATCACCCAAAGGCAATTCCGAAACCAAAATGAAATAGCTGAACTTTGATAAAATGTGATCAAAATTCAAGTAATATTTGTTAAAATTTTCCGGAAAAACGATCGATAAAAACTTCTAACACGCTCAAAATGTCATTGAACATCAATGGAATTTATCAGCACAGGGCAAATCCTAAACCAAAATGAAATAGCTAAACTTTGATAAAATGTGATCAAAATTCAAGTAATATTTATTAAAATTTTCTTGAAAAAACGGTCGACAAAACTTTCTATTTACCTTCTTACTTAAGAAGATAGATTCTCTGAAAATTTTACAGAGAGCATGCCTTAAATAAATGAGAAAATTGAGATATTAACTTTCCAAATTGGCAAGTATCGGTTGTCTGTTACTGAAATTCCTGAAAATTTATCCAACGGATATTTAGGAAAATTTTATGCCAGATTTGCATACAGTACGCCTGAATATCCATCCTCTAAAAATTTGACAAATAGAATGTCCCAAATAAGTGAAAATATCAAGTTATTAACTTTCCAAATTGGCAAGTATCGGTTATCACTGAAATTCCTGAAAATTTATCCAATAGATATTTAGGAAAATTTTATGCCAGATTTGCACACAGTTTGCCTGAAGATACTTCCCCTAAAAATTTGACAATGAGCATGTCCCAAATAAGTGAGTAATCGAGTTATTACCTTTCCAAATTGACAAGTATCGATCATCTGTCACTGAAATTCCTGAAAATTTATCTTACGAATATTTGGAAAATGTTAGACTAGATTTGCATACAGTATGCCTGAAGATACCATCTCTGAAAATTTGACAATGAGAGTGCCTTAAATAAGTGAGAAAATCGAGTTATTATCTTTCCTAATTAGCAAGTGTCGGTTATCTGCCACATAAATTTACCTGAAGAGTACCAAAGATTTCCTGAAAATTTATCTAACTGATATTTTGAAAATTTGATGCCAGATTTACATACAGTATGTCTGAATATACTTCTTCTAAAAGTTTGACAAATAGCATAATCCAAACAAGTGAGATAATCGAGTTATTAACTTTTCAAATTGACAACTATCGGTTATCTATCATCGAAATTCCTGAAAATTTATCCAACGAATAGTTTAAAAATTTTATGCCTGATTTGCATACAGTATACCTGAAGATACTTTCTCTGAAAATTTGACAGATATCATGCTTTAAATAAATGAGAAAATCTAGATATTAACTTTCCAAATTGGCAAGTATCGGTTGTATCACTGAAATTCCTGAAATTTTATCTAACGAACATTTTATGCCATATTTACGTACCGTATGCCTGAAGATACTACCTCTGAAAATTTGACAAAGATAGTGCCTTAAATAAATGAGAAAATCGAGGTATTAACTTTCCAAATTGGCAAGTATCAGTTATCTATCACTAAAATTTCTGAATATTCAACGGATATTTTGAAAATTTTGTGCCAGATTTACATACAGTATACCTGAAGATACTACCCCTGAAAATTTGACAAAGAGAGTGCCTTAAATAAATAAGAAAAACGAGATATTATCTTTCCAAATTGGCAATTTTCGGTTATCTGTCACTGAAATTCCTGAAAACTTATCTAACGAATATTTGGAAAATGTTATGCCAGATTTGCATACAGTATGCCTGAAGATACTACCTTTGAAAATTTAACAAAGAGAGTGCTGTAAATAAGTGAGAAAATCGAGTTATTATCTTTCCAAATTGGCAAGTATCTGTTATCTGTCACTGAAATTCCTGAAAATTTATCCAACGGATATTTTGAAAATTTTATGCCATATTTACGTACAGTATGCCTGAAGATACTACCTCTGAAAATTTGACAACGAGAGTGCCTTAAATAAATGAGAAAATCGAGATATTAACTTTCCAAATTGGCAAGTATCGGTTATCTGTAACTGAAATTCCTGAAAATTTATTCAACGAATATTTGGAAAATGTTATGCCAGATTTGCATACAGTATGCCTGAAGATACTACCTTTGAAAATCTGACAAAGAGAGTGCCTCGAGAAAATCGAGTTATTATCTTTCCAACTTGGCAAGTATCAGTTATCTGTCACTGAAATTCTTGAAAATGTATCCAACGGATATTTAGGAAAATTTTATGCCAGATTTGTATACAGTATGCCTGAAGATACTTTCTCTAAAAATTTGACACAGAATTAAATAAGTGAGAAAATCGAGATATTAACTTTTCAAATTGGCAAGTATGAGTTGTCTGTCACTGAAATTCCTGAAAATTTATCCAAAGGATATTTTGAAAATTTTATGCCATATTTGCATACAGTATGCCTGAAGAGACTTCCTCTAAAAATTTTACAAAGAGCATGTCCCTATTGAGTGAGTTAATCGAGTTGTTAACTTTCCAAATTAGCAAGTATCGGTTATCATTTACTAAAATTCCTGAAAATTTATCCAACGGATATTTTGAAAATATTATATTAGATTTGCCTATAGTATGCCTAAATATGCTTCCTGTGAAAATTTTCCAAAGAGTATGTCCCAAATAAGTGAGATAATCGAGTTATTAACTTTACAAAGTATCAAGTATCGGTTATCTGTCACTGAAATTTTAGATTCAATAATTAATCGATAAATTAACTCGACAGTTTTTTGCACTATTACGAATCTGTCATGAAACCCATAAAATTTAATTGCAGCTTCCTTAAGAAAAAACTGAATGTGTTCAAATTATAGAACACTAATTTATTTTACTTAATGTTAAATAAATATATTGAAATAATTAATTAATTTCTTTTGATGTAACAGCTATTTTCCAGACGTACCAATAAATTAAACATTAAAATTTTTAGATTCTTATTTTGAATTAAATTCAGTGAATCAAGAAAAATTTTAAGAATACATGAAATCAACAAAATTATGCATGGAGCAAAATATTTTTAAATTTAACAATGTATTTTATAAACAGACATTTTGCTTAGCTATGGGTAACCCTCTTTCTCCACTTTATAGCAATTATTTTGAAAATAATATAAAAATAAAATACCCAATATTTCCCAAAGTTTGGCTTAGGGAAAAAACTTTAGCTTTGGCTGAGGATGATGTTTTTGCTATTGTAGGTTCTAATTTTTGTATTGAGAGTATTCTATCTATTTTCAATTCCGAATTTGAGTCATTAAAGTTCACATATGAAGAAGAAAATACAATTAAAAACATCCGAATTTTCCCAAAGTTTGGCTTAGATATGTGGATGATATTTTTGCTATTGCAGATTCTAATTTTTGTGTTAAGTGTTTTCTTTCTAATCTAACTTCCGAATTTGAGTCAATAAAGTTCACATATTAAGAAGAAATTGACAATTGAAAATATCTAAAATTTCCCAAAGTTTGGCTTAGATATGTGGATGATGCTTTTGCTATTATAGATACTAATTTTTGTATTTAGAGTTTTCTGTCTATTCTAATTTCCGAATTTGAGTCAATAAAGTTCACATATGAAGAAGAAATTGAGAATTGAAAATATCTGAAATTTCACAAAGTTTGACTTAGATATGTGGATGATGTTTTCGCTATTGTAGATTCTAATTTTTGTATTGAGAGTTTTTCTGTCTATTCTAAATTCCGAATTTGAGTCAATAAAGTTCACATATGAAGAAGAAATTGACAATTGAAAATGTCCGAAATTTCCCAGAGTTTGGCTTAGATATGTGGATGATGTGTTTGCTATTGTAGATTGTAATTTTGATATTGAGTGTTTTCTTTCTATTCTAAATTCCGAATTTGAGTCAATAAAGTTCACATATGAAGAAGAAATTGACAATTGAAAATATCCGAATTTTCCCAAAGTTTGGCTTAGATATGTGGATGATGTTTTTGCTATTATAGATACTAATTTTTGTATTTACAGTTTTTCTGTCTATTCTAAATTCCGAATTTGAATCAATAAAGTTCACACATGAAGAAGAAATTGACAATTGAAAATATCTGAAATTTCGCAAAGTTTAGCTTAGATCTGTGGATGATGTTTTCGCTATTGTAGATTCTAATTTTTGTATTGAGAGTTTTTCTGTCTATTCTAAATTCCGAATTTGAGTCAATAAAGTTCACACATGAAGAAGAAATTGACAATTGAAAATATCTGAAATTTCGCAAAGTTTAGCTTAGATCTGTGGATGATGTTTTTGCTATGGTAGATTGTAATTTTGGTATTGAGTGTTTTCTTTTCATTCTAAATTCTGAATTTGAGTCAATAAAATTCACATAGATACTTTATGTATTTGAATAACGTTGTATATGAATTTAATATTATGACCTGTGTAAACAATTGTATCAACATCAATAAATTACTATTACTAGTACTATTACATATGAAGAAGAAATTGACAATAGCTTTCCATTTTTAGATATTAGAATAACAAGAATTAAAAATAAATTAGATTTCAATATTTACAGAAAAGACTGTCATACAAATATAACTATATAAATTCCAGCTCTATGACTTTCTATAAATATAAAAATTCGGCGTTAAATTTTTTAATACATAGATTATTTAAATTTCCATTATAAGTACAAAATTTCAATATTGAATTTAATTATGTTCGGAATGTAGCAAAAATGAACGGTTACAGTAAAACTTTTATTTCAAAAATTTACAATAATGCTGAGAAGGCTTATAAATTATCTAACCAGACCACATTAAAATTAATAAAAGGAAACATTTTTATTTTGTAAAATAACCTTTAATAAACATTAGCCCACGTGGTTTGGTTGGTCATAAATAGGCTGCTCGACTTTTTTCAGATTTTCGTAAAGCAAACAAAAATTTCACGACATATGACGAAATTCCTAAGCAAATGGATTTTAGGCGAAAACTCAAAAATCACCAAATAACTTCACCTTACACAAAAATGTTCCCCATCAATGGGAGAATATGCCATGTAAATTTGAGCGCTATAAAAAAATTGGTTTTTCCACAATCCGCTCGCAAAGTGGACTTTTCATTTCGAGCCTTTGGAACTCGCCCGAATTTGGATTGACACAGCGGGCTTATGTGTTTATGGATTTTCTTCAAATTTGGATGAGATAATCCAACATTATTCCCGAGTAGAAAGGTGTAAGCAAACATCTTCTGACACTTCTGGTAGTCGATTAATAGGCGATTAACTGAGTGCACCTCCGAAACCTTTGGCCGGGACAGCTCGCACTATTCCGTTCCCATAAGAGCCCATGTGAAGTCATCGGCTCCATTCTAGGAGACCTAAATGGGGATAGTTTTCACTCCAACAGCAATGGATACATCAACAATACAATACTTATTCTTGAAAATTTTAGTCGGAATTGCAATTTTTAAGATTTCAAGCTCACATTTGATAACCTCGCCGCATTAACATGCAAATAAAAAATCAAACCAGACGATTCTGAACCCATTATTTTTTCTTCGTTTGCGATGTCTACACGATCGGCGTTTCAGATAATCAGTTGTGACTCTGTACACACGCGTTCTCATTATAATTCGATGCCTCTCAGGTCACCAATCAATTCTTGCTCGTTTTGCTCGTCGTTTCAAGGAGATCGGTTTCTTCGGGAAATCAATAACGCAACATATCGCCGTTCGAATCGGCAACGACAAAACAAATTGACAAGTTTAATTAAGCCGCAAATGGCGTCAACTGTAACCCGATCAGTTAATTAAGAGATCGCGGAATCGCTGCGCGATTGTTCGCTTCGCAGGAGAATAACATGCTGGCCGCTAATTAGAGATAGTTGTTGGTCGTTTTTTTTTTAAATTGCGGCATAATTTCGCGATTAAAGTGTTGTTTTGTGTGTCAGTTGGCATTACCGAGGAGGGGGCCTGCGAAATCGGCAGGGCCCCCCTGGTGGGCATTCAATTAGCCTGTACACAGGGCGAAATTATAAAAATATTATGCTTACAGCAACGTTATTATGGATTTCATTATCATACATGTGCAAGTGCAAAATAAAAAAATATATTTGGAATGTAATTCCAATAGAAACTGCAAGCGGACAAGCTGGTGGACAGAAGAGATACAAAAAGAAGTCAGAACCAAGAAACAACTATGGAAAACATACCTAGAAAACAGAACAACAGAAGACTATGGCACATTCAAAGAACAAAGAAATGGAGTCGAAAGGATAATAAAACAATCAAAGGAAACATCATGTTAAAAATTCGGGGAAAAAACTAGACTATTCTATAAGATTATCAGAAGAAATAAGAAAGACGAAACGATAAAACTACACCAAATAAAGGATGAGAAGGCAAACATACTAATAAAGAAAGAAGAAATCGGAGAAAGATGAAAACAATACTTTGAAGGTTTACCCTTTACTAAGTTTTTACTAAGCCCTTGAAATGAAACACCTGAGGAAAGTATACGGAGTAACAAAACTAGACAGAGTGAGAAATGTGAACATGAGTAGTTATTCTGTGAGAGTTCTGGACCACCCCCAGCAGATATTTCGATTAATTCAATTGACGCTTTTAATTCACGATTTAATCAATCACCGCGAGCAGTAACAATAGGTTGATTGCGGAAATTGCGAGTAATCGAAATCTCTGCTGGGGGTAGTCCAGAACTCTCACAGTATAACTACTGACATCAGAAATGATTCTGATGATATGAAATGATATTCTGTAAGAAAGAAAAATTCATTAAAACGTCAGTTGATGGGTTTCTGAAATAAACGATTCAATTGTTTTGAGGTATAAGAATGTTGCAGTGTATTTTTTTGGGATATTAAGTGTTCGCATTAAAGTTTCGTTGCACTGCAGGTGACCTATGGGTAGAATAAAGACCTCTCGTCTCATCCGAGCGTAATAATTACGCCAGCCAATACGCAGGCAATCGATTTGTAGCGTTTGAAGGGTAAAAATTACCCACCTGAATATTAATTCCCCGTCATTAATCCGGTTTGCGAGGGGCATTACGCCGGCTAATTGTGCGTTCAATCGAGGAGGCGCTGGCCGTTATTAGCGCCGGCAGGGCTTTTCTTACAGTTGCCCCCTGCCCCCGGCCCTCATTACCGGCCGGTATGTAAATACTGCTGCAGGCTCCTGCCGTGGTTCATCAGCAGGCGTACTTCGGGGGCCGCGTTTACGGTAATTGCAGGGTACGTAACTGGAGCAGGAATGCCGAAAAGCCACGCGAACGCCATGCAAATCCCATGAGCGGTTAGGAAATTTTGATCGATTGGAGACACGTCCTGAATGAAAAATTGGGCATTAATCAATTCGCCCGCCTGCAAGAGCACGGACAGTTTATGTAACGCAGTTAAATAATTAGCGCGCAAAATTGCTATTTGCGGTTATTTTTTTAACGTGTAATATATTCGCATGTAAATTGCTTAAAATATTATAAAATAACCCATTTAATAATGAGAAAATATTAAAGCCCCAAGTAACCCAAGTTGGGCTGTGTACTTAAGTACAAGGAGATAAATATTAATTAAAAAACATCTGTACTTCCTTAATTATGTTTAAAAAAATATTTTCTTTATATTTTTATTTGGCAAATATTTTTTTAGCAAAATTAAGGGAGTACAGTTTTTTTTTTTAAATTAAATTGACAAACTTCATATAAGAACTTTAATAAATAGATAAATATTGTTTTATGTACAATAGGTATGTACAAAATATGTTATGCATTTTTCTATATTATGTATGAAGGTGATTAATGCATCATAATAATTGACGACATTTTAGCCTCATTCTTTAAAATTTTCCAATTACGTTTTTATAACTGTCTATAACTGTTTATAACTGTCCAAAATACACTTGCATTTCCTTGAATTCCAGGATTTTGATTAGGAAACAATTTAAAACAATAGAGTAAACCATATTATAGAAAGAACATTGTGCTATTGAAAACATCTTTGTAACTGAATAAACAAAAAAAACTGTAACAAACACGAAAATCTTACATAGAAAAAATTGATACTCCAGAAAATATCCATATTTACGAAAAATCTATGCAAAAAAGAACGAAAGAAAAACTTACGAAGTAACCATGAAACTTTCATGGCTGGATTATTCATTGGATTTTTAAGTTTCGTACAAAACTCGAAATTTTGATAATTTGTACATGTTCACTTGAAAATTGTACGAATACTATCGACGGGATATTTTTTGATTTTTACATTTTCTGAAAGAACAAATATCAAAATTAACCAAAATGAACTGAATAATGACAAAAATTACTGCAACACAAAAATGTTACATAAATATCCTGAAAAATTCCATATTTTCGAAGAAGCTATGCAAAAAAGAAAAAAGAAAAACCTTTAACAAGCCACCATGAAACTTTTATGGCTGGATTTTCATTGGATTCTGTCAGTTTCATACAAAACTCGAAATTTTTCATAATTTGTAGGTATATGTTCATTTGAAAATTGTGCGAAAACTATCGACGGGGTGTTTTCTAATTTTTACATTTTCTGAAATAATTAAAATCAAAATTGCCCACTTAAAATTTGAGAGTACACCACCATGCTTCATTTGTTTAAAACACACATATTTAAATGTTGAATACAATTTTTGCAATTTAGTTATTTTCAAGTTTTCTTGTACATTTTCAAATGCAAATTGTTTACATTTTGATAACTGTACAACATTTACTTGCATTTCCTTGCATTCCAGGATTTATTTATTTATTTATTTATTTATTTATTTAACGGAAAAAAGACTCAATTTTTACATAAATACAATTAATTAATATAAAGTGTACATACCACTACCACTAGAACGCTAAAATAACTTAAATAACAATTTAATAAATTTAGATTAGGAAAACATTTCAAACAATATCACAGATTATAGAAAAACAAAATGTTGCTATTGAAAACATCCTGGTAACTTAATAATGACAAAAATTACTGCAACACGAAAATCTTATAGTCAAATCCTAAAAATTTCTATATTTTCGAAAAAGCCATGCAAAAAAATGAAAGAAAAACTTTTACGAAGCCGCCAAGAAACTTTCATGGCTTGATTTTTCATTGGATTTTTTCAGTTTCATACAAAACTCCAAATTTTTCATAATTTGTAGATATATGTTCATTTGAAAATTGTACGAAAACTGTCGACAGGGTATTTTCTAATTTTTACATTTTCTGAAATAATTAATATCAAAATTGTGCACTTAAAATTTGAGAGTACACCACCATGCTTCATTTGTTTAAAAAACACATATTTAAATGTTGAACACAATTCTTGCAATTTAGTTATTTTCAAGTTTTCTTGTACATTTTCATTTTTATAACTGTAGAAAATTCACTTGCATTTACTTGCATTCCAGGATTTAGATTAGGAAAACATTTAAAACAACATCACAGATTATAGAAAAACAAAATGTTGCAATTGAAAACATCCTGGTAACTTAATAATGACAAAAATTACTGCAACACGAAAATCTTATAGTCAAATCCTAAAAATTTCTATATTTTCGAAAAAGCCATGCAAAAAAAATGAAAGAAAAACTTTTACGAAGCCACCATGACACTTTCTTGGCTGGATTTTTCATTGGATTTTTTTAGTTTCATACAAAACTCGAAATGTTCATAATTTTCATGTTTGTTTGTATTTTGTACGAACACTTTCGACGGGGTAATTTCTGATTTTTACATTTTCTGAAAGAACACATCAAAATTGACCCACTTAAAAGTTGAGAGTACACCATGCTTCATTTGTTTAAAAACCACATTTTTAAATTTGAACACAATTTTCGCAATTTAGTTATTTTCAAGTTTTCTTGTACATTTTCATTGCAAATTGTTTTAATTTTTATAACTATACAATGCAGGAATTTTCGTTGAAATATTTTAATAGAATTTAGTATAATTAGAATTGAAAATTTAATAGAATTGTCGTAGTAAGAGCAAACAAAATTCAATGGCAAACTCTGTTTATGCTACTCTTACCATTAGCCAACCATTACTGTGCTTTAAAAAAATAACGTTTGTATTATAACTGAAAAACTGTGGTCTTTTTTCAAAAAACAAAAGCATATTTTGCATAGGCTCTTAAAACGACAACTGTTTCCTCATTTAAGCGTATCTCTATGTCTTATGGTTAGGTTAGGCGAAATCCCAATGCTCAAAATTAAATAAAAACTCACCCTGTATATAAAAATAATAATAATAATATGTAATAACTTAATTCGTATAAATTTTTCCATTGTCCATTATTCCAGATTTTCCGGTTCTTTGTTTTAAGAGGCTAATATAAGAGTTTCTCCAGTTTTTCTGATTTTCCAGTAATTCACTTTTTTTTAGCGGCTAATATAAGAAATTCACCAGTTTTTTAAATATTTACCCAATTATAATAATATTTGTTCAATTTGTCTTCAAAATTTCTTACATAATTTTCTTCGTTTATTGCTGTATCTCCGTAACTGAATAACTGTGGTCTTTTTTCAAAAAACAAAAGCAAATCTTACATAAGATCTTAAATCGAAGATTTTCCGGTTCATTGTTTTAAGAGGCTAATATAAGAGTTTCTTCAGTTTTTCTGATTTTCCAGTAGTTCACTTTTTTTTAACGGCTAATATAAGAAATTCACCAGTTTTTCTAATATTTACCCAATTATCATAATATTTGTTTAATTTGTCTTCAAAATTTCTTACTTAATTTTCTTCGTTTATTGCTGTATCTCCATAACTGAATAACTGTGGTCTTTTTTCAAAAAACAAAAGCAAATCTTACATAAGATCTTAAAACGAAGATTTTCCGGTTCATTGTTTTAAGAGGCTAATATAAGAGTTTCTTCAGTTTTTCCGATTTTCCAGTAGTTTACTTTTTTTTAACGGCTAATATAAGAAATTCACCAGTTTTTCTAATATTTACCCAATTATCATTATATTTGTTTAATTTGTCTTCAAAATTTCTTACTTAATTTTCTTCGTTTATTACTCTATCTCCATAACTGAATAACTGTGGTCTTTTTTTAAAAAACAAAAGCAAATCTTACATAAGATCTTAAAACGAAGATTTTCCGGTTCATTGTTTTAAGAGGCTAATATAAGAGTTTCTTCAGTTTTTCCGATTTTCCAGTAGTTCACTTTTTTTTAACGGCTAATATAAGAAATTCACCAGTTTTTCTAATATTTACCCAATTATCATTATATTTGTTTAATTTGTCTTCAAAATTTCTTACTTAATTTTTTTCGTTAATTGCTCTCTCTCCATAACTGAATAACAGTGGTCTCTTTTCAAAAAAACAAAAGCATATCTTACATAAGCTCTTAAAACGACGACTCTTTACTAATTTAGGCGTATAGGCTTTACTAATTAAAAACTCACCCTGTATATAAAAAATATAATAATATATAATAACTTAATTTGTATCAATTTTTCCATTTTCTATTTTTTCAGATTTTCCAGATGAAACCAAAATTGTTTCATCTGGAAAATTGTTTCATCTGGAAAATGGTTTCATCTGGAAAATTGTTTCATCTGGAATTTGTTCACAGGATTTTACTTTACTTGTTTTAGCAAGATATTTGAACTTTTTTTTTAAATATTACAAGAAAAAAAGTTCTACTGTAAAAAACGTCAAAATATATGATAAACATAGTACAGTAAAATCTATGCAAAACTTGCAAATAAGTTTAATTGTATGAATTTATAATGAATTAAGTTGAAATATTACAAGAATATAAATTGCTACTGTAGAAAAAGTTTTTGTATCTGACAAAAAAAGTATAATAAAATCTGAGTTTGCAAACAAATTGCAAATAAATTTTATTTTTTAATTTAGAACGAATTAAGATGAAATATTACAATGTTGCTACTCTAAAAAAGTGCAAATATCTTCTACTTTCTCAATATAAGTACGGAGAGGGTCATAATTTCACATTTTCAAATTCGAAAAGTTGAAAATATAATATGATTTGTTGCGTGCTATCAATGTGGAATTTTCATAAATCAATATTCCGAATCGACTCATTAATAAATACATAATTACATACTTTGGAACAACTATTTTTTAGGAGCATAACTATCAATTATCTGGCTTTTAAAATGCGAAAGCAGTTTTCAAAAATATTTACGCGAAAAAAAATTACACGCCGTTAAGTAACACAGTGCCGAAGACCCTATGCCTATATTCCTACTGTAAAAAAAGTGCAAATATCTAGGTCTGTAAAATTTGCAAATATTTGTTTTGGTAAATGTTTACTTGCTCAATATAAATATGGAGAAAGTCATGATTTCACATTTTCAAATTCGAAAAGTTAAAGGTATATGATTTTTGCGAGCTATCAATGTGGAATTTTCATAAATCAATATTCCGAATTGACTCATTAATAAATACATAATTACATACTTTGGAACAACTATTTTTTAGGAGCATAATTATCAATTATCTCGCTTTCAAATTGCAAAAGCAGTTTAAAAAAATTTTGATCCGATAAAAAATTACACGCCGTTTTGTAACACGGCGCTGGAGACCCTATGCCCCTATTGCTGCGTCAAGCGACGAACCCAAACTCTGATTGTACATTTCTTCATAAATTGTGTAGTCGCGGCAATTTTGGATGACCTGTTCATAATTTCAATCCTTATATACATTTCTTCTTCTTAACGTGTTGCGTTCGCTATGGAACTATGGATGAATGCTATAAATTGTGTAATCACGGCAATTTTGGATGACCTATTCATAACTTCAATCCTTAAACTTTCCCAGTTATGTTCCAATATCTTTTCAATATTCTTAAATATTTGTTTGCATCAGAGGGTTAGGTCTATGAGAGAATTAGAAAAATATATTTAAAAAAATGTTGCTACTGAAAAAAAAAACACAACTCATAATAAATTCAGAATAAAACACTACTATGTTTTAACCACACAATTTATTGTTACATATATATATATATATATATATACATATAAGACTACATATATACACATATAAACCGTAAACCACGACTCGAGTTTCAACCTGTGATGGCCATTATCAAGTGGCCAAGTGGCCAACAACTCATAAGTTTCGTTTGATTTTTCAAAGAACGCATCAAGTCTATTGACTAATGATTGTAAATATTATAGCAAACACAAGAGGTTTTGGTATCGGGTATGGCACATGAAGAAAAATATGAGATTATGAAAAATATGGATTAAATAAAAAAATATTGTGAATTTGTTTCAACTGCAATCATAAATTCGTATTCAAACAGTTATTTGCGCATAAAATTAAGCCACTGATTTAATGTATCTGGGCATTTATGCGCCTGTCATGTAAGTTTATGGCCTGTTTTATAATTAGTTATCAATCGTACGCAATAAATATTGTTATTAATGGAAAAACAGATATTTCCCATTATTGCCTCGTCTTATTCTTGCAGACTCGTAAGTGTATGCCAGCAATTGCGTTTCCTGGCTTAAACGACGAAGAGGCACGAAACTCTGGCAACGAAAAAAGGAAAACTTATTTACTTAAAACGGAGCGATAAAACTTTAACGAGCCGTAATAACATTTATCCGAACGCATTACGCATCCAATTTACGTCCCACCGCAAGAGGCTCTCATCTTCTCGCGCTCATTAATTATTAATTGCCGGGTTCTTACACGCGAGTAAGACACGGACACCAGTGGGAAAAGCGCGTGAAAAGTGATCCGATTTGGGCGAAAGGTGGATGCTTGGCCCACACACGTGGCGCTTTATTAATTATGCGGACGCCACGAATTTTTAATTAGGGCACGGACCGATAAATTTCCACGGACACGACGTTTATACGCGCGCATTAAAAATACACATCCCGACTTTGTATGCAGCAATTGGAAACCAACAAGTGATAAGTTTTATCGGGCGCCGAAAGAGTTTTTGCCTACCTCTTAATGACACATTATCTCCCCTGCCACGTTATCTTTATTCATTTATTACTGCTCGATTATAATAATCGCCGCTGCTAATTTATGGCAGGCCGAATCATTAATTTTTATGATTGTTAATTAAGCTAATGGAGAAATATTACTTAATTAAATAGTTGTTATTAAAAGTTGCGTACGCGTCGTAACCGCACGGGAGAAATCCTTTAATTAAGCCTTTAATTGCGAAGCGTGATAAAATTTGTGATTTTTGTGGGCGCCGATCGAATGCCAGGCGGGAGGTTCGATTGCAGCGGAGATTTATATAAATTAAATTTAGATTACGAATCGCGCGCTTTAATTCGATTCCGACTGGTTTATAATTTGTGCTAATATTTTTTAATTCAATATATAGAATTGCTTTTATACGCTGAGCCGTTTCTGAGAATATGCCGTGGGCACAAAAAAAACGAAACAATAACACGATGCACCTCAGCAGATTAATTAAATTAATAAAATAAAATAAGCGGCATAAACATATAATATATTAATATATTATTTGTAATAGTGGGGCAGCAAAAGATTTTCATAATGTTCGATACTTTTTTTTTCAACTAGCTGAAAATTGCATGTATGTAATGATAATTAAGGTAAATCAAACACTTGGTTGAAGTTTCACTATATTATTCACGTGGTAATATACTGAAACTTCAACCAAGTGTTTGATGTACCTTGAATTTATGTAATTACAATTTCTATTTTTAATATTTTTATTGAAATTTTCACATTTTTAATTACTTAACTGAATAATACATAATAAACTTAATTACAATTTCTGTTTTTAATATTTTTATTGAAATTTTCACATTTTTTATTACTTTACTGAACCCAATACTTCTATTTATATATTAGTTTTTTTTCCCAAATTATTTAAAAATTAAACAAAAATTAAAATTATTTTGGATTATTCAATTATTTTCACAAATTTTGAGAACACACAGTTTGCTACTTAGGTGGTGTCAAACTTAAAACCACTCTTAAAACAATAGATAAAGCAACACTTAAAACAACGCATAAAACAATACTTAAAATCACGTAAATATTCTCACTAAAAAATAAAATATCTCCGGAATTATTCATTGCATATAAATTAAATTTTACCCATTTAATACTGGTTTATCACACAATAGTAATAATAACTTTCATCCATATTGATGGGGTGGTTTTCGAGATATACTACCCTGTAAATTTTTAATATTAATATTAATATTATAATACAAGGCGGAAAGACCACATAGGTCGAAGCCTAATTAAGATTGTCTACTACTACTACTATTATAATACTATCGATTACCACAAATGTATTTGACTGCATTTTTCTTTCACTTACAAATTATTATTCTTATAAATTAGTATTCTATTATACACCTGAACGTATTCTACACCCAATATTGATTAATTCGGACTTATTATTACCACAATAAATAACGCTTTCCGAATACTCTGGCGCACTCCAAGGCTGGAAAATTAATTCGTTTCTCGGCATAAGAAAAAACTCCATCGTCTGCATACCAGCCCTCACCAAAAGCAATCACTCCCAACCCCCTGATCTTCATCTACGAAGAGCTGCCGCTCTATTTGTGTATGCAAATAACTGCCCGATGAACAGTAGCCTCTTCCCACAGACTGCCGGAATGTTTACGTACACAATTATTTCGGGGCGCCTATTTGCATACCTAATGTTATTAATATTTTTAATAACCGGACGGCATGCATAATTCATTATTTACATGCGCGGCTCGTTTTTCACCGTAAATCAATCGCCCGGTTTGTGTAAATATAACGAAAATCGAGATACAAGAGGAGATTTAATTTATTTGTTGACTGTTGTCAAATTGTTGCTGTTAATAAAACCGTGCAGACGTTTCGCATACATAACAAGAAGACCCCTAAAACTTGCAGATATTTTGCATACATTACACGAAGACCCCTAAAACTTGCAGAGCTGTTCATGACAACATTTTCAATTGAAAAGTCAAGAAAAATTATCCTACTGACAATTTTTCTGATTTTCTTAAGGAAGATATATCTAAGTTTAAAAACATGAAATCCGGATTTTAAAATTTTTAGAGTTCCAAAAATGGTATATTTTTCACAGTTATATTTTTTATATAGATATATTTTGAGTGTTGTATGAAACTATAAAACAAATTAAAATTCGGGTTTCATGTTTTTAAACTTAGATATTTCTTTCTTAACAAAATCGGAAAAACTGTCAGTTGGATGATTTTTCTAGACGTTTCAATTGAAAATTTTGTAATGAATAGCTCTGCAAGTTTTATGGGTCTTCATGTAATGTATGCAAAATGTTTGCACAGTGTTATTTCGATTATTATTTTTTGTATTACTTTAATCATAATAATAGCAGCATCAATTTTATCCAAAAAAACTTTCGTAGATCGAGAAAAAAGAAAACCGTTTGAATGTGGATTTGACCCTAGAAGTTCGAAATATATCTATAAAAGATATAGTTGTGAAAAATATACAATTTTTGGAAGTTTCGAGTTTTGTATGAAACTGTAAAAATTTTAAAATATAAGTATACAATATAAATATATATAATTTCGGAATTCATGTTTTTAAACTTTGATATTTCTTCCTTAAGAAAATCGGAAAAACTGTCAGTTGGATAATTTTTCTAGACTTTTCAATTGAAAATTTTGTCATGAACAACTCTGCAGGTTTTAGGGGACTTCGTGTAATGTATGCAAAATGTTTGCACAGTGTTATTTCGATTATTATTTTTTGTATTACTTTAATCATAATAATAGCTGCATCAATTTTATCCAAAAAAACTTTTATAGATTAAGAAAAAAGAAGACCATTTGAATGTTCATTTAACCCTAAGAGTTCAAAATATATCTACATATATAAAAATATAACTGTGAAAAATATACCATTTTTGGAAATCTAAAAATTTTTAAATCCGGATTTCATGTTTTTAATTATAGATATATTTCGATCTTTAAGGGTCAAATCCACATTCAAATGGTCTTCTTTTTTCTTGATCTATGAAAGTTTATTTTTTGGATAAAATTGATGCAGATTTTACTTTGATTGAAGTATTACAAAAAATAATAATCGAAATAACACTGTGCAAACATTTTGCATACATTACACGAAGACCCCTAAAACTTGCAGAACTATGCATTAAAAAATTTCAATTGAAACGTCTAGAAGAATTATCCAACTGACAGTTTTTCTGATTTTCTTAAGGACAAAATATCTAAGTTTAAAAACATGAACCCGAATTTTAAAATTTTTACAGTTTCATACAAAACTCGAAACTTCCAAAATTTGTATAATTTTCACAACTATATCTATATTTCGAACATTTAGGGCCAAATCCACATTCAAATGGTGTTCTTTTTTCTCTATCTATGAAAGTTTTTTTGGATAAAATTGATGCAGCTATTATTATGATTAAAGTATTACAAAAAATAATAATCGAAATAACACTGTGCAAACATTTTGCATACATTACACGAAGACCCCTAAAACTTGCAGACCAAAATTTCAATTGAAAGTCTAGAAAAATTATCAAACTGACAGTTTTTCCGATTTTCTTAAGGAAGAAATATCCAAGTTTAAAAACATAAATCGGAATTTTAAATTTTTTACAGTTTCATACTAAACTCAAAACTTCAATTTTTTTAAATATTTTTCAGAACTATATCTTTTATAGATATATTTCGAACTTTTAGGGTCAAATCCACATTCAAATGGTCTTCCTTTTTCTCGATCTATGAAAGTTTACTTGGATATAATTGCTGCAGCTATTATTATGATTAAAGTAATAAAAAAAAAAATATCGAAATAACATTGTGCAAACATTTTGCATACATTACACGAAGACCCCTAAAACTTGCAGAGCTGTTTGTGACAAAATTTTCAATTGAAAGGTCTAGAAAAATTAACCAACTGACAGTTTTTCAGATTTTCTTAAGGAAGAAATATCAAAGTTTAAAAACATGAATTCCGAAATTATATATATTTATATTGTATACTTATATTTTAAAAATTTTACAGTTTCATACAAAACTCAAAACTTCTAATTTGTATATTTTTCACAACTATATATTTTATATAGATATATTTCGAACTTTTAGGATCAAATCCACATTCAAATGATTTTGTTTTTTCTCGATCTACGAAAGTTTTTTGGATAAAATTGATGCAACTGTTATTATGATTACAGTAATACAAAAAATAATAATCGAAATAACACTGTGCAAACATTATGCATACATTACACGAAGACCCCTAAAACTTGCTGAGCTGTTCATGACAAAATTTTCAATTGAAAAGTCTAGAAAAACTATCCTACTGACAGTTTTTCCGATTTTCTTAAGGAAGAAATATCAAAGTTTAAAAACATGATATCCGAATTTAAATTTTTTTACAGTTTCATACAAAACTCGAAACTTCAAAAATTTGTATATTTTTCACAACTATATCTTTTATATAGATATATTTCGAACTTTTAGGGTCAAATCCACATTCAAATGGTCTGCTTTTTTCTCTATCTATGAAAGTTTTGTTTGGATAAAATTGATGCAGCTCTTATTATGATTAAAGTATAAAAAAACATAATCGAAATAACACTGTGCAAACATTTTGTATTTATTACACGAAGACCCCTAAAACTTGCAGAGCTGTTCATGGCAAAAATTTTCAATTGAAAAGTCAAGAAAAATTATCCTACTGACAGTTTTTCCGATTTTCTTAAGAAAGAAATATCAAAGTTTTAAAACATGAATTCCGAAATTATATATATTTATATTTTATACTTATATTTAAAAAAAAAATACAGTTTCTTACAAAACTCGAAACTTCCAAAATTTGTATATTTTTCACAACTATATCTTTTATAGATATATTTCGAACTTCTATAGTGAAATCCACATTCAAATGATCTCCTTTTTTCTCTATCTATGAAAGTTTTTTTGGATAAAATTGATGCAGCTATTATTATGATAAAAGTAATACAAAAAATAATAATCTAAATAACACTGTGCAAACATTTTGCATACATTACACGAAGACCCCTAAAACTTGAGCTGTTCATGACAAAATTTTCAATTGAAAAGTCTAGAAAAATTATCCTACTGACAGTTTTTCCGATTTTCTTAAGGAAGAAATATCAAAATTTAAAAACATAAATTCCGAAATTATACATATTTATATTTTATACTTATATTTTAAAATTTTTAGTTTCATACAAAACTCAAAACTTCCAAAATTTGTATATTTTTCAGAACTATATCTTTTACAGATATATTTAGAACTTTTAGGGTCAAATTCACATTCAAATGGTCTTCTTTTTTCTCTATCTATGAAAGTTTTTATGGATAAAATTGATGCAGCTATTATTATGTTTTAAGATATAAAAAAAGTAATAATCGAAATAACACTGTGCAAACATTTTGCATCATTACACGAAGACCCCTAAAACTTGCAGAGCTGTTCATGACAAAATTTTCAATTGAAGAGTCTAGAAAAAATATCCAACTGACAGTTTTTCCGATTTTCTTAAGGAAGAAATATCAAAGTTTAAATATATAAATTCCGAAATTATATATATTTATATTGTATACTTATATTTTAGAATTTTTACAGTTTCATACAAAACTCAAAACTTCTAATTTGTATATTTTTCACAACTATATATTTTATATAGATATATTTCGAACTTTTAGGGTCAAATCCACATTCAAATGGTTTTCTTTTTTCTCGATCTATGAAAGTTTTTTTGGATAAAATTGATGCAGCTATTATTATGATTAAAGTAATACAAAAAATAATATCGAAATAACACTGTGCAAACATTTTGCATCCATTACACGAAGACCCCTAAAACTTGCAGAGCTATTCATGACAAAATTTTCAATTGAAAAGTCTAGAAAAATTATCCTACTGACAGTTTTTCCGATTTTCTTAAGGAAGAAATATCTAACTTTAAAAACATGAAACCCGAATTTTAATATTTTTACAGTTTCATACAAAACTCGAAACTTCCAAAATTTGTATAGTTTTCACAACTATATCTCGAACTTTTAGGGCCAAATCCACATTCAAACGGTCTTTCTTCACATTCTTTTCTCGATCTATGAAAGTTTATTTGGATAAAATTGATTCAGCTATTATTATGATTAACGTAATAAAAACATAATCGAAATGTAAAGTATTATTATAAATGCAAAATTTAAATCAGATAGTGAAACCTCCACAATTAAATACTTCCTTAAAAAGATTACTGAAAATACAAGAATCTTATGACGATAAGTTTATTTTTCATAAAATTTTGACAAGCAACGTTTAATACTGCATCAATTATTTTAGAATTTTTTTCGATTTTCGAAAGTTTTAATAAATATTAATATAAATTAACAGTCCTGTTTGTATATTTTCTATTTTTTATTTTATTCACAGAATAAGTCTCTAAAAATATGTACACATAATGCACGTTATAGTGCACAAAGAACTGAAGCAACTTAATAATTATTTGTACTAATATCTACTTCTTCCTGCATTTCGTAAACAGAAGCTCTATACACCAAGGTATTCCACACAGCAGATATGCAGCTGTCAATAGATGCACCACCATTTTGTCACTTCCGGTAGCTTGCCTTACATAACCTGCAATCAAAATCAAAATTTATTGTAGAAATTGCTATCAAAATAACATCAGAAGAGTCAGAAGAAACTGTAAAATAAATTGATTAAACAGAAATATAAGGAAATAAAAATAATCTCTGTAAACCATTCAGTATCAATGATATCAATACTAATGTTTTGATATCATTGCTAATGATTTTCGCAACATTCTCTTTGTAATCAATTAATTATTATCAATAATATCTATACTCATCTAATGCGAATTGATATAATTTATAATGATTTTCTCAACAAACTTTCCATAATCAATTAATTATAATTGATATCAATACTTATCCCCTAAGTTTTGATATCATTGATAATGATTTTCGCAACATTCCCTCTGTAATCAATTAATTATTATCAATAATATCAATACTCATCTCATGAGAATTGATATAATTGATAATGATTATCTCAACAACCCTTCCATAATCAATTAATTATAAATGATATCAATACTTATGTTGTGAGTATTGATATCATCGATAATGATAATCTTAATACCAATGAGCATCAGTCGGTGTAATATTTAAATTTGAATGGTTTGAAAAATAATCAATTAATTATCACTGATATCAATACTCATCTCATGAGTTTTGATATCATTGATCAATGATTTTTCCGCAACATTCCCTTTGTAATCAATTAATTATTATCAATACCCATTTCATGGGAATTGATATAATTGATAATGATTATCTTAACAACCCTTCCATAATCAATTAATTAGATATTATATCAATACTTGATAATGATTAATTCAACACCAATGCGCAACATTCGGTGTAACATTTAAGTTTGAATCAAATCAAATAAAATCCAAAAGAATGAAGAATTTTGAAAAATCGACAAAAATCTGTGAAACAAATATCTCAATACCACTAAGAATGAATAGGTGTAACATATAAGTTTGATTGGTTTGAAGAATCGACCAAAATCTGTGGAACAAAGTACAAACACATCTTCTTTATGGCTCCTATTTCTTACCTATTAGAGGTGCGAAGATGGCGAAAACCACCCCTGAGGTTACCATGTAAAGGGTGAAGGCAGTACTGAACCTTTGCCCATATTGCTCTGCTACCACCAGAGGCAAGGGAGTCTGGATCAAGCACCTCAAGAAACCAAGGGCTGCACAGGTGCATGCCACCCAGATCAAGGAGTCATTCATGATGAAAGCTAAAAAAGCAAAAACGTTTTATAATTTCAATATTTCACATAGACTATTTATTTTTGGACTACAAATCTTATGCAACCTTATGGCTTAATTATTAAAATTTTGAATTCGAAATTCGAATTTATTTCGACAAAAAAAAATCAGAAAAACAATAGTTGATAATTGTAAATTCCTAAAAATTGATTGATAATTTCTTTAATTCGATAAAGAAGTTTGCAACTCTCATAAAACCTCTAGAAACTTTTGTTAAATTTCAAACATTTTTGGAATATTTGTACAAGATTCAGAGACATTGAAATTATTTACTTTGAGTTTTTTCAGAAAATGACACACTCGATCAAAGAAATATAGAATATTCTATAAAATTTGTAGGAAATTCCATTCAATTCTATTTAAGGAAAATGCGCCAAAACACAAAAGAACCGACATTATTTCAATAATTTCAATATTTCAATAAAATGTACACTTTATAAATCATCACTATTGAAATCCTGAAAAATATTTTAATTTGATAGAATTTTTTACAAATTTTGGGAATTTTTCTTCCAATTTTATAGAATTTTGCGGAATTTCCTACAAATTTAGAATTTTCTTATTTTAATCAATTGATGCCATTTCCTGAAAACTCTCAAAGTAAATAATTTAAATTTTTCTGAATCTCATAGAAATATACTCCAAAAATGTTTGGAATTTAATGAAATTTTAACATTGTACACGATTTTTTTCCAATGTATTCTAAAAATGTGTTTAAGCTTTAAAAGCTCTATCTGTTTCTATTCCTAAAAATTTTACACAAATATCAATCTTAAAGACAGATTTTAAGAAATTTAAAGACAATTATAAATTCTATGATATTTACAGAAAATGATATCAACTTTCCATATTTTTTTTTTTTATTCTCCATATGATATAAATTTTGGGAAAATTATGGGATTGCCCAATATGCCTAATATTGCCCAAAATTTTCAAAATGCAATCATATTTCGTACAATTACTTTCTTTCACTTTTGGCTTACCTGTTCTGAAGAAGGCTGACAAAAGGCTTCCAACCAGGAAGAGGTACCTATTCCTCAGGGGGAATATGGCACTCATTACCGAGAGAAGAATCCTGCACACCAAATCTGAGCCGAAATAAATGGTTAGAACCAGAGTTATCTCCGAATGCCCAAAATTGTTATTCTTGAGTATCATCGGCAGCAGAGACAAGAAATTCAGATCGGCAGTCAGCGAAAGAGATAAGCCACAGGCAATGTTGACGAAGACTGGCTGCTTGAACAGCTCAAGGTCCATTGAGTCGTATATTACCTTGCTACAAAGAAAAGATAATAGAAATTTTTACTTTAATACAGAGTAATGTACAGAGAAAACATGATGATATTTTTACTTTACAACGAACAAACAGAGTAAAAACATCATAATATTATTACTTTACTACCAAGAAAACGTAGATAGATTTCTTGAATCTTTCAAGGCTTTATTAAAATGTTCTGTTTTTAGAAAATACATAAAAACTGCAAAAAATATATCAAAATTTGAGAATATTTTATGAAATTTAAAAAAAAATGTTAATATTTTATCCATGTTACCAGATATTTTTGATAATTATTTGTTATTTGTTATTTTTAGTACTTACTGGTATTTTATAGTATGTAAATATGTAATATCAGTTGTTTTGAAAAACTTACACAACACAAAAAGTCAAATATCATCTTCAAACATATAATTTAATTTACAAAAATCCCTGATGATGGTTGAATTTTAAACCGAAACTAGACGGGAAAAATAAATACATAAATGCTGTAAAATACTAGTAAGTACTGAAAATAACCAATAACAAATAATAATAAAATAAAATTGTTAATTATTTTTATGTTTTAGTGAAGTAAAAAAAATCATTTTTTTTCTTTTTGTCATTCTCGAACTCAATGTTTTTTATTTCTCTTAACGACAAAAGATTTTTTTGAATTTTGGTATAATTTTCTGTATATTTTACCGAATTTATAAAGTTCTTAAAATTGTCTCTAAGTTTGATCACTTTTTTGTATTCTTGGAATTTTCAGGAAACAGAAAATTTTAATGAAGCTTATAATTATTAAAATTTTCTGTCAAAGAAGTCATGTTTTTTCTTTTTGTCATTCTCGAACTCAATTTTTTTTTTCTCTTAACGACAATAGATTTTTTGGAATTTTGGTATAATTTTCTGTATATTTTACCGAAGTTCTTAAAATTGTCTAGAAGTTTGATCACTTTTTTTGTATTCTTGGAATTTTCATCAAACAGAAAATTTTAATGAAGCCTATAATTATTAAAATTATCTGTCACCAGAAAATTCAAAAAATTACAAAAAATAATGATCAAACTTATAGGCAATTTTATCATTTTTTTTTACTTTACCAACAAAATGTCATGTATTCTAATACATGACATTTTTTATACTTTGCTACAAAAAAAACTTAAAAATTTTGGCAAAATAGTTGCTGATACTAATAATCATCAAACTCACAAAAATCCTCGTTTCTCGTTGCCTTCTTCAGTTCCCACAATATTCATGTTATTGACTGACACAGCCATGCTACCAATGCTGATGACTGAAGACTTCCTGGGCTTGTCCAGGATGTTGTGCAGATGTCCTTGCATGGCCTGATGGCCAGGAGTAGCCTTTCCTCCAATTAAGGGTCGCTCACTCTCTTCTGCAACTTTTAATCGAAAAAATGAGATGTGAAATTTTTCATTTTGAAAATTGTTATGCATAAATGGATAGCATTTAATTGAAAAAATGAGACGTACAAAATTTGGTTTTAAAAATTGTAATGCATAATTGGATGAGATATGAAAAAGATATGAAAATTTATAAGTAATCCATTTCTTCGTATTTGAATTCTTTGAATTTGAATTTAGATTCTTTAAAATTCAAAATTGGATAAGTTAGGATAAGTAATAAGTAATTCAAGTAATTGAATAAGTTAATTAAAAAATGAGATGTCAAATATTGATTTTGAAAGTTATTATGTATAAATGGATAAGAATCCAATTCTTCAAATTTGAATTCCTTGAAATTGATGATTCTTTAAATCTCGATCCTTCAAATTCTAAAATTGGATAAGTAAGGATAAGTAATGAGCAAGTAAACTAATTATATAAGTTAACTAAAAAGTAAGATGTCAAATATTGATTTTGAAAAATGTTATGCATAAATGGATCAAATTTAATTGAAAAAATGACATGTACAAAATTTTGTTTTAAAAATTGTGATGCATAATTGGATCAGTAATCCAATTCCTCAAATTTGTATTTAAATTTGGATTCTGGTATACTGGTATACTGAACACAAATCTAATATTAAATATTAAAAAAATCTACAACAGAGACCTAACCTCGCCTAGCTTAACCTAACCTTACCTAACCTTGTTCTGACTTTCTCACTTATTTAATACTGAAACTCTGTCAAATTTTCATGAGAATTACCTTCAGGTATACTGAACACAAATCTAATATTAAATATTAAAAAAATCTGCAACAGAGACCTAACCTCGCCTAGCTTAACCTAACCTTACCTAACCTCGTTCTGACTTTCTCACTTATTTAATACTGAAACTCTGTCAAATTTTCAGCAGAATTACCTTCAGGTATACTGAACACAAATCTAATATTAAATATTAAAAAAATCTGCAACAGAGACCTAACCTCGCCTAGCTTAACCTAACCTTACCTAACCTCGTTCTGACTTTCTCACTTATTTAATACTGAAACTCTGTCAAATTTTCAGCAGAATTACCTTCAGGTATACTGAACACAAATCTAATATTAAATATTAAAAAAATCTGCAACAGAGACCTAACCTCGCCTAGCTTAACCTAACCTTACCTAACCTCGTTCTGACTTTCTCACTTATTTAATACTGAAACTCTGTCAAATTTTCAGCAGAATTACCTTCAGGTATACTGAACACAAATCTAATATTAAATATTAAAAAAATCTGCAACAGAGACCTAACCTCGCCTAGCTTAACCTAACCTTACCTAACCTCGTTCTGACTTTCTCACTTATTTAATACTGAAACTCTGTCAAATTTTCAGCAGAATTACCTTCAGGTATACTGAACACAAATCTAATATTAAATATTAAAAAAATCTGCAACAGAGACCTAACCTCGCCTAGCTTAACCTAACCTTACCTAACCTCGTTCTGACTTTCTCACTTATTTAATACTGAAACTCTGTCAAATTTTCAGCAGAATTACCTTAAGGTATACTGAACACAAATCTAATATTAAATATTAAACAAATCTGCAACAGAGACCTAACCTCGCCCAGCTCAACCTAACCTTACCTAACCTCGTTCTGACTTTCTCACTTATTTAATACTGAAACTCTGTCAAATTTTCAGCAGAATTACCTTCAGGTATACTGAACACAAATCTAATATTAAATATTAAAAAAATCTGCAACAGAGACCTAACCTCGCCTAGCTTAACCTAACCTTACCTAACCTCGTTCTGACTTTCTCACTTATTTAATACTGAAACTCTGTCAAATTTTCAGCAGAATTACCTTCAGGTATAGTGAACACAAATCTAATATTAAATATTAAAAAAATCTGCAACAGAGACCTAACCTCGCCTAGCTTAACCTAACCTTACCTAACCTCGTTCTGACTTTCTCACTTATTTAATACTGAAACTCTGTCAAATTTTCAGCAGAATTACCTTCAGGTATACTGAACACAAATCTAATATTAAATATTAAAAAAATCTGCAACAGAGACCTAACCTCGCCTAGCTTAACCTAACCTTACCTAACCTCGTTCTGACTTTCTCACTTATTTAATACTGAAACTCTGTCAAATTTTCAGCAGAATTACCTTCAGGTATACTGAACACAAATCTAATATTAAATATTAAAAAAATCTGCAACTGAGACCTAACCTCGCCTAGCTTAACCTAACCTTACCTAACCTCGTTCTGACTTTCTCACTTATTTAATACTGAAACTCTGTCAAATTTTCAGCAGAATTGCCTTCAGGTATACTGAACACAAATCTAATATTAAATATTAAAAAAATCTGTAATAGAGACCTAACCTCGCCTAGCTTAACCTAACCTTAAATAACCTCGTTCTGACTTTCTCACTTATTTAATACTGAAACTCTGTCAAATTTTCAGCAGAATTACCTTCAGGTATACTGAACACAAATCTAATATTAAATATTAAACAAATCTGCAACAGAGACCTAACCTCGCCTAGCTCAACCTAACCTTACCTAACCTCGTTCTGACTTTCTCACTTATTTAATACTGAAACTCTGTCAAATTTTCAGCAGAATTACCTTCAGGTATACTGAACACAAATCTAATATTAAATATTAAAAAAATCTGCAACAGAGACCTAACCTCGCCTAGCTTAACCTAACCTTACCTAACCTCGTTCTGACTTTCTCACTTATTTAATACTGAAACTCTGTCAAATTTTCAGCAGAATTACCTTCAGGTATAGTGAACACAAATCTAATATTAAATATTAAAAAAATCTGCAACAGAGACCTAACCTCGCCTAGCTTAACCTAACCTTACCTAACCTCGTTCTGACTTTCTCACTTATTTAATACTGAAACTCTGTCAAATTTTCAGCAGAATTACCTTCAGGTATACTGAACACAAATCTAATATTAAATATTAAAAAAATCTGCAACAGAGACCTAACCTCGCCTAGCTTAACCTAACCTTACCTAACCTCGTTCTGACTTTCTCACTTATTTAATACTGAAACTCTGTCAAATTTTCAGCAGAATTACCTTCAGGTATACTGAACACAAATCTAATATTAAATATTAAAAAAATCTGCAACAGAGACCTAACCTCGCCTAGCTTAACCTAACCTTACCTAACCTCGTTCTGACTTTCTCACTTATTTAATACTGAAACTCTGTCAAATTTTCAGCAGAATTACCTTCAGGTATACTGAACACAAATCTAATATTAAATATTAAAAAAATCTGCAACAGAGACCTAACCTCGCCTAGCTTAACCTAACCTTACCTAACCTCGTTCTGACTTTCTCACTTATTTAATACTGAAACTCTGTCAAATTTTCAGCAGAATTACCTTCAGGTATACTGAACACAAATCTAATATTAAATATTAAAAAAATCTGCAACAGAGACCTAACCTCGCCTAGCTCAACCTAACCTTACCTAACCTCGTTCTGACTTTCTCACTTATGTAATACTGAAACTCTGTCAAATTTTCAGCAGAATTACCTTCAGGTATACTGAACACAAATCTAATATTAAATATTAAAAAAATCTGCAACAGAGACCTAACCTCGCCTAGCTTAACCTAACCTTACCTAACCTCGTTCTGACTTTCTCACTTATTTAATACTGAAACTCTGTCAAATTTTCAGCAGAATTACCTTTAGGTATACTGAACACAAATCTAATATTAAATATTAAAAAAATCTGCAACAGAGACCTAACCTCGCCTAGCTTAACCTAACGTTACCTAACCTCGTTCTGACTTTCTCACTTATTTAATACTGAAACTCTGTCAAATTTTCAGCAGAATTACCTTCAGGTATACTGAACACAAATCTAATATTAAATATAAAAAAAATCTGCAACAGAGACCTAACCTCGCCTAGCTTAATCTAACCTTACCTAACCTCGTTCTGACTTTCTCACTTATTTAATACTGAAACTCTGTCAAATTTTCAGCAGAATTACCTTCAGGTATACTGAACACAAATCTAATATTAAATATTAACAAAATCTGCAACAGAGACCTAACCTCGCCTGGCTTATCATAACCTTACCTAACCTCGTTCTGCCTTTCTCACTTATTTAATACTGAAACTCTGTCAAATTTTCAGCAGAATTACCTTCAGGTATACTGAACACAAATCTAATATTAAATATTAACAAAATCTGCAACAGAGACCTAACCTCGCCTAGCTTATCATAACCTTACCTAACCTCGTTCTGACTTTCTCACTTATTTAATACTGAAACTCTGTCAAATTTTCAGCAGAATTACCTTCAGGTATACTGAACACAAATCTAATATTAGATATTAAAAAAATCTGCAACAGAGACCTAACCTCGCCTAGCTTAACCTAACCTTACCTAACCTCGTTCTGACTTTCTCACTTATTTAATACTGAAACTCTGTCAAATTTTCAGCAGAATTACCTTCAGGTATACTGAACACAAATCTAATATTAAATATTAACAAAATCTGTAACAGAGGCCTAACCTCGCCTAGCTTAACCTTACCTTACCTAACCTCGTCCTGACTTTCTCACTTATTTAATACTGAAACTCTGTCAAATTTTTAGCAGAATTACCTTCAGGTATACTGAACACAAATCTAATATTAAATATTAAAAAAATCTGCAACAGAGACCTAACCTCGCCTAGCTTAACCTAACCTTACCTAACCTCGTTCTGAATTTCTCACTTATTTAATACTGAAACTCTGTCAAATTTTCAGCAGAATTACCTTCAGGTATACTGAACACAAATCTAATATTAAATATTAAAAAAATCTGCAACAGAGACCTAACCTCGCCTAGCTTAACCTAACCTTACCTAACCTCGTTCTGAATTTCTCACTTATTTAATACTGAAACTCTGTCAAATTTTCAGCAGAATTACCTTCAGGTATACTGAACACAAATCTAATATTAGATATTAAAAAAATCTGCAACAGAGACCTAACCTCGCCTAGCTTAACCTAACCTTACCTAACCTCGTTCTGACTTTCTCACTTATTTAATACTGAAACTCTGTCAAATTTTCAGCAGAATTACCTTCAGGTATACTGAACACAAATCTAATATTAAATATTAAACAAATCTGCAACAGAGACCTAACCTCGCCTAGCTTAACCTAACCTTACCTAACCTCGTTCTGAATTTCTCACTTATTTAATACTGAAACTCTGTCAAATTTTCAGCAGAATTACCTTCAGGTATACTGAACACAAATCTAATATTAAATATTAAAAAAAACTGCAACAGAGACCTAACATCGCCTAGCTTAACCTAACCTTACCTAACCTCGTTCTGACTTTCTCACTTATTTAATACTGAAACTAGCATAATAAAAATTCGAGATTTTTTTTTTAATTTCGTGGAATCTCTAACAATTTTAAAACCAGTTATAAAATGTTGTAGTAATAATAACAATTATAATACTTTCGCAAACTTATAACTGTATGGCATGAAAACCTACCAACATTCATAACTCTATGGCATGAAAACCTACCAACATCCATAACTCTATGGCATGAAAACCTACCAACATTCATAACTCTATGGCATGAAAACCTACCAACATTCATCTCCACGTTGGTGAGGTACTTCCTCTTCATATGCCACTGGACCGGCTGCAGCGTCAGCATGGCGACGAAGCAGTGCAAGCTAAGCCCGGCGAAGATCAGCTGCGTGCCTCTCCAGCCGAACTCGGTCATCAGCTTCTCGGTGAAGCTGGGCCAGGACATGGTGATGGCCACGATGACGGCCTGAGCAAGGCCCATCATCACGTTCTGCCTCTTCTCGAAATACCCATTGAAGGCCGTGAAGCCAGCAGGCATAAGAAGACCAAAACCAAAACCTTAAATTTTTGAACATTTGATAGAAGAAGAAAGAGGAGAAAAGTTAGATCGATTACTTATATACGAAATTGAAAAAGAAGATCAAAGAGTTGTAAAAAAGATTTAAAGCAATTAATTAGTATAAATAGTTAGTTAGGATACATTCGTAAAGCACGTAAAGTTATCAGTTAACGCACTGTCCTGGAAAAATATGACTGCTAACTATTTGTAATTTTTGAGTTTTATTGGATTTTTGGGTTTTGATTTTTGTTTTTCATATAACGAAAGTTGATGATTGGGAGTTTAGTAGGACTACTGTTATTCTTGCTGACTTACCTTGAAGAACTCCGAAAGTAAGTATCAGCTGGAGCAAGCTGTTAACGAAAGCCGTACCAAGTGCGCCGCAGAAGTACAGGAGAGCCCCCAGCAGGCCAACTTTTCGGCAGGAGTATTTCTGGAGGAGATAATTGGCTGCGATCCCTGGAATTCCAAAAAGACTTTCAAAAAACAAACTTTTGAAGCAATGAGTACTGCAAACACAGCAGTTTAATCAACGGATTTAGGCTTAAGTACCGGTGAATGATAAGACTGCGTTGAAAATCCCGTTCGTCAGAGTCGTGCCGTACGTTTCGTCACCGATGGTCCTCAGGAATCCTCCGAGGAGCTGCCCGAAGACACATATTGGCACCACAGTAACGCTCTGCAAACATATCCATCAAGAACTTTTCACGTATCAACTGAATCCAGTTATTTTTGGTGGTGGTTACTCACGAAGAAGAGGCTGATGGACAGGGTGACGATGTATCCCCATCCTCCCTCGGGAGGCACCAGCTCGTACTTGCGTCCATCCTTGGCGTGAAGAGCGCTCCCGGTCATGTTAAATTACTACTGAATGGCTCACATCTTCCGCGCTCCTGAAAAACGTTTTCGCTGGGAGCGTCGACTTCGTTATCTGGATGAAATAAATTCATCTCATTGTTCCTGCTACTATAAATTTAAGGCAATGACAATATTTGCGCTTGTACTCGTGTTTGCGCTACGCTCTTGCCGGGAAATTGGAGGCGGAATTGGCGGATTGTCACCGCAGGGATGATTGATTGGCGGCGGCCTCCCATCATCGGAGCGTTTTCCGAATTGATGAGGCATTATCTAATTGAAGTGCGGTTCTAAGATAATTGGAGAATATCCGACGGATCCGAGCAATTTGCGGGGTTTTCCTGCGGCTGAGCAAATGTTTGCAATTTCGTCCAATAAATCGCGAAATTGTGGTGCTCGGAATCCGTCAGTCAGTCTCGAGATATGGAGCAATAAAAATAGTTGGCACAAGGCACACAAACTATTATGTTAGTACAAATCCTTATCGCGCCTTGGACAAACCAGAAATTTGAACGAAGTTTACGTAATTTGGGTCAAAATTCTTAATGATCGCCTAACCTTCGAAACGAGCATGGCTTGAGAAGAAAGAGAATTGTAGAAGAAGAAATGAATGAGAAGAAGAAAAGTATTCGAAATTTACTGTTTTATATAACAAAATAACAAAATGTTGAAAAAAAATCCTGAAATTTTGAAGGAAATTTACGTAAATTATGTCAGAATTTTTGGTCAACGTAGTGGTCGCCTAAGCTTAGAAACTTAGAACTAGCATGCAATAAGAAGAAGAATTAAATGAGAAGAAGAGGAAAAATGTTCCACAATTACTATTTATAAAACAAAATAATATAATATTAAAAAAAATTATTGAAATTTTTGAGGAAATTTACGTAAATTGGGTCAGATTTCTTGATGGTTACCAAAGCTTATGAATGAGCATGGTATGAGAAGTAGAAGGGTTGTGAAAGACGAATTGAGCAAGAAGAGAAAGACAAATGTCCCAAATCTACTATCTTACATAACAAAATACAAGAATACTGACAAAAATACCAAAAATATTGTACAAAAGTTATGTAAATTGGGTCAGATTTTTTGGTGATCGCCTAAGCTTGGAAACGAGCAAAGCATGAGAAGAAGGAGAATAATAGAAGAAGGATTAAACGAGAAAAAGAAGAAGACAAATATTCCAAATTTACTATTTTATATAACAAAATAAAATAATTATGAAAAAAATACCAGACATTTTGACGAAATTTACGTAAATTGGGTACAAATTTGTGGTTACTGTTGACATAAGCTTAAGCTAGCTTAGGAACAAACATGATTGAGAAGAACAATTGAATTTGAAGACAAAAAAATGTTACAGATTTACGTATCATAAAAATCATAAAATAAAATAAAAATAAATATTACTTATTTGGCAGCAAGTACTAAATATAACAACCTTAAAAATAATCATGTTAATAGACACATTTTTTAAATATTCTACTAAAAAAAATGTGTCTATTAACATTATTATTTTTAAGGTTGTTATATTTAGTACTTACTGGCAAATAAGTAATTTTTATTTTTTTTATTTTATGATTTATTTCTGTCGCCTTATTTACAAAACGTGAAAGAAATATATCATAAAATAAAATTAAAATAAACATTATTTATTTACCAGTAGTGCTAAATATAACAACCTTAAATATGTAGACAAATAATTGGACGAGATGTATCAAAAAAATGCTCCAAATTTAGAATTTTATATAACTAAATTAAAGAATATTGAATAAATTCCGGAAATTCTGTAGGAAATTTACGTAAATTATGTAGGAAATTTACGTAAATTATGTCAGAATTTTTTGTCAACGTATAGTCGCCCAAGCTTAGAAACTACCATGCAATAAGAAGTAGAATTAAATGAGAAGGAGAGGAAAAATGTTCAAAATTTACTATTTATAATACAATATAATAGAATCTTGAAAAAATTCTAGAAATTTTGAATAAAATTTACGAAAATTGGGTCAGATTTCTTGATGGTTACCGAAGCTTGAGAACGAGCATGGCATGAGAAATAGAAGGCTTGTGGAAGACGAATTGTACAAGAAGAAGAAAACAAATGTCCCAAATCAACTATCTTACATATCAAAATAGAAGAATAATGGCAAATATGCCAGAAATGTTGAAGAAAAGTTACGTAAATTGGGTCAGATTTTTTTGTGATTGCCTGGAAAGCAAGAAAAACAGTGGAGCTTGGAAACGAGCAAGGCATGAGAAGAAGAAAAATTATAGAAGTGTCATTAAACAAGAAGAAGAAAAAATGCTCCAAATTTACTATTTTATATAACAATTTAAAAGAATTTTGAAAAAATACCATATATTTTGAACGAAATTTTCCTAAAATGGTCCAAAATTCTTAATCAACGTTTGGCCTAAGAATAAGCTAACGTAGGAACGAACATGATTCAGAAGAATAATTAACTTTGAAGCCAGAAAAATGTTACAAATTTACTATTTTATACAAACAAAATAGAAGAATATTTAATGAAATGCGTATAATAACAATATAATTTTTAATGTAATTCTTCTTGAAAATTATTATTATCTTGTTATTATTGTAACTTTTAAAGAAGAATACTATAACTAGGCTAAACTATTAGTCATCCATAGTATAGTATATACTATACTATATACTACAACATAATATAGATAGACTATACATAGATGTATTGTCTGAGTACTTTTTTATATACCGAAATAGAAGAATATTGAAATAATAAATCATGGAATAACAATATTAGGCTTAGTTTATTACTTCTTCTTCTTCAACTATACAGATATACTATAACAAGACTAAACTATTAGTCAGCCATACCATATTATATACTATACTACTATACTATATACTACAACATAACATAGATAGATAGACTATACATAGATGTATTATCAGAGTACTTTTTTATACACCGAAGTAGAAGAATATTGAAAAATATCCATGCATTAACAATTTTATTTTTAGTTTATTACTTCTTCTTCAACTATACATATACTATAACTAAACTAAACTATTAGTCAGATATACTATATTATATACTATACTAGTACACTATATACTATACTATAACATAACATAGATAGATAGATACATAGATGTATTGTCACAGTACTTTTTTAATTACAGAAATAAAAGAATATTAAAAAAAATCCATGGATTAACAATATTATTTTTAGTTTATTACTTCTTCTTCTTCTTCAACTATACATATATACTATAACTAAACTAAACTATTAGTCAGCCATACTATATACCATAGTATATACTATACTAGTACACTATATACTATAACATAACATAGATAGATAGATACATAGATGTATTGTCAGAGTACTTTTTTTAAATACCGAAATCGAAGAATTTTGAAAAAAAATCCATGGAATAACAATATTATTTTTAGTTTATTACTTCTTCTTCTTCAAATATACAGATATACTTGTATGTATTGCCATGGTTCTTTATACATTGTAAATTTCTTTGTATAATATTTATATTTCTTCTTCTTCACCTATACAAACAGTTGTATTGTCAGCCTACTTTTTAGATTGTACATTTCTTTGTATTATATTTTCATTACTTTTTCTTCACCTATACAAACAGTTGTATTGCCAGGATACTTTTTAGATTGTACATTTCTTTGTATAATATTTTCATTACTTCTTCTTCACCTATACAAACAGTTGTATTTCCAGGCTACTTTTTAGATTGTACATTTCTTTGTATAATATTTTCATTAATTTTTCTTCACCTATACAAATAGTTGTATTGCCAGCCTACTTTTTGCATTGTACATTTCTTTGTATAATATTTTTATTAATTCTTCTTCACCTATACAAACAGTTATATTGCTATACTACTTTTTGCATTGTACATTGTACATTTCTTTGTATAATATTTTTCAGTCCTCCTGCAGCTCTTTATTTGTATACTATTTTTTCTTGGTCCTGGAAAATGGCTACCAACTGCAGTCCTTCCGCTCTTAGTGGTCATTCTTCGTTGTTTTATCAATTTTCAGGAAATTCAGGCTCTGAGTGATGTTGTATTTGGTTTTTCTTTTCTTGTCTACGCATCAGTCGATAAAGTTTAGGTGTTACTAAATATAGAAGAATACTGAGAAAAAATATAAATTAAACTACTAGTAACAAAATTTTGTAAATAATAATAATAATAATAATAATTCCTACTACTCCTCCACATATTGCGTAATTGGTTACTGTCTAAATAAAGTTATTGTCTATGCATCAGTCGAGAAAGTTTAGGTGTTACTAAAAATAGAAGAATACTTAGAAAAAATATCAATTAAACTACTAGTAACACAATTTTGTAAATAATAATAATAATAATAATATCCCTACTACTCCTCCGCCTATGGCGTAATTGGTTACTGTCTAAATAAAGTTACAAAAGAATTAAGAAAATTGTAAAAAAATCGTAGGTTAAAAAGGAATAGAAAAACAGTTACTTACTGTGCATAAGTAACTGTCTAAATAAAGTTACTAAATAATTTACAAAATTGTAAACATTCGTAGGTTAAAAGGAAAAGAAAAACAATTACTTCCTATGCATAAGTTTAAAAGAAAATTCTGAACATTCTCTGATACTCTATCTCTGAAAAAAAAATTAACCGTACAAGATTTTTTTATTTGAATTATATACTCGCACTCTATGCAACCTTGTAATCGCAAAGAACACCACAAAGCATATATTATATAGTAACATGCCACTATATACTAAATAATTTCTGATTTATAAAGATAACATTTAAATATTGCAATAACGTAAATATTTTATTACTTCTGTAAATTCTAAAATCATCTAAATCCAAAATCTAAACATCTAATCTAACATCTAAACATCTAAAAATCTATCATCAAAATATCTAAAAATCTATCATCAAAAATCCAAACAGTATTCTCTGGCATAAAATCAAATGTGCACCCAAATAGAATTTGTTACCATTTTTTGTGTAGTTCTGATTTTGTAGGTCAGTAAATCATTATGAAAATATTACTTTGTATTGTAGTGTACAAAATGTAGGAATTTATATTGTTGAATAATTTTATCTACGACTGTTGAATAATACATTTACTACTACTATATTACTACTATAATAGTTTTTAAGCAATCATGAATATATAATTAACTTCATGAAGCACAAGTGTTTTATGAGTGATAAAACATTTATCATAAGTGATGTTAGTTGCATACGTTGAAATAGAATTTCTATAAATTAATACAGTGAGGCAAAGAATTTATTTTGAATTGTTATGTCCCATTTGTTAACGTATGTGAATTAACAGCACCTTGCATGCATTCTAGTTCGTGTAATTGCTGTTTTTAATTATAATCTTGTTCTGCGTTTAAATAGTTTAGTTTAATAATATATTTTTGTCTACGACTGTTGAATAATACATTTATTATTTCAGCAATCATAGATACATAATTTGCTTCATAAAACACAAGTGTTTTATGAGTTATAAAACATGTATCATAAGTGATATTATGTACTTATCTGGCAAATCAAAATACATCTTGGCCATGTTGTATGAATGTAGAAAAACCTAGAAAAAGTTGAGTAATATTTATCCTCGTGAATAATGGCTCATATTATATGCTCGTTAAATAATATACTATTATTAGTAAAGGGCTTAAATAAGAATGCTTAAAATGAAAATTTTTAGAATATCTAAATTTGAAAATATCCCTAAAAACAATCTGCAACTGAAAGTAGGTGTTTGCTGCTTATCATTTGTATATTATTTATTTTCCAAATATATTTGAATTCATCAGTTCATAATAGTTCAGTTCATCAGTTCATAAAAGTTCAGTTCAGTTCATCAGTTTGTAAAAGTTCAGTTCAGTTCATCAGTTCATAGAAGTTCAGTTCAGTTCATCAGTTCATAAAAGTTCAGTTCAGTTCATCAGTTTATAAAAGTTCAGTTCAGTCCATCAGTTCGTAAAAGTTCAGTTCAGTTTATCAATTCATAAAAGTTCAGTTCAGTTCATTAGGTCGTAAAAGTTCTGTTCAGTTCATCAGTACGTAAAAGTTCAGTTCTGTTCATCAGTTCGTAAAAGTTCAGTTCAGTTCATCAGTTCATAAAAGTTCAGTTCAGTTCATCAGTTTATAAAAGTTCAGTTCAGTTCATCAGTTCGTAAAAGTTCAGTTCAGTTCATCAGTTCATAGAAAGTTCAGTTCATCAGTTTATAGAAGTTCAGTTCAGTCCATCAGTTCGTAAAAGTTCAGTTCAGTTTATCAATTCATAAAAGTTCAGTTCAGTTCATCAGTTCATAAGAGTTCTGTTCAGTTCATCAGTTTACCGAATCAGTTGAAGTTATAAAAGTGAAATATAATCTAAAAGAGCATATTTTCTTCACATAATTCGGAATTAACAGACTAAAACAATAAACATTTATATTACAAAATAATTCATTGCCGAATTTTTAAATTTTAATCACACCAAATCAAAGGAATACCAATTTTTATACAATTTTATATGCCGCCGGTTTCTATGTATGTTGGGTTACATACAGCGGCGCTCTACAATTGAGACGATTTATTAATTCTCTAAATGTTTACTAAATTACTATTAGAAAGGGGTTTCTCTTGAAAATTTGCAGAAAATGTATACTGTATGTGTGTAATAAGATATTTGAAAAAGGTTTTTTATTCAGTTTAATGCTTTAAATTTTACAATTTTCATTAATTTTTCAGTTTTTACTTCAGTAGTTCAGTAGTTTTTAATTCAGTATTTATTTCAGCCTATCTGGCACAGTTTTGCAGTTCTTTAGTACAAAGCTATAAATTTTCTAATTTTCACTAAGTTTTCAGATTTTATTTTAGTAGTTCAGTAGCTTTTATTTCAGAATTTATTCTTTAGTCAATTCTTCAGTCAATTTGCCACCGTTTTTGTACTTTTTCAGTTTTAAGCTGGAAATTTTACAATTTTCACTAATTTTTAGTTTGACTTCAGTATTTATTCTTCACTCTATCAGACTCAATTTTTGCAGTTTTTCAGTTTAAGCTATATTTTTCCGTATAGAGCTGGAAGTATCAAGTATTTATTTCAGCCTATCTGGCACAGTTTTTGCAGTGTTTCAGTTCAAAGCAGGAAATTTTCTAATTTTCACTAAGTTTTCAGATTTTATTTTAGTAGTTCATTAGCTTTTTTTCAGTATTTATTCTTCAGTAAATCTGCCACCGTTTTTGTACTTATTCAGTTTTAAGCTGGAAATTTTACAATTTTCACTAATTTTTAGTTTTTACTTCAGTATTTATTCTTCACCCTGTCGACTCAATTTTTGCAGTTTTTCGGTTTAAGTTATTTTTTTCAGTATATAGCTGGATGTATCAAGTATTTATTTCAGCCTATCTGGCACAGTTTTTGCAGTGTTTTAGTACAAAGCTGTAAATTTTCTAATTTTCACTAAGTTTTCAGATTTTATTTTAGTAGTTCATTAGCTTTTATTTCAGTATTTATTCTTCAGTCAATCTGCCACCGTTTTTGTACTTTTTCAGTTTTAAGCTGAAAATTTTACAATTTTCACTAATTTTTAGTTTTTACTTCAGTATTTATTCTTCACCCTATCAGACTCCATTTTTGCAGTTTTTCAGTTTAAGCTATTTTTTTCAGTATAAAGCTGGAAGTATCAAGTATTTATTTCAGCCTATCTGGCACAGTTTTTGCAGTGTTTTAGTTCAAAGCTGGAAATTTTCTAATTTTCACTAAGTTTTCAGATTTTATTTTAATAGTTCAGTAGCTTTTATTTCAGTATTTATTGTTCAGTCAATTCTTCAGTCAATCTGCCACCGTTTTTATACTTTTTCAGTTTTAAGCTGGAAATTTTACAATTTTCACTAATTTTTAGTTTTTACTTCAACATTTATTCTTCACCCTATCAGACTCAATTTTTGCAGTTTTTCAGTTTAAGCTATTTTTTTTTTCAGTATAGAGCTGGAAATTTTACAATTTTCATTATCAGTATTTATTTCAGTAGTTCAGTTGTTTTCATTTCAGTATTTATTTCAGCCTATCTGGATATTGTTTTTGCAGGGTTTCAGTTTGAAGCCGGCAATTTTACAATTTCCACAAAGTTTTTAGATTTTAGTTTAGTAGTTTCAGTATTTATTCTTCAGTCAATTCTTCAGCCATTTTTTCATGGTTTTTGCACTTTTTCAGTTTAAAGCTGGAAATTTTATAGTTTTCACTAATTTTTTAGTTAATATTTTAGTTCTGTCATTAATCTAAGTTAGACTTAGCACTAGAATTTAGTAACCAAATAATATATTCAGCTAAATTAAATATATTAGGCTTTTTATTACTTATTTATTTATCTGAATTACACATTATCTTTAATCTTTAATCTTTAATCTTTATTTTGTAGCTTTTGGCCCTGACAGGGCATCACATTCTCAATATAATTACAGCAAATATTAAATAATGTTTGCACTGTTTTTTTTTTTTAATTTATGAATTGCTTATTTAGTATGAGATTTATATTTAGTAGACCTGTAGATATTTTTTTGAAAATTTGACTAAGTTATTGAAAGTGTTTGATGAAGGGTCCAAATAAAGCAGTGATTGGAAGATATTTTTTTTAATTTGACGAGGTTATTAAAAGTGTTTGATGAAGGTTGTAAATAAAGCAGTGATTGGAAGTTTTTTTTTTTTAATTTGATGAGGTTATTGAAAGTGTTGTTTGATGAAGGTTGTAAATAAAACAGTGATTGGAAGTTAATACAATATTTTCGTATCGTTTATTTATAAAACCATGGATTTTTAAAGTTAAATATACACTTTGCATTGGGCTAATTACAATAAACTATTTACAATGAAAACTGCTAAAAATATCCTTATTAATTAGGTACATATAATATATAATCTATGTATAGTATTAGAACACTTTCTCACAGATTCAGTCTTGTAACAGCTACTTAATATCACACTTAGGGTGTATCCAAGAATCAACCATTTAAGGTCTGTTGATATAAAGACAGTAATCGCTCTTTAATTTTTCTGGTACATATTACGAAATGAACATGGAGATATCAAAGTTTATTTTCAGTTTCGTCTTACGAATTGTATGTGTACCCTGTAAGGATTCGAGGTTCTCTCGCTCCGACGCCCACCTCCTAAGACAGCAGTCTTAACAAAGTTTGATCCTTAAGTAGAGACTAAAAACTAATCGAAAAAAAGCCGGAAACAAACTTAACATATTTCTTTTAAATAAAGTACACGTTACGAATAGAATTAGATTCACTAGCCTCTAGTTAGCTGTGTCCCGGCGGCCAGTGGAATGTAGAACTGTGGCGTTGAGCAGTGTTTTGTTTTGATTTTTTTGAACAAGAGTTTCGTTTCGGGACGAGGTGTTGATGGACTAAAGTTGGGGTTCTACATTACAATGGCCCGAACGACGCAATGGTCTTGCTGCTCTTCGACGTTGCTTCGTCCCGGTAGGGTTAATACTTTGTTAAACTCGTCAAGTTAGATGTCCGTGTGTCATGTGGTCGTCTCGGAGTCTGTCTCTTCGTTCTTCCTCGAACGCCACCACACGATTATGTACTCGATGCTCCACGCGATCACGCACAGCATTATCAGGAACGTCTGGGAGTGCAGGCATATGGGGTAACTCATCGTCGCGTCTCTTATAATACCTGAAGAATTATTGAAGAAATTTGGTTGTTATTGGTTGAGGTTGGCAGGGTATTACTTGTGTTAGGCATCAGAAGTGGGATTTGCATTCAAATCGTTTCATTTTGTTCCATTAAGTTCCATGCATTTACTTTAAATCCCACTTCTGATGTCTAAGTGGCTCTATATGGTATGTTCAAATATTAATTTTTGTACGTGCCATCTCGAGCCATATAGATATCAGATATATCAGATCTAGGAGTTTTAGTTAAATCGTTTCAATCCATTCCATTCATTCATTTAATTTAAATCCCGCTTCTGATGTCTATATGGCTCGACATGGCATGTACATATATTAAGTTTTGAACATGCCATCTCGAGCCACATAGACATCAGAAGTAGGATGTAAAGCCAATTGAATTCCATCCATTTCGTTAAAATCCCACTTCTGATGTATATGTGGCTTGGGATTGCATGTACAAATAATAATGTTTGCACATTCCATCTCGAGCCATATAGATATCAGAAGTTGGATTTATAGACAAATCGTTTTATTCCATTCCATTCATTCATTTGCCTTAAATCCCACTTATGATGTCTATGTGGCTCTATATGGTATGTTCAAGTATTAATTTTTGCACATGTCATCTCGAGCCATATAGATATCAGAAGTATAGGATTTAAAGTCAAAGGGTCAATCCATTTCAAATCACCCAGGCAATGTTGTTCATATTTTTTTATTTCCCTGTGTTCCCTATAGGCAGACAGTCACAGAATACAGTTTAAATTTTTTTAATAAATTTTAAATATATTTTTTATAATTGCTATTAATTATAAAGCTTTAGTATAATTGCCAAGCTACTTAAAAAATATCGGAATAATTTAAAAAAAAACAGTGTGTTCAGCATGAAATGAACTTCAGACATACATTTTTTTTTTAATACGTCATGGAAAAGATTCAGACAAACTCTTTCTGTAAAAACTCACAAAAAAATTATCAACACCATACATTTTCATGAAACAAATGAGACTCACTAATAATATGTTATTTCTCTGCTGAATACTTAACTACCTGCAGTATAAGTTTTAGTCCTGAGAATGCACTCCTATGTTTTCTAGAGCTTTTCAAAAATGGCCGAAAGCCTCAATTTTCTCAGGTCAATATCTAAAAAGGGACTGAATGAAGAAGACTGAACGAACAAGTGAAAATTTTACACAATGTTCTTTATACACATAGGAATATCCCACAAAAAAATTATTACTGAGACTCAACTACATTTGAGTAATAAAGTAGTGAATCTCAGAAAAAACGCTCACATTCTACACGCTCGTGTAGTACCAAGTTAGCAATGAAGTCCCTCCAAAGGAGTCACTTTTCGTACTATTTTTCAGTAAATCATCAGTTTTGATTTCAGTAGTTCAGTTGTTTTTATTTCAGTATTCATTTCAGCCCATCTGGCACTATTTTTGCAGGGTTTCAAACGCTATAAATGTTACTAAATTTCTTCAAATCTTCTTTATCTAATATAAAAGTTACTATTTTTGTTGATACCAAATATTCAAAAAAATGTCACAATCACTAAACTACTGCTCCCTAAAATCAGAAGAAAATGAAACAAATTTGATTAAACTCTAGAAAGTGGGTAATATATGTTCATTATTTAAATAAAAATAATATAATCTCTAGAGTTTAATAATTTTTGCTTCAATATCTTCTAATTTTAGTGATCAACAGAAAGAAATATGAGAAATTTCTTCTAATTTTATTTATCTAATGAAATGAATTACATAATTGGTAACTAGAAGTTGTAAATGTAATAAATTAATATTAGAAATGTTCGTTTTCTATTCTGTAAGTTATAGAAATTTTAGGATTAATTTTTTTAATCACTGCAATCTATTCAACGAGAAGCTCGTCGAAATGTAAATTTTTCGAAAATGAATTCCTGGCAAAAATTACTAACTAAACTATTTTCAAAATATTAAAGCATTGTTTAATATTTTGTTCTAAATTTATGCACAGTACGTAACTGATTTTCTTTTCATTCTATCCTAGGAAGTGTTACCCATTTTTTCTATTCGTTAGTTATTGTGTTATTTACAAAATTTTGTTATCTAAGTTTTAATTGTTACTTTTTCTAAATATTCTATTTTTTCGAATAGAAAATTTCGAATATTGTTTTTATTTCAGTATTCATTTCAGCCCATCTGGCACTATTTTTGCAGGGTTTCAAACGCTATAAATTTTACTACTTTCACTAAGTTTTCGAATTTTATTTCAGAAGTTCGGTAGCTTTTATATCAGTATTTATAATTCAGTCAATCTGCCACTGTTTTTGTTCTTTTTCAGTTTTAAACTGGATATTTTACAATTTTCAGTAATTTTTCAGGTTTTAATTCAGTACTTATTATTCAGCCTACCTGACTCAATTTTTGCAGATTTTCAGTTTAAGCTAGAAATTTTACAATTGTCGCTAAATTTTCAGTTTTTATTTCAGTAATTCAGTTGTTTTTACTTCAGTATTCATTTGTCCCTGACTGCAAAAATAGTGCCATTGCGCAGGGTTTCAGTTCAAACCTGAAAATTTTACAACTTTCACTAAGTTTTCGAATTTTATTTCAGAAGTTCGGTAGCTTTTATTTCAGTATTTATTCTTCAGTCAATCTTCCACTGTTTTTGTTCTTTTTCAGTTTTAAACTGCAAATTTTACAATTTCACTAATTTTTCAGGTTTTAATTCAGTACTTATTCGTCAGCCTACCTGACTCAAATTTTGCGGATTTTCTGTTTAAGCAAGAAGTTTTACAATTTTCGTTAAATTTTCAGTAGTTCAGTTGTTTTTACTTCAGTATTCAGCAAAAATAGTGCCATTGCAGGGTTTCAGTTCAAACCTGGAAATTTTACAACTTTCACTAAGTTTTCAAATTTTATTTCAGTAGTTCAGTAGGTTTTATGATAGTATTTATTCTTCAGTCAATTGATCACTCAATCTGCCACCCATTTTGTACTTTTTCAGTTTTAAGCTGGAAATTTTACAATTTTCACTGATTTTTCAGTTTATAATTGAGTACTTATTCTTTCATATGGTGCGGTTTTTGCAGTTTTTCAGTTTAAGCTGGAAATTTTACAATTTTCATTAAATCATCAGTTTTTATTTCAGTAGTTCAGTTGTTTTTATTTCAGAATTCAGTATTCATCTGGGACTATTTTTACAGAATTTCAGTTCAAAGCTGGAAATTTTACAAGTTTCACTAAGTTTTCGAATTTTATTTCAGTAGTTCAGTAGCTTTTATTTCAGTATTTATTCTTCAATCAATCTGCCACCGTTTTTGTTCTTTTTCAGTTTCAAACTGGAAGTTTTACAATTTTCACTAATTTTTCAGGTTTTAATTCAGTACTTATTCTTCAGCCTGCCTGACTCAATTTTTGCAGATTTTCAGTTTAAGCTAGAAATTTTACAATTTTCGTTAAATTTTCAGTTTTTACTTCAGTAGTTCAGTTGTTTCTACCTCAGTATTCATTTCAGCCTGACTGCAAAAATAGTGCCATTGCAGGGTTTCAGTTCAAACCTGGAAATTTTACAACAAGTAGTTCAATTTCAGTAGTTCAGTAGGTTTTATTTCAGTATTTATTCTTCAGTCAATTCTTTACTCAATCTGCCACCCATTTTGTACTTTTTCAGTTTTAAGCTGGAAATTTTACAATATTCACTGATTTTTTAGTTTATAATTGAGTACTTTTTTTTCATATGGCGCGGTTTTTGCAGTTTTTCAGTTTAAGCTGGAAATTTTACAATCTTCACTGATTTTTCAGTTTATAATTGAGTACTTATTCTTTCATATGGCGCGGGTTTTGCAGTTTTTTAGTTTAAGCTGAAAATTTTACAATTTTCATTAAATCATCAGTTTTTATTTCAGTAGTTCAATTGTTTTTATTACAGTATTCATTTCAGCCCATCTAAGACTATTTTTACAAGGTTTCAGTTCAAAGCTGGAAATTTTTTACAAGTTGGTACAAGTTAGTACAAGTTACAAGTTTTTCAACTTGTGAAGTTTACAACTTTACAAATTTCACTAAGTTTTCAGATTTTATTTCAGTAGTTGAGTAGCTTTTATTTTAGTATTTATTCTTCAGCCAATTTTTCATGGTTTTTGCACTTTTCCAGTTTAAAGCTGGAAATTTTACAATTTTCACTAATTTTTCAGTTGATATTTTTGTTTTCTCAGCAATTAAGTCAGACTTAGAAGCCTGTCACTAGAAATTTAGTAACTAAATAGTATATTTCAGTATTTATTCTTCAGTTAATTCTTCAGTTAATCTGCCACCGTTTTTGTAGTTTTTCAGTTTTAAGCTGGAAATTTCACTGCACTTTCAACTTGGCACTGCACGAGCATGTAGAAGGGTAGCGTTTGTACTGAAATTAACTGCTCTATTACTCTAAATGTAGTTGAGACTTAGTCATAATTTTTTTGTAAGATAATCCTATGTGTATAAAAAACATTCTGTAAAATGTTCACTTGTTTTCATTCAGTCCCTTTTAAGATATTGACCTGGGAAATAGTTTCTTTGTGAGATAATCCTATGTGTATAAAGAACATTCTGTAAAATGTGCACTTGTTTTCATTCAGTCCCTTTTAAGATATTGACCTGAGAAATTTGACGTTAAAATGCTTTCGGCCATTTTTGAAAAGCTCTAGAAAACAAAGCTTTAGTTCATTCCCAGGACTAAAACTTATACTGCTGGTAGTTATGTTATAATTATATTCGACACAGAAATAACATATTATTAGTGAGTCTCTTTTCTTTCATAAAAATTTATGGTCTTAAAAAGTACGATTGATAATTTTTTTCAGAGTTTTTACAGAAAGAGTTTGACTGACTAGAACAGAATAAAATTGATCTTTATTAATGTCATTACATTCTAGATGTCATTACATCCTAGATGTTTACATAGGTCAAATATGATACATTACATACAATTTTAAAAATATCGAATTATTGAATTGAATTGAATTACACTTGCATGATAGAAATATTTAAAAAATGTATGCCTGAAGTTTATTTCATGCTGAACACAATGGTTTTTTATTTATTCTGATATTTTTTAAAATAGCTTGGCAATTAAACTTTCTACAAACCACGATATTCATTAAAATTTACCCAATCGCCATTTTAACAATGTCTGCCAGAAAAAAAACTATGGTTTATAATTTTTTATATTATATAAAATATTTAAAATATTTTTTTATTTTATAACCGTCTATCTATAGGCAACACATGTAAAATATCCAGGGCAATAAAAAATGTTAAGCAACACATTTTATTTATATTGGGTGATTTGAAATGGATTGGCCCCAAATCCTTCTATTGAATTAAATTCCATTCATTTCGTTAAAATCCCACTTCTGATGTCTATGTGGCTCGTTATGGCATGTTCAAATATTAATTTTTGCACATTCCATCTCGAGCCACATAGATATCAGAAGTAGGATTTATAGTCAAATCGTGTCAATCCATTCCATTCATTCCTTCCATTCCTTTCATTCAAATCCCAGTTCTGATGTCTATGTGGCTCGAGATGGCATGTTCAAATATTAATTTTTGTACATTAAATCTCGAGCCATATAGATATCAGAAGTAGGATTCATAGACAAATCGTTTTATTCCATCCCATTCATTCATTTCGTTAAAATCCCACTTCTGATGTCTATATGGCTCGATATGGCATGTACATATATTAAGTTATGCACATGCTATCTCGAGCCATGTAGACATCAGAAGTAGGATTTAAAGTCAAATCATTATGTTGAATTAAACTCAATTAATTTGGTTAAAATCCCATTTCTGATGTCAATGTGGCTTGAGGTGGCATGTTCAAATATTAATATTTGCACATGCCACCTTGAGATAATTACGGATTCAGATCATTCAAATCCCACTGCTGATGCCTAACGTGTGTGGCTTACCTAATATTGGTCCAATCATAACAACGAATAGCCCCTTGCCGACCATGTGTAGGCCGAACGCGGCTGGTAACTTCTCTAAAGACGAGTACTCAGAAATGGTGATGGTAAAGTTAATCAACGCTGCACCGCGGAAGAACCCGCAAATAATGATCCAGATTAAAATCATCGTCCATTCGGTTTGCTGGGCCATGACTGCAATCAATAGAAATATGAATCAGTCGTGGCGCATGGAAGAACGGGTGACTCGAGTGCGAAAAACAAAAGGGTCAAACACAAAAAATATTTATAAGCAAGAAATGAATCATACCTGCAAATGTATTTGTCTGTTATGAAAATAATAATCAACAACAAATAAGATGCCTTCCATGTATTGATCGTTAAACTTATCTTTAAAGCTTACATCTCTATTTATTTTTTGTTTCTTTACCTATTCAAGGCTCCTTTGGCTGCCAACAAAAAGTCATAATATATTAGAATACATGACCATAAACACACCTCACTTAATCACAAAATCAAAACCAAAAGAAACGTGAACGTACTGAAGTGAATTCGCGGCCCGGGATTTGATCTGATCGATTAGCAGCACACTCAAAGAACTGAAACGCAGTTAGAACAGAAGCCCCACAAAAGTAAGAACCAAAGCGAAACTCAAAAAACGGTCGCCTCCATCGAAACTCAAAACTGAGTCCAGCTGTAAGAGAACTCTGGTTACAGCGCCACTACAGCGGCCCAGCGTGAAGGGCCGCACGTGCCAGCGCGCCTGAAGGCCCTTCAAGCGAGGCCCGTGCCGTCGTGACGACCGGAAAAAATCTTCCTACCTGATCTGCAGATGCCGAGGATGAAGATGCCGATCATGAAGAGCGTCCGCTTGGATACCTTTACCCTGTCGCAGATGGGCGGCAGGATCAGGCGCGCCAGGATGTCTGTGAGCGCCTGCACGGACAGGAAGAGCGCCTGGTCGGTCTTGTCGTAGCCGATGCTGCCGAAGAAGAACGGCGTGACCATCTTGAAGTTCTGCTCGGCCACGTAGAAGATGGACAGCCCGAAGAGCAGGTTCAGGTAGATCGGGTCCTTCAGGAGGTCCAGGTCCATCACGGCGACGATCTTCCGCCAGATGCTGACCTTCTTCTTCACCGGGATCTCGATGGGCTCGCGCGAGAACTCCTTGAAGAGCTTGTGCTGCGAGTTCAGCTGCACCCCGGGGTAGCTCATGTTCCTGCGCATGTGGAGGCCCTCCGTCGTGTTCGAAGACCTCCTCTCGCTATCAGGCTACAAATACACAATTTAGAAGAAATTCAGAAAAAAAAATTGAAGAAATTTAAAAGAAATTAAGCAGAAGCTTGTAAGAAGCTTAGAAGAAGCTTAGAAGTAGTTTGGAAGAAATTTAGACGTAGAAGAAGCTTGGAAGAAGCTTAGAGAAAGCTTGGAAGAAGCTTAGAGAAAGCTTAGAAGAAGCTTGGAAGAAGCTTAGAAGAAGCTTGGAAGAAGCTTAGAAGAAGTTTAGAAGAAATTTAGGCTTAGAAGAAGCTTAGCATAAGTTTAGAAGAAGTCTAGAAGAGATGTAGGCTTTGAAGAAGCTTAGAATAAGTTTTGAAGAAGTCTAGATGAAGCTTAGAATAAGTTTTGAAGAAGTCTAGACGAAGTGTAGAAGAAATTTAGAAAAAAATTAAAAGAAATTTTAAAGAAATTTAGGCTTAGAAGAAGCTTAGAATAAGTTTAGAAGAAGTCTAGAAGAAATGTAGGCTTTGAAGAAGCTTCGAATAAGTTTTGAAGAAGTCTAGATGAAGTTTAGAAGAAATTTAGAAAAAAATTAAAAGAAATTTAGGCTTAGAAGTAGCTTAGAAGAAGTTTAGAAGAAGTTTAGACGAAGTTTAAAAGAAATTTAAAACCAATTTACAACATACAATCATGAAATGTGGAAATATCTGATAAAATTTCAGAAAATATCTAATCAAACAGTCATTGTATGGACCTCTTTGTAAGAACCTTACCTGAAGGTGCAACTGAAGACTGGATCCAGTGAAATCGAGACGGGAGTAGCTCGACATGATGGACTCCTTGGAATCTTTCCTCCTCTTAGAGACGAAGCTCATCGTCGAAAAGTTCCTGGGAAACGTCGACTTCCTGGTCAGATTCGGGTTGACCGTCTGCTTCTCCAGGTCCTCCAAGGTCTTGACGATGTTGTTTTTGATCAACGTCTGCCCCTCGTGCAGCTCGCTCTCCTCATCGTCCGTCTCTTTGATCGTCTCCATTTCCTACACAAACGCCCAAAGTTAGGCACGAAACGTACGTGCGAAAATTTCCAATTTTCTTGTGTGTGTATGTGTGTGTTTAGTTACCTCAGTCGACGAAAAGTAGAAGGAAATCCCTTGCAGCTTCAAAAACATTGCCAATTACAAATTGCTCAACAGTTCGTGTTGAGTTTGGGCGGAATTTTCAATGACCGGAGTTGCGCTTGGGTTCTTTGTGAGACTCACCTGGTGGTAGGTGCCCTCCTCGGAGTCCGTCTCTTCGGGTATGTAGTGCCACTTGGCCGGTTGCAGGAGGACGGAGCCGGCGACGCCGTGCAGGGCAACGGCGCCGAGGATGAGGATGGTGCCGCGGAAGCCGTACTCGTCGAGCAGCAGGCGCACTGCCTGGGGCATCAGCATCATGCCGAAGGCGGTTCCTGCGAGGGAGAAGCCCACGGCTTGGCCCCTTCTCTTCACGAAGTAGTGGTTCAGCGCCACGAACGTCGACGAGGCCGTCAGGCCTACACCTAAACCTGCAAAGAAAGAAAATTGTTAAACTGAATTCTTTCTTCAGTTTTCCAAAACTGGCAACCGCTATTCCTATATCTTGCTCTGATCAGCAGATCAAAGCAAGAACATCACAACCTAAACCTGTAAAGAGAGAAAGTTGATAGAAGTCTTGAAGAAGTTTAGAAGAAGTTTAGAAGAAAATTAGGCTTAGAAGAATGTTAGAAGAAGTTTAGAAGAAGTTTAGAAGAAAATTAGGCTTAGAAGAAGTTCAGAAGAAGTTCAAAAATTCTTTCCGAATTCTGAATTTTCGGAATTATTTCTTCAGTGTTCCAAAACTGGCAACAGCTATTCCTTTCTCTTGCTCTGATTGTCAGATCAAAGCAAGAACATCACAACCTAAACCTCTAAAGAGAGAAAATTGATAGAAGTCTAGAAGAAGTTAAGAAGAAAATTAGGCTTAGAAGAAGCTTAGAAGAAATTTAGAAGAAGTTCAGAATTCTTTCTGAATTCTGAATTTTCTGAATTATTTCATCAGTGTTCAAAAACTGGCAACAGCTATTCCTTTCTCTTGCTCTGATCATCAGATCAAAGCAAGAACATCGCAACCTAAACCTGTAATGAGAGAAAATTGATAGAAGTCTAGAAGAAATATAGAAGAAGTTTAGAAGAAAATTAGGCTTAGAAGAAGCTTAGAAGAAGTTTGGAAGAAGTTTAAAAGAAGTTCAGAATAGAATTTTTTTTAATTCTTTCTTCAGTTTTCCAAAACTGGCAACAGCTATTCCTTTCTCTTGCTCTGATCATCAGATCAAAGCAAAAACATCACAACCTAAACCTGTAAAGAGAGAAAATTGATAGAAGTCAAGACGAAGTTTAGAAGAAGTTTAGAAAAAAATTAGGCTTAGAAGAAGGTTAGAAGAAGTTTAGAAGAAATTTAAAAGAAGTTTAGAAGAAGTTCAGAAGAAATTTAGAAGAAATATAAAAGAAATTTCAAAGAAATTTACAAAAAAAGTCATCAAATGTGCAACTATCTGATAAAATTACAAACTGCATTCTTTACCTTACCTAACCTAAACTAACTTTACTTAACCTTAACCTGTAAAGAGAGCCATATTGTGAAACTGCATTATTTCTACAATTTGCAAAAACTTGCCAAATCTATTATCATCAGATCAGACCAAGATTATCACAGAACTATTAGGATGGGAAGAGATAAGATAAAAATAATAAAATTTTAAGAATCATAATAATTCTAGATAAAAAGAAGAAGAAACATAAAAAGTTTAGAAGAAGTTCAGAAGAAATTTAAAAGAAATTTACAATAAAAAATCATCAAATGTGGAACTATCTGATAAAAGTTCAAACTGCATTCTTTACCTTACCTAACCTAAACCAACTTAACTTAACCTAAACCTGTAAAGAGAGCAAAATTGTGAAACTGCATTATTTCTACAATTTGCAGAAACTGGCCAAATCTATCATCATCAGATCAGAGCAAGATTATCACAGAACTATTAGTATGGGAAAAGAGAAGATAAAAACAATAAAATTTTAAGAATCATAACAATTCTAGATAAAAAGAAGAAAAATAAGAAAATAAGACCGTAATAAGACACGGTATATCCCTAATATAAATCAAATGACCTCCTACAATTAACTTTATATTTAAATCGCCTTAATAATTTAACTATTTTCCTAACCTAACATCATTTCTTCCATTTGTCAAAACTAGCAAGATCTTCTCATTAGATCGGAGCAAAATCATTACATAACTATTAGAATGGGAAGATAAAAGATAAAAATAATAAGGTTTTAAGAATTTATGAGAATTCTAGATAAGAAGAAGAAGAAGAATAAGAAACTAAGAAGTTTCAAAGATTTTCCCAAAAGAAAAAGACAAATAAGCTTCCAAAAAACTATTACTTAAATTTTCTATTACTTTTATTTATTATTTTATTAATTATTTGTGTTAATTTTTTTTTTTTTTTGACAATTTTTCAATTCTTCAGACCTCGCCAAATTTTAAATGATGACTATCAAATATTTAGTTATTTCTACGAAAATTTCTGAGTCAGTTTTACATTAATATCAAAGTTTCGATTCTCCAAATTTTCAAAGATTGCTGCAATTTTTTATTGCTATCAAATTTTCAGTTTTCTCCACGAAAATTTCGAAGATATTCGAAGATTTCAACTATTAAAGATTATTCCATTCTGTTAATATTTTACAGATTTATTGCCAAACCTTGATGTTACTGACAAATTTGAATTATTACTTTGTTTTTTATTTATGTAATTTTATTAATATATGTGTCAACATTTTTAATATTAATATCAAAGTTTCAATTCTCCAAACTTTGAAAGATTCTGTAAAATTTTTGATGATTGCTATCAAATTTTCAGTTTTCTCCACGAAAATTTTGAAGATTTAAACTATTAAAGATACTTCCATTCTGTTAACATTTCAAAGATTTATTGTCAAACTATGGTGTAACTGCCAACCTTGAATTATGTCTGTGTTTTTTAAAATTATTTATGTAATTTTATTATTTACTTGTGTCAATATTTTAATTATTAATATCAAAGTTTCAATTCTCTAAACTTTCAAAGATTGCAGCCAAATTTTTGATGATTGCTATCAAATTTTCAGTTTTCTCCACAAAAATTTCGAAGATTTAAACTATTAAAAATTATTCTATCCTGTTAACATTTCAAAGATTTATTGTCAAACCTTGACGTTACTGACAAATTTTGAAATTTTTTGTATTTTTTATTTATGTATTTTTATTAATATTTGTGTCAACATCTTAATTATTATTAGCAGAGTTTCAATTATCCAAACTTTAAAAGATACTTCCATTCTGTTAAACATTTCAAAGATTTATTGTCAAACTATGAGTAACTGCCAAATTTGAATTATTACAGTGTTTTTTTTTATTATTTTTGTAATTTTATTATTTATTTGTGTCAATATTTTAATTATTAATATTAGAGTTTCCAGTCTCCAAACTTTAAGAAGATTTCAGCCAAATTTTAGATGATTGCTATCAAATTTTCAGTTTTCTCCACGAAAATTTCCAAGATTTTCGAATATTTAAACTATTAAAGATTATTCCATTCTGTAAACATTTCAAAGAGTTATTGTCAAACTTTGATGATACTGACAAATTTTAATTATTACTGTATTTTTTTTATATAGTTTTATTATTATTTGTGTCAACATTTCTATTATTAGTATCAAAGTTTCAATTCTCCAAACTTTCAAAGATTGCAGCCAAATTTTTGATGATTGCCATCAAATTTTCAGTTTTCTCCACGAAATGAAGATTTTCGAAGATTTAAACTATTAAAGATTATACCATTCTGTTAACATTTCAAAGATTTATTGTCAAACTATGATGTTACTGACAAATTTTAATTATTACTGTATTTTTTTATTGATGTCATTTTATTAATATTTGTGTCAACATTTTAATTATTAATAGCAGAGTTTCAATTATCCAAACTTTCAAAGATTGCAGCCAAATTTTTGATAATTGCTATCCGAAAATCTTCAAACAATTTGTGGAGAAAACTGAAAATTTGATAAATGACAATAATTGAAATGTTGACACAAATAATAATAAAACTATATAAAAAATACAGTAATAATAAAAAATTGTCAGTAACATCTGAAGTAAACATTTAAACTATTAAATATTATTCCATTCTGTTAACATTTTTAAAGATTTATTGTCAAATTTTGGGTTTCTGGCAAATGTTATTTATTACTGTATTTTTATTTTTATGTAATTTTATTAATTATTTGTGTCAATATTTTAATTATTAATATCAAAGTTTCAATTCTCCAAACTTTCAAAGATTGCAGCCAAATTTTTGATGATTGCTATCAAATTTTCAGTTTTCTCCACGAAAATGTCGAAGATTTTCGAAGATTTAAACTATTAAAGATTATACCATTCTGTTAGAACATTTCAAAGATTTATTGTCAAACCTTTATGTTACTGACAAATTTTAATTATTACCGTATTTTTTTATTTATGTCATTTTATTAATATCTGTATCAACATTTTAATTATTAATATAAGAGTTTTCAGTCTCCAAACTTACAAAGATTGCTGTCAAATTTTTGATGATTGCTATCAAATTTTCAGTTTTCTTCACGAGAATTTTGAAGATTTAAACTATTAAAGATTATTCCATTCCGTTAATATTTCAAAGATTTATTGTCAAACCTTGACGTTACTGACAAATTTTAATTATTTCTGTATTTTTTTATTATGTGATTTTATTAATATTTGTGTCAACATTTTAATTATTAATAGCAGAGTTTCGATACTCCAAACTTTCAAAGATTGCAGCCTAATTTTTGATAATTGCTATCCGAAAATCTGGAGAAAAATGAAAATTTGATAGCAATCATCAAAAATTTGGCTGCAATCTTTAAAAGTTTGGAGAATTGAAACTTTGATATTGATAATTGAAATGTTGACACAAATAATAATAAAACTATATAAAAAAATACAGTAATAATTAAAAATTGTCAGTAACATTTGAAGTAAAGATTTAAACTATTAAAGATTATTCTATTCTGTTAACATTTCAAAGATTTATGACCAAACCTTGATGTTACTGACAAATTTTAATTATTGCAGTATTTTTTTATTTGTGTAATTTTATTAATATATGTGTCAACATTTTAATTATTAATATAAGAGTCAGTCTCCAAACTTTCAAAGGTTTCAGCCAATTTTTTTATGATTGCTATCAAATTTTCAGTTATCTCCACGAAAATTTGGAAGATTTTCGTAGATTTAAACTATTACAGATTATTCCATTCTGTTAACATTACAAAGAATTATTGTCAAACTTTGATGTTACCGCGAAATTTTAATTATTAATATCAAAGTTTCAATTCTCTAAACTTTCAAAGATTGCTGTTAATTTTTTTAATGTTATCAAATTTTCAATTTTCTCTATAAAAATTTCAGAGATTACTGTCAAACTTTGATTTTTTTATATTTCTCTCAAAATCTTAATGTACTATCAAAATGCCAATATCATTATTGCAAACAATATTATTAATATCAAAGATTCAATTCAATTTTTTTTTATTTCTCTGTTTCTGTTTTTGTTTTAATGGACATGGTCCCGTAAATAAATAAATAAATAAATAAATTCTCCAAACTTTCAGAGATTGCTGCCAAATTTTTGATTGCTATCAAATTTTTAGTTTTCTCTATCAAAATTTCGAAGATTACTGTAAACTTTTAATTTTTTTTAAATATTTCTCTCAAAATCTTGATGTACTATTAAAATGTCAATAATATACATACATAGATAGATCTAGAGATAGTAGTAATAGCTGTACAACTTTACAAAATTTTAGTAAGAACTATTAAAGATGTATTATTTTTATCAACATTTCGAAGATTATTATCCAAATTCATTTATTACTGTGAAAATTCCAATTATTATCTACTGCCAAATTTTCTATTATTTATGGTTTTTTATTAATCATCTATGCCAACATTTTATTATTAGTGTCAAAGCTATATTTCCCCAAAACTTCAAAGTTTGCTGCCACAAAGTGTCAAACTTGAAAAGAATTGATACTTGCAGTTATTATTAAAAATTTAACACAATAATTTATTTAAGGTTGTTTGAGAGAATAATTGCAGGTTTGTTTAATATTAAAACTTTGAAACAAAATTTAAAGATTTAAACTTTTGAACTACCTTTTCTACCTAAATGCTCTAAATTTGTATTTCATAGTGTATTTAATAGATATCAAATTTGATTAAAAAAAACAATGAAAATGGAAACACTAATATTTTACTTGTGGCCAATAAATCTATATATTTTTATAAATGAATAATTTTCTAATTATTATAATAGAACAAGAAGTTAACAGCTGCTGGCTAACTTTGTGATCGAGATTTTGTGGGTGTTTCGAAGATTTCGTCGCGTAAAAGTTATACAAAAATTGCTACATGAAATATTAAAAAATAAAAACTTGGTAATCGGTAACTAAAATACCAAACATACCGACATCATTTTAACATACCAATTTAACATTACCGTACATTAACATTTAACATTAAGATACCAATATCAACAAGATTTCATCGCGCAAAATTAATAAAACATTAATAAAACTGTGCATTGTAATTGGTAATCATTTTTTGAATGGATAATAGAAAATAATTGTTCACACTAAAAGTGGTCATTATAAAAAAAAAGAATAACATTTAGTGTCAGCATAAAATGTTATTGTTTTATATAATAAACATCCAATTATTTATAGTGGCTTCTCCTGTAGGTCCAAAGTTCTAATACAGACGTCCTAGATAATAACTTGCACGTCCACAATTCCAGAAATATTAATCCGCACGACCGGGTCTGCATTATTATCGACAGCCTGCTTGGCAACATCCCCCGGGAACATCATGAGACGCTCCCGATTTCGGTGAAATTATGTACGCGTAGGAGTGATTAAATCAATAAGCCCCACGACAAAAATCCTCCCCAAAACCTCCCCCGGCTTCCTGCGAGCTCGCTCCCACATTTGCAAGCCCCCAACCCTCGGGAGCAATTAAAACTTAATCACCATCCAAAGCTGCGTAGGGCAAATTGCATTTTAATGCCTAGGCAGTAACCGGATTTCTGGAGGTCCAATTTGGGAAGTTTAAAGCGAAAATGGGGTGGCCCGTGCATGGCGATCGATGCACACGCGAATCCAGGATTGTGAGGGATCGCGACGTGGTGCACGAGGATACGTTATCCTTGGGAGTGCTCCTTGGAGAAATCTCGTCCAGCTGTTTAATCTTAAGTTCTGCAAAGGATCTGTGCGCGGAATTAGTTACGTGATGCACTTGTGAAGAGATATTTTTCAGGACAGTTGTTTGAAACGAAAACTCCGCTCAGATAGAACCCCACAGTCACTAATGCTTACACGGACAAATCCTCACAAGGACTAATCCCCACACGGACAAATGCTCACATGGATCCTCATCCAATCCCCATAATGATAAATGATTACGCGGATACATATTCACGCAGACAAATACGCACACTAGTTTTTCTATCGAGTATTGAGAGGATAATAGGTACTACATTAATTTCTAGGCCTATCAACATTGTTATAATAGCATCAGAAGAGACAGAAATCAATGTTCCTAAAGTTATAGTAAAAAAATAATAATTGGTAATATTTATTTGGATTAATTGGATAAATGCTCTTAACTTATGCGTTATTTGCTAGTAATATAATTGCATTTTTTCTGGCCAATATAAAACAATTAATTACCACTATTAATAAATATGAATATCTCACTGCCTTGTGGCAGGATACGAAATAAAATCGAATAGAACGCAGTTTGTCATATACATTAAGTTAGCCAAATGGATTATCGGTGTTATGAAAGTTGACTCAAATGGATTTTGCTGCGTTTTGATTTCAGGGCTCCTAAATTCGCGACGCAGCTAATTTAATCTAACCACGAACGGAAGTCGGTCACGTTCTGTTTTCCTCGAGCAGACGTGCAAAGTGCAAACACACCGCGTTGCAAATTGGCAAAAAGATAAAAACATAAGTAATTAACTGTAAAGTAATTGCAGCTGAGATTGCTTTAAATTACTTGCTGAGATTGATTATTATAATTGAATGGATTTTTTTAATACAGCATAATTTCATTCAGTAGAATCTTTGAAAACTTTCACCAAATATCCCATTTTTTAAAATGATTTCATCTCCTTGAAAAATGAAAAGTTTAACACAACATCAGTACAGATTTCTTGTTTTTACTTAGATTAAGTACAAAACTAGGTCTAGGTACTACATTTTTGCATTTTTGTGTCATTTTAATTCTCTTGTAAATAAAAAGTTTATGGGTTTTAACTTACGACTCGTTGCTCATCTCCTTTCGATAATTAATGGTCTCATTAGTTTAGCTAACATTTTAAAAGTAACGGATCTCTTCAATAACACACTGATTCAATTTGATTTTCATCAAATTTTCATCATATAAAATTTTCACCAAAAATCACATTTTTTTTTATTGTTTCATCTTCTTGAACAATGAATAGTTTAATACAACATAAGTACAGATATCTTGTTTTTACTCAGACTAAGTAAAAAACTGGGTCTAGATACTACATTGTAGCAATAATTTCTATTATTATAAATAACAATAATGAATTGTCATAAATTAATTAGGTATTAAAAACTACGAGCTGTCCAAAATAAGCAATACGAACAATCAGATATTTTAAGGCATCATTTTAAGTGTATACAAGTTTATAATTAATTTTTAATTTAAGTTTATTCAAATTAAAAAAAAAGATTATCAAAAAGATTTAGATTTGCTTACCAAGTTTGAAATATTTTATCCATTTTTGTGTCATTTTAATTCTCTTAAATATAAATAAACTTTTATCAAATTTCGTGATTTGAACCGTGAAATATGCTTGTCATGAATAACATAAAATCGATGAAAATTGCTAAAAAAATGCTAAAAATTTAGCCAAATTTAAAATATTTTATCCATTTTTGTGTCGTTTTAATTTTATTGTATCTAAAATAAACTTTCATCAAATTTCGTGATTTAATCCGTGAAATATGCTTGCCATGAATCTAACATAAAATCGATGAAAATTGCTAAAAAAATGCAACAAATTCAGCATAATATCTAACATAAAAACACTGAAAATTAAAAACTCACAAATATCATCATGCTATATTTGTGAGTTTTTAATTTTCAGTGTTTTTACTCTGACGAACTCTCACGAAGAGTCTAACTGAAAACCAATAAAAATTGTTAAACATGCTAAAAATATAAAAATAATTGCGTAAGAATATAATTTACTTATACTAGTTCGTGAATGTTGTACACATTAAAATATCAATAGGAATTAACAAATATATAATCTAATATATGCTATAAAAATTGAAACTTTTGATTACTCGTCCAATACATGTTCAATAAAAAAATTCAAAATAGCAACAACAATTTAAAAAAATTATATATAACATCCAAAACTTTCATAAATATGTTAGCATTAAAATTATATGAAAATTGTGAAAATAACAAAACATCAAATTTGATCAAACTTGTTAAAATAGCAATAATTAATAGCTCGTCAAGAACCTATACAAATATATTTTTTTTCGATTTTAAAAGAAAACTGAAAATTTTGTACAAAAACTTCAGAATTTCGACGTTTTCTGAAGTTTTTCTTTGGGAACCCGAAATTATAGTGAATTTTTTTTATAGAAACTTTAGAATTTGGATATGCTAACATAATCTTGAGTGTAATAGTTCTAATTTGTTCTAATTTCGAGTAGAATGTATCTAAAATGATAGAATGATTTGTCCTCAAATACAATTCGTTTAGATTTTTTATTATTTTTGATGGATTACTATTGATGTTTTTATTTACAAAAAGTCAAAATGATTTAAGAACTGATTTATTTTCATTCAAGTTTAATTATTCAGTTTATCGTTTTTTTTTTGCATAAAGTTAAAATTTAGTTTGGAGAACTGAACTCTTTTGGACAAAAAATTCCACAAATAGAATTCCTAACATGTAGTTACATTTTTTATGATTGCTGATGGATTATTATCGACGTTTTTATTTACAAAAAGTCAAAATTATGTAAGAACTGATTTATTTTTATTTTAGTCTGATTATTCAGTTTATCGTTTTTTGTTTGTATAAAGCCAAATTTACAACTTTTTTTACATTTTAGTTTGAATGTTTTGTGACTATTAAATGGTCATAAATATTTATAATAGTCTTTTGAATATTTATGACTGATTATCGGCATTTTTTGTATATATCTGATCAAAACTGCAATATCAGAATACATAATTTATACATATTCACAATTTTGTCAAAATTTTAGATTTTTCTGAACTCGAAATATTTTTAACTGTTTTCGACTGATAATCGAAATTTTTTATCTCTTAATTTCAGTCATCATTTAATAGTACCTACTGCATTTTTAATTGTTGATAATTTTATTAAACGTTCCAATCTTAATATCAGCTAATTTTTAGTACCTACTGCATTTGTAATTGTTGATAATTTTATTAAAAGTTCCATTATTTTTGAAGAAATTTATCTAAACTTATTAATTTTTAATTTCAAGCAATGCAGTTGCTTGAAAGTTGCAATTTCAAAATGCTCCAAAACAAACGAAAAAAGTGATATGTAACATCGAAAACTTTCATAAATATATTAGCATTAAAATTTATATTTTTCAAACTTAATAAAAACTGTCAAAATAACAAAAATCAAATTTTTACAAAATGACAAAAAATAATAGCTCATCAAGAAGCTATACAATTAATTTCTTTTTGATTTTAAAACAAGACTGAAAATTTTGTACAAAAACTTCAGAATTTCGACAGTTTCTGAATGTCGAATGTCGAAAAGATTCCATCTTTTGGTAACCGAAATATTAGTAAAAATTTTGCAAAGAAACAAATTTAGTATACAAAAGTGAACTTTTTTGACAATTTAGTTTAACTTTTCAGTATTTATGACTGATTATCGACATTTTTTTAATATCTGACCAAAGGTGGAATATCAAAATACATAATTATACATTTTCACAATTTTGTCATAATTTTATAGTTTTTTCTGATAGGTACTTACTTGATATTTTACTTGAAATATTTTTAACTGGTTTCAACTAATAATCGTTTTTTTTTAAACTTAATGTGAGCCATCATTTAATAGTACCTACCGCATTTATAATTGTTGATAATTTTATTAAATGTTGCATTATTTTTGAAAAAAATGGTCGACAATTAAAATTATTATGATTATTATTGATATTCGCGATACTGATAATCGCGAATATTTAAATCTTTAGTTACGACTTGAATTTTCCAATACTGAATCTGAAATTGTATACAATTTTGTTAAATGTTTCGTTATTTATGATGAAATTTAACAAAAATTTAGTCAATGTTTGGTAATTTCTGCCTGCTTACAGATAATGTTTCAATGTTTTCGACTGATACTAGAAAACCTTTTACAACCTTTAATCACAACTGGAATTTTATAGTGTTTTATAGTTTTAAGCATGTAGCCGAGTAGTTTTGAACTTAGTGCTTGAAATAGAAACCTTTCTTTTCGGATGTTTCGGATTATTTGCGATTATTAACGTTTCAATTGACTTTTTGTTTAGGTTTTTCTAGACCATTGCGATGACTTCTAACTATTTTAACATTTTTTCATTAATTTATTTTGATATTTGAACGTTTTCAACCTTTCCAGTTCAAAGATGATTTTTCAGTTATTTTCCGATTGATAATCGAATTTTTTTAAATCTTAATTTCAGCCAACATTTTTTAGTACCGGCTGCATTTTTAATTGTTGATAATTTTATTAAATTTTCCATTATTTTTAAAGACATTTATCTATAATTATTAATCTGCCGAGGATAGTTTCCCCAAACCAGTCGTTCGCAGCCGACGTTAAACTGTAGGTGCCATACGTCAGTGTAACTACGATACAGACACTCATACACTGACGTATGCGGGAAAATCGATAACACTCGAAATCGAGTATGGCACTACAAGAATAATTATAGATAATTATAGATAATAATAGATAATTATAGATTCTTCAATTATTAATTTTTCATCTTTTCTTGACTGTTCACGGATAATTTTTCACTTTTTTCCAACTGTAAATCGCGAATATTTAAATCTTTAGTTACAACTTGAATTTTCTAATCCTGAATCTATGTGTCCCAAATGTTTCGTTATTTATGATGAAATTTATCAAAAAAATGTTATTTTTTTGTTAATTTCTGACTGCTTACAGATAATTTTTCAATGTTTTCGCCTGATACTCGAAAAAAATGAAACCTTTAATCACAACTGGAATTTTATAGTGCTGAATTTAAATGTTCGCAATTTTGCCAATTTCTCCATTTTTAATCCTTAATCTGAATTTGTTGGCAATTTTGTTAAATGTTTCGTTATTTATAATGAAATTTATCAAAAAAAATGTTAATTTTTTGTTAATTTCTGGCTGATCACAACAGACTGTTCAATGTTTTCGACTGATCCTCGAAAATTTTTAAACCTTTAATCACAACTGGATTTTTATAGTTTTTCATAGTTTTAAGGATGTAGCCGAGTAGTTTTGAACTTAGTGCTTGAAATAGAAACCTTTTTTTTCGGATTTTCCGGACTATTAGCGATTATTAACGTCTTTATTGACTTTTTCTGTTTTTCTAGACCATTTGATGATGACTTCTAACTATTACAACATTTTTTCATTGTTTTTTTTATATTTGAACGTTTTTAATCTTTTCATTTCAATTTTTCAATGTTTTCGACTGATACTCGAAAATTTTGAAACCTTTAATCACAACTGGAATTTTATAGTACTGAATTTATAAATCTTCGCAATTTTGTTAATTTCTCCATTTCTAATCCTGAGTCTGAATTTGTTGGCAAATTTGTTAAATGTTTCGTTATTTATGATAAAATTTATCCAAAAAAATTGTTAATTTTTTTATTAATTTCTGACCGCTTATAAATAATTGTTCAATGTTTTCGACTGATACTCGAAAATTTTTAAACCTTTAATCACAACTGGAATTTTATAGTCCATCATTTCTTAGTACACACTGTATTTTTAATTGTTGATAATTTTATTAAATTTTCTATTATTTTTGAAGATATTTATTTAAAATTATTAATTTTTCGTCTTTTCTGGACTGTTCAAGGATGATTTTCACTTTTTCTGACTGATAATCGCGAATATTTAAATCTTTAGTTACAACTTGAATTTTCAAATCTTGAGTCTTAATTTTTTGACAATTTTGTTGAATGTTTCGTTATTTATGATAAAATGTATCAAAAATTTGTTAAATTTATGACTGCTTACTGATAATTTTTCAATGTTTTCGACTGATACACGAAAAATTTAAACCTTTAATCACAACTGGAATTTTATAGTGCTGAATTTATATATGTTCGCAATTTTATCAATTTCTCTATTTCTAATCCTGAATCTGAATTTGTAGGCAAGAGAAATTGACAAATTTGTTAAATGTTTCGTTATTTATGATGAAATTTATCAAAAAAATGTTGAAGTTTTTGTTACTTTCTGACTGCTTACAGATCATTTTTCAATGTTTTCGACTGATACTAGAAATTTTTTAAACCTTTAACTACTACTGGAATTTTATAGTGCTAAATTTATATATGTTCACAGTTTTGTCAATTTCTCCATTATTACCGATTGGATTTGAACTATATCTATCAAAACGTCCATTCTTTGGTGTGGAGTATGAAATCATTTGGAATGTTTCAGTTTATTCTTGAATTTCTAATGCAATATCTCTTCACAATTTATTTCAATGTTTTCAATGTTTTTGGATGCACTTTTGCCGAATTTTGGATTCCGAAATAATAGTGAACATTTTGTGTGGAAACTTCAGACTTTGAATATGCCACTTCTTGTTGTCTTCGGCAATAATGTTAACATGAAACTGTAAACTTGCTGTTGTGTTCAGCAATAATATTAACATGATACTGTAAACTTGCTGTTGTTTTCAGCAATAATGTTAACATGAATTTCTAATGCAATATCTCTTCACAAATTATGTTAATGTTTTCAATATTTTTGGATGCACTTTAGCCGAATTTTGGGTTCCGAAATAATAGTGAACATTCTGTATGAAAATTTCAGACTTTGGATGTGCTACTTCTTGTTGTCTTCAGGAATAATATTAACATAATACTATAAACTTGCTGCTATCTTCAGCAATAATATTAACATGATACTGTAAACTTGCTGTTGTCTTCAGCAATAATATTAACATGATATTGTAAACTTGCTGTTGTCTTCAACAATAATGTTAACATGAATTTCTAATGCAATATCTCTTCACAATTTATTTCAACGTTTTCAATGTTGTTTTATGCTCTTTAGCAGAATTTTCAATTCCGAAATAATAATTAACATTTTGTGTGGAAGCTTCAGACTTTGGATATGCCACTTCTTGTTGTCTTCAGCAATAATATTAACATGATACTGTAAACTTGCTGTTGTCTTCAGCAATAATATTAACATGATACTGTAAACTTGCTGTTGTCTTCAGCAATAATGTTAACATGAATTTCTAATGAAATATCTCTTCATAATTTATTTCAATGTTTTCAAAATTTGTTGATGCTCTTTAGCCGAATTTTGGATTCCGAAATAATAGTGAACATTTTGTGTGGAAGCTTCAGACTTTGGATGTGCCACTTCTTGTTGTCTTCAGCAATAATGTTAACATGATACTGTAAACTTGCTGTTGTCTTCAGCAATCACGTTAACATGAATTTCTAATGGAATATCTTTCACAATTTATTTCAATGTTTTCAATGTTTTTGGATGCACTTTGGGCGAATTTTGGATTCCGAAATAATAGTGAAAATTTTGTATGGAAACTTCAGACTTTTGATATGGCACTTCTTGTTGTCTTCTCTTCACAATATCTCTATCACAATATCTCTTCACAATTTATTTCAATGTTTTCAATGCTTTTGGATGCACTTTGACAGAATTTTGGATTCCGAAATAATAGTGAAAATTTTGTACAGAAACTTCAGACTTTGGATATGGCACTTCTTGTTGTCTTCAGCAATAATGTTAACATGAAACTGTAAACTTGCTGTTGTCTTGAGCAATAATGTTAACATTCAGCTGTAAACAACTTCTTGTTGGCTTCTGCAATAATGTTAACATGATACTGTAAACTTCCTGTTGTCTTCAGCAATAATGTTAACATGCAGCTGTAAACAACCTCTTGTTGTCTTCTGCAATAATGTTAACATGCAGCTGTAAACAACTATTTGTTGTTTTCTGCAATCTTCTGTTTTTAATGTTTTTGGATGCATTTGAGCCGAATTTTGGATTCCGAAATAGTGAAAATTTTGTATGGAAACTTCAGACTTTGGATATGCCACTTGTTGTCTTCAGCAATAATGTTAACATGAAACTGTAAACTTGCTGTTGTCTTCAGCAATAATGTTAACATGCAGCTGTAAACAACTTCTTGCTGTCTTCTGCAATAGATGGTGTTAGTTTGGGTTGACTTACCATTAATAATACTGTAGGTAGCTAGGATGTGTGCCATACTGTTGGCAGGGAACGTCAGTATGAGGCCGGTGCCGCAGAGCAGCGATCCCACGATGGAGACCTTGCGGTAGGAGAAGGCACGGATTAGGGGTCCGACGAAGAGCCCCGAAAAGTTGATGAGGGCGTCCAGGGTGCTCATAATAAGGGCTGCCCCCGTAGTGTTCACCTTCAGGTTGGTCAGGAGGTCGCCGAACAGCAGCCCGAACGACGGCTCTATTGATCTCGTGCATAACTGGAACGGAAACATAACATGTAGAACGTCATTTGCTACATGGAAATTGGGCACAGAATAGCTAATAGGGTGCACGAGAATTTAATTAGTGTCGCAGCAATTAACGTTTTTCGTTTTCCATGGTTTTCCAGGGTTTTCCTTTCGTTTTCCACGGTGGAGGCGCCGGGCTTATATAAGTTTAGCTTTCATAAATCATTACTGATGGATTACATTAAAAAATGTATGTGAGCTTATACAAGTTTGCCTTTCACAAATCCTTACTGATGTATTACATTAAAAAATGTATGTTTTACATTAAAATGTAAGAACATACATAAATAATACTCCTATTTAATAATTAATGATAATGGCTTTAAAGAGGGGATTAGTTAACTGGGTCCTCTTAGCGTTCTCTTGAGAACTTTTTATGTTCCATTATAAAATAAGCTGACTGTAATAATTAATAGCCTCGTGCAAATTTCTCCCCAGATGGCTGTAGATCTAATTAATTAAAAGTTATTGGCAAATTTTATTTTTAGTCGTCCAGCTCTGCCACCCATCAAAGAATAATTTCTAAATTAATTACCTAATCTTACTTCAGAGGATTAATTAATAGGAACAATTTTCTTGTTCGCATTATTTAGCCTCTTGAACTTTTGATATTTGATATTTTGATTGCACATTATGAACTAATAATTTTTATATTTGAAACCAACCAAAAATAAAACTTTTTTTTTAGTTGATTTCAAATATAAAAATAATTTGAAACCAAATTAAACATATTTTTTGTTACGTTGGTTTCAAATATAAAAATTATTTTACTTCAAACAGTTTTACTTCAAAGAGAGGAATAATTAATTGAAGCAATTTTCGTGTTCGCAATATCTGACCTGAACTTTTGATATTTTGATTGCACATTCTGAATATATAATTTTTATGTAATCGGGATATATACATATGTACTTCCTTAATTTGGTATTTGTATACCACATTAAGGAAATACATCAATATCCTTATTACATAGACAATACCTTAATATGAGAAACATTAAAGATTTTTTTTTATTTCAAAAAAAATTTAAAATAATAAGCAATTAATATGTTTGACTTGCAATTTGCATACTTTTGCAGGAAAAACATTAATCTTTTTGTTTGTATGAGTACTTTTGGTTTACAGATATTGAATATTTGTGGCCACCTCCAATTTTTTTTATCAAATTTAATAAACACATGTCCATATAATTCAGCACTATTTTGAATGAATTAACTCAGTAATGTATATCGTCGGCTTACTATCGAAACCTCCTAAGTCGTTTTGATAGGATTTTACAGGAAACACAAAATAACATTTTTTATCGATTCAATATAAATTATTGCAAACAAAGCATATAATAATAAATCTAAATTATTGCCACGACACAAAATACATAATTTCTTAGTTTTTCTTATATGGTAAGACTTAAGATGTATTAAACACAAAAAAAAAAATAGGAACGACCCAAGACATATGAGTTTTTGTTATTATATTATAATGTATAAACAGTGAAAAATGTCGAGGTGAATAACTTTTACAGACATGCCGTGATAACGTTACAAGCATGTAATATAAATGGGTTTCACAATGAATGAAAGTATCTCATGGTCGAGAGGTTCTAACGATATCAATTACTAATCGCCAGATTAAATCGCCCAATTTATCTAATTTAGATCATTTAGATCGTAATAGATTGACGAATGTTTTGTCCATTTGTAATTGACAAATAATTTTATTAAATAATTTAGATTGATGAATAAATTTATTTCGCTTTTTTGGCATTATTAAAAATATATATATAATTGCGATACAAATTTGAGCAGCTCTGAGAAGTCAATCTAACAGGTACATTGCATTACGTTTACTTAAAATTGTAAATTCGCCTGAGTTACGAAAATTTCATGCACAAAATAAATTGAGGTAATTTGTCGAAACTTCATCAAATTGTATGAAATCAACTGAAGAACTTTAAAATTTTCAAAACTAGCGAATAAGTAATAAATCGTGCAAAATATAATGCACAGTGAGTTTGGTTGCATATGTACTCAATTATATTGACCTTTATATCTAAAACTGAACATAGGAATTATTATTCCTTATTATTTATTTATTCCTATTAGGAATAGGAAGCATAGGAACATGGGAATGTTCAGCGAAATAAAAAACTCACTGTATGTATAATTTAACCTGCAATATATTGATTTCATAGGATATACAAATAAGTATTCAAAATTTATTTTTAGTATAATCACATATAACATTTTTATTGTATTAAATAATCCACTAAAGCACTTAGAGATGCCATTACCTGTGATCGTTTTTTGTTGGCATGCGTGTAACTCCATTGATTTTATTACATTAAAATATTATTGAAAATTATTTTTAGAATAATTTTTATATTGATTTTCACTTTAATAAGCAATCAAAAATGTATTTACAATCAATTTTTGTACAGTATGCTATGCTATTTTGTCATCATGTTTGAAGCATGAATATTTGACAAATAAATAGTTTATTATTTTATTTAATTAATAATAATTGCATTTCTAGAAAAACAACTCATAGTCAGTGTTAAATGCTGTTATTTTATACATACACCTACTTTAAGTATTATTATTATTGTTTTTATGTTAGTAATATGTGCTGCCCTGACTCTAATGGTATATTTTTCTTTTGACTTGTGTAAAACTGTACAGTTACTGAACACCAATAAATACTATTACTATTACTATTACTATTACCATAGTTACCACCAAAAAATTATTGAAAGTCGTTTTTAAAACCATTTTTATATTGATTTTCACTATAATAAACATTTTAAAATGTATTTACGATCAATTTTAGTACAGTAAGCCATGGTATTTTTTCACCAGGCTTTAAGCAAGAAATTTTGACATATTAAAAATAACAACACAAAAAAACCTCATGGTTACCACAAAAAAAATGTTGAAAGTTATTTTTAGAACCATATTTACATTTATTTTCACCATAAAACACAATCTAATTTAATTATTAAACCAAATTAATTTTAATTTAATTTTTATTTCAAGTTTCAAGTTTTTAATTTAACGAATTTTCTATCCATGCACGATCAACTTTTAGTAAAGTGAGCCATGTATTTTTTATTGGGCACTAAAATATGCCATTACCTGTAACAGTGTTTTTGTTGGCATTCGTGGAGTTCCATTTATTCAATTTAATAAAAAAAATGATTTAAAATTGTTTTTAGAACAATTTTCATATTGATTTTCACTTTATTAATAAATAATCTAAAGTGTATTTACAATCAAACTTAGTACAATACGCCATGTTTTTTTTCATCATGTTTGAAGCAGGAAATTTTGACAAATTAATAATAACAACACTTCTGGGAAAGAAATTCCATGGTTACCACCAAAAAATTATTGAAATTTATTTTTAGAACCATTTTTACATTGATTTTCACTTTAAAAAAACAATCTAATTTAATTTTTAGACCTAATTAATTTTAATTTTGTTTTTATTTAAAGTTTAAAGTTTTTAATTTAAACGAATTTTCTATCCATGCACGATCAACTTTTAGTAAAGTGAGCCATGTATTTTTTATTGGGCACTAAAATATACAATTACTTGTAACAGTTTTTTCTTGGCATTTGTGGAGTTCCATTGATTCAATTTAATAAAAAAAAGATTGAAAATTGTTTTTAGAACAATTTTCATATTGATTTTCACTTTATTAATAAATAATCTAAACTGTATTTACAATCAAACTTAGTGCAATAAGCCATGGTCTTTTTTCATCATGTTTGAAGCAGGAAATTTTGACAAATTAATAATAACAACACTTCTGGGAAAGAAATTCCATGGTTGCCACCAAAAAAATATTTAAATTTATTCTTAAAACCATTTTTACATTGATTTTCACTTTAAAAAATAATATAATTTAATTTTCAAAACAAATTAGTTTTAATTTAGTTTTTATTTAGAATAAAAACTAAATTAAAACTAATTTGTTTTAAAAATTAAACTAAACTAAATTAAAAGAATATCCATTCATAATCAACTTTTAATAAAGTAAGCCATATATTTTTTATTGGGCACTAAAATATACCATTACCTGTAACAGTTTTTTTGTTGGCATTCGTGGAATTCCATTTATTCAATTTAATTAAAAAAATGATTCAAAATTGTTTTAGGAACAATTTTGATATTTATTTTCACTTTAATAAACATGGTAGCAATGGTTTTTTTTTTAAATTTTGTCAAATTAATTATAACTACACTTACAGAAAAAAAAATCTTATAGTTACCACCAAACATTTTGGAATTAAAAACAAAATGAAAACCAGTTAAAATTTATAAAATTTAAACCTGTTTTATTTTGATTTTCACTCTAACAAACAATTTAATTTCCATTCACGATGAAATTTTAGGAAACTGAGCCACGATACCTTTTTTATCATGAGCAATTTAACAAGAAATTTTGACAAATGTATGATACCTATACTTACAGAAAAAATACATCTAATATTTACTACCTAAATATTATGGAAAAATATTTTTAAAACATACATTTATTTATTTATTTATTAACAAATGTAATCATTTTATTTATATATATATATATATAATATCTAGACGTAACGACTTTACTTGAATTGAATAGAGAGATATATATATATATATATAATCCATGATTATTGATTTTCACTTTAAAAACAATCTAATATCCATTCCCGATCAACTTTTAGTACCTGAAAATTTTGACAAATTAATAATAACTTGGTTTCTAGAAAAATATCTCATAGGTACCATTACAAAATTGGATTTTTTTTGAAAAATTTAAAATCGGTTTAAATTTGACAAAATTTAAAAGTATTACATTTATTTTAATAAAACAAAAGTAAGGCTTGACTTTTTTTTTTATCATGTTTGAAGCTGGAAATTTTGACAAAGCAATAATAACTTGGCTTCCAGAAAACAATATCATGGGTACGTACCATTACAAAATTGGATTTTTTTTAAACTCTAAATTGGTTTAAATTTTACAAAATTTAAAAGTTTTACATTTATTTTAGTAAAACAAAAGTAAGTCATGACTGTTTTTTGTTATTATGCTTGAGCAGAAAATTTTATCAAGTTAATAATAACTACACTTCTAGTAAAAAATCTCATAGTTACTACCAAATAAATATTTTTACAATCATGGTCAAAATTACTATAGGGCTTAATTTGTTTTAAATTATATTGGTCACGATTACAATAGAAAATAAATGAAAATTGCTAAATTTGTTACAAAGTCTGAAATGTAAGCCAAAATTTTGATAAATTGAACTGGTATTATATGTTATTGTTAATATTGTTAGAAAATTTGAATCATAAATCACCGAAAACTGATAAAATTGCAAACTTTATGAATAAGGCATTAAAATATCATTTGATTTTAATGTTTTATCAAAATTATATTTATTGTAATATTCAAAGACAAATAAATTACAATTCAAATTTCCGACCAAATTGTCGAAATGGCAAAATTTTTAAAAGATATTAAAATACACGAAACACAGCTGAATATTCCACTAACTCTGAAAGTTTAAAATTATTTTAATAACATGTCAGTTTTCATGTCAAATGGAAATGAAGATTGTTAAAAATGCCAAAAATTTAAATATGTGGTCTTAATTTTCGATTATATTTGTGTTTTTTTTTAAATAATGTTTAAAATTACTAAAGGTTTTGTGTAATTTTTTAACCATTTGTCCAGATTACATTTGAAAATATATGAAAATTGCTAAAAACGCTAACAATTCTAAAAATGTTGCTAAGATTTTGATGTATTTTCAATATATCTGTAACATTTTAGTCAAAAATCACCGAAAAATGAAAAAATATATAAAATTTTATAAACAAAGCAGTAAAATTTCATACGATTTTAATAGCTTATCAATATTGTATTCAAATTTCCGTCGAAATGGTCAAAATGCAAAATATTTAAAAAATAATAATAAGTACAATACAAACTGCTCATGTCTTCTGGCTTAATTTTTTTTTTTAATAACATGTCAAAGTTTATGTCAAACGTAAATGAAAATTGCTAAAAATGCCTAAAATTAAAATATGTAGTTTAATATTTTGATTGTATTAGTGTTGTTTTAAACATTGTTCAAAATTACTATAGGTTTTAATTTATTTTTTAATCAATGGCGAACATAATAACTAAAAATAAATGATAATTGCTAAAAATGCCAAAAATTTAAACGTGTTTCAAATTTTGATTTTCTTAGTGTTTTTTTTTTAGATATTGTTCAAAATTACTATAGGTTTTAACTTATTTCTTAACGATTTGTCCAGATTATAACTGAAACTAAATGAAAATTGCTAAAAATGCTAAAAACTCTAAAATGTATGCTAAGATTTTGATGTATTTTTAATATCTGTATAACATATTAGTCAGAAATCACCGAAAACTGAGATATTAATGAAAGAAAAATGACGAAAATGGCAAAACCTCCAAACTACAGCATGTATTTTTTAACAGATCTCTATGATCTATCGTAAAATCGACGAAAATTACTAAAAATGTATTCAAATTTCAATGAAAATTATTAAAAATTCGGCTAAATAAAATAATAAATATTAATGAGAGATAAATGTTAAAAATGCCAACAGCTCAACTTACTAACTTATTTTTTAACTATTTGTCCAGATTATAATTGAAAATAAATGAAAATTTCTAAAAATGGTAAAAACTCTAAAATGTATGCAAAGATGTTGGTTTAATTTTATGTCTGTATAACATTTTAGTCAAAAATCACAGAAAACTGAGATATTAATGATAGAAAAATGATGAAAATGGGAAAACCTCCAAACTACAGCATGTATTTTTTAACAGATCTTTATGATCTATCGTAAAATCGACGAAAATTGCAAAAAATTTATTCAAATTTCAATGAAAATTATTAAAAATTCGGTTAAATGAAATAATAAACACTAATTACAGAAAAATGTTAAAAATGCCGAGACCTCAACTTACTAACTTATTTTTTAACCATTTGTCCAGATTATAATTAAAAATATACGAAAATTGCTAAAAATGCTAAAAACTCTAAAATTTCTGTTTAGATTTTGATGTATTTTTAATATATGTGTAACATTTTAGTCAAAAATTACCGAAAACTGAGATATTAATGAAAAAAATATGATGAAAATGTCAAAACCTTCAAAATACAGCATGAATTTTTTAACAGATCGCTATGAATCTATCGTAAAATCGACGAAAATTGCTAAAAATGTATTCAAATTTCAACGAGAATTATTAAAAAAATCAGCCTAACGAAATAATAAATATTAATGAGAGAAACATGATAAAAATGCCAAAAATTGTTAACAAAGAGTTAACAGCTCCATAACGTATGAGTCAAAAATCGCCGAAAATTGAAAAATATAAAAAACTTTAAAAATAAAATATTAAAATTGCATGATTTTAATAACTTATTACATTGGTATTCGAATTTCCGCCAAAATTGTTAAAAACCCAAAATATATTTTTTAAATACAATAAAAACTTCGGAAAATATCTTCTGAATATATCTTTTTTTTAATAAAATGTCATGGTTTATGTTAAAAGTAAATGAAAATTGCTAAAAATACCAAAAATTTAAATGTGTAGTCTATTTTGTTTTTAATCTCTTGGTGTTTTTTGTAGATATTGTTCAAAATTACTACAGGTTTCAATTTATTTCTTTATAATTTGTCCAGAAAATAATTGAAAATAAATAAAAATTGCTAAAAATGCTAAAAAATCTAAAATTTATGCTACGAATTTTAAATTTTGCAATATAATGAATACAGTATGATTCATGATGGCGGTTTTTTTTGTGAAGGATAGAAAATTAACTAAATAAAACAACTTTACTATGTAATTTCCACTTATTCGTTATTTCCACTTTGTTTATTTCCCTTAAGTTATTGCTACAATAAATCTCCATTTATTTATTATTGTTTAGTTTTACAATTGCTAGAGCGTAGTACAAACAACAGTCACTATATTATTTTTCTAAATAATATTTCTTTACATACATACCTAATACATCATCTAATACATTTTCTAAATATGTTAGTGGAAATAACAAAATTTCATTGTTTTATTTAATTAATATAATGAATCTTGTGAATAATTTCCTTAAATTTTAAAGTCAGATATTCAAATTTTGTCTTTTTATCTATGTTTTATCTGCCTTGATGCAATTTTCTATATTTATCTTAAATCAATTTGCTGGGAATAATGATAATAACAAATATAGATAAGATATGCATATTCTGTCCCTGATTTTCTGTATCCTCGATCCGATTTCCTATTTTTGTCGTATTAATTTGCTGCCAAACAAAAAAAATCCACTTCAATAATAGCAAACGATAAAACTCTGTATGTACAGATCAAAGCGAAGTGCGATTTAAACGCTTGTTTGTCTCGATAATTGGGTCAAGGTGGGATGTGTGAAAAACACTTCACAGTTTTTCAATGCTGCAGTAAAAATTTGCCATATTTATCAATTCGTGCAGAACATTTATTGCCTCGATATTTTTTTTACGCCGGCCTTGCGGTTTTTGCAAACAATGCATGGAAACTCCATCAATCTCAACTGGAGGCATAAATTTTCCGGAAACTATCCTGGAAATCGATTCCCCGAGGAAGCCTGCAGCACACGTTTTAGGGCAAGTGGGTGGTGGAGGAGGCCAAGGGCGATCGATGGGGCCTGCATAATGCAACCCCCCAACTCCTGGTGCCATCCTTCGGAAACTTCCACGTAGACTGCAAGACTGCATCCTTGGAGCGGAAAACATACATTGGATACGGTCCGAGTGGAAGGGCATAATTCACGCTTTATGTACGTCGCTCGCTTTTGTTTACAGCGACGTTTATTACCCGAGGAGTTTAATGATGACACGCGCTTAAGATTTTTCTCCAATGTGCATGTCAAGGTTTGCGTGGGCGCAAAAGTGTGCAGTAATCACCACGTAATTCCCCGCTGTGGAACGAGTTAAGGCTACTCAATGGTCATGGGTTCGAATCGTGGATAGGGCAGTCTTCAGTCACTTCAATTTTCACAGAAACTTTATGACTATCATCAAGTTAATGACAGAAAGACACGCATAGAAATTCCGAAAACTGTGCAATCATGTTTCTTTCCATTTTGAATGAAACCTTCCATGGAACGTTCTACTAATCTCTAAAAATCGCAATTTTCCCAGAATCAGTTTCAGCACTGACCTAAGTAATGACTAATGATACAGATAGAAAAATAATGAAATAAATCTGAGAACTTGCAATGTTTCTTTCTATTCTGAACTAAATTCTTCATGAAAGTTCCATACTCAAATCTTACAATCGCAATTTTCCCAGAATCAATTTCTGCTAAGTAATGACTAATGATGCAGGTAGAATAATAATGAAAGAATTCCGGAGAACATGCAATGTTTCTTTCCATTCTGAACTAAATTCTTCATGAAAGTTCCAGACTCTAATCTTACAATCGTAAATTTCCCAGAAACGTTCTCAGCGTGACCTAGCTGCTGACCAATGCACCCAGAAATTTGCAAAAAACGCTGTTACACGAATTCCGAACCTCTTTCGCCGCTTACAAAGTCAAGGTGAAGAGGTCCATGAACATCAACCGTGGAATATTCCACTGCTACATTAAATGCCAGGTGTGGAAATCCTCGCATATCGATAGTGTGCTCTATGGAAAATGCCATGATGAGATTTTCCACCGGTTCTGTGACCGGACTTGATTGTCGTTAGTTTTCGATTTGGTAGCGGAAAAAAGGGCCTACGCATTCACAGTTTCAACACAAACAGCCTCACGGTGAGATCACGCTCTATTTAAACTGCACGATTCAACCATAACGGGGCCCATCGATTGGCAAAGGCCAGGACAATGAGAGACTGCGAATCGCACAGTTTCATTGTTCGCCTGTCCGATTTCGAAAGAACGAAACGGAAATTTAATTGAAAGCATTGATCAGTTTTAAAACAGCAATGAGAAGATTGATTCCTGTATTGGTTTTTGCCACTAATAACCAATATTTTAAAAAGTTACTTGAAACATTAAATTCGGCACAATTTCTATCTGCATTTATGCACTTTCTTTAGCTATTAGTGAAATTTTTGAAAATTTTTTATTTGCAAATTCGATAATAAATTCGTGTACAGTGGACCTGAAACTAATTCTCCTGAAAATTTGACTAAGTTACAATATTAAATAAGGGAGATAATCAAACATATAACTTTCTGCATTGACAAGTATGGGTTAGCTATTCCTGAAATTTCAGAAAATTTATTATTTGCAAAGTTGATATTAGATTCGTGTATAGTACACCTGAAACTAATTCTTCTGAAAATTTGACTAAGTTTCAGTATTAAATAAGGGAGAAAATCAAACATATAACTTTCTGCATTGATAAGTAAAGGTTAGCTGTTTCTGAAATTTCTGAAAATGTATTATTCGCAAATTTGATATTAGATTCGCGCACAGTACACCTGAAACTAATTCTCCTAAAAATTTGCCAAAGTTTCAGCATTGCATAATGGAGAAAATCAAAGGTATAACTTTCTGCATTGACAAGCATGGGTTTGCTTTTACTGAAATTTCTGAAGATTTTTTATTCGCAAATTTGATATTAGATTCTTATACAGCATACTTAAAACTAATTCTCCTGAAAATTTTACAGAGTTTCAGTATTAAATAATTGAGAAAGTCAGAACGAGGTTAGGTAAGGTTAGGTTAAGCTAGACGAGGTTAGGTCTCTGTTGCAGATTTTTTTTATATTTAAATTAGATTTGTGTTCAGTATACCTGAAGGTAATTCTGCTGAAAATTTGACAGAGTTTCAGTATTAAATAAGTGAGAAAGTCAGAACGAGGTTAGGTAAGGTTAGGTTAAGCTAGGCGAGGTTAGGTCTCTGTTGCAGATTTTTTTAATATTTAATATTAGATTTGTGTTCAGTATACCTGAAGGTAATTCTGCTGAAAATTTGACAGAGTTTCAGTATTAAATAAGTGAGAAAGTCAGAACGAGGTTAGGTAAGGTTAGGTTAAGCTAGGCGAGGTTAGGTCTCTGTTGCAGATTTTTTTAATATTTAATATTAGATTTGTGTTCAGTATACCTGAAGGTAATTCTGCTGAAAATTTGACAGAGTTTCAGTATTAAATAAGTGAGAAAGTCAGAACGAGGTTAGGTAAGGTTAGGTTAAGCTAGGCGAGGTTAGGTCTCTGTTGCAGATTTTTTTACTATTTAATATTAGATTTGTGTTCAGTATACCTGAAGGTAATTCTGCTGAAAATTTGACAGAGTTTCAGTATTAAATAAGTAAGAAAGTCAGAACGAGGTTAGGTAAGGTTAGGTTAAGCTAGGCAAGGTTAGGTCTCTGTTGCAGATTTTTTTAATATTTAATATTAGATTTGTGTTCAGTATACTTGAAGGTAATTCTGCTGAAAATTTGACAGAGTTTCAGTATTAAATAAGTGAGAAAGTCAGAACGAGGTTAGGTAAGGTTAGGTTAAGCTAGGCGAGGTTAGGTCTCTGTTGCAGATTTATTTTATATTTAATATTAGATTTGTGTTCAGTATACCTGAAGGTAATTCTGCTGAAAATTTGACAGAGTTTCAGTATTAAGTAAGTGAGAAAGTCAGAACGAGGTTAGGTAAGGTTAGGTTAAGCAAGGCGAGGTTAGGTCTCTGTTGCAGATTTTTTTAATATTTAATATTAGATTTGTGTTCAGTATACCTGAAGGTAATTCTGCTGAAAATTTGACAGAGTTTCAGTATTAAATAAGTGAGAAAGTCAGAACGAGGTTAGGTAAGGTTAAGTTAAGCTAGGCGAGGTTAGGTCTCTGTTGCAGATTCTTTTAATATTTAATATTAGATTTGTGTTCAGTATACCTGAAGGTAATTCTGCTGAAAATTTGACAGAGTTTCAGAATTACATAAGGGCGAAAATCACAGATATAACTTTCTGCATTGACAGGTATAGGTTAACTATTACTGAAATTTCTGAATATTTATTATTTGCAAATTTGATATTAGATTCGTGTATAGTACACCTGAAAATAATTCTCCTCAAAATTTAACAAAGTTTCAGTATTAAATAAGGGATAAAATCAAACATATAACTTTCTGCCATGACATGTACGGGTTAGCTATTTCTGAAATTTCTGAAAATTTATTATTTGCAAATTTGATATTAGATTCTTTTACAGTACACCTGAAACTAATTTTCCTGAAAATTTGACTAAGTTTCAGTATTACATGAGGGAGAAAATCAAAGATATAACTTTCTGCATTGACAAGTATGGGTTAGCTATTCCTGAAATTTTTGAAAATTTATTCTTTGCAGATTTGACTAAAGTTTCGTATACAGTGCACCTGAAACTAATTCTACTGAAAATTTGACTAAGTTTCAGTATTAAATAAGGTACAAAATCATACAAATAACTTTCTGCATTCATAAGTATGGGTTAGCTTATCCTGAAATTTTTGAAAATTCATTATTTGCAAATTTGATGTTAGATTCGTGTACAGTGCACCTAAAACTAATTCTACTAAAATTTTTACTAAGTTTCAGTATTAAATAAAGGAGAAAATCGAGCATATAACTCTATGTATTGACAAGTATGGGTTAGCTATTTCTGAAATTTCTGAAACTTTATTGTTTGCAAATTTGATATTAGATTCGTGTACATTACACCTGAAACTAATTCTCCTACAAATTTTGATATTTGTCATTTTCAGATATGTTCCCATTTGTTTCCCATTCAACATAGAATTAAATTTAAGACATTCTTAAAAACCTTAAAACTTATGACTTTTTATACAAATAGGGAGAATTATCTTGTATATTCAGGCTTATAATTGTACAACATGTTTAAAACAATCCATAAAAGCTCAAAATTACTAAATTCAAAGAAAAACTGGGAAAATTTATGAAAATTACGGCTTTTCATAGCCATAAAATGATATAAAATTTAAGACAATCGCAAAAACCTTAATATTTATTACTTGTTTCATTAAAAACTGTAGAATTTTTTTCAAAACAATCTTAAAAACCTCAATATTTCTAAATTTCAGTAAAAACTGGGAGCATTTCAGAAAATGCCAGTTATTCGTAGGTATAAAGTGACACTAAATCAAACACAAGCTTAAAACCTTAAAATTGCTAATTTTCATTGTAAACTGAGAGAGTTTTCGTGGATATTCAGGTATTTTCATTTATATTTTTTAGAAACATTTTCGAACTTTTTTAAAGTAAAAATTAAAAACTGGGAAAATTTCTAAAAATCTAGATCTTCTAAAGTTATTTTCTTCTAAGGTGATTTCATTTATAATTTTTATAAACATTTTCGAACTTTTTTAAAGTAAAAATTAAAAACTGGGAAAATTTCTAAAAATCTAGATCTTCTAAAGTTATTTTCTTCTAAGTTATTTGTAGTCATAAAATAAAACAACTTAATTTTAAGACAATTTCGAAAACATAAAAATTGCTGACTCAGTCCAAACCAGTGCAAACTGGGAGACTTTTCTTTCATATTCAGGCATTTTCACTTAAAACTTCGTTTTTTATTTTTTAAATAATCTCATACCTGAAAAGTTCTAAATTTCAATAAAAACAGGGAATATTGCTGAAAATGAGAGCAATTCGTAGCGATTAAATGGAAAATTTAAAGAAGGGCCAAAAGACCGTAGGTCTGTGGTCTGTAAAATATTGATACTACTACTTAAAAAAAAAATCAAAAACCTTAAAATCCGTAAATTTTAAGAACTAGAAATATACCTGAAAATATCAGAAGTTCGTTGCCATAAAATGGCATTAGGCATAGAAAGATCTTAGTATATGTATTTTATATACTTTTCTATAATTTAAGTAGAAATTTTGTATAACATCGAACTAATAGCTCTTTGTATAAACTGTATTAAGTAGTTTTTTAGACGTAATCTAACTAGTAAGTAATACTCGTAGCTAATACTATATACTATAGTAATAAAATTTCAGTATTACATAAGATAGAAAATCAAACATATAACTTTCTGCATTGACAAGTATGGGTTTACAATTTCTGAAATTTCTGAAATTTTATTATTTGCAAATTTGATATTAGTATCATGTACAGCACACCTGAAACTAATTGTCCTGAAAATTTGACCATGTTTCAGTATGAAATAAGGGAGAAAATCAAACACATAACTTTCTGCATTGACAAGTATGGGTTAGCTATTACTGAAATTTCTGAAAATTTATTATTTGCAAATTTGATATTAGATTCGTGTACATTACACCTGAAACTAATTCTCCTACAAATTTTGATATTTGTCATTTTCAGATATGTTCCCATTTCTGAAAATGACAGTTATCGTAGCTATAACGTAGAATTAAATTTAAGACATTCTTAAAAACCTTAAAACTTATGACTTTTTATACAAATTGGGAGAATTATCTTGTATATTCAGGCTTATAATTGTACAACATGTTTATAACAATCCAAAAAAGCTCAAAATTACTAAATTCAAAGAAAAACTGGGAAAATTTATGAAAATTACGGTATTTCATAGCCATAAAATGATATAAAATTTAAGACAATCGCAAAAACCTTAAAATTTATTACTTTTTTCATTAAAAACTGTTGATTTTTTTTCAAAACAATCTTAAAAACCTCAATATTTCTAAATTTCAGCAAAAACTGGGATCATTTCAGAAAATGCCAGTAATTCGTAGGTATAAAATGACACTAAATCAAACACAAGCTTAAAACCTTAAATTTTCATTTTCATTGTAAACTGAGAGAGTTTTCGTGCATATTCAGGTATTTTCATTTATAATTTTTAGATACATTTTCGAATTTTTTTAAAGTAAAAATTAAAAACTGGGAAAATTTCTAAAAATCTAGATCTTATAAAGTTATTTTCTTCTAAGTTATTTGTAGTCATAAAATAAAACAACTTAATTTTAAGACAATTTCAAAAACATAAAAATTGCTGACTCAGTCCAAACCAGTGCAAACTGGGAGACTTTTCTTTCATATTCAGGCATTTTCACTTAAAACTTCGTTTTTTATTTTTTAAATAATCTCATACCTGAAAAGTTCTAAATTTCAATAAAAACAGGGAATATTGCTGAAAATGAGAGCAATTCGTAGCGATTAAATGGAAAATTTAAAGAAGGGCCAGAAGACCGTAGGTCTGTGGTCTGTAAAATATCGATACTACTACTTAAAAAAAAAAATCAAAAACCTTAAAATCCGTAAATTTTAAGAACTAGAAAAATACCTGAAAATATCAGATGTTCGTTGCCATAAAATGGCATTAGGCATAGAAAGATCTTAGTATATGTATTTTATATACTTTTCTATAATTTAAGTAGAAATTTTGTATAAAATCAAACTACTAGCTCTTTGTATAAACTGTATTAAATAGTTTTCTAGACGTAGTCTAACTAGTAACTAATACTCGTAGCTAATACTATATACTATAGTAATAAAATTTCAGTATTACATAAGATAGAAAATCAAACATATAACTTTCTGCATGGAGAAGTATGGGTTTGCTATTTTTGAAAATTCTGAAAATGTATTATTCCCAAATTTGTCATTAGATTCGTTTGCAGTGCACCTAAAACTAATTCTACTGAAAATTTGACAAAGTTTCAGTATGAAATAAGGGAGAAATCAAACACATAACTTTCTGCATTGACAAGTATGGGTTAGCTATTACTGAAATTCCTGAAAATTTATTATTTGAAAATTTGATATTAGATTCGTGTACGGTACACCTGAAACTAATTCTACTGAAAATTTGACAAAGTTTCAGTATTACATAAGGGAGAAAATCAAAGATATAACTTTCTGCATTGAGAAGTATGGGTTATCTATTACTGGAATTTTTGAAAATTTATTATTCGCGAATTTGATATTATATTCGTGTACAATGTAAAATTTGATTCGTGTACAGTGCACCTGTACCTAATTCTACTGAAAATTTTACAAAGTTTCAGTATCAAATAAGGGAGAAAATCAAACATATAACTTTCTGCATTGATAACTATGGATTAGCCATTTCTGAAATTTCTAAAAATTCATTATTTGCAAATTTGATATTAGATTCTTGTACAGTACACTTGAAACTAATGCTATTTTTTGTTTTTATTAAATTAAATCAAATTAAAAAATATTTCAATCGTTTCATTATAGCAATGTAATGAAATCGTTGTTGTATAAGAAAAATGTTGTGAAATTATTGAAACACATTCAATCTATCATTTCATTATGGGTCAGTGTGACAGAATCAAGGAAAGTATTTACGGGAAACAAAGCGTCCGTTATTTGAGCTTCATGAGGGCGCTTTGTAAACAGAGGCCTGAAAAAGGGTCACGTCTAACATCTTTTTATTACGGCCATAACGTCCCCTAACGGCTCCGTGGGGGTTATGATCGTAAATCCGCCCCGTTTAAAACCTCCCTTACGGTCCAATCCCTCAGCCTTTCATCACATCAGCTTTGTCTCCACTGTATCCTTCATTAATTCAGTGACCACATAAAGCGATCGATTGTAAAGATAATTGAGGTTTTATTTTGTTACTTTGTGAGATTTAAGACATCGATTATTGAATTTCTTTGTGAAGATTTATGTGATTTAATGCACCGATTAGTGCAATAACAGACACTGTTATAATTGATTTAAGTATGTCATTTTTAGCACAGGATTATATACAATTTTACGAATTATAATTTACTGCAACTTAATTCGATTTATAAGGGATTATTTAATACTGAAACTTTGTCAAGTTTTCAGGAGAATTAGTTTCAGGTGCACGAATTTAATATTAAGTTTGCAAATAATGCATCGATTAAATAAGGCATACAAATTTGTACATACAACTAAATTCAGGTATCGATTAAATAAGGGATGTAAATGCGTACTTACGTTGACTATGCTAACCCCTATGACTGCGATCCACCCCCATCCCCCATCGGGAGGAACCATTTTCTTCTGTTCGACGAGCATGGTACTGGCCAACCTGCAACAACATAAACTCGGTCACAAACAAAAAATGCTGATGGTAGATTGCATGCGATGGGCGCGTGGCGCATCCAGGCACCGATTAATGCCACTGGATGTGCCCACGATTTATGGGTCCGTAAGCAAATCGAACGAGGTGATTAATCACCGTGCAGACACGAGACTCCAGAACAATTTTTGGTATTTACATGCCAAGAACTATTTACATTATTCACGAAAACATTTATTACCTAAATGTACATTTCGATGGTACTTTGGTGCACACAATTTGCGATTGCTGCACGTGCCCACGTGGAATTCAATTGAACAGCGCAGCGATTAAATAATGGCACGTCTGTCGCATAATTCCGCCATCAGCAGGTGAAAGTCCAAAGGTGGACGAGATCCAGAAGCGCTCCGCTCTCCACGTTCCCATGAAGCGTGGCGTTAATTAATTAATCGTCTAATTAATTAATTAATTAATTGGAAACTTTACAGTCGCACGCCTTGTTTTTTTTCCTGCAAACTTCTATTTGCGGGCTATTACTAATATCTGCATTAACGTTGTTACGTTTTATTTACACTCCGTAATTCGTACGAAAAACGTAATAAATTCGCGCTCGACGTCGCGTGCGAGGCTCTTAATTAATAGCCACGGCAGGTTTGCTGCAATTAATGCAATGACCGTGTACTTGCGCTTTTATGGACGATAAAGCAAGTGCGCCGCGTTGATGTATAGCGGTTTTCACTTAACAGTTTCTTAGAAAATTGCCTTACTTACTGTTAAGTTACTTAAGTCAGACAACACAAATTTCGAAATTGTAGTTTCTGTGTTTAGATTTTTATGTTCTCTTGAATAGTTATGTCTAATATAGTATTCTGCAAATTTTTTAAAAGATCCGTCATATGGTTTTCATATAAAAAATATTTTCCGAAAATTATGTAACAATATAATTTTGACTATTATGCGAAGCCTTTATAATCGAAAATTCCAGGAAAACTATCTATGGGGTATTTTTAGTTTTTAAAGTTTTCTTGAGGAGTGATATATATATTTAAGCGTAAAATTTTTGCAAAAATATGTAAATATTAAATTTGCAATTCTATGCCATACGTTTAAGCAATAATTCTGGGAAAACTATCGGTGGGGTATTTTTAGATTTTTATGTTTTCTTGAAGAGTTATGTCTAGTAAAGTATTCTGTAAACTTTTTACAAAATCTGTCATATGGTTTCTATATAAAAAAATATTTTCCGAAAAATATGTTACAATTATAATTTTCGTTATTATGCTATACCTTTATAAATGAAAATCTCAGGAAATCTATCTATGGGGTATTTTCAGATTTTAATGCTTTCCTGAAGAGTGATGTTTTATTAAGTATTCCGCAATATATTAATAAAATTTGTCAAATTTTTTGCTAAATTATGTAACGATTAAATTTGCACTTCTATGCCTTACGTTTAAACGAATATTTTGGGAAAACTATCAATGAGGAATGTTTAGATTTTTATGAAAATCTGTCATATGAGTTCCATATAAAAAAAAAATAGTTTCCGAATATTTTTAAAAATTATAATTTTGACCATTATGCTATACCTTTATGAACGAAAATTTCAGTAATCTATTTGGGGTATTTTCAGATTTTACTGTTTTCTTGACATTTATTTAAGTATTTATCAAAATTTTAATAAAATTTGTCAAATTTTTGCAAAATTATGTAACGTTTAAATATGCACTTTCGTACCATACTTTTAAACGAAAGTTGTGGGAAAACTATTGATGGGGTATTTTTAGATTTTTATGTTTTCGTGAAGACTAAGTTTTCGTCTAGTAAAGTATTCTGTAAAATTTTTACAAAATCTGTCATATTGTTTTCATAAAAAATATATTTTCCGAAATATGTGTAACAATTATAATTATCTCTATTATGCTATGCCTTTATAAACGAAAATTCCAGGAAAAATATGTATGTTGTATTTTCAGATTTTACTATTTTATTGAAGAGCAATATTTATTTAAGTATTCTGCAATTTTTTATAAAAGTTGTCAAATTTTTGCAAAATTATGTAACAATTAAATTTGCACTTCTATGCCTTACCTTTAAACGAATATTCTGGGAAAATTATCGATGGGGTATTTCTAGATTTTTATGTTTTCTTGAAAAGTTATGTCTAGTAAAGTATTCTGTAAAATGTCAACATCTGTCATATAATTTCTATATAAAAATATATTTTCTGAAAAATATGTAACATTTATAATTTTCACTATTATGCAAAGCGTTTAGAAACGAAAATTCCACGAAAACTATCTATGAGGTACTTTCAGTTTCTCATGCTTTCTTAAAGAGTGATATTTATTTAAGTATTCTGCAAAATTTTAATAAAATTTGTCAATTTTTTGTAAAATTATGTAACGATTAAATTTGCACTTCTATGCCTTACCTTTAAACACAAATTCTGGGAAAACTATCGATGGGGTATTTTTAGATTTTTATGTTTTCTTAAAGTGTTATGTACAATAAAGTATTGTGCAAAACTTTTACAAAATCTGTCATATGGTTTCTATATCAAAAAATGTTTTCCAAGAAATATGTAACAATTATAATTTTCACTATTATACTATGCTTTTATAAACGAAAATTCCAGGAAATCTATCTATGGGGTATTTTCAGTTTCTAATATTTCTTGAAGGGGGATATATATTTAAGTATTCTGCAAAATTTTAATAATATTTGTCAAATTTTTGCAAAAATGTGTACGTTTAAATAAGCACTTTTATGCCATACATTTAAACGAGAATTCTGGGAGAAATATCGATGGGATATTTCTAGATTTTTATGATTTCTTGAACAATTATGTCGAAGTATACTGCAAAAATTGTACAAAATCTGTCAAATGGTTTCCATATAAAAAAATATTTTCCGAAAAATGTGTAACAATTATAATTTTCTCTATTATGCTAAGCCCTTATAAACAAATTTTCCAGAAAATCTATGTATGGGGTATTTTCAGATTTTCTTGAAGACCAATATTTATTTAAATATTCTGCCATTTTTTATAAAATTTGTCAATTTTTTGCAAAATTATGTAACAATTAAATTTGCACTTTTATGCCTTACGTTTAAACGATTTTTTTGGCAAACCTATCGATGGGGTATATTGAGATTTTTATGTTTCCTTGAAGGGTTATGTGTAATTAAGTATTCTGTAAAATTTTTACAAAATCTGTCATATGGTTTCGATATAAAAAAATATTTTCCGAAAAGTGTGTAACAATTATAATTTTCATTATTATTCTATGACTTTATAAACAAAAATTCCTGAAAATCTATCCATGGGGTATTTTCAAATTTTAATATACCTTTAAACAGTGATATTTATTTAACTAATTTGCAAAGTTTTAATCAAATTTGTCGAATTTTAGCAAAAATATGTAACGATAAAATTTCTTGTCTACTATGCCATACTTTTAAATGAACATTCTGGGAAAACTATCGATGGGGTATTTTTAGATTTTTATGTTTTCTTGAAGAGTTATGTCCAATTAAGTATTCTGCAAAATTTTTACAAAATCTGTCATATAGTTTCTATATAAAAAAATATTTTCCGAAAAATATGTAACAAATATAATTTTCACTATTATGCTATGCCTTTATAAACGAAAATTGCAGGAAAATTTTCTAATGGGTATTTTCAGATTTTAATATTTTCTTGAAGTGTAATATTTAGTTGAGTATTCTGCAAACTTTTAATAAAATTTGTCAATTTTTTTCAAAAATATGTAACGTTTAAATATGCACTTCTGTCATACTTTTAAACGAAAATTGTGGGAAAAGTATCGATGGGGTATTTTTAGATTTTTATTTTTTCTTGAAGAGTTATGTCTAATTAAGTGTTCTGCATTTTTGTTTCAAAATCTGTCATATGGTTTCCATATAAAAAAATATTTTTCCCAAAATATGTAACAACTATAATTTTCATTATTACGCTAAGCCTTAATAAACAAAAATTCCAGAATTACTATGTATGTAGATATTACTCTTGAAGAGTAATATCTAATAAAGTACTCTGCAAAATTTTTACAATATCCGTTATATGGTTTTCATGTAAAAAAATACTTTCCGAAAAATATGTAACAATTATAATTTTTACTATTATGCTTGCTATGCCTTTATAAACGAAAATTCCAGGAAACTATCAAATGGGGTATAATCACATTTTAATGTTTTCTTGAAGAGTGGTATTTATTTGAGTACTCTGCAAATTTTAATAAATTTTGTCATTTTTTTCCAAAAATATGTAACGATTAAATTTGCACTTCTATGCCTTACGTTTAAAGGATTTTTTTGGCAAAACTATCTATGGGGTATTTTGAGATTTTTATGTATCCTTGAAGGGTTATGTCTAATTAAGTACTCTGCAAATTTTTTACAAAATCTGTCATGTGGGTTCCATATCAAAAATATTTTCCGAAAAATATTTAATAATTATAATTTTCACTATTATGCTATATCTTTGTGAATGAAAATTCCAGGAAAAGTATCTATGGAGTATTTTTAGATTCTAATGCTTTCTTGAAGAGTGATATTTATTTAACTATTCTGCAAAATTTTAATAAATTTTGTCAATTTTTACCCAAAATATGTAACGATTAAATTAGCACTTCTATGTCATACCTTTTAAGGAAAATTTTGGGAAAACTATCGATGGGGTATTTTTATTTTTTTTTCCTTGAAGAGTTATGTCTATTTAAGTATTTTGCAAAATTTGTACAAAATCTGTCAACCGTTTTCCACATAAAAAAAATATTTTCCGAAAATTATGTAACAATTATAATTTTCACTATTATGTTATCCTTTATAAACGAAAATTCCAGGAAAACTATCTAGGTGGTATTTTCAGTTTTTAATGTTTTCTTTAAGAGTGATATTTATTTAAGTATTCTGCAAAATTTTAATAAAATTTGCTAAATTTTTGCAAAAATATGTAACGATTAAATTTGCACTTCTATGCCATACCACCTATAAACGAAAATTCTCACATGTTCACATTTAACTTGTTCAATTCACGAGTTCAATTAGTTGGTAATTTTAACTTGGCAAACACTTTGAGGACGTAACTATTTAATATATTACGTGTTTGCATCGGTAACGATAAAATCTGCAACTTATTGCCAATGTGGTTATTTTTTTGCTTCGTTAATGTTGCAATGAAATAAGTACCAAATAAACAGATATCTTCTTGCTTTCAAGGGCGAAAACGTTCAAGGGACAAATAATTGATAAGTAATCTGAAATTCACGGCGTGGGAAAAGGTTAGTGTACAAATATTGCTCCAACAAGGATGCACGCAAATAAGGAATTGATTACGAAAAGGTCAACCGGTAGTAATATGATGGCCATCTTCCATATATTACGCGGTTTTTATTACCATTATTACCATCGTTTGCTGTCCGTACCGTTAAATATGAACTTCATATGAAAAAGTGGTAGAGTTAGTAGAGTGGTAGGATACGTATAAATAATTAAAATATCAAAAATATCTTAGTTTTTGCAAAAATATGTAACGATAAAATTTGCACCCATATATTACGCGGTTTTTATTACTATTATTACCATCGTTTGCTGTGAATTCCCCGTTCAATATAAATTCATATGAAAAAGTGGTAGAGTTGGTTAGTAGAGTGGTATGATACGTATAAAAAATTAAAAATATCAAAAATATCTTAGTTTTTGCAAAAATATATAACGATAAAATTTGCACTTCCATGCCATACCTTTAAACGAATATTTTGGGAAAACTATCGATGGGGTATTTTTAGATTTTTATGTTTTCTTGAATAGTTAAGTCTAATTAAGTATTCTGCAAACTTTTTACAAAATCTGTCATATGGTTTCCATATAATATATATTTTCTGAAAAATTATAATTTCTTACTTGCTTACCAGAATGTCCCTAATAATAATAGCTTAAATACATAACTAGTAATTTATTGATAAAACCTTAAACTTAATTATAATTTCATTCTAATAATTTAAACAAAATTATAAATTATAATTTCATATTTTTTCATTACAGAAAAATTAGTTGTATTTGTATTTTGTATCAATTAGAATGCTGAAAAAACTACAAAAGTACAAGTACAAGTACAATGTACGAAAAAGTAATAGTAATAACAGTAATGCAACATCAATACAATAAAGAAAAGTACATAATAATTAAAACTAGCAAATGGAGACAGATTTAAACAAATATTAACATACAGGAATTAAAACTTACACGTTAGATACAATAATCTTCAATAATATGCACTGGAAATGGTTTACTCCAATTCTAAAATACAAGCTCAAAATTGTCATCTGATTCAAACTTCAAACTTCAAACTTCTTTTATTGGACATGAATTACATGTGAGGTCAAGGCAATATATTCTCAGCAGGATTTCTCATTTACTGGGATAATTTTCGATTTTTATGTTTTTTTGAAGAGCAATATCTAGTTTCAAGCAAGTAGTTTTTTTTTTTTTTTTAAATCTGTCATATGGTTTGAAAAACAAAAATATCCCAATATATGTGATTATTCACTGAGTTGGTCATCAGCCTTTTCTCTCCAATTTCATCAAACGCGCAATAATAATGCCGAGACCAATTTGTGGCCAATTTGTCGTGCGATTATCTCTTAAACATTTACCGGAAATTCCGTCGTGATTATTCTTCGAGTCCGTCATTACTCCTGAGCCTTTTCCATGCAGTTCAATCAAATATTTGCACGGCCATAAAACTTAAATTGCCCATCGAACGATGTTTGCCCTGGCCATTTGCATGTTTGCCCTGAAACTTTAAAGACCGAAATCCGCAATCACGCGGCCGTTACGTGGGGCATCTGCCCCGTTATCGAGTGCCCCAATTTCTGCGTTTGCATGCCCCGTTTGCAATAGGCACGGCGATAACGATTGTTGACGTCTGGATAACGCAAACGACTGGGGCGCACGCATTAAGGGGCCCCATTGAATAATTGATCCGGCAGAGGGGAGCTCCAGGTTAATCCCATTGTATTGTGCAAACATTGGGGCTGCTTTATTGGATAATGTTTTGCATCTGGCGAGATAAGTAAATTAAATAATAAATAAAAATTAAAGTAATTAACACAATATTTTTATGCAATTATAAATAATGGCGTTTTTTCGAAAATCAAAAATTGTACGTCGTATTGCGAGTTTTTTCCCAAAAACAAAAATAGTTTTTCTTATTGAGAAGTTTTCTCGAAAATCACTTTTTCTTAATGTGCAGAAGTTTTCTCGAAAATAACTTTTTCTTATTGTGCAGAAGTTTTCTCGAAAATCATTTTTTCTTATTGTGTAGGATTTTTCTCAAAAATCAAAAATTGTCTTAATGTGAGCTCCATGGACACTGATGTTTACGTAAACACGCAGAAGCCATCAGTTTCCCTCGCAGTTTATTTTTATACCCATCTGAATGGAATATTAAAGCTCGTGATGATGGACGAGCATCGCTTTTTGCGCTGATTTATCGTGCTTTGGCAGTGAATCAAAGCCATCGCCACTCCATTGTGCAGCTATAACACACGGAATGGTGTGGGTAGAAGCCCGAGAAAGTGAAAATAAGGCGATAACTCCCCGATTCCGCCCGCTACATTGATTCAAATTGCCCCCCTCCCCATGGTTCCCACAGGAGCTTGTTTGTCCTCCCGTCCACCTTGAAAACTTTGCCCGAATTTATGGCTGGATCGGAATCAAAGTTTCGTTACATCATCGCTGCAAACGAGGCTGTTTGTTATTTACGGGGTTTCCGCACCAACAAAGGGGCTTTTCGTCCGCAGTTTCCCCCGTTTCTCGTCCCGGATTTGTTTCCCACTATCTCCTAGCCACATTTGGGGATTTGGGGCTTGGAACTGGGTCAGAAAATGCAGGCAATGAACCGCTAGACAGACCCAAATTGCCGTTTCGTAGAAATGCAATTACCTTTTTTCGCCTGTCTAAGAACTTCGTCCAATTAACGTAGCTGTACTGGACGTAATTACACCTCCAAACTTTCTTGGATATTAAGCAGATTTATCGTATCTTTTTTGCGTCGATATGTTTTAGTTTATTTATTGCTCCACTGCTACAATTTTGCATGTAAAATGAATTGCAGCAAAACCGACGATGACAATAATGGACTCGCTGATGACAGCTTCGCCTCTTCCTTTCTAATTCGGGACCCCCAGATGACGCACGCGGGAAAATCGATTTTCCGCTTGTCCCGGGGGCGGGCAGTGATTTTCCCGAGCGGCGTCGTGCCGCCGCCGCCGCCTGTTTCTGCGGATGTGACATCAGCTGATGGTTCTTAACGTTCTTAACACCGATTAGTGCGGCGATAGTGCAATCAACTTAGGTTTAATTGCCTGCACAAATAATGATTGGAAAATAATGAGAGAAATAATTACCGTTACAAAGCGTGTGGTTTAGTGAATAAGCCGCTAAACTTGCAATCATTTGGAAACGATTTCGGTTCAATGGTTCATCTTTACTCGTAATTGAAATTATATCTACGAAGAGAGCTTATTATGAGTAATAACAATATAATAATATAAGAAGGTTAATAACAATAATTATTTTTGTTAGTATTTTATCCATGTTATCAGATATTTTTGATTATTATTTGTTATTTGTTATTTTATTACTTCCGGGACAAACAAATAAATATTATAAAATATCAGAAAGTACTAAAATAACAAATAATAAACAATAACTAAAATAACAAATAATAAGCAATAATTATAATAATAACGCAAGAACAATGGTTCGACAGTTTTCAATGGTTCAATCTTTACAATAATTGAAATTATATCTACGAAGACTAGAAATAGTAATTATAATAATTATGATAATAACAACAGAAGGAATAACAATAATTATTTGTGTTAGTATTTTATCCATGTTATCAAATATTTTTGATTATTATTTGTTATTTGTTATTTTAGTACTTTCGGGATAAACAAATACATAGATGGATATACATACATAAATAAATATTATAAAATACCAGAGAGTACTAGAATAACAAATAACATATAATAAACAACAATTGTACCTCCAAACTTTCTTGGATATTAAGCAGATTTATCTTTTCTTTTTTGTGTATATAATAATAACGCAAGACTAATAACAATAATCATAATAATAATGCAAAAAGAATAATAACAATAATTAAACTAATATTGCTTCTCCACCTCTTTTGTTACTCTGTTGGTTACTGTTATACAGGGTGATTTATTCCAGGAGGCGAAAATCCTATCTCGAACAAGAATTTTTATTTTTCGCCTCTTGGTATAAATCACCCTGCATAGTGTATAAATCATGTAAATCACCCTGTATAAATCATCCCGTCGAGAACTGTTAATGATTCATAGCTTCATATTGCCAGAAATCGACATACGTTTCTTATTTCATTTCATTCTATTGCATGTACTTTCGGCATGCGAACGAGCATAGTAAACGCGATTCTTAGTTCGAAAAAGCATGAGTCACTGTCAGCTCTCGTTGGGATGACTGTAGACTAGCTAGATGATTGTGGCTCAATTACTTAAACAGCTTCCTGAGCTAGACTCAAAGTACTAATTTACAGGGTGTCTCACTTCGTGGTACTAGAACTTAATTTTAATCTTTTTAAGAATTAATATGGTCAACAGAAAACTGATGACTTAAACTTGAAAAAAAAAACAGAAAACTTAAGTTTGAAATTATTAATATTAATATTAGTAGAAAAATAATAGTTTAAAGAGAATAGTTTATTCATAGTTTATTATACAGAGGATTGTGTACATTTATTACCGCAAAAAATCCTGTAATGAAATGTCTTTAAACGAAAATTCCGCAAAAACTATCGACGGGGTGTTAATAGATTTGTATGTTTCGTTTACGAGTACTATCTAATGAAGTACACAAATCACACGTATTAAAAATTTTCGCATGGCTATATAAATATAAAATATAATTTATAATTAATATAATATATATATATATATATATAAAATAATTATTTTCCCATATCATCATATCTCTCTTAAAATAATTCAAATTGTATCGAGTACCAAAATTACTGCATAATCTTAATATACTCATTCAAACTAAGAAATTCCCTGGAAAAATGATGTAAGTTTTGCTCTTTAAAATATTACTGAATATTAAGATTTGTGGTTAATTCCTGACATTCATTAAAAATTCTCGGAAAATTCAGTAAAGTTAGAATTAGAAATCTAAATAAATTGAATTTACCTGTATCTTCGTGAAAATTTTACTGGGTATTAAAATTATTAGACATTTTTTAATTATATTAAAAAAAAATCTCGGAAAATTCAGTAAAGTTAGAATTAGAAATCTAAATAAATTGAATTTTCCTATAACTTCGTCAAAATTTTACTGGGTATTAAAATTATTATACATTTTTTAACTATATTAATAGAAAATTTCAGTTTCGAAATTTTCGCATTTGAAATTATTTATTGTTTTTTGCAAAGTTTTTCATTTTCAACATTCCAGTTAAAATCATTATACAACAGGATCTTTTTCCTGATGAATAAAATTTCAAATAATATTTAATAATTTAAAAATTATAATTTCAAATTTTGAGGCACGAAATTTACGGAAAAACTATAGATGGGGTATTTGCAGGTTTTTTCATTTTCTTCAATAGTACTGTCTATTGAAGTATTCTGTGAAATTTGATTACATTTTCTTATATGGCTATATAAAATGATTGTTTTAGGAAAAATTATCGATTAGAGTTTACACTATTTTCCATTACTTTAAATAAAAAATTACGGGTAAACTGTAAATGGGGCATTTTCAGATTTTTACATTTTCTTGAAGACTGCTATCAAATTAAGTATACTCGGAAGTTTAATCAAAATTTGTAGTTTGTTTTCTGTATAAAATAATTATTTTCCCAATAATTTTTAATAATTCAAAAAATCATAATTTCAAAATTTGAGGCTCGAAATTTACGGGAAAACTATGGGGTATTTTCAGGTGTTTTCATTTCTTTTAACAGTACTGTCTATTTAAGTGTTCTGTGAAATTTTATTACATTTTGTTATATGGTTTACGTATAAAATGATAATAGTTTCAAGAAAAATTATTGATTAGAATTTGCACTATTTTCCATTACTTTAAATAATAAATTACGGGTAAACTGTAAATGGGGTATTTTCAGATGTTTACATTTTCTTAAAGACTACTATCAAATTAAGTACACTCAGAAGTTTAATCAAAATTTGTCGCTTGTTTTCTGTATAAAATAATCATTTTCCCAAAAAAAATTAATTTGCATAATTTGTTCTTTTAGGCACACTTTAAAATTCAATTTACGTGAAAACTATCGATGGGGTATTTTCAGATTTTTAGATTTTCTTAATGAGCATTGTCTAGTTAAGTAATTGTACACCATTTTGATTAAAATATACGGTCATACGGTTTGTGTATAAAATAATATTTTTTTCAAGAAAAAAATAAGAATCAGAATTTGCAAAATTTTCGCAATGACTTTAAATGAAAATTTATGGGAAAACTCTCTAGGGTATTTTCAGATTTTTACATTTTCTTGAGGACTAACGTCCAATTAAGTACACTGAAAAGTTTAATCAAAATCTTTCAATTGTTTTCTGAACAAAATAATTAGTCTACAAAAAATATTTAACTATCAAAATTTGCGTTTAATAATTTTATTTTATATGCAATTTGGCTTATAAAATAAATAGATGGTCTCAGTTTTTCTGCAATAAAATCTTATTTTGAGGCATAAATTGAAAAAATTTGTTCGTGTCTGCACTTTGCATATGCCAATTAAAAATTTAAAAAAATATTGCGTTTTTATTACTCAATAATTGATCTATTAGAGTCTTTATTCAGTTTGGCATGAAAATGAAAAAATGGTCGTATTTTTCCAATAAAATCTTTTCTTAGAGTCTTTTCACATTTAAATGCCATATTAGTAAAAAATACAAAATTTTGAGCGCTATTTTTACAACTCAATAATTGATCTAGGTATTCGAGTTTTTATCTACTTTGTGAAAATAAATAAATGGTCGCATTTTTTACAATAATTTCAAATTTTAAGTTGTTTCTTCTCATATTTAAAGGCCTTTTTTAAATAACAAAATTTTGATCGCGTGTTTTAGATCTCAATAATTTCTACATTAGAGTTTCTATATTAGAGTTTCTATCTGGTTTTGCAACTAAGTGCAATAAATTTATTACAATAAAATCGTAAATTTGAAAATTTTGGTCTTCTCACACTTGCAAAAATTTAATATTTTGATCGCCTTTTTTGCCACAATTGCCACAAAACTGTAAAATTTATATATTAGTAATGATTCGAAATATAATCAAAACTTTGCACTTGAAATGATTTCGGTAAACAATACTTTTTGACCTTTTACTTTTTGCAAATTTTGCCACGAAATCTTCTGTTATATACTTATTATGAGGGAATTAAGACGTTGCATGTAAATTTACTTATTATCTCTCCGATTATTGAAGCTTAGCGTAATGTCAGAGTAGTTCTGTATTGAAGTTCAAGCCATTCTTTTGAAAATGTATTAAAAATGATCTCCAGATTATAGAAGCTTTGTTTAATGTCATAGCTGTTCTGTATGCAAATTTTGCCAAGAAATCTTCTGTTATATAATTACTGGTTTTATTTGGTTGTTTTTCAATTTTACTCAGGTTGAGGCAATTAAGACGTTGCATGTAAATTTACTTATTAACTCTCAGATTATTGTAGCTTAGCATAATGTCAGAGTAGTTCTGTATTGAAGGTAAAGCCATTCTTTTGATAAATGTATTAAAAATTATCTTCAGTTTATAGAAGCTTAGTTTAATGTCAGAGTTGTTCTGTGTGCAAATTTTGCCAAGAAATCTTCTGTTATATAATTACTGGTTTTATTTGGTTGTTTTTCAATTTTACTCAGGTTGAGGCAATTAAGACGTTGCATGTAAATTTACTTATTATCTCTCCGATTATTGAAGCTTAGCGTAATGTCAGAGCAGTTCTGTATTGAAGTTCAAGCCATTCTTTTGAAAAATGTATTAAAAATGATCTCCAGATTATAGAAGCTTAGTTTAATGTCATAGCTGTTCTGTATGCAAATTTTGCCAAGAAATCTTCTGTTATATAATTACTGGTTTTATTTGGTTGTTCTACAATTTTTTCTGAGTTTTCAAAGAATCGCTCATTATATAGCAAGTTTCAGCGCTTATGGCCCATTATTCAACCCATTTTGCACTGAATTTTATCTTTTCTTCAATTCAATTGACTTGCATTTTCAGACATATTGATTCAGACATATTATTCAGACATTTGATAATCAAGTGAGTCCTGAAACAGATGTACTGAAACATCTGAATAATGTTAATTTGGTGTTATTGGGTAAACGAGTAGTTTTATATGTATTAGATTATTTAGTTGTATTGCAGACTAATTTCTAATAAGGTACAGTTCAACTGTAACCTCAAACGTTACGAAAACTGGTATTAACATGTAATAAATTGAATGATGTAAGCAGGAACAGTTTATTTATTCAAGAACGTTACAACTTAAGATACATGTGTACATCAGCTGAATAAAAAAAAAAAAAAAAAACAAAAGCTACTGTATCCGATCAACGCGTGCGCTTAATTAACAACGAGCCATCAGCGAAGGCTGAAACAGACATTCACAGATGAAAAACCGCAGAGTTTATAGAGGCGAATGCGAGATGTACGAGACTTCAAAGTGCAGGAGTCGAGATTAATGCACGAATCAATCGATACTTTTAAGTATCGATTAAGAGTTTTCTTGAAGAGTGATACTTCTGAAATTTTTTAATAAAATTTGTCAAATTTTTGTAAAAATATGTAACTATGAAATTTGCACTACTATGCCATACTTTTAAACGAATATTCTGGAAAAACTATCGATAGGGTATATTCAGATTTTTATGTTTTCTTGAAGAGATATGTCCAATTAAGAATTCTGCAAATTTTTTATAAAATCTGTCATATGGTTTTCATATAAAAAAATATTTTCCGAAAAATATGTAACAATTTAACAATTATAATTTTCACTATTATGCAAAGCTTTTTAAACGAAAATTCCAGGAAAACTATCTATGGGGTATTTTTAGATTTTAATGGTTTTTGAAGAGTGATATTTATTTAGATTTCCCCAAAATTTTAATAAAACTTGTCATATTTTTGGAAAATTATGTAACGATTAAATTTGCATGTCTATGCCATATATTTAAACGAATATTCTGGGAAAACTATCAATGGGGTATTTTCAGATTTTAGTGTTTTCTTGAAGAGTGATATTTATTTAAGTATTCTGCAAAATTATAATAAAATTCGTCAAATTTATGCAAAAATATGTAACAATTAAATTTGCACTACTTTGCCATAGATTTAAACCAAAATTTTGGGAAAACTGTCACCAGGGTATTTTTAGATTTTAGTGTTTTCTTGAAGAGTTATACCTAATTAAGTATTCTGTAATTTTTTTTTTACAAAATCTGCCATATGGTTTCTATATAAAAATATATTTTTCAAAAAATATGTAACAATTATAACTTTCACCACTATGCTATGCCTTTATAAACAAAAATTCTAGGGAAACTATCTATAGGGTATTTTTAGATTTTAATGTTTTTTTGAAGAGTGATATTTAGTTAGGTTTCCCCAAAATTTTAATAAAAGTTGTCAAATTTTTGCAAAATTATGTAACGATTAAATTTGCATGTCTATGCCATATATTTAAACGAATATTCTGGGAAAACTATCGATGGGGTATTATTAGATTTTTATGTTTTCTTGAAGAGATATGTCTAATTAGGTACTCTGTATAATTTTTACAAAATTTGTCATATGGTTTCCATATAAAAAATATTATTTACAAAATATGTAACAATTGTAATTTTCAGTATTATGCTATGCCTTTACAAACGAAAATTTCAGGAAAACTATCTATGGGGTATTTTCAGATTTTACTTGGGAGATGAATGCACGAATCAATCGATACTTCTAAGAGATTGGCGTTTAAAATGGTTATTCCTCGGGAGATTAACGCACCATTCAATCGATATTTCAAAGCGGTTTTGAGGTAGTAGTTCCTCAGGAGATTAATCAATCGATCGATATTTCTAAGGAGTTATGATGTGCTTGTTTTTCAGAAGATTATGGCACCAATCAATCGATATTTCTAAGGCCTTCTGAGGTGGTTGTTCCTCAGGAGATGTATGCACTTCTAAGCGATTGGCGTTTGAGGTGGTAGTTCCTCAGGAGATGAATGCACGAATCAATCGATACTTTTAAAAGATTGGCGTTTGAAGTGGTTGTTCCTCGGGAGATTAATGCACCAATCAATCGATATTTCTAAGGCGTTTTGAGGTAGTAGTTCCTCTGGAGATTGATCAATCGATCGATATTTCTAAGGAATCATGATGAGTTTATTCTTCGGAAGATTAATGCACCAACCAATCGATATTTCTAAGGCCTTCTGAGGCGGTTGTTCTTCAGGAGATGTATGCACCTCTAAGAGATAGGCGTTTGAGGTGGTAGTTCCTCGGGACATTAATGCACGAACCAATCGATATTTCTTGGGGGTTTTGAGGTGGTGTTTCCTCAAGATATTAATGCACCAATCAATCGATATTTCTAAGGTGTTTTGAGGTGGCTGCTCCTCGGGAGATGAATGCAGAAATCAATTGATACTTCTACGAGATTGGCGTTTGAGGTGATTGTTCGTCATGAGATGAATGATTTGATATTTCTAAAGGGTTTTGAGGAGGTTGTTCCTCGGGAGATTAACGCACCAATCAATCGATATTTCTAAGGAGTTTTGAGGTGGTTGTTCCTCGGGAGATGAGTGCACAAATCAATTGATACTTCTAAGAGATTGGCGTTTGAGGTGATTGTTCGTCATGAGATGAATGCATCAATCATTTGATATTTCTAAGAGTTTTGAGGAGGTTGTTCCTCGGGAGATTAACGCACCAATTAATTGATATTTCTAAGGGTTTTTGAGGTGGTTGTTCCTCGGGAGATTAACGCACCAATCAATCGATATTTCTAAAGGGTTTTGAGGTGTTGGTTCCTCGGGAAGGAAACTCGCATGCAGCACAAAGGAATACGCCCATGTGCGGATGACCGGAACGCATCTGCACCCGCGTGAACTCTTCGTCTGATTGCAAAGGGGGGGCGATGACACCGAATTTTCCGGGAGGCCTGGCGCGGCGCCAGGAATTTTCCGAGCCCTCCCGGTGAATGAAACCGCCGCGCGGCTTCGGGGCCCCTGCAAGTTCAAGGCGCGCGACCTGCGCACTCGCCGCCCGGGGGTTCGATACTCGGTGGAAAGTTCCACCGCCGGAGGGGTGACACAGATTTCCGCGGAACAATTAGGCGGGCGAATTTTCCGATATTTTCCCGGCGAAAAACCCTGCAGGTTCTTCGAAAGCGTAGCGCGGATTTGCAAGCAATGGTCGTCTGTGGAAGCCTTCGGCTTCCTGCACTGTTTACGTACTGTTAAGCTGAAGAGTGTTAATGGGGGTTGGGGGTGGCAAGCAGCGAGCAGGAGGTGGTTGGTGGTGCAAATGCAAGAATACAGGGAGATACATACTCATCTCACGTGATGATGTCGGTCGAGGTGTGCGAACAACTGATCCTCCGAGGATGCCCACCACCCGTTCCATCGATCCCACAGGCTCACCGGTCACGTGACGGTCACGCGCACAGTGCATGCACGCCGCGGCCTCCAGCTGATCCTGAATATTCCCGAAGGAACGCAGCAGCCTCTCTGAGCCGGCGGTCCTCCGAGGGGGTCGATTCGGGAGTCGACATGTCCGGGGTCACTGCCCACCACGCCGTTCACCCCAATTTTTTCCCCGTTGCAATGCACCATCCATACCGCAGACGCATGCATTTTTAAGACCCAAAGACCACTGACTCGTCGGAATCGATTTTTCGAGGGGAACAACGCAAACATGCCGAGTGATATCATGCAGCCGGCATTCTATGTAAATACGCCATCACCTTGACACTTCCAAGAAGGATAGGGCCAATGCATCGCTCGTGAGCTCACACGAAAACATTGCAAAAGTGGCACGTCTAAAATTAGGCGAGGAACGTTTTCGATGCGTGTGCGGCGTTCGAAAATAGCTGATGGATACGTGAACGGATGGAGGCTGCTCGCACGTCATCTGCACACAACTGTACAAACATAAATACCTCTAACGCCAATAAAGGCAAACGCGAATCCTGCAGGTAAATGTTGACGAAAAGATGTATAAGAAGTTTGCGAATCCTGCAGGTAAAATGTTGATCGAAACTTGTACAAGAACTTTCTCCTGCAGACATCTGTACAAACACCCTTCTACAGCATGCCAATAAATGGAAACCGCTAATCCTGGAGGTAAATGTTGACCAACATATGTAAAAGAAGTTTCCATTACGAATCCTGCAGATGGGATGTTGACATCCCATAAAAACATATACAAGAAGTATCCATTGCGAATCCTACATATAAGATGTTTACGAAAAGATACACGAGAAGTTTAGATTGCGAATCCTGCAGGTAAATGTTGACCGACATATGTACAAGAAGTTTCCATTACAAATCCTGCAGATATGATGTTGACGAAAATATATACAAGAAGTTTCCATTGCGAATTCTGCAGATAATATGTTCACGAAAATATATACAAGATGTTTCCATTGCGAATCTTGCAGATAAGATGTTCACGAAAAGATGTGCAAGAAGTTTCCATTACGAATCTTGCATGTTAGATGTCGATCGAAAGTTGTGAAAAAACTTTCTCCTACAGATAACTCTACAAAACTTAAATCCTTCTAAAGCATGCCAATAAATTGGAAATCGCTCATCCAGGAGGTAAATGTTGACTAAAAAGATATACAAGCAGTTTCCATTGCGAATCCTGTAGATAAGATGTTGACAAAAAGATGTACAAGAAGTTTCCATTGGAAATCCTGCAGATAAGATATTGACGAAAAGATATACAAAAAGTACCCATTACGAATCCTGCGTATAAGATGTTCACGAAAAGATATACAAGATGTTTCCATTGCGAATCCTGCAGATAAAATGTTCACGAAAAGATGTGCAAGAAGTTTCCATTACGAATCCTGCATGTTAGATGTCGATCGAAAGTTGTGCAAAAACTTTCTCCTACAGATAACCGTACAAAACGTAAATCCTGCATATACTGCAGGCAAGATGTTGACGAAAAGATATATAAGAAGTTTACATTGCGAATCCTACAGATAAGATATTGGTAAAAAAATACATTAGAAGTTTCCATTGAAAAAAAAAATCAACATAATAAATATTAAATAAAATAAAAACATGGATAAAACCTGATAAAAGTTAACATAATTGTCATATTACAAATTGATGATTACTGATTGTTATAAATTGATGAACACACATATGGCAATGAGTGCATTGATTAATCGAACGCTGAATCATCTGAATACTGATTTTTTTTATATGATTATATCCAGAAAGTTACTTTCAGTTCGTTGAACTACAGAATTTTATTTGATCTGACAATAATCACCACTTGCACTTTGTAAGTTGAGTGTATGTGACAATGGTTTTCCTCTGAAAACGAATTTTCCTATGAGAATTCTTAGAAAGTTGCGTTCATTTCATTGAACTACAGAATTTTGTTTAATATCGCAATAATCACGACTTACACTTTGTAAGTTGAGGGTATATGACAATAATTTTCATCTGAAAATTTTCATTACGATTTTATCCAGCAAGTTGCGTTCAGTTCATTGAACTACAGGATATTGCTTAAAATCGCCATAATCACGACTTGCACTTTGTAAGTTGAGTGCATGTGACAATGATTTTTATCTGAATTTTTTTAATGATTATATTCAGAAAGTTACATTGAGTTCATTGATCTTTATTTGATCTGGCAATAATGCATTTTGTAAGTTGAGTGTGTGTGATAATACTTTTCATCTGAAGCCTGATTTTTTTACGATTTTGTCCAGAAAATTGCGTTCAGTTCATTGAACTACAGAATACAATTTAATATCGCAAAAATCATGACTTGCATTTTGTTAGTTGAGTGAATGTGACAATATTTATCTGAAAACTTATTTTTTATGATTATATCTAGAAAGTGGCGTTCAATTCATAGAACTACAAAATTTTATTTGATCTCGCAATAATCACGACTTGCACTTTGTAAGTTGAGTGTATGTGACAATGATTTTCATCTGAATACTGATTTTTTTTATGATTATATCCAGAAAGTTGCGTTCAGTTCATTGAACTACAGAATTTTATTTGATAACGACTTATATTGACTTGCAATAATGATGACTTTCATTTTATAAGAAGCTGCCAATGATACTAACTAAAAACGTGGCGTATTCATAAATCACAAATCACAAAGTGCTCCACTAGAAGTAAAAAAATAAAATTTAGTTATTTATCAAAAAATTACCGAAAATAAGCTTTTTGAAATACCAACAATCGGATATAATTTAGAAATTTTCAATGTTTTAATATGTTTTACGATTTGCACAAGTCTTTCTTGCACAAAGAAGAACTTTAGATTTTCCTGAAAATATTACACTTTATAAAATACCAAAAATTGTAAAAATAATCCACGAAAAATTTTAAAATTTCAATTTTTGAAAACAGTTTTTAATGAATTCCTCAATTCCTCAATCGTATTATGCATAAAGTGGAATTTTTCATTTTCTTGAAAATCTTCTGCTTCTTGACATCCCAAATATTGGAAAATGAAGCCACCAAATTTAGAAAATACTTATACTGATCTGCAGGATGAAATTTAGAAGTTTTCAAAGTTTTCCTCGCCAATAGCAATTTTTGATTTTCCTGAAAATCTTTCACTTCATAAAATACCAAAAACTATAAAATAATCCACGAAATCCAGAAAATCTAGAAACTACTGTTGGTCTTCAGGATATAATTTAGAAATTTTCAATGTTTTTATTATTTTTCCATGAATGCCTTAAGTGTATTTTGTACAAAGTGAAACTTTTTATTAGATGTTCCCGAAAATCTTGCACTTTATAAAATACCTTAAATTGCAAAAATAATCCACGAAATCTAGAAAATCTAGAAAATACTGTTTGTCTGCAGATTATAATTTAAAAATGTTAAATTTTTCAATCATTTCTTAACGAATTCCTCAAGTGTATTTTGCACAAAGTAGAATTTTTCATTTTCTTGAAAATCTCTGCTTCTTGAAATCCCAAAAATTGGAAAATGAATACACCAAATTTAGAAAATACTTATACTGATCTGCAGGATGAAATTTAGAAGTTTTCACAGTTTTCCTCACCAATAGGATTTTTTATTTTCCTGAAAATCTTGCACTTTATAAAATACCGAAAATTGCAAAAATAATCCACGAAATCTATAAAATACTCTTGGTTTGCAGGATATATTTTAGACATTTTGAATTTTTAATCGTTTTTAATATTAATAATAATAATAAAGAATATTTATTAGCAGAAAAGCTAGATAACATACAAAATTTCAATGAATTTATACTGCTTCATAAAATACCGAATATTACAAAAATAATCCACGAAATCGATAAAATCTAGAAAATACTATTGGTCTGCAGGATATAATTTAGAAATTTTCAATTTTTTAATCATATTTCGATGAATTTCTCAAGTGTATTATGCACAAAGTGAAATTTTTCTTGAAAATGTTCTGCTTCTTGAAATCCCGAATATTGGATAATTAATCCACCAAATTTAGATAATAGAGATAATAGAGAGAGTAAAATTTAGAAGTTTTTAAAGTTTTCCTCACAAATAGGAATTTTTGATTATCCTGAAAATCTTACACTCTATAAAGTACCGAAAATTGCAAAAATAATCCGCGAAAATTAGAAAATCCAGATAATACGGTTGGTTTGCAGGATATAATTTAGAATTTTTCATTTTTTAATTATATTGCGATGAATTTCTTGAGTGTATTATGCACATAGTGATATTTTTTATTTTCTTGGAAATATTCTGTTTCTTGGAGTAATGAAAATTGGAAAATTAATTCACCAATTTTAGAAAATACTTATACTGTTCTACAGGATGAAATTTAGAAGTTTTCAAAGATTTCCTTACATATACGAATTTTTTATTATCATGAAAAACTTGCACTTTATAAAGTACCGAAAATTGCAAAAATAATCCACGGACTCCAGAAAATCTAGAAATACTGTTGGTCTGCAGGATATAATTTAGATATTTTTGAATTATTTTTCAATTAATTCCTCAAGTGATTTTGCACTAAGTAGAATTTTTGTTTTTCTTGAAAATCTTGGACTTCTTCGAGTACAGAAAATTGGAAAATTAATCCAGAAAATACTTATGCAGCTCTATACGATATGATTTAGAAATTTTCTATTTTTCAATATTTTTTTAATGGATTTTGTTTTGCTCAAGTGTGTTTTGTACAAAGTGGAGTTTTCTTAAAAATTCAGAAATACAAAAATTTTTGTAGAAATAATTCACTAAATCTAGAAATACTTACAGTTTACAGGATATAATTTAAAAATTAAAATGTTTTTATTCTTTTCTTTACCAATTTTTACCAATATCTTTTCTTTTTTTTTCATTTGTTATTAATTCAAATTCTCCCTCTCTAGTGTATGTCTTAAGAACTGTAACAACAGTACTTTGTCAAAATTTAGAGTGATAACAATATTTATTACGCTGTTGGCTCTCGGCCTTTCCGTCTTAATTTTAATATATTTTCATAATTAATAAAATCGTCCAACAATCGTCATGCCCACGTCAGGAAATTGAGTTGGAAACGGATTTTTTCAAATTTGAACGTATTTTTTTCAAAAACAGGCGTGTCCAATTTCATGAAAACTATTTCCAAGGGCCGTCTCCATTCCTGTGGGGTTCCTGTCCCATTTGAATTTCAATACCATCCCCCCACCCCCCATAAGTTATTGCAAAAAAAAACTGTTTTGGCACCTTTCCCTAGTATCCTACTATCCCAGGGAGTATCCCTTCGAATACTCCTTAACCCTTAACAAGGGTTGCTAGTTCCCTATTTCTGAGAGTGGGGTGAGTGGAAGTGGGCTCCGCGTAATATAAAGTTTGTTATAAAGATAGATAGATAGTTATTATAATTTATTTATATCAGTAATTTTATTATTATTTCTTTGTAGTTTTTCTTGTTTAAATTTATTGTTAAAAGGTTATTTAGAAATGTAAAAAAAAATCTCATGTAAACAGCAGTTTTATTAAATTTTATCATTCAAATTTCATGATAAACTCCTTTACAAACATTTATCAATATTACTTACACTTTAATTAAATCTGAGACGCAAACATTACATTTTCATTCCCTTCGTAAATTAATTAGGCCTCGGTTTGTGGCTTATCCGTGTTCGTTATAAGTCACAAATTATACGCAAACACGATTTCCACGCCGTGCCTCGCTGTAATTAACCCGTCTGCTTCGTTCTTTTCTTTTCTGCACAATGCTCTGCTTCTTCTGTGAATCTGCGCCTTTTTATTTTGCACGTTTTCCTCGAAGCAACTTCTCCTTGTTAAGTGCTAATTTTAAGTGGCCGACGGCCTCAAAGGCGCACATTTAATCAGCAGCAAAGATTTGCTTTGTTTTTGCTATTTTATCTTTTAGACGGCGAATTTACATGGTCTATAATTGAAAAGTCACGACGCTGTGATGAGAGATTTTGTGATGTTTGCCAAATATATCAATTGGCAATGTTTGGGCCAAAGGTGAATAATTATTGCAAAGTAACAATAATATTATTAATAAAAATAATAATAATGTTAACTAGCATTATAACATTCGTATTACTTATGAGTTGACTCATACCTAAATAATGATATCTCAAAAACTAGCGTATAACTTCTGATGAAACTTATTTGTGATATTGACTGATACGTTGAAATTTATGCAAAAAATAATAATTAATAGTCAATGTGTAGATTTAGATATATTAGTCTTGTTGTGTGACTATATGATTTTATAACGATTCTCAGACAATATTTCATAAATTAGCGTATCAATATTCATGAAAATTATTAATGATATTCAGTGATATGTTGTTACAAAATGTTCCAAAATTTGCTAAAATCCAATGCGCTAATCTTGGGATATTCAGCTTTTAATGTGCTAGCAGATGTTACTTCAAATGTTCTCCGAAGTGACTCATACTTAAATAATGATATCTCAAAAACTAGCGTATCACTTCTTACGAAACTTTTTGCTCTTACTGAGTGATATATTGGCATACATTTAAAAAATAATAATTAATTTTCAATGTGTACATATAGATATTTCAGTCGTATTGTGCGATTATAACATTATATAACGATACTCAAATTTTGGTCAATGTTCTGAGATTTGTACTTTTGTTAAATATTGTAGAAACAACAATTTGCTTAATCGAACTACTTTTTCTAAAGCAGTAATTTTCATGATGTACTGTAATTCGTCTGATCACCTTAAATGGTCTCCCATTAACCAAGCAACTTAATGACAAAAACGTGGAATCTTAGAGCAGCATCAGCATTAAATTTTACGATTCCATCATCTGCTTTTGCATTGTAGATGTGTTATGTAATGCCTCTTGTTAATGGAATTATCTCGTGCACCAGCCGGACGCTATCATTAATTGGTGCCTATTAACGTAATCAACTTGTTTGCATACAGAATGTTCAACTTTTGATAAACCGCCAGAAACAATTCAGATAATGTATCTGCGGATGTTATAAAAGTTATAATGGCTAGAAAATTTGGTATCTCTTCGTTTCAATCGCAATTCTGTAATATGTGAACTGAGCGCCTCGTTTGCTACGAAAAATATTGATACGTACACTAGGATATCATCATTTATATAGTATTCATATTATAATTTATAATCATAATTATCATAATTTATTTTCATAATTATCATAATTTATCATATTCTGTAATACCCATAAAAACTATTGATACGTACACTAGGCTAACAAAGTTATCATCATTTATAGATGAATAAAATTTATCGTATTCTGTAGTACAATGAACTGAAAGTTATTTTGTAACCCATCAAATTAAATAGATTTTCCTGAGCTTCTGTATATCTTTAGATTTGATGGTTTCAAAATAATTTGCAAAACTTATGATGCACGAAAAATGCAATTGAATCGCCTAGAAGATTTTAACTAATTTACTTTGAAGATGTCTGCTAAAATTGTATTTAAAAGTAATGCAACAGAATTTATAGAATGTTTTAAAATAATGTACAAATTTATGGAGGTGTCTGTAAAATTCTATATATAAAGAAATCAATGGGGTTTTCTATGAATTCTAAGGTTTTTTGTTTTTAGTGACCCATTAAATGAAATAGATTTTCAAGAGTTTCTGCAAATTTTTGTTTTGGATTTTTGTATTGTTTATTCGAAAGCCTTTCGAAAATTTGATTTCAATCAATATTCTGAAGAAAAATTCGAACTACCATTTTCAATCTTCAAAATATCGCCGAAAATGTGGAAATAGCAATTTCGGTTCTTACTTTTTATTCGAAAGCCTTTCGAAAATTTGATATCAATCAATAATCTGAAGAGAAATTCGAACTGCCATTTTCAGTTTTCAATATATCGCCGGATATGTGGAAATTGCAATTTTGGTTATTATTTATTATTGGAAAACCTTTTTGGGAAACATATGTGGAAACTGCACTTTGGGATTTTATTTTTTATTCGGAATCCTTTCAAAAATTTGATTTCAATTAATAATCTGATAAAATAGATAGTAGTAGTAAATAGTAGATAAATTCGAATTGCGATTTTCAGTCTTCAAAATATCGCCAAAAATGTGGAAATTGTAATTTTGGTTCTTACTTTTTAATAGAAAGCCTTTCGAAAATTTGATTTCAATCAATAATATAATAATAATAATATAGAGGTGTCTGTAATTTATTTTATATAAAAAAATCAATGGGTATTTCTATGAATTCTAAGGTTTTTTGTTTTTAGTGACCCATTAAATGAAATAGTTTATGCAAATTTTTGTATTGGATAATTTTAGGATGGTTTAAAATAATTCAAAAAATATGACCTACAAAAAATGCAATTGAATCTTCTAGAAGATTTTAAATAATTTACTCTGAAAATGTTTCCTAAAATTGTATTTAAAAAAAATGCAATGAATTTTCTGGAATGTATTAAAATAATGTATAAATTTTTAGAGTTGTTTGTAAATTTCTATATGAAAAAATCAATTGGGATGAATTCTAAGGTTTTTGGTTTTTAGTGACCCATTAAATGAAATAATTTCTGCAAATTTTTGTATTGGATTTTTTGGATAGTTTAAAATAATTCACATAAATTATGATGTAAAAAAAATGCAATTGAATCTTCCAGAAGGTTTTAAATAATTTAGTTTGAAAATATTTGCTAAAATTGTATTTAAAAATAATGCAATGAATTTTCTGGAATGTTTTAAAATAATGTACAAATTTTGTACATTATGATGAGACATTTTGCACATAATGTACAAATTTTGTACATTATGATTGGACATTTTGTGAGTTGTTTGTAAAATTCTATATGAAAAAATCAATCGCGATGAATTCTAAGGTTTTTTGTTTTTCACTAAAAACCCATTAAATGAAATAGATTTTTAAGAGTTTCTGCAAATGTTTGTATTGGATTTTTTGGAGACTTTTAAAATAATTTACAAAAGTTATGATATACTAAAAATGCAATTGAATCTCCTGGAAGGTTTTAAATCATTTACTTTGAAGATATCTGCTAAAAATGTATATAAAAGGGATGGGACGAATTTTTCCGGAATGTTTTAAATAATGTACAAAATTATGGAGTTTGTAAAATTCTATACGAAAAAATGAATTGGGATGAATTCTAAGGTTAGATGAAGATAAGGTTAATAGATTTTCAAGAGTTTCTGCACATTTTTGTATTGGATTTTTTGGATGGTTTTAAAATAATTTACAAAACTTTTGATGTACAAAAAATGCAATTGAATCTGCTAGAAGGTTTTAAATAATTTACTTTGAAGATGTCTGCTAAAGTTGTATTTAAAAATAATGCAATGAATTTTCTGGAATGTTTTAAAATAATGTACAAATTTTTTGAGTTGTTTGTAACATTCTATATGAAAAATGAATTGGGATGAATTCTAACGTTTTCTATGACTTCTAAGGTTTTTGGTTTTTAGTGACCCATTAAATGCAATAGATTTTCAAGAGTTTCTGCAAATTTTTGTATTGGATTTTTTTTTGATTGTTTTAAAATAATTTACAAAACTTATGATGTACAAAAAATGAAATTGAATCTGCTAAAAGGTTTAATATAATTTACTTTGAAGATGTCTACTAAAATTGTGTTATAAAGGGATGGAACGAATGTTTTAAAATATTATACAAAAATTATGGAGGTGTTTGTAAAATCTTACAGACACAGGGTTTTCTGAGAATTCTAAGGTTTTTGGTTTTTAATTGATTCCACTGGTTTCATTTACAATTGCTTCGTGCCCTGCATGGTTATTATGAAGAACTGTATTAAAATATTATTGGCTTCTTCTTAAAGTTATAATTGCTCTTGGGTTATTATTGGCTATATCTATTGGGATGGAACATATTTTCTGGAATGTTTTAAAATAATCTACAAAAATTATGGAGGTATCTATAAAATTTTACAGAAACAGGGTTTTCTATGAATTCTAAGGTTTTTGGTTTTTAATTGATTCCACTGCTTTGATTTGCAATTGCTTCGTGCCTTGCATGCTTATTAAGAAGAACTGTATTCAAATATTATTGGCTTCTTCTTAAAGTTATATTTGCTATTGGGTGTTACTAAGGTTCAAAATTGGTATGATCCAAAAACCATTTCAATTTTTGAAAAAGGTTTGTCCAATCGATTTTCGCAGGGTTTTCTAAGAATTTTAAAGTTTTTGGTTATTAATTGATTCCACTGCTTTGATTTGCAATTGCTTTGTGCCTTGCATGGTTATTAAGAAGAACTGTATTCAAATATTATTGGCTTCTTCTTAAAGTTATATTTGCTATTGGGTGTTACTAAGGTTCAAAATTGGTATGATCCAAAAACCATTTCAATTTTTGAAAAAGGTTTGTCCAATCGATTTTCGCAGGGTTTTCTAAGAATTTTAAAGTTTTTGGTTATTAATTGATTCCACTGCTTTGATTTGCAATTGCTTCGTGCCTTGCATGGTTATTAAGAAGAACTGTATTAAAATATTATTGGCTTCTTCTTAAAGTTATGTGTTATTGGGTGTTAGTAAGGTACAAAATTGGTATGATCCAAAAACCATTTAAATTTTTGAAGAATGTTAGTCCAATCGATTTTTACAGGGTTTTCTAAGAATTCTAAGGTTTTTGGTGTTTAATTTATTCCACTGCTTTGATTTGCAATTGCTTCGTGCCCATGGTTATTAAGAAGAACTGTATTAAAACATTATTGGCTTCTTCTTAAAGTTATATTTGCTATTGCGTGTTACTAAAATTCAAAATTGGTATGATCCAAAAACCATTTAAATTTTTGAAGAATGTTTGTCCAAGCGATTTTCGCAGGGTTTTCTAAGAATTCTAAGGTTTTTGGTTATTAATTGATTCCACTGCTTTGATTTGCAATTGCTTCGTGTCTTGCATGCTTATTAAGAACAACTGTATTAAAATATTATTGGCATCTTCTTAAAGTTATATTTGCTATTGGATGTTACTAAGCTTCAAAATTGGTATGATCCAAAATTTTTGAGGAATATTACTCCAATCGATGTTGTTAATTCAGATAGTTTTCGTTTAACTGCGGACTCTGCCTTTTCGATTTTTGTTCAAAAATTGGGCACATTTTGAGTCAACCTCAAAAACATTGTATCAGTTATATTTGTTATTTAGTGTTACTAAGGTTCAAAATTGGTTTGATCCAAAAATCATTTAATTTTTTGAGGAATATATGTCCAATCGATTTTATTAACTCAGATAATTTTCGCGTAACTGCAGACACGTGCCCTTTCGATTTTTGTTCCAAAAATTGTAAATTTTGAGCCAAACTCAAAACCATTGTCTCAAACATCTAACCTGTGTGCTCCTCTGGTGTTCTGCCTTGCAGCTCCAGCTTCTGGTTTCTTTTGGCCCATTTTGAGCTCGCAATGTATTGGCACCTAAGTCATGGAGTTGTCTACGTATTACCACTAGATCACTCAATAGCCGATCAATGCCCTAATTGCTGCTATCTAATCTCGCTCTTATGATAAGCCATTGCGTGCTTCAGATTTATGGGAGACGTCTGATGGGATTCTATAATTGTGAATCAGCCAGAGACGTGATTGCAAAAATAAATTGCTGCGTGCGAGGATTGTGTATGCGCAGTTGGAGGAAATCGAAAGTGCCGAAGACTTTCTCGGGATTTTCCGCTAGACGGAGCGGCGCCGGATATCTCAACTGATTGCGTAATTAGCGCAATTAACGGGGAATAACGGCCGAGATGATCGTTAAAATTTGGAACCCAATGGCAAAATTTTCCACTCCACAGCACCAGCGAGTGGACTTTCGAACATGCCAATTAAATTACACACGCGGATGATACAACCGGCACTTACGTGTAATAAAGCGGCTTCCAGGTAGCGAAACTGGACACGTCTTGTTGTAGGTCATGAACGCCCATTAATTGGGCCTACACGTACAAAGTGAGGCGTAATTGCCGAAGCGTGTACCAAAAAAACAAACCGATTGTTTCCCAGAAGTGGGACTCCTCATTTGCAACTCGAAGCGATTGCAAAGCCATGTTCTTGGATGCGGAGGAATTTGTCGTGTAAACAGTTTGATCGATTCTTGACCTCTGCACGCTTTCGGATTAACTTGAGGTCGAGACTGTCCCGGCCAGACGCCACCAATTAGCCGTTTCCAATTACGTCTCGTGATCGAGATCGGGATCATTCTCTGGACCACGCGATCTCTGCGTTAGAAGGGAAAGAACGGTCAGTGCGTCAAATTAAAATCAATTGGCTTTATGGGGGGATTAATTAGCCGGCGGCTTGAGGCTTGATTCACTGACACGAAGACCCACAAATCAGAAGAGCTCCAAAGTTCCCAGAACACCCAAAGGATATTTCAAGAGTTTATTGTAGCGAGATCACCAATACATGATGTCATTAAATTTACATCTTTAATAGACACTTGCACCAATTTGTGATATATCCTTCGAAATGTAGACTTACCACGAGGAGGAGGAGGAGGAGGAGGAGGAGGAGGAGGAGGACGAGGAGGAGGACTAGGAAAAGGAAGATTAGGAGAAGGAGGAGGAGGAGGAAAAAGAAACTGCAACGAAAATCCAACACAAAATGAGAAATTTAACAAAAACCTAACATGATTTAGAAAAACATGGTATGATGGTGATGATGGCGATGGTGATGTATAAAGCACTTCAAGAAGAAAAATATGGAGAATGAGGAGGAGGAGGACGAGGAGGAGGACTAGGTAAAGGAAGATAAGGAGAAGGATGAGGGGGAGGAAAAAGAAACTGCAACGAAAATCCCACACAAAATGAGAAATTTAACAAAAACCCAACACGATTTAGAAAAACATGATATGATGGTGATGATGGCGATGTATACAGCTCACCAAGAAGGAACATATGAAGAAGGAGGATGATGATGATTAGGAGAAGAAAGAGGAATAGGAGAAGGAGAAGAATAAAAAGAAGAAGACGAAGAAAAAGAGGAAAAGAAGTAGAAGCAGAAGCAGAAGAAGAAAAGAAGTATAAGCAGAAGCAGAAGAAGAAAAGTTGTAGTTATAAATATATTTTTACGATTTTTTTATTATTCACCTTTTTCAAATTTTTTATTTATTTAAGTTTAAGGTTTTATCAGTTTTATTTATTTTATGAATATAAGGTCACAGGTCTATGAATACGATGGATTTTCGAAGATTACAAAATATTTACTATTTGATAAATGTGATAATTATTAAATATTATCACATATCCGTAAATACGTTGGATCAAGAAGATTATAAAATACTGACATATTTACTTATTGATTTGTAAAAGTAGTTTTATGGAAAATTTACATGGACTTGATAACATTGGGTTCATTGGCTCCTTGCTTCTGGTTCACTTCTGCCCTAAGGGTCCACGTCCTTATATCCTCGCCATCCCACTATGTTAATTGCATGCCAATCACGTAGACAGATAATTCTGCAGCGTGTAATTTAAATGTTGCAAAAAGATATGCCATCGGAGTGCAGAAGAAACGACTGTCAGGTTACAAAAGATTTCACATTTTACTTCACTAGTTCTATAATAAATAGAAACGTGGCATAATTTGGCAAATATTATAACATTTGCAGGAGTGTAGAAATTTCATTAAATTTCATCAAAATATAATTCCAAAATCAATGAAAATGATTAATATGCCAATCATTCTGAATGATCAATAATGTGGTTAATTTGCTGTTAAGTGTGAACCTTCAATGCATAATGATCAGTAATGTGGTTAATTTGCTGTCAAGTGTGAACCTTTTTTTGTTAAAAATTGTTTTCATGTTAAGATGTTCGCAAAAATTCATAAAAATGCCCAAAAATTGCGTTGAGTGTTCAAAATTTTCATTCCCTGTTGAAAATTTGATTACTTATGTAATGGATTTCCATCTACATTTGAATTTTTTGGCAAACTTTGTAAAAATTCGGTTGTTACTTTGAGATTTTATGCACTGGTTACTGGATTACAAACTTCTTGTGCTATTTTATACCAAATGAAAGATTTTAGCCAAAATCGGTACAATTTATTGTAGATTTTGTCACAATTCAGAATTTTCTTGGAAATTTTGCATAAAATCTTGGCCTAAAGTCCAAATAACAGGTAATATTTTAAACAAAAACTTGCAGAGATTAGAATTTTGGATAATTTACTGTTAAGTGTTGTATATTTTTACATATAACAAAAATGTTATTAAAAACTGGATCAAACTTATAATTTTTGCAAATATTCGTAATAATGCACAAATGTTGAGCTGAAATGTTCAAAATTTCCATTCTCTGTCTAAAATTTTTTTATATCTGTTATGGATTTTTATTTACATGCGCAATTTTACACCAATATGGTATTTTGGCAAACTTTTGAAATATTCGTCTGTTAATCGAAGATTTTTTGCACTGGTTGCAATTATTTCTGGAAACATTGTCTAAAATTTTAGCCTAGTAGTCCAAATAATCTACACTTGGACTTTAAGCCAAGATTTTATGCAAAATTTCCAAGAAAATTCTGAATTGTGACTAAATCTACAATTAATTGTACAAATTTTGGCTAAAATCTTATGCAGATCTCTGCAAATCAATACTCCCAATTTTTTTTTTGCAAAATTTGAAAATTTCTGTTGTTACTTTGAGACTTTTTCCAAATGTAAGATTTTTGCCAAAACTTGTACAATTGATTGTAGATTTAGTCAAAAGATTTCGCATTTTACATCCCTAGAAGTTCTACAATATAAACGTGTCATAAGTATTTAAGAAATTTCATTCAATTTAATAGTTCATCAAGATTTAATTCCCATATAAAAGTTTTAATTTATTTTTAATATCTTGTAAAAATTCTATTCAAAAATAAATGAAAAATTACTTAAAACACCAAATATTTTCAATTTTGACTAAATTTTGGACTTTGATATGATAATTAGTGTTGCTGTTTACACTGAAAACTTCAAAAATCCCGTAAAAAATTCGTTATTAGCAATATAAATGTTAATTACATAAATGGATAGACAGATACACAGATAAATTATGGCTGAAAGGTTTTATTTATTTTTAATAATCTGTCAAAATTCTATTCAAAAATAAATGAAAATTTCCAAAACTAAGAACTATTTTCAATTGTGGCTAAATTTTAGAGTTTGTCGTGATAATTAGTTTTGCTAATTTCAGTGTAAATATTAGTGTATTATAAACATTTGCAGAAGTGAATAAATTTCATTAAATTTAATAGTTCATCAAGATGTAATTCCCATATCAATGAAAATGATTAAAATGCCAATAATTATGAATGATGGCTAAAAGTTTTTATTTATTTTTAATAATCTGTCAAAATTATATTCAAAAATAAATGAAAATTACTGAACACACCAAATATTTTAAATTTTGGCTAAATTTTGGTCTTTGTCATGATAGTTAGTTTTGCTATTTTCAGTGTAAACTTCAACAATTCAGTAAAAATTGCGTGATTAGCAATGAAAATTTTAATTACATAAATGGATAGACAGATACACAGATAAATAATTGCTAAATGGTTTTATTTATTTTTAATAATCTGTTAAAATTCTATTCAAAAATAAATGAAAATTACAAAAAATACCAAATATTTCAAATTTTGGCTAAATTTTAGAGTTTGTCGTGAAAATTCGGTTTGCTATTTTCAGTGTAAATATCAGTGTATTTTAACATTTGAAGAGTTGAAAAATTTCATTAAATTTAATAGTTCATAAAGGTTTAATTCCCAAATCAATTAAAATGATTAAAATGCCAACAATTCTAAACGATGGCTTCAGGTTTTTATTTATTTTTAATAATCTTTCAAAATTTTGTTCACAAATAAATGAAAATTGCTAAATATACCAAATATTTTAAATTTTGGAGTTTGTCGTGATAATTAGTTTTGCAATTTTCAGTGTAAATATCAGTGTATTATAACATTTGCAGGAGTGAAGAAATTTCATTATATTTAATCGTTTATCAAGATTTAATTCCCAAATCAATGAAAATGATTAATATGCCAAAAATTCTAAATGATGGCTAAACGTTTTAATGTATTTTTAATAAACTTTCAAAATTATATTCAAAAATAACTGAAAATTACCAAAAATACCAAATATTTTAAATATTGGAGTTTGTCATGATAATTAGTTTTACAATTTTCAGTGTAAACTTTGCAATTCCACTTAAAAATCAAAAACTTTATATATTTGATGTATTTGATTTTGTTTATATTTCTGATCAGCTTTTGCCAGTTAAGATATGATTTATATCAATTGATTAACATCACGAAAATTTATGCATTCATTGCGAAATTTTATGCAAATGGTTTTAAAAGCTTTTAAAAACGTGAAAAAGTTCAAATTTTCGGGAAAAGTTTAACGAAAGCTTGCCCTGAAACACTCAAAATGTCTATTGTAGCTATATTCTCTTAACATTAGAAAAATCTTATATTATAAGAGTATAAGACTTATAAGTATTATTAATACTAAAGATAATTATTAAGATACATTAGTATGTATCTTATGCATAAGTATAAGATTTTAGCCATAAATTTTGGGTAGTTAGTTGTAGATTTAATCACTTGTCACGATGTTTTTGGAATTTTTTGAAAAAATCGTAGCTTAAAAATCAAAAAAATCTATAAGAATCACGCCAACGTTCGTTGTACAACAAAAACTTGCAGGGATCAGTACTGTGGTTAATTGGTTATAAAGTGTGAACCTTATTTTGTTAAAAATTATGTTAAAACTGCTGTGGCCTTTTTCTGTTAGAATTAGAAAAATCTTAGGCCTTATTATGCCGAGTATAAGTTTTAGCCATCAATTTTGGGCAGTTACCTATAGATAAATATAATCACTTTTCAGGATTATTTTGGATTTTTTGAAAAAATCGTGGCTTAAAAGTCAAATAATCTGTAAGAAAACTTGTCAACATTTGTAGTTACAACAAAAACATGCAGAGATCAGTAATATGGTTAATTTACTGTCAAATGCGCAAAAATTGCACTAAAATATTCAAAATTTTCATTGGCAAACTTGGCAAATCTAATAAAAAATTCTTGAAATGTCTCACCTTTTAGGATGTTACCTAATTATCCTATGTCATTATGCCATGTGATTTTATTGTTATTACATCAAAATTGTATTCAAAAATAAATGAAAATTGCTAAAAATACCAAATATTTTAAATTTGTGCTCAATTTTGGAGCTTGTCATGATAATTAGTTTTGCAATTTTCAGTGTAAACTTTGCAAATCCAGCAAAAAAATTTGGTTAGAATTGAAAATTTTAATTAGATAAATGGAGAAACGTCCGGATAGAGTGGAAATAGTGGAATTATTAATTTTTATTATTAGTTTGATTTTGATATTACTGATTGGCAAAAGTAAACAGAAAATAGAAACATTTTTCGAATGTCCTCCTAAACAGAGTTGGAATAAATCATGATTTTTGAAACAAAATCAAAAATCAATGATTTAAAAAAAATGAAATAAATCATGATTTATTTAAAAAAAAAAATTCTGATCAGTTTTTGCCAGTTAAGATATTGATTTATATCATTTGATTTACATCACGATTCAATCATATGTTGTTTTTTTAAATACATTCTTGAACAAGAATTCATAATTAATACAAATTTGTGTGTATCTATACCATGTGATCTACTAAAAAATGGGGAATAACGAATATATTTTACTTTTTACAATTATCTACCTAACTCTATAGTTACATTATATTTTTAATTGTTCACCTATCGGAATACACAAACAGTGCAAAAACAACGATTAATTAAAAAAATGATTTATGATTTAAATCAACTGCTTTTTTTAAATAAATCATTGATTTATAACAAAATCAATTTTGATTTAAATCAATGATTTATTTAAAAAAAATCATGTGATTTAAATCAATTGATTTACATAATAAGAGTAATAATAAATTATTATGTAAGTGTGTAATTTTCGTCCCGATACTTATAAATTTCAAGAAATTATTGTACACGTTTGTAATTATAATATAATATTCCAAACTTCCTCATATTTATAAATAATAAGAAATTAACGTACAAGTGTGTAATTGGAGTTGCATATAAAAGTTGTATGTAAATGTACGGAGTTGTATGAATTGTTGTAATAATTAGAGGTGTCAGTCCATTGGGGGCAGTTCTCCCTCACACTGGCACTAAAGTGACTACACCCTAATAAATGTACATGTAATTACACCCCAAATTATACAAACCCTCGAATCCTACAAAAAGTTCATTAACACCACATATATCGTGCCCGTTTAATAATAGATTTTCCACTGCTCATTAATCGCATGTGGTGTATTTTATTTTTACACACAAAGAGGGTTGCTAATGCTTGGCTTGCGTGAGCTATTTTTTACGGAATCGACGAAATTACAAAACGATGCGAAATTTTGATGCTCAACAATTCCTTTGTTAGGAAATCGCCCATCAAAGTAAAAGTGAGAAATAAACCGACCAAATCGCATGTTTAATTCATAAGGTATTAGAGAAAGAAATTTATATTGTTACTAATTGTAACAATATAAATATATATAGTATTGTATATATTGTTTGTCATTTCAGAAAAATTCAGGAAATACAATGTTCTGCATTAAAATAGAAACATTAATGTATTTGTTTAGAAGTTTAGAAAATTGTTACTACACCAGAAAATTTGTACAAATAAATTGACAAGTTTGGAAAACCTACAAATCTTAGAAGAAAATTGCCCAAAATCTCTTACACAAATCTACAAAAAAAAATCAAAACTTTTAAATATTTTTTTTATACAACTTGCATAAATATAGTATGCATTTTAAAGCGATGATTATAAAATTCTAGAAGTCTAATGAAGCTCTGTAAGCAAAGAAAATATTTTTCAAAATTTGAATCTCTAATTATACATTTTTATAATAATAATAATAATAATAATGATAATAATTATAATAATTACTAGAATTTCAATGTTTCACAGTTGTATTTTCCGATAATTATGAATTAACGAATTTATAAAGTACATAATCCATGAAAATTTAGCACAAATTTTGAATGCTGTTCACTAAAATTGCAAATTGGTACAACCCTCACCTTTTAGGATGTTACCTAATTATCCAATGTCATTATGCCATGTGATTTTATATTGTTATTACGCAATTTTCACGCCTCTTGCACGTAAACACGAACAAAAATGCGTTAATTTTCGATAGGTGCGAAACAGGAACACGCTTGTTTTTTCTTGGTACAACCAATTTGTATCATCCGACGAAAAGCGTCATCATAAATATTTGCCTTGCAATCCTATTAGCGTGTATTATTTATAGTGCGTGGAGGATCATCAAATCATTGTTTATAATACCATCTGCAATAATTATTATCTATAATGTAATGAATAATACCAAAATTACTGATTTGGAATAATTATTACGAAACGTGTATGTACCTAAATAAATAATTAGTAGTTAGGAATGATTCAAACTAAGTTGATGATTTATTGTCGATAATTTGCAATGATAATGACACAATATGCATAATATCAGATATAACAATAGATGAGCTATATCTAATACTATTTATCTTTTGTCATAATCCTCAATAAATCATCAACTTAGTTTGAATCATTCCTAATTACTAATTCTTTATTAAGGTACATACACATTTGGTAATAATTATTCCTAATTATTAATTTTGGGAAAATTTTCTGATAGTAATTAGGCATAGTATCAGAAATTGTTAAATATACAATAATATTGGTAATAATAAATATGAAATAGTTTAAATCATTCCTAATTACTAATTCTTCATTTAGGTACATACACATTTGGTAATAATTATTCCTAATTATTAATTTTGGGAACATTTTCTGATAGTAATTAGGCATAGTATCAGAAATCGTTAAATATACAATAATATTGGTAATAATAAATATGATGATAGTGTCATAGCTTACATAACTCTTTCAAATTTCTGCCCATAATTAGTCATAGCAGCGGAAATAGGCCGGTGCTAAATAAACAAATATTGGTAATAACATACAGTTATCAGTTACATACCTCCACCATGCCTATTATCTGTGGCACGTGTAGATAATGTATTTATGCAGTGAGTAACTCGTAATCGTAAAAACATGACTGATCAGTGGCACTAGTTTTACATATTTAGGTATTAAAATCAACACTGCAAACACGCGCTTTATACCAATCAGGTATCAAAATTGTTCCTGGAAAATCACTTTACTTTCGAGCCGCTGCATTAAATAGCCATTATGCCAATCAATATACTTCGAGGAATTCCAGCATTGTGTTTGTGCACGCTGCTTATATTTAATTTATTGATGTGAGACATATATTTTTATGGCCAGTCCGGTTTCTTTTCATTTGATGGGTATCGATTTGTGGCGGTTTAAGTGCGTATTGTAAACGAGCCACAAACGAGGAGTTTAATTTGGAAACGGTGGCCGGACATTGCCTTACCAGTAGCTATTATTACTCGAGTGTTAATGCTTTCATAATTGATGCACTGAATATTATGTATGATAATGCAGTTACATAAATTATGTTTATGGGCAGGCATTCTAAAACGGTAATTTCGTCAAAAGTATAAGTTTATGGCCCTAGGGCAATAAAGTACTGTTGTGGCATGCCTCCCCCATTTCAAACTTTGTGTGTCAGTATGACATACAATGAAAATGGCAATTGGGAACATATAAGAAAAGTTTTTTTTGTCTATATATAAAATTTGGTGTGCATTTTTAAATTTAAATAACTAAAGGGTTTTCCAATAAGAGGTGTTATTTTGATATTCAAAGAAAAATGCCATTTTTTATTATAAATCATCAGATGTTTATTTCATTACAAAGAGGAAGGTATGCCGTTAATAGTGGAAAATAACATCAAGCAAATGACCACCACGGCCACGCTTACAGGACAAAATCCTTTTCATGAAATTTTCCATAACTAAATCGCAAAGTGGCTGCTGTATGTCCTCGATAGCCTCACGAATTCCATCTTTGAGGTCTTGAATCGATACTGGGCTGTTGGCGTAGACCTTCTCCTTCACGTGGCCCCAAAGAAAGAAGTCGCAAGGTGTTAAATCACAAGATCTCGGTGGCCAATTGTGATCACCTCTTCGAGAGATAACACGGTCCGGAAACTTTTCCCTTAAAAGATCAATGGTTTCGTTGCTTGTGTGGCACGTAGCGCCGTCTTGTTGAAAGTGAACGTTGTCCAGATCAATACCATCCAATTCCGGCCATAAAAAATCGTTAATCATCTCTTGATAGCGCAATCCATTCACCGTAACTGTTGCGCCAGCCTCATTTTCGAAAAAGTAAGGTCCAATGACTCCGCCGGACCATAAACCGCACCAAACAGTCACACGTTGAGGATAGAGAGGCTTTTCAACAATAACTCTTGGGTTTTCTGAGCCTCAGATGCGACAATTTTGCTTGTTGACGAAGCCACCGAGGTGGAAATGGGCCTCATCACTGAAGATGATTTTGCGATGGAATTCCGGATCATTTTCATGCATTTCAACGACCCAATCAGCAAAGTCACGACGTTGTTGATGATCGGCCGGCTTGAGTTCTTGTGTTAACTGGACTTTATAAGCCTTAAGACCCAAATCTTTATGCAAAATACGGTGTAATGACGTTTGTGGAATACCTAATTCCAAAGAACGACGAGGAATGGACAAACCTGGGTTTTCTTCAACACTTTCGGCTACAGCAGCAATATTCTCGGCTGTTCTTGAGCGACGTGCACGGGTTTTATTCTTCTCATCACTAACTTGTCCCAACAGCTCGAATTTTTCCACCAATTTCTGTATTGCGGTCCGACAAGGTGCTTCACGACGACCCAAAAATGTTCGAGTTTTACGAACCGTCTCTGCCAAATTTTCACCATTTTTATAGTGAATTTTAATAATTTCAATGCGTTGTTGAAGCGTGTATCGTACCATTTTTATTAATGGCGTAGTTTCTACTTGTCAAATGCCAAGAAATGACAGCTTCAAAAGTGACATCTACCGAAATAGCGGGCTATTCAAAATAACACCTCTTATTGGAAAACCCGTTATTATTGATGGTAAAATACAAATAGTATTAATTATGATTATGATGATTATTATTGCAATCTGGTACAAGAGTTGCATATTCATTTGAAGCACTTTTTCGCGATTTTTTTTAGCTTTTAGCATCATGCCAATTGTTTGATTAAACTTTATATTCAGAAGCGAATATATATTACCATTATAACTATTTTTTGTCCTTATTTATGTTTATTAAACCTTTTAAGACTGGTCATTAACAAATTATGTTTATGTTTATTACAATAATAATAATAAATACTTTATTGGCGTTACATTAAGAAAACAAAGCAAATAAACAAATAGCATAAAAGCAATTTCAAGTGCACCATAAGTATTTTCTCATGTATTATTCTCTAATTATTATTATTAATTAAATCACGTGTCTTATGTTTATGCATAAAATTGTCTTATGTTTATGCCTATAAACAAATCTCAGCTGCATCAGAACTTGAACTTACGTGGTGACAATGATGTTATAATAATTCGGTTTTCTGGTTGTTACTTAAATATGTTTGGAAATTGATGTGATTCATATGCACAACTGTGAACAATAAAAATAGCCAAACTGGCACATTATTCCCATTCCGTGTGGCCAACTTCTTTAAATCCTTCTAAATCGTATTTATAGACTCATAGCTGATATCTAAATGTGTATGCCAGAATAATTAAAACTGCGAAAGGCACGTTTTAGTCGCAGCGTCCAGCTGAAAGTATTAAATTTGGTATTGTAAGAAGCAATGGATTTTATGTTTGGGCCTAAAATGTTTTGAAAAATGCCAAAAGGCCTAAAATATTGCAATAAAATATGCGATATAAATGCAATATAATAATATTTATAACCATAATAAGTATGTATTATAATACATATGTACCCACATTTTTCTCATATGATTGAAATATATGTTAAGTGCTTTTCCTTGGCTAATTAAAAAGAAAGTCGTTCCAGCAAACTCAAGTCTTATTTGGTATCAATTTCTCATTAAATATTATTATTAATATTTTATGGGATATGTTACCTAATCTAACCTGACCCAACCTTGTTTAACCTGACCTAACCTAATCTAACCTAACCTATTCAATATAGGATATATTGAAGAATATCTTAATACTGAATATCTTAAACGATTGTTTTTTTTTCTTTTTGTAATGTTTTTGAATTATAAAACAACTTAAATGTATTTTTTAAGATCGAAAATATAATCAATGTTCAATAAATACCAGTAGGTATTTATAATACAAAATTCGTCCAATCTATGTACTACTAATACTAAACTATTTGTTACCCATTTTTAACTAATATTTCAAACTTGTTATCGAGAAAACGATTTTCAAATTTGACATATTCATTGGGAAATTTTGTGGAAATGGTTCAAAACTTTTGGAAAACTAAAAATTTTTGTGAAAATTATAAACAAATGCACAAACCTTGTACTAAAATACTCAAAATTTCCAGCTCGGTCCAAAAAATGTGATCACATCTGTAATGGATTTTTAACTGCTGTGACTCTTTCTCTTAGAATTCGAAAAATCTTAGGCCTTATTAGGCCAAGTGTAAGTTTTAGCCATCAATTTTGGGCAGTTAACTATAGATATAATCATTTTTGCGGATATTTTTGGATTTTTTTTTAAATCGTGTTTAAAAGCCTAACAACCTATAAAAATGCACGTCAACATTTGTCGTTACAACAAAAACTTGCAGGGATCAGTAATGTGGTTAATTTACAGTCAAGTATTAAACATTTTTACGTTATAACAATACCTTTATGTTAAAAATTGTCTATATGTTAAACTTTTTTGTAAAAATGCACAAACGTTGCACAGAAATGTTCAAAATGTTCATCCTATCCCAAATATTTTATTACATCAGCAATGGATTTCGATGTATGTGTAAAATTTTAGACCAAGTATGGAATTTCACAAAAGTTCATAAAAACGCGCGAAAATTACGGTGAAATATTCAAAAAAAAAATTCTCTGTTAAAAATTTGATTACATATGTACAATTTTACAATTTACATTTGCATTACAATTTGATTTCCATCTACATGTGAAATTTTAGACCAAATATGGAATTTTAGCAAAGTTTAGAAATTTCGGCAGTTAATCGCAAATATTTTCACTGGCTACGATTGTTTTTGAAAATTCTGTAAAAATCAGTAATTTGGTAAATTTACTCATGAAGTATTAGACAATTTCAGTTTATAACAGAACCTTTTTTTTGTTAAAAATTGTGTTTAAATATTAAGTTTAAAGCTTAAAATATATGCCTAAAGTCAAACTAATTTTTAAAGTCTTCCCAAATGTAACAATTTTCTTCAGTATAACACAAACTTTTAGGAGAAATTTGCTCTGAAATGTTTATGTTATAACAGAATTTTTTTATGTTTAAATGGTGAAAAATTGAAGGAAAAAAACGCTCAAATTTTCGACTCTGCTGAAAATTTGTTCACAACTGTAAAGGATTTTCATTTAGATTTTGGGTAAAATGTAGAAACGTTCGGAACTTAATAGTAGTTTTCATGTACTTGTTATGAAATTTAAAAAAAAATAGCATAAAATAAAATCAGTAATCAGGTTAGTTTACTCTCAACGTTAAATATTTGTAGCCGAAAAAATTTTGGTTTTCTAGAGAAATAGAAATATTTGTTCTAACAAATACATAAGTCATAAGGCATACATAATAAAAAAAGGAAAAATTTCATCATTTTACAATGACAAAATAAAAGTTTGATTTTTACATTTTAGCTAAAATGTAGAAACTTTCGGAACTTAATAGTAGTTTTCATATATTTGTTATGAAAATTTAAAAAAAATGACATAAAATAAAATCAGTAATCAGGTTAGCTGTAGTTGTAGCTAAAAAAAATGGTTTTCCAGGGAAATAGAAATATTTGTTCTAACAAATACATAAGTCATAAGGCATACGTAATGAAAACAAAATAATAATATTATCATTTTACAATGACAAAATAATGGTGTGATTTTTACATTTTAGCTAAAATTTAAAAACTTTCATTACATAATAGTAGTTTTCATGTATTTTTTATGCAATTTAAAAAAAGCATTACATTAAAAAATGTAATTAGAAAAGAAAAATGTCAAAATTTTAGTTTACTCTCAACGTTAAATATTTGTGGCTGTAAAAATTTGGTTTTTCTAGAGAAATAGAAATATTTGTTAGAAGTCATACAGAATGAAAAACAAAAACAAATGTCTACATTTTACAATGACAAAATAATATCATGTTGTATCGTAATATTACATGAACATATCACAATATTTCATAAAAAGTAGACAACTCTACCAAACCTCTGAAAACAGGATTGGAATATATCATGATTTAAAAAATCAAAACACAATGATTTTTTTGTTAAATCATAAAAATCGTGATTTTTTTGACTTTTTTCTGATCAGTTTTTGCCAGCGTAGATGTGATTTAAAACAATTGATTTACATCACGACTTAAATCATTTGAGTTTTTTTTAATAAATCATTGATTTTACTTTATCATAATGCTGCATGGTCAAGTTTTATAATTGTACGAAAAAAAATGATATCAAGGGATTTACATGTTTTGGCAAACCCCTGAACAGAGAATTGATAATTAAAAAGAAATCTGAGTATCTGTACTATCTGATCTAAAAAACACCTCAAAACGCAATGATTTTTTTTTTAAATCATAAAGATCATGATTTTTTTGACTTTTTTCTGATCAGTTTTTGCCAGGGTAGATGTGTTTTAAAGCAATTGATTTACATCACGATTTAAATCATATGACTTTGTTTTAATAAATCATTGATTTTACTTTATCACAATGCTGCATGGTCAAGTTTTATAATTGTCCGAAAAAAAAATTGATATCAAGGGATTTACATGTTTTGGCAAACCCCTGATCGAAGAATTCTTGATTAAAAAAATTCTGAGTATCTGTACTATGTGACCTAAAATGGAAAAATTGAAAAATATTTTTCTGTTGATAAAAATGAAGTAAAATTAGTCGCAAATGTAAAACAAAAATTGTCTGTTAGAACAACAACTTCTACTGTTCAGTAGATCAGTAATATAGGTAATTTTCTCTGAAATGTCAAAAATGTTATGGTTGCATTAAAAACTTCTCTTTATATCTTTAATCAGACTAATTTGACCTAGAAATGTTAAAATAAATTCTCATATGTGACAAAGTCAACTTAATTACTGATCTATAGTAAAATTTTTTGTTGATTTATCTATAGATCACAAATAAAGTTGACTTTGTCCCAAATGTTTAAAAACTTCTCGTCCAAAACTCTTCTACTAGAAAAACTTTATTAGTTATTTTCGTCAACTTTACTTCTGATTTATAGAAAAAGTTTTTGTTGATTTATCTACAGATCACTAATAAAGTTGACTTTGTCCCAAATGTTAAAAAACTTCTCGTCCAAAATGTTCTACTTGAAAAAAATTATTAGTTATATTCGTCAACTTTATTACTTATCTATAGAAAAAGTTTTTGTTAATTTATGTATAGAACACTAATAAAGTTTACTTTGTCCCAAATGTTAAAAAACTTCTCGTCCTAAAATCTTCTACTAGAAAAACTTTATTAGTTATTTTCGTCAACTTTATTACTGATCTATAGAAAAAGTTTTTCTTGGCTTATTTATAGATCACTAATAAAGTTCACTTTGTTCCAAATGTTAAAAACTTCGCGTCCAAAAATCTTCTACTAGAAAAACTTAATTAGTTTTAATTAGTAACTAGAATTAATTAGTTATTTTCATCAACTTTATTACTGATCTATAGATAAAGGTTTTGTTGATTTATCTATAGATCACTAATAAAGTTGACTTTGTCCCAAATGTTAAAAAACTTCTCGTCCAAAAATCTTCTACTAGAAAATTTTTATTAGTTATTTTCGTCAACTTTATTACTGATCTATAGAAAAGGTTTTTATTGACTTTGGTTGCTGTTGACTATAGATGACTAATAAAGTTGCAAATGTAAAACAAAAATTGTCTTTTACAACAAAAACTTCTACTGTTCAGTAGATCAGTAATATAAGTAATTTGCTCTGAAATGTCAAAAATAGTATGCTTACATTAAAAACTTCTCTTTATATCTTGAATCAGAATAATTTGACCTAGAAATGTTTAAATAAATCCTCATATGGGACAAAGTCAACTTTATTACTGATCTATAGTAAAAGTTTTTGTTAACTTATCTATAGATCACAAATAAAGTTGACTTTGTCCCAAATGTTAAAAAACTTCTCGTGCAAAAATCTTCTACTAGAAAAACTTTGTTAGTTATTTTCGTCAACTTTATTTCTGATCTATAGAAAAAGTTTTTGTTGACTTTGATTGCTGTTGACTATAGATCACTAATAAAGTTGCAAATGTAAAACTAAAATACAAAAATTGTCTTTTTCAACAAAAACTTCTACTGTTCAGTAGATCAGTAATATAGGCAATTTGCTCTGAAATGTCAAAAATGTTATGGTTGCATTAAAAGCTTCTCTTTATATCTTTAATCAGAATAATTTGAACTAGAAATGTTGAAATAAATTCTCATATTTGACAAAGTCAACTTTATTTCTGATCTATAGTAAAAAAAAATGTTGATTTATCTATAGATCACTAATAAAGTTAACTTTGTGCCAAATGTTAAAAAACTTCTCGTCCAAAAATCTTCTACTAGAAAAACTTTATTAGTTATTTTCGTCAACTTTATTACTTATCTATAGAAAAAGTTTTTGTTAACTTATCTATAGATCACTAATAAAGTTGACTTTGTCCTAAATGTTATAAAACTTCTCGTAAAAAAATCTTCTACTAGAAATTTTTTATTAGTTATTTTCATCAGTAATACTTTATTACTGATCTATAGAAAAACTTTTTGTTGACTTATTTGTAGATCACTAATAAAGTTGACTTTGTCCCAAATGTTAAAAAACTTCTCGTCCAAAAATCTTCTACTAAAAAAATTGTATTACCTATTTTCGTCAACTTTATTACTTATCTATGGAAAAAGTTTTTGTTGAATTAATGATCTATAACTAATAAAGTTGACTTTGTCCCAAATTTTAAAAAACTTCTTGTTAAAAAATCTTTTACTGGAAAAACTTTGTTATTAATTTTGTTCCCTAAATTGTTCTCTTTACACCTAAAAGGTCTTTTACACTCAGTAATGAGGTTAATTTCTGGTTCTGGTTCAAGTTTCTGCAAGTTGTAATTAATTCAGTCTAGTTCTTCTAGTTAATTCTCGATTACACATTAGAATCCCAGAGCTTGGGTATTTCCCTGGTTCCTTTATATTAAATACATTACAATTGCAGCAAATGCCTATTAATTACCATGCCTATTAACTCCGCAAAGGCCTGTACGATCCTGCCGAAAGCGAATCCTGTGTCTCCCATCCTAATGACCATTTTAAACCATTGTCTGTTTGCTCACCTTTCCGCTCCGACGTTATCTCAAGCGCATTACTCATGCCAGGTAATTTCTTTTGTTGGCTCTCTTTCCACTGTCGAGTGCACCGAACCCTCGTCCCCGCGTCGCCCCCATTGTGCTTCCGATGGCCGCGGTACTTTTCCATCCGAAGAGATGTTAAATTTGCGAACCGGTTATTGGCAACGTTAGATACAAGCACTAGCGATGATGCAATTTTTGGCAATCTTTTGATACAGTTAATACAATTGATAATTGTATCAGTTGTACATCATTGATCGTGGTTCAGTTTCTAAGGACACCATTGCAATAACAATTGTATCCTCGGTAACTGAACCATGGGCAAGGATGATCCATGATCGTATAATTGGGCCTTAAAGTACCTTTATCATACCTTTATCACAAATACAGTTAGATACTAAATGAAAACTGCTAAATTTATAATGTAATAAATGTCTCTGTGAAAAAGTTATCTTTGAGGTTTACTGTAAGAAACATGCTAAAAACTGCTAAATTTATAACGTAATAAATATCATTGTGACAAAGTTATCTTTAAGGTTTACTGTAAGAAACATGCTAAAAACTGCTACATTTATAACGTAATAAATATCATTGTGACAAAGTTATCTTTGAGGTTTACTGTAAGAAATACTTACAAACTTCAAATCATAGATTAATTTTGTAATTATGATATAAGTATGCAACAAATTTGTGTTGGCTGTATAAATACATCGTCTTTGGAGCGCATAGTAACTGTGGAATTGATGAATTGGGATGAATGTGGCCAGCAGTGATGTATTGGGGTCAGGTAATAGACGGATGACCGAATGTGCGGTCTAATGAGGTTGACCATTAGACAAAAACGTATTTAGAATCTGCTCAGTCATTCGGTCATTAAAAAATTACGAATTATTTAATTAGTGTCAGAACTGTAAAACTTTTCCAACTAATATAACGTGATGGATCGGAGTGATTGTATTTTTTTTTTTAAATATTTGTAGCTGGGTTAATCAAAATAATAATTTGAGCATATTTTTATTTATTAAATTAGTGTCAGAACTGTAAAACTTTTCCTACTAATATAACGTGATGGATAGGAGTGATTGTATTTTTTATATATTTGTAGCTGGGTTAATCAAAATAATAATTTGAGCATATTTTCTAATTAGCTTTTTGTTTAAATGTTAGCATGTGTTAGCAAACGTTACAACTCCCAAAAAGTCTTAAAAAAATACTCCACGATTTTGTTTTTTAATATTTATATCTGGGTTAATCCTCGACACCCAATGGGTAAAAGAGGGATGGATTATGTATGTATGTATGTATCTGGGTCAATCATAATAATAATTTGAGCATATTTTCTAAACAGCTTTTTGTTTAAATGTTCGCGTGTAACAAAACGTTACAACTGCCACAAAACTTACAAAAAATACTCCACGAGTCATCAGACAATCGTAACGTCGATATGCCACGCGGTGCACAGAAAAAAACCTACTTTTACACGTTCTGAACGTTCGCCAAGTTCAAAAAGGTCACCACATGTCCCGTTTACATTTCACTCGCCGTAATCGCTACTGTTATCGCCCGGATCCGCTCGAGCAACGTGGAAAACACGTGCTCCCTTGTCTGCATGCTTTACATAATCTTCGCCGGTTTGCTTATGGGTCACAGATGGAAATCTTGCAATTTTCTCCACTGCAAATGGCAAGAGTGAGCCAGACGAGTGGAAAATATTAATACTTGATATCATCGAAAAGCCACTGAAAACTGCCAAAACTGCAGAGCATTCAGAACTGAAGCATTGGATTTGAAATTAGTTCTCATTAAGTATATTTGGTATCATTGAAAATCCACTGAAAAGTACCAAAATTGCAGAGCATTCGGAACTGAAGCATTGGATATCAAATTAGTTCCCATTAAGTATATTTGATATCATTGAAAATCCACTGAAAATTGCAGAGCATTCAGAACTGAAGCATTGGATTTCAAATTAGTTCTCATTAAGTATACATATTTGATATCATTTAAAATCTACTGAAAAGTATCAAAATTGCAGAGCATTCAGAACTGAAGCGATGGATTTCAAATTAGTTCCCATCATGTATATTTGATATCATTGAAAATCCACTGAAAATTGCAGAGCATTCAGAACTGAAGCATTGGATTCCAAAATAGTTCCCATTAAGTATATTTGATATCATTGAAAATCCACTGAAAACTGCCAAAATTGCAGAGCATTCAGAACTGAAACATTGGATTTCAAATTAGTTCTCATTAAGTATACATATTTGATATCATTGAAAATCCGCTGAAAAGTACCAAAATTGTAGAGCATTCAGAACTGAAGCATTGGATTTCAAATTAGTTCTTATTAAGTATATTTGATATCATTGAAAATCCACTGAAAATTGCAGAGCATTCAGAATTGAAGCATTGGATTCCAAATTAGTTCTCATTAAGTATATTTGATATCATTGAAAATCCACTGAAAACTGCCAAAATTGCAGAGCATTCAGAACTGAAGCATTGGAATTCAAATTAGTTCTCATTAAGTATACATATTTGATATCATTGAAAATCCGCTGAAAAGTACCAAAATTGTAGAGCATTCAGAACTGAAGCATTGGATTTCAAATTAGTTCTGATTAAGTATATTTGATATCATTGGAAATCCACTGAAAATTGCAGAGCATTCAGAACTGAAGCATTGGATTCCAAAATAGTTCCCATTAAGTATATTTGATATCATTGAAAATCCACTGAAAACTGCTAAAATTGCAGAGCATTCAGAACTAAAGCATTGGATTCCAAATTAGTTATCATTGAGTATACATATTTGATATCATTGAAAATCCACTGAAAAGTACCAAAATTGTAGAGCATTCAGAACTGAAGCATTGGATTTCAAATTAGTTCTGATTAAGTATATTTGATATCATAGGAAATCCACGAAAAATTGCAGAGCATTCAGAACTGAAGCATTGGATTCCAAAATAGTTCCCATTAAGTATATTTGATATCATTGAAAATCCACTGAAAACTGACAAAATTGCAGAGCATTCAGAACTGAAGCATTGGATTTCAAATTAGTTCTCATTAAGTATACATATTTGATATCATTGAAAATCCACTGAAAAGTACCAAAATTGTAGAGCATTCAGAACTGAAGCATTGGATTTCAAATTAGTTCTGATTAAGTATATTTGATATCATTGGAAATCCACTGAAAATTGCAGAGCATTCAGAACTGAAGCATTGGATTTCAAATTAGTTCTGATTAAGTATATTTGATATCATTGGAAATCCACTGAAAATTGCAGAGCATTCAGAACTGAAGCATTGGATTCCAAAATAGTTCCCATTAAGTATATTTGATATCATTGAAAATCCACTGAAAACTGCTTAAATTGCAGAGCATTCAGAACTAAAGCATTGGATTCCAAATTAGTTATCATTGAGTATACATATTTGATATCATTGAAAATCCACTGAAAAGTACCAAAATTGTAGAGCATTCAGAACTGAAGCATTGGATTTCAAATTAGTTCTGATTAAGTATATTTGATATCATAGGAAATCCACGAAAAATTGCAGAGCATTCAGAACTGAAGCATTGGATTCCAAAATAGTTCCCATTAAGTATATTTGATATCATTGAAAATCCACTGAAAACTGACAAAATTGCAGAGCATTCAGAACTGAAGCATTGGATTTCAAATTAATTCTCATTAAGTATACATATTTTATATCATTGAAAATCCATTGAAAACTGCCAAAATTGTAGAGCATTCGGAACTGAAGCATTGGATTTCAAATCAGTTCTGATTAAGTATATTTGATATAATTGAAAATCCACTGAAAACTGCCAAAATTGCAGAGCATTCAGAACTGAAGCATTGCATTTCCAATTAGTTCTCATTAAGTATATATATTTGATATCATTGAAAATCCACTGAAAAGTGCCAAAATTGTAGAGCATTCAGAACTGAAACATTGGATTTCAAATTAGTTCTGATTAAGTATATTTGATATCATTGGAAATCCATTGAAAATTGCAGAGCCTTCAAAACTGAAGCATTGGATTCCAAATTAGTTCCCATTAAGTATATTTGATATCATTGAAAATCCACTGAAAACTGCCAAAATTGTAGAGCATTCAGAACTGAAGCATTGGATTTCAAATTAGTTCTCATTAAGTATACAAATTTGATATCATAAAAAATCCACTGAAAAGTACCAACATTGTAGAGCATTCAGAACTGAAGCATTGGATATCAAATTAGTTCTGATTAAGTATATTTGATATAATTGAAAATCCACTGAAAATTGCAGAGCATTCAGAACTGAAGCATTGGATTCCAAAATAGTTCTCATTAAGTATATTTGATATCATTGAAAATCCACTGAAAACTGCCAAAATTGCAGAGCATTCAGAACTGAAGCATTGGATTTCAAATTAGTTCTCATTAAGTATACATATTTGATATCATTGAAAATCCGCTGAAAAGTACCAAAATTGTAGAGCATTCAGAACTGAAGCATTGGATTCCAAATTAGTTATCATTGAGTATACATATTTGATATAATTGAAAATCCACTGAAAACTACCAAAATTGCAGAGCATTCAGAACTGAAGCTTTGGATTTCAAATTAGTTCTGATTAAGTATATTTGATATCATAGGAAATGCACGAAAAATTGCAGAGCATTCAGAACTGAAGCATTGGATTCCAAAATAGTTCCCATTAAGTATATTTGATATCATTGAAAATCCACTGAAAACTGACAAAATTGCAGACCATTTAGAACTGAAGTATTGGATTTCAAATTAGTTATCGTTAAGTATACATATTTTTTGATATCATTGAAAATCCACTGAAAAGTACCAAATTTGCAGAGCATTTAGAACTGAAGCATTGGATTTCAAATTAGTTCTCATTAAGTATATATGATATCATTGAAAATCCACTGAAAACTGCCAAATTTGCAGAGCATTCAAAACTAAAGCATTGAATTCAAAATTAGTTATCATTGAGTATACATATTTGATATCATTGAAAATCCGCTGAAAAGTACCAAAATTGTAGAGCATTCAGAACTGAAGCATTGGATTTCAAATTAGTTCTGATTAAGTATATTTGACATAATTGGAAATCCATTGAAAATTGCAGAGCATTCAGAACTGAAGCATTGGATTTCAAATTGGTTCCCATTAAGTATATTTGATATCTTTGAAAATCCACTGAACACTGCCAAAATTGCAGAGCATTCAGAACTCAAGCATTGAATTTCAAATAAGTTCACATTAAGTATACATATTTGATATCATTGAAAATCGACTGAAAAGTACCAAAATTGTAGAGCATTCAGAACTGAAGCATTGTATTTCAAATTAGTTCTGATTAAGTATATTTGATATCATTGGAAATCCACTGAAAATTGCAGAGCATTCAGAACTGAAGCATTGGACTTCAAATTGGTTCCCATTAAGTATATTTGATATCATTGAAAATCCACTAAAAACTGCCTAAATTGCAGAGCAATTAGAACTGAAGCATTGGATTTCAAATTAATTCTAATTAAGTATACATATTTGATATCATTGAAAATCCATTGAAAAGTACCAAAATTGTAGAGCATTTAATACTGAAGCTTTGGATTTCAAATTAGTTCTGATTAAGTATATTTGATATCATTGGAAATCCACTAAAAATTGCAGAGCATTCAGAACTGAAGCATTGGATTTCAAATTAGTTCTCATTAAGTGTATTTGATATCATTGAAAATCCACTGAAAACTTCCAAAATTGCAGAGCAATTCGAAATGAAGCATTGGATTTCAAATTAATTCTCATTAAGTATACATATTTGATATCATTGAAAATCCAGTGAAAAGTACCAAAATTGTAGAGCATTCAGAACTGAAGCATTGGATTTCAAATTAGTTCTGATTAAGTATATTTGATATCATTGAAAATCCACTGAAAACTGCCAAAATTGCAGAGCATTCATAACTACAGCATTGGATTTCAAATTAGCTCTGATTAAATATATTTAATATCATTGGAAAACTGCCAAAATTGCAAGCATTCAGAACTGAAGCATTGAATTTCAAATTAGTTCTCAATAAGTTTATTTGATATCATTGAAAGCTCTAAAGATATGTATACCTCTTTTATTAGAAATGGAACAGAAAATTTAATGAGTATATTACTATCTATATAATACTTACTATCTTTAAATTACTTATCAACTTTTTAAATTTAGTAGTCCTTATTATTTTTTTTAAATGGTAATCAATATTTGTATCAATTATTTTTTAAGATGGGACTTTTGCACTCATTTTTACCTGACAGTCCAAAAATTCCCATCTTAAAAAACGTTATTCAGAAATGGATTTCCACACCTTCCAAATTTGTATCCATCAATATTTGAACGTTTGAACAATTTTGGGCGCCAATCAAACCTATCACTCTTTAAATTGTAATCTACCTTCCAAATTTGTATCAATATGTAGGTGTTTGAAAATTTTTGGGCGCGAATCAAACCCATGACTCTTTAAATTGTAAGCTATTGTTACTCAGAAATGGCTCTCCACACCTTCCAAACTTGTATCAATCAATATTTGAACGTTTGAACAATTTTGGGCGCCAATCAAACCTATGACCCTTTAAATTGTAATCTACCTTCCAAATTTGCATCAATATTTGGACGTTTGAAAAATTTTGGGCGCGAATCAAACCCATGACTTTTTAAATTGTAAGCTACCTTCCAAATGTGTATCAATACATGGACGAAATTTTGGGCGGGAATCAAACCCGTGACTTTTTATATTGTAAGCTGACTAAATAGCTTGTGAAACCTGAGACTCGGCCAAAGCAGCATGCAAATTGCGCGACTGAGCGGCGCGTGATAAACGAGGGCGGTGTCAGATCAGGCTCCTTCCTGTCGCTGGTGATAGCAAGCAGATCTGCTTTAATGCTTGTCAGCAACATGTAGCAATTGAGGTGGTCATCGGGGCCTCGTTACAATCTGGGCCTCGTCTACCATAACGCGCTTTTAAACGTTTATACAGTTACAAGAATTGCAACCACTCAGCAAAACGTGATCACGTAATTTTTGTAAATATACAAAATTTCATGTCCAAGAAACTGTCTTCTTGGATTTCGTTCAGCAAAACGTAATCACATAATTTTTGTAAATATACAAAATTTCATCTCTAAGAAACTGTCTTCTTGGATTTCCTTCAGCAAAACGTAATCACATAATTTTTGTAAATATACACACTTTAATCTCCAAGAATCTGTCTTCTTGGAATTCATTGAGCAAAACGTAATCACATAATTTTTGTAAATATACAAAATTTCATCTCCAAGAAACTGTCTTCTTGGATTTCCTTCAGCAAAACGTAATCACATAACTTTTGTAAATATACAAACTTTAATCTCCAAGAAACTGTCTTCTTGAATTTCCTTCAGCAAAACGTAATCACTTTCATCTCCAAGAAACTGTTTTCTTGTATTTCCTTCGCCAAAACGTGTTCACATAATTTTTGTAAATATACAAAATATCATCTCCAAGAAACTGTCTTCTTGGATTTCCTTCAGCAAAACGTAATCACATAATTTTTGTAAATATACAAAATTTCATCTCCAACAAACTGTCTTCCTGGATTTCCTTCAGCAAAACATTCAAAAATCAATTTCATCTCCAAGAAATTATCTTCTTGTGTTTCCTTCAGCAAAACGTAATCACATAATTTTTGTAAATATACAAAATTTCATCTCCAAGAAATTGTCTTCTTGGATTTCCTTCGGCAAAACGTAATCACATAATTTATGTAAATATACAAACTTTAATCTCCAAGAAACTGTCTTCTTGGATTTCCTTCAAGAAAACGTAATCACATAATTTTTGTAAATGTACAAATTTTCATCTCCAAGATACTGTCTTCTTGGATTTCCTTCAGCAAAACGTAATCACATAATTTTTGTAAATATATAAAATTTCATCTCCAAGAAACTGTCTTCTTGGATTTCCTTCAGGAAAACGTAATCACATCATTTTCAAGTGCAAAACTTCTTCTTGGATTTCCTTCAGCAAAACGTAATCACATAATTTTCTTAATTATACAAAGTGCATATAACATTTCATCTCTATTTCTTCTTGGATTTCCTGTGCAATTGTAGGATTTTCCTAGCAGGTATGCAAATTTCTGTTTGAATGGCCATTTCTGGTTTTGTTCTGGACCTGTCGATGTCGTGGGCAATCACTTCTGTGACTTATAATTTTATTGGCAGTATTAATAACGAGATACGGTTTCGTGATCGGCGTGGGTGCGAGCACGTGTGCGTGTTTTTGTCGCGAAACGTTGAATAAAATATGAGCGTTTACACGGCAATAAGCGCGAATTGGCCGATCCGGTTGCGATAGCGCAGATTATTATTTGTTACACTCCCACATTGCGAAAATTCCGTGATTACATACACAGAACGTTCAAGAAACAGATGTCAATTTTTCTAACTAGTTCCAACGAAATAATGACAAATAATTGATATTTTTTCATCTTGGCACTAATCACATTCAAGTGGGCATTAATCATATTGTCAATTTGGCATTAATCAAAACCATGTTGGCATTAAACAAATGCATTAAAAATTTGACAGCTGGAGTTGAAAATTTGACAGATTTTCATAATTTTACTTTTGGATCTAACGCATTTACAGATATTGACAAAATTGGCAGTTTCTGTTGATAATTTAAACAGTTTTAGTCAAAAATGTACATATTTTCACAACCTTTGCTAAACACTTCAACCATTTTGGAAGTTTTTGTTGGAAAAATAACGATCCAAACAGTTATAATTGAAAACCGTTCGATTTTCACTGCTCATGCTTAGAGTTGGCAGATTTGACCAGTTGCTGTTGAAAATATGAATGATTTTGACACGTTCAATCAAAAATTTGAAGGAATTAGATATACGCATTGATAATTTGAAAGATTTGGACTGTTGCAATTGAATGATGTGATAGATTTTCACAATTTCACTCATTGATATGAAAAATGTACACAAATTAACAAAATCATTCACTCAATCATTAAGTTGCATTAAAAATTTGACAACTGGAGTTGAATATTTGACAGATTTTCATAATGTTTCCTTTGGATCTACAAATTGACAGATATTAACAGAATTGGGCAGTTTCTGTTGATAATTTAAACAGTTGGAGTCAAAAATGTACATATTTTCACAACCTTTGCTAAGAACTTCAAACATTTTGGCAGCTTTTGTTGCAATAATGACGATTCAAGCAGTTAAAATTGAAACCCGTTCGATTTTCATTGCTGAAGCTCAATAGTTGGCAGATTTGACCAGTTGCTGTTGAAAATATGAAAGATTTTGGCATGTTCAGTCCAAAATTTATAGAAATTAAGGATACGAATATTACTACTAATATTTCAACGATTATTGTAAACGTTTTGAATATTCTGTCAAAATTTCAATTATAACTGCATTACTTTAAAATATTTTGTTATACTTTATGCAATTGTCTATTGTATTTTTAAAATTATGATAATGTTTTATGAAGTTTTCCTCTGTATGGTTTTATATAGAAAATCTTCATTTTGCCATGATATTTATTCAAGTGAACGTGAACTGTCAAAATTTCAATAGTCACTGTCATATTTTTTATTATTTTTGTTAAATGTTGTTAATCACTGTCAAAACTTTAATGAGTATTTAAATCAAACTTTCAACATTATCTGAATGGTCTCCGTTGTAGTTTCAAAAATTGCTGTCATAATTTCAATTATTATGTCAAAATATCAATTATTACCATCAAAATTTCAACAATATATTATAAACGTTTTAATTATTCTGTCAAATTTGCATTGATCACTGTATTATTTTAAATTATTTTGTCCCATTTTATTCACTTGTATATTATATTTTTAAAATTATGATAATTTCATTGATCACTTCATAAATTTCAATAATTACTGTAAACTTTTTAGTTATTTCAATTATTATACCAACATTCCAATTATTATTATCAACATTTCGATAATTACAGCCAACATTTCAAATTTAAATTTAATAATTGCTGTAAATAGTTTATAAATTAGTTCTGACATATTTTTCATTATGGTGTTAATATGTCTTCACTGATCACTATAAAAATTTCAGGGATTACTACAAAATTTTCAATAATATCAATTATTATACCAACATTTCATTTATTACCATCAACATTTCAATTATTACTGTCAAAATTTCAATGATTACTGTAAAAGCTTTAATAATTTTTCTGAAAAATTCTATGAACATGCCAAAATTTCATTTATTACTATAAACATTTTAATGTCAATGCAATTTTTTAAATTATATTGTGAAAATGTATGCAATTGTCTGTATTTCTGGAATAGTGATGCTTTAAGAATATTCCTTTGTAGGGTTTTATATATTCCTTTTCTAAGTTTCGTAAAGTGTTAAAATTTCAATAGATTCGGTCATGTTTTTAATTATTTTGTTAAAATTTCATTGAATAATGTCAAACTTTTATAGATTACTATCAAATTTTCATTTTTATCAATGGTTTCTACTAATATACTACTAATATACTAATATATTAGAAAGGTTTCTAATATATAGGTCGTAGTTTCAAAGATTTCTGTCAAAATTTTAATTATTATGTCAAAATATCAACTATTACTGTCAAAGTTTCAATGAGTAATGTATTTTCCTGTCAAAATTATTTCTGTCAAAACTTTATTGATCACCAAAAATATCAATGATTACCTCCTGTAAAAGTTTTAATCATTTTTCTGGAAATATTAATTAACATTCTAAAATTTCAATTATTACTGTTAAAGTTTGAATTTTTATTGCGATTTTATAAATATTTTGTCAAAATTCAATAAACACTATCAAAACTTCAATGAAAACTGTCAAATTTGTTGTTATTTCATTTATCATACTAACATTTTAATTACTACTAGCAAAATTTCAATGAAAACTGTAAAAGTTTTTATTATTCTGTCAAAATTTCATTGATCATTATCAAATTGTCAGCGATTACTGTCATTTTTTTATTTTTTTTAATGGCAACTACTAAAATTCGAAAGCTTTCTGTCGTGGTTTCATAGATTGCTGTCAAAATTTCAATTAATATATCAAAATATCAATTATTACTGTCAAAAAAATTGTAATTGTTTTAATATATTTTTTTAATAGCAACTACTAAAATTAGAAAGCTTTTGTCGTAGTTTCAAAGATTGCAGTCAAAATTTCAGTTGTAATGTCATAATATCAATTATTACTGTCAAAAATTTCAATAAGTACTGTAATTTTTTTTAATTCTGTCAAAACATTATAGATCCCTAAAAATTTGATTGATTACCTAACGTAAAAGTTTTTTTAAGTTTTTTTGAAAATTTTAATTAAAAATCTGATAGTTAAATTGTTACTGTGAAATATAAATGTTTAATGCAATTATTTCAATTATTTTGTAAAAATTTCATTGAACAGTGCCAATATTTTAATGAAAACTGTACAAGTTTCAATAATTACAATTATGATACCAACATTTCTATTATTGCAAAAATGAAAAACTTCAATAAAAAATTGAATATGTCATCAGTCTTTTATATGGAGAGAATATAGAGAATAATTGGTTCTCTACAACAATTGTCCAACAATCCTTTTTGTGGTTCAGAAATTGAGCCATTATTATAAAACGAACGGATTTTTACGGAGATACGTAAAATATAAACATATTGAATCAGAATTCGTGGAATAGTCAAATGATTGAAATACTTGATTACAAAAATTACACCGAAATTTACAGAACAGGTGCGATATTTTTTGTTGATAACTTCCTATAACTGGAATTTGAGGAAGGTTTTAAAAATTCCTACACTTAGGCCTAGTTGTACGATCGTGGATTATCTTTGATCGCCGTTCAATTGCTATCGTGGATCATCCTTGACCATGGTTCAGTTACCTAAGATACAATTGTCAACACAATACAAGCCATAGATATTGAACGGCGATCAAAGATAATCCACGATCTTACAACTGGGCCTAAGTGTAGACATTTTTAAAACCTTCCTCAAATTTCAGTTATAGGAAGTTATCAACAAAAAATATCGCACCTGTTCTGTAAATTTCGCTGTGATTTTTGTAATCAAGTATTTCAATCGGTCATCTCAGAGGTTTATTTGCTAAACTCCAGGCGTATGTTTTTTATTATTATTCGTATTAGGTAACCAAAATTTTCGAATCTCAAGAATAAAAAAGTCAAGTTATTTCAAAAAATCGAAATAAAATTTCGATTTTTTGTGTTGATTACTTCTTATAAAAATGATATAACGGATAACATCTAGTTGCCATTCAGAAAACAGGACACAATTGTTTCAATTCGAAAAATGTTTCGAATTTTGTTGTTCATTTTAATTAACAACAAAAATCCGAAGAAAATTTACAGTAAAGTTAATTTTTGTGTGTTCATTTCTTCTTGTAGATCGGGGTGTAAAGTTAGTTCGCCTCCTCGTGGTGCACCCTGGATAACGCTAAATGAACTAACATATACTGCCAGGCAGAAAATCTCCTGACTATTCTAAATTCTTAATTAAAAACCATAAATTTTGAAAAATATTTCAGATATTCAGAAGTTATAAGAAACTATGCCTGGAATATTAATTAGATACTTTGAAAAACATTAAAATTGTTAGGGGGTTTTGAGATGTAAAAATCTGCAGAAAGTTTACAAAAAAGTAAATTTTGTTTGTCGATTCCTTTATAAACGATTTTTGTGTTGATTACTTTATAAAAGATTTTTTGTACTACTATTTTTGATACTTTGAAAAACATTAAAATTGTTGGGAGGTTTTGAGATGTAAAAATCTGCAGAAAGTTTACAAAAAAGTAAAGTTTTTTTGTGTCGATTTCTTTATAAAAGATTTTTGTGTTGATTACTTTATAAAAGATTTTTTGTATTGATTACTTTATAAAACAGTTGCTCAAGAAGCAAATAAAAACATTCAGTTTCTCAAGAAGCAACTGAAAACATTCAGTTGCTTTGTATTACTAAAATCTCGAGAGATTAAAAAAAATCTGACATTGTTTTTTTTCAAATTGTTTTTCTTTCTATGTTTTGATTTAGTGATTATTAATAAATCTGAATACCGTTTAACCTTGACGTACTTTTTCTATCATATAAAAAAAACGTTGATAGTTTTGAAATGAATCCAATTTAATTTTTAGTGAAATATTTATTATTTTTAAAATAAGAAACATGAAAAATGAATATAAAAATTTAATTAATTCCTTTTAATTTTCTATGTTATTATTTAGTGACTATTAGTAAATGTTTAACTTTTAATGTTTAACTGTTTTTAACACTGTTTAACCTTCAAGTTATTCTATCAAATCTATTTCTGTTTCTATCAAGAAATCTCAAGATCAAATCATAATATCAAGAAAATGGTGATAGTTCTTAAATGAAACCAATTTTATTTTTAGTAAAGTATTTATTATTTTTAAAATATGAAACAAGAAACATGAATATTAATATTTAATTATTTCCTTTTATTTTTCTATGTTTTTATTTAGTGACTATTAGTAAATGTTAGTAGTGTTTAACCTTCAAGTTATTCTATCAAATCTATTTCTATTTCTATCAAGAAATCTCAAGATCAAATTATAATATCAAGAAAACGATGATTGTTCTTAAATGAAACCAATTTTATTTTTATTAAAATCTTTATTGTTATTAAAATATAAAACAAGAAAAATAAATATAAATAGTTTATTATTTCCTTATATTTTTCTATGTTTTTATTTAGTGACTTATACTTAATGTTATCCTTAACCTTGAAGTTATTTTATCAAATCTATTTCTATTTCTATCATAATAACAAAACAACGTTGATAGTTTTTAATGAAACCAAATATTGTTTTTTCTTTGTTTTTATTTAGCGACTGTTAGTAAAAACCTTGAAGATATTCTAGCTATTTCTATTTCTATCATAATATCGAAATAACGTTGATAGTTTTTAAGCAAACCAAAATTTTTGAAAGAATTCCTGTTATTTCAAAATTTTGTAACTGCTTTTGCTTTTGGGCGCATCAAGTGTTTAGTTTGCTCGTAAATTCCGTCAGACAAAGCGACGTGAAATCCGAAATTAGCTCGTCGCTATTTCAAGCGTTTGGCGTTGTAGTTTTCACTCCATTTAAAATTCTAATTCGCTTGCGCACGCTCCGAATTTCACCGAGCACGCAAAAAATATGAATGCCGGAAAACTCTTACCTAGTCTCTCACTGGAACTTTGGGGAAACTCTCACAAAACAATAAAACCACTGGAAGCACTGATCGTCTGTAACATTTTGTCCGGGTGAGCCGTCTCGTTTTGCCCCCTTGTCGGCTTTGTGGTCGTTTCACTACTGCAGAAAAAGTAGGCACCGGCACCAAATTGACCGCTATAATATGCCGGTCTCCTCTGCTGCCTGGCCGCTTTACGGCGGCTCTCAATAGGTGGGAGAGACGCGGAGGATCTCCCAAGCTCCAAGTGCAAGTCGGCGCTCTTATCTGAGCCGAGGGTTATCACCGAGACGTCTCCGAATCTCGCGTGCAAGAATCGATTTGCCATTAGAATTTGCGACCAGAAATCCGAGATTTGTGCGAAATTTGGTTACTAGAGCAGATATGGGCGCTACAAAGCGTTTTTTGTGATTAACGTGGAAAAATGAGGCTTGAACTTTGCTCTCCGAGCGATTAGAATTCCCGGAAACTTGTGGTTTTGCTCTAACACTTCAGTTGACTTGGTACCGATTGCATAACCTTGAGCATAATGCACATTTATAGCATTTGACTTGTGTAAAACTTTCATGTTACTTGATAAATACTAACTACTACCCAATAAATACTACTACTATTACATTAGAATCTGTGACCGATCTATGATATTCGAGAATTTCTTGTAAAAATATTGAGTCCTGAGTTTATCAAATATTTAGATTTGAAGTTAAAATTTGCGACCAATCGATGATATTCGGAAATTCTCGTTTCTCCTAAAAATTTGAGTCAAATAAATATGTTATAGTAAATTTTTTGCCATTTTTGGAACAGTGTGCAACAGTCTCGAAAGTGCCAAAATCGCTATTCATTTTTTTGCGATTTTGGGGACATCCAAAAATGTTAGAATTTGTTCGAGAATTCTGATTCCTTATTATACATAGCACCTCGAGTGTGCCAAATAATTTTTGAGGTTTTTGGAATTTTTCGGACATCCAAAAAAAAGTTAAAATTTGTGACCAATCGATGAGATTTTTAAATATTTGGATTTGAAGTTAAAATTTGCGACCAATCGGTTCAAAATCAAAATTCGGAAATTCTCGTTTCTCGTAAAAATATGAGTCTATCAAATAAATGGTATTAGTAATCAAGAGCTTTTTGAGACACGCAACAGAATAATTAGTAACCTCAACGTTATATCAAAAATTGCATAGCACCCAAATTGCAGTATTTTTATAAATATTCGAATTTGTGAACTCAAAATTCTCATAAAAAGTGATTATAACGTATTTAGTCAGTACTTGACTTTTTTATTCTTGAGATTCGAAAATTTTGGTTTCCTAATACGAATAATAATAAAAATATATAAGCCTGGAGTCTACCTAACTACTGAGATATCTGGGACATTTAATATAAAAAACTATGACTAGTCAAAATATATTTCACCTTTTTTCTATAATTTTAAAAAATTCTATAATTTAAAATCTCTTGTTTCTTATAAAAACTATTATAATCAAGAATCAACCAAATAAATGATATCATTGTAATTAAAAGATTTTTGAGATATGCAAAAAATAATTTGCAACCTCAACGTTATTTCAAAAATTCAAAATGCTTTTATTATGAGCTTGTTTTCATTGATATTTTCAAATATTGATGACTTCATTAGCGATATCTCATAGACTAGCATATCAATATCAATGCAATTCAATACTGATATTCAGGGATATGTAGATCTAAAATGTGTTAAATTGGATTAATATCCAATGTGTGATTTTTGGGATATTTTGTTTTTACTGGTAGTATGTGTTTTCCATTGACATTTTCAAATATTGATCTATATCTCTAAAACTGGCGTATCAATATTAATAGAATTTAACACTGATATTCAGTGATATGTTGATCTAAAATATGTTGAATTGGATTAATATCCAATGTGTGATTTTTGGGATATTTTGTTTTTACTGGTAGTATGTGTTTTCCATTGACATTTTCAAGTATTGATCTATATCTCAAAAACTAGCGTATCAATATTAATGGAATTTAACTCTGATATTCAGTGATATGTTGATCTAAAATGTTGAATTGGATTAACATCCAATGTGTGATTTTTATGATATTTTGTTTTTGCTGGTTGTATGTGTTTTCCATTAACATTTTCAAATATTGATCGATATCTCAAAAACTAGCGTATTAATTTTAATGGAATTTAACATTGATATTCAGTGATATGTTGGTCTTTATTATATTGAATTTTATTAATATGCAATGCGTGATTCTTGAGACATTTGCTTTTTACTGTGAGCATGTGTTGTGTATTGATATTTTTAAATATTGATATGACTTCATTAGTAATTTGTCAAATACTAGTGTATGAATATCATTGCAATTTAACATTGATATTCAGTGATATGTTGGTCTCAAATTTATTAAATTTGATTCATATCCAATGCGTGATTCTTGTGATATATGCTTTTTACTGGGAGCATGTCATCTCAAAATCAAATCAAATCAAATCAATTTTCTTTATTATGCCTTTACCGTACCTATTGTACAAATGAATTTATCATATTATTAAACATAATAATAATATACAATATAATAATAATAATAATAATATTAATAATATAAAGGTAGAATAATAATAATAATAAATAACAAAACTAGCATAAACATTAACATTACATAAACATAACATAAACAAAAACTAGCGTATCGATATTAATGCAACTTAATATTGATATTAAGTGATATGTTAGTCTCAATTTTGTTAAATTGGATTAATTTCCAATGCGTGATTCTTGCGATATTTGCTTTTTACAGTGAGCATGGATTTTCCATTGATATTTTCAAATATTGATAACTTTATCAGCTATATCTCAAAAACTGGCGTATCAATATCAATATAATTTATCACTGATATTTAGCGATATGTTGGTCTCTAATATATTGATTTGGATTAATATCCAATGCGTGAATCTTGAGATATTTGCATTTTACTGTGAGCATAGATTTTCCATTGATATTTTCAAATATTGATATGACTTCATTAGCGATATCTCAAAAACTGGCGTATAAATATCAATGCAATTTATCCCTGATATTCAGTGATACGTTGGTCTCTAACCTGTTGAATTTAATTAATATCTAATGTGTATTTTTTTATAAATTTGCTTTCAACTGTGAGCATGTGTTTTCCATTGATTTATCCCAATAATGATATTACTTTATTAACGATATCTCAAAAAGTAGTGCATCAATATCAATGCAATTTTTTTTATACTCATTGATATATGTTTAATGCAGATTTTTATTTGACTTAGTATATAATGCATAATTTATGAAATATTCTGTTTTGGGTGATATTCGCTACTATTATATGTACTGAATTAATGATATATCCAAAACCAGCGTGTCAATATAAATACAATTTAACATTGATATTGAGTGATATATTGGTCTTATAGGTATTGAATTGGATTAATACTCAATGCGTAATTTTTAAGATATTTGCATTTAACTGTGGGCATGTATTTTGCATTAACATTTTTTAAATATTTATATGACTAGATTAGCGATATCTCAAAAAACAGTCTATAAAAATCAATGCAATTTATCACTGATATTTAGCAATATATTCCGCTCTAATTTATTGAATTGGATTTATATCTAATGTGTAGTTTTTGAGAAATTTTCTTTCAACTGTAAACTTGTCTTTTCCATTGATATTTCCCAATAGTGATATTACTTCATTAACAATATCTCAAAATCTAGCTCATCAATATCAATACAATTTATTTTTGATACTCATTGATACATAATTTATGTACTTTTTTATTTGACTTGGTATCCAATGTAAAATAATGAAATATTCTGTTTTAGGGAATATTCGCTACTATTATTTGTACTGAATTAATGATATCTCAAAAATCAGCGTGTCATATAAATCCAATTTAATATTGATATTGAGTGATATGTTGGTCTTATACGTATTGAATTGGATTCATATTCAATGTGTAATTTTTGAGAGATTTGCTTATAACTGTGAGCATGTGTTTTGCAATAACATTTTCAAATATTTATATGACTTTATTAGCGATATCCTAAAAACCAGCCTATCAATATCAAACTTATTTAACACTGATATTTAGTGATATATTGTTCTCATACGTGTTGAATTCGGTTAATATTCAATGCGGCATTTTTGAGATATTTACTTTTAACTGTGAACATGGGTTTTCCATTGATATTTTCAAATATTAATAAGACTTCATTAGCCATATCTCAAAAACTAGCGTATCTATTTAAATGCAATTTAATATTGATATTGAGTGATATGTTGGTCTTATATGTGTTGACTTGGATTAATATTCAATGCGCAATTTTTGAGATATTTGCTTTTTACTGTACACATGTGTTTTTCATTGATATTTTCAAATGTTTATTAGACTTTATTAGCGATATCTCAAAATGTAGCCTATAAATATCAATGAAACTTAACACTGATAATCAGTGATATATTGTTCTCATGCGTGTTGAAATAAATTACTATTCAATGCGTATTTTTTTAGATATTTACTTCTTACTGTAAACAAAGATTTTCCATTGATATTTTCAAAAAATTATATGACTTCATTAGCGATATCTCAGAAACTAACTTATCAATATCAATGTAATTTAACATATTTAACATTGATATTCAATAATATGTTGGTCTTATACGTATTAACCTGAATTAATATTCAATGCGTAATTTTTGAGATATTTGCATTTTACTGTAGACAAGTGTTTTTCATCAATATTTATAAATATTGCTAAGATTTCATTACCGATATCTCAAAAACTAGCGTATCTATATCTATGCAATATGGAAGTGATATTCAGTGATATGTTGGTCTCTAAATTGTTGAATTCTATTAAAATCTGATGTGTAATTCTTGAGATATTTGCTTTTAACTGTAAGCATGGATTTTCCATTGATATTTTCAAATATTGATATGACTTCATTAGCGATACCTCAAAAACTAGCGTGCCAATATAAATGAAAATAAATAATGATATTCAGTGATATGTTAGTCTCATAAATATTGAATTTGATGAATATTCAATATGTAACTTTTAAGATATTTGCTGTAAACATGGTTATCGATTGATATTTTCAAATATTGATAAGACTTCATTAGCGATATTTAAAAAATTGGCCTATCAATATCAATGCAATTTAACATATATATTCAATGATATGTTGTTCTCCAAATTATTAAATTGGATTAAAATCCAATGCGTGAATCTTGAGATATTTGCTTTTAACTGTGAGAATGGATTTTCCTTTGATATTTTCCAATATTGATATTAGTTCATTAGCGATATGCAAAAACTAACATATAAATATCAATGAAATTTGAATATATGCTTGAATTTTGAAAAACATAGCCTGGGTAAACACATTTTGTCCCAGTTTTGACCCTTAATGAAAATGTATAAAACTGGATCACATAAAAAAAGTAAAATCTTGATTAGTAGGTAGATTTTTTTGTTGGGGACTCAAGAAACGTTTTGTCTTCACTATGTTTCTTTACAGTGTTTTCCTAATTTCTGATTAGGATTCCTAATTCCTTATTTTTGAATGTTCCTATTATATTTTTATTTCCTTCACTGTGTTTTCGTAATTTTTGAATGTTCATATTATATTTTTATTTTCTTCATTATGTTTTCTTAATTTTTGAATGTTTCTATTATATTCTTATTTTCTTGACTATGTTTTCTTAATTTTATATTGTTCCTATTATATTTTTATTTCCTTGACGGTGTTTTCTTAATTTTCGAATGTTCCTATAATATTTTCATTTCCTTCACTGTGTTTTCTTAATTTTTGAATGTTCCTATTATATTTTTATATCCTTCACTGTATTTTCTTAATTTTTGAATGTTGCTATTATATTTTTATTTTCTCGACAGGGTTTTCTTAATTTTTGAATGTTCATATTATATTTTTATTTCCTTCACTGTATTTTCTTAATTTTTGAATGTTCCTATTACATTTTTATTTTCTTTAATGTTTTCTTAATTTTTGAATGCTCCTATTATATTTTTTTCTTCACTGTGTTTTCTTAATATTTGAATGTTCATATTATATTTTTATTTTCTTGACTGTTTTCTTAATTTTTGAATGTTCCTATTATATTTTTATTTCCTTCACTGTGTCTTCTTAATTCTTGAATGTTCCTATTACATTTTTATTTTGGAAAATTGCAATGCTGTTAGCTTTTTTGAGGATGTTAAAATATTCACAATTTGATGATCTTTGATTGTTTTCTTGTGTAGTATCTCGAAATTATAGATGCATAAGGCATTTAGGTGCTGATCGTTGAACTTTTCAATGATTATGCATAGCGAGGCTAATAAATAGTAGCTAATAAATCGTATTTATAGAACTCTGTCGTCATTTCGTTCATTGGAAGGTACAAGCCAGGAGACATCTCCTATATATAGACAGACTAACTACAATTATAAAAATAATGATTTATCTTGAATTTTACTATTGTGCAGCACGACAAGGGATATAAAGTCTATTTATAGAAAACACGGAAATGGATTTAAGTTTAATGACAATAATAACGATACAGGATGTTATTGATGGAGCTTATTTCTACTTATTTTATTATATTCCCTATAAAATTTCATATAAAATTCTTGTTAACCGACAATCAAATGTATGCTGTTTTTTTTTACTCATGAATTATAGTGTATTTTTTATAAAAGTTCACATATAATTCTTATAAGGATATTCAACATTAGGCTTCTAAGGATATTCAAATTCTGTCTTACTTAAATTCTTGTTAACAGACATTAAACTGTATGCTGTTTTTTTACTCATGAATTTTAGTGTATTTTTTTAATAAAAGTTCACATATAATTCACAAAAGGATATTCTACTTTAGGCTTATTTTTTATTACCTATTCTTAGCATATTCTTTATAAAAATAATAAAATACATATTACTATAGAATTGTTTTAAGGACATTCAACTTTAGGCTATTTTTTTTTTACTACTGAATTTCAGCATATTCTCTATAAAAATTCTTATAACAGACATTCTACTTTAGGCTAATTTTTTATTACTGAATTTTAGTATATGCTCTATAAATCTTCACAGGTAATTCTTATTACAACGACTAACCTTCAGCTTCACCAAATAAAACAGGTCCTAGAACGTTTACAGTTTCAAGGACGAAACCCTCAGCTGTAGCTCCAGCTGACTGGCAATTGGGGGGTCTCCCTTTGGGGTTGCTTGAATACAGGTATATAATTCCCAGGTGTTCTGGGCGTTAATATAGGGGCCACGTAATTGTTGAGCTCCACGAAAATTCGTGTGGAACCGAACCATAAAACAGCAAAAATTCAAAATTATGACCACAAATAATATTGTGTTATATAATAAAACTGTTATAACCTGTTGAAGTTTTTATCATTCGTAGGAATTGCATTAATCGCAAAAAATGTTATTTGTTTTGCCAGTAACAATCCGATTAAGAGTTATTACGATAAATCATATTATTAATGGTGATAATAAAATGTAATGAAAGCCTTTACGTTACGGCGTAGTTTATCAGTAGATAATGTGTTAATGATTATGGCAGAGTATGTGTTGAAGTAAATCAGAGGTTCCCAAACGAAAATTCACTAGTTATGTGTTGGAAAAAAAAAAGAATTTTATTAAAAGTTTTGTTAAATTATCCTACAATGGTACAGGACATGAGAAGCAAGTGCTCTACTATAAGTATTTGTGTTATTACTATTATTATTATAATTATTATCATACAATATACAACAAGGATTTTCCATTGATATTATCAAAAATTGAGAAAAAATTGAGTATGTGTTGAAGTAAATCAGAGGTTCCCAAACGAAAATTCACTAGTTATGTATTGGAAACAAATTATGAATTTTATTAAAAGTTTTGTTAAATTATCTTACAATTTCCATGACATGAGAAGCAAGTGCTCTACTCTAAGTATTTGTGTTATTAGTATTATTATTAATATTATTATCCTACAATATACATGACATGAAAAGCAAGTGCTCTGCTGTAACTATTTGTGTCATTATTATTATAATTATTATCCTGTCACCGTTATAATGTTATGGTTTACATAAGAACACGTAAACAAATCTAACTATTTGTGTTATTACTATTATTATTATAATTAGTATTTTACAATATAGAGGACATGAGAAGCAAGTGCTCGGTTATAACTATTTATATCATTACTATTATTATTATAATTATTATCCTGCCACCGTTATAATGTTATGGTTTATAAAAGCACACGTAAACAAATACAACTATTTGTGTTATTACTATTATTATTATAATTAGTATCCTACAATATATAGGACATGAGAAGCAAATGCTCGGCTATAACTATTTGTGTGATTACAATTATTATTATAATTATTACAATGCCACCGTTGTAATGTCCTGGTTTACAAAAGAACACGTAAAGAAATGCTTATCATGACATAATCGCTAGCAGCAATCTGCTTGCATACAAGCAGAGTCATACAATAACTGAATACAAGCATGAAGCAGATACAGAGTCTGACGAATGTTATAGATATTTACACCTGTTTAAATATTCATAATTTGCATTGTGTACGCTTAAATATGGCAATAATTATTTTACGAGGGACGCATGTTGTAATGACTAACATTTCGTACATGTTGCCATGTGGACTGGTAAACGTTTGCGAGCGTCACGTGTTTGCGACATTATCGCATCGATATTAACCAGCTCTAATACGGATCGGTGTAAATATTTTTTTAGCACACACTTGAGAATTGTTACGGCAAAGACATCGGAAATTGTACGCTCAGGAGAAGAGACAGCTTCTGCGATAGTTGGCTCATCCAATTATCGCCGTGGATAATGTTTGAGGTCGCTGTTTGGATTGCACGAGAATTCGGAGGTCGATAGAGACGAATTCCGAAATGAAACGGAGATGCAGAAGATAAAATTTAAATAGATATGTAGAAGATGAAAATGAAATAGATATGTAGAAGATGAAAATGAAATAGATATGCAGAAGATGAAAATGATAAAGAGATGTACAAGATGAAAATGAAATAGATACGTAGAAGATGAAAATGAAATAGATATGTAGAAGATGAAAACGAAATAGATATGCAGAAGATGAAAATGATAAAGAGATGTAGAAGATTAAAATGAACTAGAGATGTAGAAGAATAAAATGAACTAGAGATGTAGAAGAATAAAATGAACTAGAGATGTAGAAGATGAAAATGAAATAGAGATGTAGAAGGTGAAAATCCATTCCGCGTCATTCCCAGCGTCCGCAGTTGTGCATTTCTAAAATGCACAGTAGAATTCCACTCCTAAAATCGGTGTTAGTTCAAGTTATCTTGCTATTGAAACTACAAATAATTTTCCAATCTATAAATAGATTATTTGCATTCCTTTCACAATACAATATTACATAAACTACTCAATTTTTTAATACATTCACACGAAATAAATTAACACATAATTAATCTAAGCCACAGCTTCTAGCAACGGATTAAAACAGTATTTATTAAACTGAGCCGATACTGATAAAGTTATATTGACTTTTTGCCTATACAGAACGTGAAATTTATGCCTAGACCTTACACAAAACGCATTTGCATATTCGTTTGCATACATTACCATTAAAATCACTGCTTTGTCCTCGAAAATTAACACGAGGAATCACAATGAGGTGGTGTTTTGAACCTGTGGTGTGTCACAAGTCGTACAAAAGACAATATATCAGATGTTTAAAAGCCACAGCCTGTGATGTGTCACAAATCGTACAAAATTACGTTGATTGGTGATGTTTAAAAGTCACTAGTACAAATCAGCTGGAGGGCAATTTTATTTTTCTGTGGACGAAAATCTGGGCCACGGTTATTGATTAGTCGCAGCCTTAAGTAATCCCATCTCAGTGATATCAATAATCCCATCTCAATAATAATTGTATTGTATTTTATTTATTTCTATTTTGACTTAAAAATAAGTGTTTTAAGTGTTTGAGTCGATCCTATCTCAGTGGCTCCAATAATAATTGTATTGTATTTTATTTATTTCTATTTTGACTTAAAAATAAGTGTTTGAGTCGTAATACATGTTTAAAACATAAAACAAAAAATAAAATTAAAACATATGCTATTCAAAGTACGAAGCTATGAATACAAATTGTTACAATTGTAATCCATCTATTGTGTATCTACAAATAAAGCATAACAACCACCGTCTTGATAAGATCTTAATTCGTATTTCCAGTGTTCAGCAATTTAAGGTTCCACGAAATTCGTTCTGCTGGCACCTTAATTCCGCGTTTGCTTTATCCCAATCTGGGCTTCCGCTTCCGCCTTCCGGCGTAAAGGGACTGCGCAAAAAATCCGTACGCAGTCTGCGATTGTTGCACTGCGAATGGCGCACCGCAATTAGGGGTGTTTTTGGGGTTGATGACTTCATGGGGCGCGCACCAGGACGGTCGTTGCTCCCCGAAAAAGGCTCCCTTTCTTGGGCCCAATTGATTTTTGTGTATCGCGTGATTGCCAATGCCTGAGTCCGGCTAGTGATTGACGACCCGATCAAGTAATGAAATCAAATAGTAATTTCTCACTACTAATAATCATTCAATTTCTTTTGCATATGTAAATCAGTTTCATAGTTTTGTTCCAATAAACGCAGAAAGCTCTAGAAAATCCAAAAATTGAATAAGATTTAGTTTTAGTTTTAATATTTTCGTAAAATTGTTTTCAAAACTTTTCAACAAGTTATAGTTTCAAACAAACAGTTTCAACAACTGCTAAAATTCCCAAAAATTCAAAACTGAAGAAGATATAGCATGAGTACTTGTCAACTTTATGTTCAAAAATATGTGAAAATTACGAAAAATGCTAAAAATTCTAACTGATAGGCAAAGGTTATAATTTATATTTAATTATCTGTCAAGATACTATTCAATGAAAATACAAATTCTAGGTCTTCATTATTTTTCAATGTGTTGCCCAACTTTTTTTTAATAATGTATAAAAATTGCTAAAAATATATGAAAATCACTAAAAATACTAAAAATCCCACATCGTAGGCATAGGTTTTCATAAATTTTCTATAAGTTGCCCATTTTTTTTAATAATGTATAAAAATTGCTAAAAATGTTATCCATTGCAAAAAATTGCCAATGAAAATTACTAAAAATACCAAAAATTTCACATCGTGGGCATAGGTCTTCATTAATTTTCTATAAGTTGCTCATTTGTTTTTTTAAATAATGTATAAAAATTGCTAAAAATGTTATGCATTGCAAAAAATTGCCAAGGAAAATTACTAAAAATACCAAAATTTTCACATCGTGGGCATAGGTCTTCATTAATTTTCTGTAAGTTGCCCATTTTTTTAAAATAATGTATAAAAATTGCTAAAAATGTTATGCATTGCAAAAAATTGCCAAGGAAAATCAAAATTCAAATTCAAAGGCTCCCGTTCTTGGGCGCAATTGATTTTTGTGTATCGTGTGATTACCAATGCCTGAGTCCGACTAGTGATTGATGACCCGATCAAGTAATGATTTTTTTGAAGGCAGCATTCCTCTGGTAGCTAAAATTGTTGAGAAGTAGGATGATTTTCAAGTGCCTCGTATTATCAGTCATGATTGACGACATTATCAAATAGTAATTTCGTACCTGCTCAGCAAAATTTGTTAAGAAGCATGATGATTTTTACCTGCATCGTATCATCAACTATGATTGACGACATAATTAAATAGTAATTTCGTACCTCCCAGCTAAAATTGTTAAGAAGCATGATGATTTTTAATTGCCTCGTATCATCAGTCATGATTTCATACATAATGAAATAGTTATTTCTTACCTCATCAGCTAAAAATTTTAAGAAGCGTGATGATTTTTACCTGCTTTGTATCGTCGGTCATATTTGATTACTTAATCAAATAGTAATTTCGTTCCTCTTCAGCTAAACTTGTTAAGAAGCATGATGATTTATAATTGCATCGTATCATCAGTCATGACTGATGACATAATCGAATAGTATTTTTTTACCTCCTCAGCTAAACTTGTTAAGATGCATGATTATTTTTACCTGCATCGTATCATCAGTTATGATTTCATACATAATGAAATAGTTATTTCGTACCTTCTCAGCTAAAATTGTTAAGAATCATGATGATTTTGACCTCCATCGTATCGTCAGTCATATTTGATGACGTAATTAAATAGTAACTTCGTATCTTCTCAGCTAAAATTGTTAAGAAGCATGATGATTTTGACCTGTCTCGTATCATCAGTCATGATTGGGCACATAATCAAATAGCATTTTTTTATTAAACATAATTGATTTTCCCATGTCCACGTTCAATTTCCATTCATTTGTATTTCCCCATTTCCCATTTCCCATTTATCCATTTCTCCATTTAATTGTATGGAGAAAGTAAAGGAAAACTTGATGGCACTAATTGTAAAGAGAAATACAAAAAAACGTTAAATATACTTATTATAAATAGTTATTAAATTTTTGTAATCTAAAAATTATCTTTTAGTAATTTTATAAATATCTCATAATAACAATCTTACAATAACAAATTCAAATATTCTTATGACGCAATTCTTAAATTAATAAAATAATCGTAAATTTGCGAAAACTTATAATAAAAGAAATAGAAATACATTGATTTATAACAATATTCATTAATGTAATAGTTGTTCATTTCTGATAACTGAAATTGCAATAATTTCGAGCAATTTTCTTGGAGAAACTTTATGCATAAATGTTTTAAACGTAAATTTCATAAAACGCCCAACTTTATCTCTTTATCTCTTTATTTCTTTGCTACAGCCACCAAACTTGGGATTTGGGGTTTTGAAACAACTTTGAACAAATCATTTTTTGAAAAACAAAATCTCTTGTATGTTGTTTTTCAATGTTTTGCTTTAATTTTTGTATCACAATAGACTAGTTGTTTACTAAGGCTAAAATGTAATTTACCTATTCAACAAAAATCCACTAGCTTCACATATTGCAAAAAGTTTTTTTTTAAAACCACCGAAAATTAAAAAACAATTACTGTGGTGTGACCACTTCAAGTGAAACACACTGTATAATACTTCTATGTTTAGAAGTATGTAAGTTAATACGCTACGTTATGTTATTATTACGTTAATTATTAGTATTATTATTGTCTACTATTTTTTTATATTCATTTGTACAAAGAAAGTAAAAAAAAAAATGATGACATTAATTGTAAATTTTCCAAATTTCTGTTTCAAACTAAAAAAAAACCCTGTAAATATTTCCAATAATACCTACTTCTAAAAGAACCGAATACAATATAAAATCTCAGAGATTTTGTATAATTATCAGGTTTTCCAAATTGTCTAGAAAATTGATCTGAATCTTAAAAATTCTTAAAAAATATCAACAAGGACTCTTAATTCTGGAATATTATTTCCAATAATACCTTGTTCTAAAAGAATCTATTTCAATACAAAATCATCAAAACTCATAGAATTCTTAAAACATCTTACAAGTTAATTATCAATATTATTATTGTCTGGTATATATTTCTACATTCAATTGTATAAAAAAAGTAACAAGAACTTGATGGCACTAATTGTATATTTTCTATACATAATTTCTGTTTCAAACTTTAAAAAACTGTAAATATTTCCAATAGTACCTACTTCTAAAAGTATCTATTGTAATACAAAATCATCAAAACCCAGAGATTTTGTAAAATTATCAGGTTTTCCCAATTGTCTCAAAAATTCATCCAAATCTTAAAAATTCTTTAAAAAATCTGAAAACATCCTACAAGTTAATTATCAGTGTTATTATTGTCAAATATATATTTCTACATTCAGTTGTATAAAAAAAGTAAAAATAATTTGATGGCACTAATTGTATATTTTCTAAATTTTTGTTTCAAATTTAAAAAAACTGTAAATATTTTCAATAATTCCTACTTAAATAATCCATTGCAATACAAAATTTCAGAGGTATTGTAAAATTGTCAGGTTTTCCAAACTGTCTTATAAATTGATTCAAATCTTAAAACTTCTTGAAAAATCTTAACAATTTCTTAAAAAACTTATAAATGAATAAAAAAACCTTGAAAATTGATTCAAATGATGAAGTTCCAATTAGAAAACTCAATAAACTTGAAGAGATTTACATGAATTATAGATAAATATCCCGAATCAAAATTGCTAACAATGCCAAAAACTCAAAATATATGGCATGCGAGTTACTCGTGAAGATTATATCCAATAATCAATAAACAGTACAAAAATGACTAAAAATTAAAAATATGGTTTAAGGTTTTAATTTATTACTAAAAATATGTTAAAATTCTTTAAAATAATAAATAGAACAATAACAATGCCAAACATTCAAAATAATGTGTTAAGATTCTATTAAAAAAAATATTATATTTATAATATTGTTACATATTTCTTCTTTTTTATATGTACTCTTGGGCCGTCCCGTTTATTTCATTAAAAAAAATGAAGGACAATTACGAAGAATGCAAAAAAATTCTACATTATGGCCACAGGTTTTACTATATTTTTAATAATTTGTCAAGATTCTTTGCAATCATGTATGAAAATGGCTTAAAATGTTATACATTCCAAAAAAATGCCAAGATTTTGATTAAATTATAATATTCACATAAAATTTCATTCAAAGTTCACCGAAAACTGCCAACATTGCATTTTGGCAGTTGTAATTACAACTGCCTATTCTTCCTATTCTTCTTCTTGTTCGTATTCCCCTTCTTGTTCGTATGGTTCTTCTTGTTCCTATTCTTCTTCTAGTTCTTGTTCGTATGGCTCTTCTTGTTCCTATTCTTCTTCTTGTTCCTATGCCTCTTTCTATTCCTATTCCTGTACGAGAAAAGCGGTCGTTACGCCAATGCCCGTTATAGTTCAGGCGTCCGTTACAGGCGTCGCCTGCATACGACGCCTGTAGAAACCTGTAGGCCTGTCCCAGATAAGAATAGCTTATCATTCTCGTCCTCGGACACAAAAAATATACGCGCTGCAGTCGAAGTGGGACAACAGCTGAGAGCTGAGAGAGGAGTCTTGTGCGTTGTTTACCTTGTGATCCTACAACGTGCGTGCATGTAAACAAACACGTTTGGGCAGACAGACAGACTGAGGCGGTCCATAAATAGCCGAGTGCACACAATCCGTCCATGTCCAAACTAATCCCGACCTTTATCTCGCCTCGTGATGACAACAACGCCAGATTAACATCGACATGGAGAAAGGCGGAAAGTTAGCCGTCTTGAGCCCTCCTGATGGCGGTTACGGCTGGGTCATCGTGGCCTGTTTCATATTCATAAACGTAAGCTCATGAATTATTTATATCTCCCGTGCAAATGCAAATTGCCGCCGTTGCAGTCGTGCCTGCTGCCGCTGACGCAATGCTTCGGCATCATCTACAAGAGCCAGTTCCAGGAGATGGGCATCACCGCTGCAGAGATCTCCTTCCTGCTGCACCTCAACAACTCGGTCATGTGCAGCTTGGGTAATTGGGTCGCCGAAGAGCTAATTCTTGACTTGTCTCATCCGGTTTGTCCGCAGGACTAATCAGTGGTCCACTCTTGAGGCGTTTCGACTTCCGGCAGGTGTCCCTCATGGGCGCCTCTTTGGTCTGCCTGGGCTGCTTCTTGACCATTTTCGCTAGGTCCTATGCGACTCTGCTGTTTACTATCGGGGTTTTAATAGGTAGGTTGGTTGGTGATGTCTCTCTCAGCATTGCATCTCAAATACATCTCAAGTTGAGACACCTGAGGTCTTATCATGTAACATATCTTGTACCTTCACTTATCGAAAATTACTACTAACTAAAAACTAAAAACTGAGGTCTTATCATGTAACATATCTTGTACCTTTACTTATCGAAAATTACTACTAACTAAAAACGTTACTTAAATAACGTGAAACTGCAAGAAGCCAACAACAGGCAACGGGCAAAAACAGTCAAAACAACTGTAGAGTAAAGTAAACTGTGAAGTCTGCAAAGTTCGAAGCAGCTAGACTTATTTTGGCCCCTTCATCCATCATCTTCGTCCATTCATCTTCTTCCATCATTTTCATATATTCATCTTTATCCATAATCTTCATCCATTTATCTTCATCCAACATCTCCATCCATTTATCTTTATCCATTCATCTTCATTCGTTCATATTTATCCATCATCTTCATCCATTAATCTGTATCCATCATCTTCATCCATCATCTTCATCCATTCATCTTCATCTATCATCTTCATGCATTCATCTGCATCCATCATCTTACTCCTTTCATCTTCATCTATTCATCTACATCCATACATCTTCATCCATCATCTGCATTCGTTCATCTTCATCAATCAAACTATTACTGGTAAATGTGAATGCAAGAATGGTAAATTGGCGGGGTCTATCTAATACTGGCTGTTCCATCAGAGGTGCAAGAATGGTAGTCAGTAGGGCCAAGATGAAAGATTAGATCCCCCCAAAATATTGAGTGATATGGGCCCCAGCCAATGGGGATATGGGGCATAGTCGGCCATATTCCGACTATGTGCAAATCCTCTGCACTGGTAACTTTTTTGTAGACCCATCAGAAGTTCCATACAATTCAACCATACTGATACTTGAATTCAACAATGTTCAACTTTAATGTTACTAGGAGCAATATTCCAAGATATATTCTCGACTGTGGGTTAAGTGGGACAGTGCTATACTACCTCATTATCTTGTTCGAAAAAAAAATTCAAAGATTCTACTTTTACAAAAATAATTAATTAATAAGAAAATAATACTTATCTACATTCAACATTTTTATTGATTCAAACATTTATAAGAAAGATATGAACTCCATTTTCAGAAATGTTCGCAGTTTTTTACTGATATTTAGAAATTTTAAGGTTTTTAAGATTCTTTCATAAGTTTTCTATAGTTCTATAGAATATCTGTATAGTGAGTCTATAGTGTCTATAGAAATTTTGAGGTTTTTAAAATTCTTTTATAAGTTTTCTATAGTTCTATAGAATATCTCTATAGTGAGTCTATAGTGTCTATAGAAATTTTAAGGTTTTTAAGATACTTTTATAAGTTTTCTATAGTTCTATAGAATATCTCTATAGTGAGTCTATAGTGACTTCTAATAGGTATTCTATACTGTAAATGAGTGATTAAGCAAGAAAATTCTCCCAATTTACATTTGCATTGAAAGTTAGAAGTTTTAAGGTTTTTAAGATCTTAAATTTAATTTTATTTGATGGCTATGAATAACTGTCATTTTCAGAAATGTTACCAGTTTTGAAAATTTAGAGATTAAGATTGTTTTAAATTTAAGATTCTGATCGCTTCAAATATGTCCTAAAAAAGTCTGTTTCTTATTGGGAAAATATGATATTTTAAAGTGTCTTTAAAAATACAATCAACGAATAAAAATGGTTACTCAAAATTCTTATTTCATCAAAAATTTCCAACAAGACGTCTTTGTCTGATACTTGAAAATGGTGTTAATACATGTTAGTTCCATTTTATGGTTCCACTTCCACTGATAAGGATGTTCAACTTTATTGGCATGGTCTGCGTGGTCTGTTGTTAATTAAATTAAATTATTATTAGTTTAAATGACATCACAATCGTTTCAGTAGCTGCTTAATGAAAACCGTTTAAGCCAGTTCAAATAGAAAAATCTTCTTCAAATATTTTTTTTGAAATTTTGAGGTTTTTATGATCATTTTAAATTTATTTTACAGTTTTTAGTAAAAGTTCCTGAATATGCAAAACACTCACCAAATTTGCATTGAAAGTTAGAAATTTTAACATTTTTAAGATTGTCTTAAATGTAATATTATCACAATTTTCACAAATTTATTGTAATTTTGAATTTTGAGCTTATTAAGTTTGTCTTAAAAATGTTCTATAGTTCTAAATGAATATTCCTTAATATACACGAAAATTCTCTCTATTTGCATATAAAGTTAGAAATTTTAAGGTTTTTACGAATGTCTTAATTTTAATTTTATGTTATGACCACGAAAACTGCCATTTTCAGAAATATTCCCAGTTTAAACAAAAATTTAGAAAGTTTTGGGTTTTTAAGATTGTTCTAAATGTAGTGTCCTATTCTGGCAACGAATTTCTGGCATTTTTATGCAGTTTTTCAATTTATATAATTTTTGAATTTTGAGGTTTTTTATATTTTTTAAATTTCATTGCATTTTATGGGAACTAATTTCTATTACTTCCTAGTTTTTACTAAAATGTTGAGGTTTTTAAGATAGCTTTAAACAATTTCTACAGCTCTAAGTGAAAATGACGGAATATGCAAGAAAATTGTAAATTAGAAATTTTAAGGTTTTTAATAATGTCTCAAATTTAACATTAGATTTTGTCTACGAATAACTGGCATTTTCAGAAAATGTTATTGGCCCTTTTTGATAACGAATTTCTGTTATTTTCAGGTTTTTTTTTTTAATTTATAATTTTTAAAGGTTATTAAGTTCATTGCACTTTATGGAAACGAATTTTTGGTATTTGCTTTGAAATTTTAAGGTTTTTAAGATTGTCTCAAATTTAGTATTCTCTTTTAGCTACGGATAACTGGCATTTTCAGAAACGTTCTGAGTTTCTACAAAGATTTAGAAATTTTGAGGTTTTTAAGATTATCCTAAACTTATTGCCCGTTTTTGGTAACGAATTTCTGTCTTTTCCAGGTAATTTTCCAGTATTTTAAATGTAGGAATTTTATGTGTTATGAAAAGGAATTTCTGGTATTTGCTGTCATTTTCATTTATTTTTCAGTTGTTTAAAGTTAGGAATTTCAAGGTTTTTGATTTTTTTTTAAAGTTCACTGCACTGCATGAGAACGAATTTCTGATATTTTCATATATTTTTCCAGTTTTTAAAATTTATAATTTTTAAAGGTTTTAAGTTCATTGCATTTTATGGGAACGAAATTTTCGGAATTAATCCACAGAATTTCTGGCATTTTCAGGTACTTTTCCAGTTCATTGCACTTTATGGGAACGAATTTCTCTTATTTACTGTCATTTTCAGGTATTTTTCCAGCTTTTTAAATTTAGGAATTTCAAGTTTTTGATTTTTAAAGTTCATTGCCCTTTTCACTAATCCTGATATATTCCATAGAAATTCTGGCATTTTGAGGTATTTTTCCAGTTTTGAACCTCTAAAGTTTTCGATTTTTTTATTTCATTACAATTTATGAGAACGTATTTCTGGCATTTTCAGGAATTATTCCATAGACTTTAAATAGTTTTAATCTCATTGCACTTTATGGCAACGAATTCCTGGTATTTTCGGGAATAATTCCATAGAAATTCAGGCATTTTCAGGTATTTCTTTAGTTTTAAAACCTCTAAAGTTTTTGATTTTTTTATTTCATTACAATTTATCAGAACGAATTTCTAGCATTTTCAGGAATTATTCCATAGACTTTAAATAGTTTCAATCTCGGTCGACAATTTAGGGTTAAATAAAATATATATTTAAATATTGGTGAAATTTGGTGTAATATTTTGTAAATTTGCTACATTTTTAAGAACTTTATTTGAAATTATTAATAATATTCAAATGGATCAAATGACAATAAAGATTATTAATATTTTTATTAAATTTTTGAAAAATATTTTTTTTTATGAAATGTTTAAAATCACATATTTTAGCAATTTATACAAAAACTATTGCACTGATTTGGTTGCTATTACTAATGTTAACAGTATTTCTAAGAACTTTATATAAGAATTTATTATCCAACGTTTGCATAGATATATTTTTAAAATTAAATATCTTCTTATGGCTTGATAGAACCATATCAAATTTCTACTTGCAGGTAATAATATAAAGAAATAAATAGTGATTATTACGTATTAATATTATTATTATTTATTTATTTATACAATAATCGCATAGGCCATGCTTATAAAATTCGATGCAATCAATATACCCAGTTTATACAAAATTTTAGAAATTTTGGGCTTTTAAAACTAATCTAAACTTATTGTCCTTTTCTGTTAAATTAAATAAAGAAATGTATGTGCATAAAAGCCACATACACAACAAACAACACAATAAAACAACAAAAAGAATAATGCATAACAAGAAGAACAAGAAGAACAAGAAGAACAAGAAGAACAATCATATTACAATATTTTACCAATTTCTATGTACAGATCAATTTCAACAACGTATTCCCTCACCTGAGCTTTATTTTTAAAAACAAAAATCTGGATAAACTATTTTTGATTGTTGAAATGTGTTGATATTCTGATATCCTGATATCATGATAATAATATTCTGATATCTGATATTTTAGGAGCAGGACAGGGCGTCCTGCTGCCCGGCATGTACATAGCCGTGAACTCGTACTTCAAGAGCCGCCTGACGATGGCCATCAGCTTCCAGGTGACCGGCGCCAGCCTCTCGCAGATCTTCATGCCCCAGGTGTGCCGCCTCCTGGTGGAGGAGTACGGCGTCCAGGGCACAGTCGCCCTGCTGGCGGGCGTCTCCTTCAACGCGCTGCCCGCCATAATCCTGCTGCACCCCATCCCGACCATCCCCAGGGGCCCTCGCATCCTGCAGGACCAGCAGGAGCACCAGGACCAGTCCGTGCCGGCGGCGAAGGTATGAAGATGACCAGTCGGCGTGCGTGACGTTTGTGAACGGTTTTAATTTTGCAGCGCGGCAGCAGGCTCCAGGAGATTATTAAAATGCTGGATTTAGAGTTGTTTGGCGATCGTGTTTACGTGATCATTGTTGTAGGCATGGGTATTTCGTTCGTTTCAGAGCTGAACGTCGTCCTGATGACGCCGTTCATCCTGGCGGAATTAGCGGACTTCGATATCAAGGGCGTCGCGACGGCGATGTCCGTGCAGGCGACGGCCGACGTCGTCGGCAGGGCGGTCGTGCCCCTGCTGACCCACAGGATTGGGGTGCCTTCCAAGGTCATGTACCTTGCATCACTTGTTGGATCCTCCATAGGAAGGACATGTAATTACTGGAGGACTTGAGCAAGACCACACTCAAATTTTGTATCAACTATCGCAATTTCTCAAGTCTAATCAAAAATTTTAGTGTTGGTCAAAAACCACGAGAAGACAGGACCAAATTGAATTTTTATGTCGGCTATTATTTCTGATCGCAATTTCACAAGTTTGATCAAAAAATTTAGTAGTGGTCAAAAATTTTAACTTCAGGAGAAGAAATATTCACTAGACCATTCATATTTTATGCTAATTATTATTTTTTATCGCATTTTCTTAAGTTTGGACAAAAATTCTAGTGTTGGTCAAAAACTGTAATTTCACGAGAGGAAACTTTCACGAGAGGACAGGACCAACATACAAATTTTACGCCTATTATTATTTCTGATCGCTACATCTAAAAAAAAATTGTATCAATTATCGCAATTTCTCAAGTTTAATCAAAAATTTTAGTGTTGGTCAAAAACTGCGAAATTTTCACGAAAAGGCAGGACCATATTGAAATTTTAAGTCGACTATTATTTCGGACCGCAAATTCTGAAGTTTGATCAAAAAATTTAGTGTTGGTCAAAAATTGTACCTTCAGGAGAAGAAATGTTCACTTGAACATTCATCTTTTTTGCCAATTATTAATTTTGATCGCAATTTCTCAAGTTTGATCAAAACATTTAGTGTTGGTCAAAAATTGTAACTTCAGGAGAAGAAATTTTCACTAGAACATTCATATTTTATGCCAATTATTAATTTTGATCGCATTTTCTTAAGTTTGAACAAAAATTTTTGTGTCGGTCAAAAACTGTAATTTCGCGAGAGGAACGTTTCACGAGAGGAATGGACCAACATTCAAATTTCACGTCAATTATCATTTCTGATCGCAACATATCAAAAATTTGTAGTGTCGTTCAAAATTTGCAAATTTTTTCATGATTGCAAAAAAAATTAAAAAAATCTTTGCTGACACAATCAAATTAAAGCTCGCCCTAATATTTGATTGTTTCAGTGCTCGCATCTGCTTACGATAATGCGAACATCGTATTCTTGGTATCCGCCATAATAGGTTTATCCAAAGGCATCAAAGCCGTCTTCCAGTCCGTGATTATCCCCAAATATGTGAGCAGGGATAAACTGGCCGCCGCCACTGGATTGTCCATGGTGGTCAATGGGGTGCTTTCGTTAATTTTGGGGCCGTTAATAGGTAAACGTTTGCTGAATCAAATGTGTTAACTGTGAAAAATTGTGCTAACATCCCTTAAAATCCGATTAAATTATCTATCCGATCTAACTGGCAGATAACTTATCCGCAATTCTGAAAAGAACGCCCCTTAGTTTCATAAATTTAATCAAACTTAAATAAAAACATACACTTTTATTTGTTTATATCACACTCGTTATTAAAATTAGTGACTATAGTTTCGATCACGTTTTGATTATTATCTTGGAGTCTCTAAGTTCACTCTAAGTTTGATAATGATCATAACGTGATCGAAACTAAAGTCACTTAATTTTTATAAACAGTGTGTGATAAAGAAAAGTGTTTGTTTATAAAATACAAATAAAACACCAATTTATACATATCTACAATACAGCTTTGAAAAGTGCGGACTAAACGAGGTCTGTCTGGTCGTTAATGACTGAACATTCGGGATTACGTTTGGCCTTTTGGATCTTTTGGCTTTTTGGACCTTTTGGCTTTTTGGACCTTTTGGCCTTTTGGATCTCTTGGCCTTATCTATTCTTTGGATGTATTTCTATAGGCAGATTAATAAACTTGACTGAAAATCAGAAATTACAATTCACAAACCACTCAAAAATGGTATCTAATGGTAATTCAATTACCATTTACCAATTACGACAAAAAATTCAGAAACTCATTTTTCCGCATATCATCGCATAAAACGTGTTAACTGTGCGACTATAAAAAAACCGCCGTAAATATTCCAAGTGATAACTTATTGATGACCTTGCCAACAATTACACCTCACTTTTAAACTGATGATTTTTATGCAACGAGTGTGAACGATGATATATACATAATGATAACGTGAGCTCATTAAACATTATTATTAATATTATTATTATTATAGTCATAATTTTTCTACCCTTTCGAGTGTAGAAACATTATCTATGACACCTATTTATTAAATACTTTAATTTGCGTTTACGTAATCACTCCAATGTAAAACCGAAAATCAAAAATTATTAATAATTTACTCAGAAAATAAATATTATATTCGTTATTGAATACAAATATTAATAATTGTGTCAAAATTTATCTCATTCATCATAAAATTAAATGCCAAAAAGCTGTTGCCATAAGATGAGATTTAAGTTTAAATGAACTCAAAAATCTGAAAATACATTAATGTCTGTAAAAAATGAAAACATTTCAGAAAATGCCCGAAATTCGTTGCCATAAAATTAAGTTTAAACCACTTTTAAAAACCTTTAGTTTAGTTCATTGCACTTATCAATTATTGATTCTTTGTTTTCAAGTACATAAAAATAATTGTGGACTATAAAATATCGATACTACAAAATATCCAACAGATATTCAATCATAGCATTTCCAAAATATGACTACTGAAAAATATATTCAAAATCCTAATTTTGAAAACGGGAAAAATACCTGATAATGCCTGAAATTCGATACCACAAACTGACATTAAATGTGAAACAATTTGAAAAACTAATCTCTAATTTTAACCTTTAAAATAAATATTTGCTTTATTGAATACAAATATTAATAATTGTGTCAAAATTTATTTCATGCATCATGAAATTAAATGCCGAAAAGCTGTTGCCTTTAGATGAGATTTAAGTTTAAAAAAAACTCAAAAATCTCAAAATATATTAATGTCCGTAAAAATTTGGAATATTTCTGAAAATGACCGAAATTTGTTGCAATAAAATTAAGTTTAAAACACTTTTAAAAACCTTTAGTTTAGTTCATTGCACTTTATGGGGTCGAATTTCTGGTATTTTTGGGAATTATTCCACAGAATTTCTGGCATGTTCAACTAGTTTTCCATCATTGCACTTTATGGGATCGAATTTCTGGTATTTTTGGGAATTACTCCACAGAATTTCTGACATGTTCAAGTACTTTTCCATAATTGCACTGTATAAGATCGAATTTCTGGTATTTTTGGGAATTGTTCCACATAATTTCTGGCATGTTCAAGTACTTTTCCATCATTGCACTTTACATCGAATTTCTTGTATTTTTAAGAATTTTTCCACAGAATTTCTGGCATATTCAAATACTTTTCCATCATTGCACTTTATGGGATCGAATTTCTGGTATTTTTGGATTTTTTTCCACAGAATTTATGGCATGTTCAAGTACTTTTCCAGTTCATTGCACTCTATGGGAACGAATTTCTGGCATTTTCTATCATTTTCAGGTATTTTTCCAGTTTTTAAATTTAAGAATTTCAAGTTTTTGCACTTTACTGGAACATATATTTGGTATTTTCGGGAATTATTCCATAGAAATTCTGCCATTTTCAGGTATTTTTCCAGTATTTAAAAAGCAATGTTTTCGAGGTTTTTGACAATTGTCAAACAATTTATTGTTAAATTAACAGTATATTTAAAAATTGGTGAAATTTGAAATATTTTTCAATATTTTGTAAATTTTATACATCCATCATTGCACTTATGGGATCGAATTTCTGGTATTTTTGGGAATTACTCCACAGAATTTCTGGCATATTCTAGTACTTTTCCATCATTGCACTTTATGTTATAAGATCGAATTTCTGGTATATTTGGAAATTTTTGCACAGAATTTCTAGCGTGTTCAAGTACTTTTCCACCATTTCACTTGATAGGATTAAATTTCTTGTATTTTTGGGAAATATTGCACAGAATTTCTGGCATGTTCAAGTACTTTTCCAGTTCATTGCACTTTATGGGAACGAATTTCTGGCATTTCCTATCATTTTCAGGTATTTTTCCAGTTTTTAAATTTAAGAATTTCAAGTTTTTGCAGTTTACGAGATCATATATTTGGTATTTTCGGGAATTATTCCATAGAAATCCTGCCATTTTCAGGTATTTTTCCAGTTTTTTAAAATCAATGTTTTTGAGGTTTTTGACAATTGTCAAACAATTTTATTTTATATTTTATAAATTTTATACATTTTTATGAACCTTATTTGAAGTTATTATTAATATTCAAATGGATCAAACGACAATAAAGTTATTATTATTATTATTATTCAATTTTTGATATATTTGAACTTTTTATGAAATATTTAAAATCACAAATTGTAGCAATTTATAAAATAGAATAAATTATATTTTCATGACTGTCGTCATACAACTTACACGGGTCAAACAGATTTCAGTAAAATCTCGGAACATTCTCGGTATTTCTGAAAATAACATAAATTTGTTGCCATGAAATGACATTAAATGTGAAACAATTTCAAAAACTAATCTCTAATTTTAACCTCTAAATTTATCAATTTAGTAAAAGTTCCTAAAGTTATCACTTAAAGCTGCAAATTTACGGTAAAAAAAAATATATTTGAAGTATTTTACTTGAAACTTTTTGAAATTCAGAAAAGTGTTTGGGGATTTATTGTTATTAGAGAAGGTGACAAAAAAATCTTATAGAAATAGAGAAGCTTACAGACAATTATTTATTCTTTATTTTCAAATACATAAAAATAATTGTGGACTATAAAATATCGATACTACAAAATATCCAACAGATATTTAATCATATAATTTCCAAAATATGACTACTGAAAAAAATATTCAAAATCCTTAATTTTGTAAACGGGAAAAAAAACTGAAAATGCCTGAAAGTCGTTACCATGAAATGACATTAAATGTGAAACAATTTGAAAATCTAATCTCTAACTTTAACCTCTAAATTTCTCAATTTAGTAAAAGTTCCTAAAGTTATTACTGAAATTTACAAATTTACAGTAATTTATAAGAAATATTCGAAATATTTTTCATGAAACTTTTCGTTTTTGAAATTTAGTTAAGTGTTTGGGGATTTATAGTTATTAGAGAGGATGACAAAAAATTCTTAAAAAATAGAGATGCTTGAGACAATGATTGCATAAATAATGCAATTTTTTGTAGGTATTTTACCTACACTTTATTTTAATACGGTGACTATAGTTTCCAGTGTTAACAAAATTATTGATTCTTTGTTTTCAAGTTCATAAAAATACAAATTTGGAGCCAATTATTTTTTTTTTCCAATTTAAAAATGTGCAATTTCGATTATTTCGTAACTCGTAATAATCTAATAATAAAACTTTGACAATTTTTTCCTAATTTATAAATGTTCACTCTCGTTCATTTCATTTTGTAGTAATAAAACTTTGACTTATTTCCCAATTTAAAAATGCACAAATTAATTTCGATTATTAAATTTTGTAGTAATATAAAAATTAATTTGTGCTTATTAATTAATTCTAATTATTTCTAGGATTAACCCACGATTTGACGCATTCATACGTATATACATTGCACACAGCAACATTGCTATCAATGTTTTGTTTGCTGCTGTGGACTGTGGATTATTTGATTACAAGCAGGAGCAAATCCACGAAAGTATCTGGAGATATCGTCCATATTAGCACTTAAGTTCAAGCCGACTGACTGATTGTTATTGTGTGCGAGCATTAAATATATATTTTTCAATTCGTTTGTATTTCAGCGTGTCATTGACCTTTTTTAGGAAAACTTTTAGGAAAACTTTTGGGAAAGTCGAAAGGATAGTTAACTATTATGAATTCACTGCAATAAGATATTAATAACAATAATAATGTTAAGTTTATTTCTTCCGAATAAAAGCAGGTGCAATAAATATCGATAATTTGCCACGTAAAGCAGATAATTTCCAAAATAGGACAGACATTGAAGCATATAATTTCCAAAGTAAGGCAGACATCAAGAAGATAATTACCAAAATCGGACAGACATTCAAGAAGATTTTTTTCTCGATTCATGGACAATAAATGGATTTGGATTTGCATCAGTTACGTTATTTAAAAGACTCAGTTTTCCAAAGTGGCGGATAACTTATCTACTGTATAGATATTCCCAGAAGACTATTCGTTTTCGCGATACATGGACAATAAATGGACTTGGATTTGTACCAGTTACTTTAAATGACCAGTTTTCCATCATTTTATTATTTATTTTTTTCTTATATTTTTCATTTTTGTTGATGGTCAAATATAATAATAATGAATTTGATATTGCATTCTTACTGTATTTTTATTTGTGCGAAAAACTTATTACCTATTATTAAGAATATATGGAAATTGGCAAACCTGGAAAACTTAAGACATGGATTTGGATTGGTATCATTTACGGTATTTAAAGGACCAGTTTTTCAAAAGTGGAGGATAAGTTATCTACTGCATAGATATTCCAAGAAGACTATTTGTTTTCACGATACATGGACAATAAATGGACTAGGATTTGTATCAGATTATTTGTGCCAGGTTATTTAAAAGACTCGGTTTTCCAAAGTGGCGGATAACTTATCTACTGTATAGATATTCCCAGAAGACTATTCGTTTTCGCGATACATGGACAATAAATGGACTTGGATTTGTACCAGTTACTTTAAATGACCAGTTTTCCATCATTTTATTATTTATTTTTTTCTTATATTTTTCATTTTTGTTGATTGTCAAATATAATAATAATGAATTTAATATTGCATTCTTACTGTATTTTTATATGTGCGAAAAACTTATTACCTATTATTAAGTATATATTTTTGTTCGTGCAGCTATTTATTTGTTATTTTATAACTATTTGCAACTTTATCTGTGGATGGAAAGACCGATCCTAAATACTTGTAAATTCGTTTGATGAATGACGTGAACTAAAATTTTAATTGCGAAAACATTTACTTATTCCAAATTATGGGTTTTGATCTTCTTGTAGGAAGAAGTGTTTTGAATAAGGAGAAAATATTTATTCCAAATCGTTGGTATTGTTGTTCTTGCAGCTATTTATTTGTTATTTCATAACTATTTGCAACTTTATCTATGGATGGAAAGACCAATCCTAAATACTTGTAAACCCGTTTGATGAATGACGTGAACTAAAATTTTATTTGCGAAAACATTTACTTATTCCAAATTAAGGGTTTTGATCTTCTTGTAGGAAGAAGTGTTTTGAATAAGGAGAAAATATTTATTTCAAATGATTGGTATTGTTGTTCTTGCAGCTATTTATTTGTTATTTAATAACTATTTGCAACTTTATCTGTGGATGGAAAGACCGATCCTAAATACTTGTAAACCCGTTTCATGAATGACGTGAACTAAGATTTTATTTGCGAAAATATTTACTTATTCCAAATTATGTTTTTGATCTTCTTTTGGGAAGATGTGTTTTGAATAAGAAGAAAATATTTATTCCAAATCGTTGATATTGTTCTTGCAGCTATTTATTTGTTATTTAATAACTATTTGCAACTTTATCTGTGGATGGAAAAACCGATCCCAAATACTTTTGAACCAGTTTGAAGCGAGAACTAAAATGTATTCTAAATTTTTAGTTTTATTGTTCTAGCTGCAAGAATAATAAAACCAAAGATTTGATATTTGATTTGATATGATAGATTTGATAGTTATTCATAAATTTATCTGTGGATGAAAAGACCGATCGCAAATACTTGAGAATCACATTATACGTGACCCAAAATTTTAATTTAGAAAATATTTATTCCAAATCCAGGATTTTGTGGCTACTTATTTATTACTGCATACAAATATTTGCCACATTATTGTGTAATCGCCCATTATGCCTAAGCAAATAATAAACATTAATATTATTCAGAAGTGGACAACAAACAGATTCCACAATTATTTCTATCCAATCAGTAGATAAGGATTGTATACTGATAGCAAGAGATTACTTTTCACTGTAGTCAATTTTTCTTTAAATTACGATTTAATGCAGCAAATTGCATAATCATTGCATTAACACTAAAGCAGAAAAACCGAACAATTTTTGACAAAAATACAATTTTTGATAAATATCTGAAAAAATGAAACTGAAAATTTCTCAATAGAAGGTTATCTGCGAAAAATCTGTCAAACTTGCTATCTGTCAAAAGATCTTATTCCGTCCCAATTATAAAAAAATCAAAACCTTCTATTGAGAAATTTTCAGTTTCATTTTTTCAGATTTTTGAAAAAAATTCAATTTTTGACAAATATCTGAAAAAATGAAACTGAAAATTTCTCAATAGAAGGTTATCTGCGAAAAATCTGTCAAACTTGCTATCTGTCAAAAGATCTTATTCCGTCCCAATTATCAAAAAATACAACACTTGACAAAAATACAATGTTTGAAAAACTGATTACAGTCAAATTATCAATTATTACTGCCATATTACAATTATACCGTCAAATTATGAATTATTACAGTCAAATTTGAATTATTTCCACCAAAATTTCAATTGTTACCATCAAATTTCAAACATGTTGTCATATTTTTAATGATTATTGCCAAAATTTCAAAATCATTAGTGTAAAATTATCAATCACTACTGTAATATTACAATATTTCAATTATACTGTCAAATTAACAAATATTAGTGTCAAATTTCAATTATACTGTCAAATGATCAATTATTACTGTTAAATTATCAATTATTAGTGTCAAATTTCAATTATTTCTACCAAAATTTTAACTGTTCTTATCAAATTTCAAATATGTTGTGAAATGTTTAATCAATTATTACAGTCAAATTTGAATAATTTCAACTGTTACTGTCATATTTCACACATGTTGTCTAATTTTCAATGATTACTGTAAAAAATATATTTATTTTGTTATAATTGCAGAGATTACTCTTGAAATTTTTATTACTTTTATGATTACTGCCAAAATTTTGAAATGTTTACTGTCAAATTATCAATTACTACTGTAATATTACAATATTTCAATTATACTGTCAAATTTACAAATATTACTGTCAAATTTCCATTATACTGTCAAATTATCAATTATTACTGTTAAATTATCAACTATTACTGTTAAATTATTAATTATTAGTGTAAAATTTCTATTATTTCTACCAAAATTTCTACTGTTCCTATTAAATTTCAAATATGTTGTCAAATTTTTAATGATTACTGCGTAAGTTATATTTATTTGGTCATAATTACAAAGATTACTTTTGAAATTTGTATTATATTTATGATTTCTGCCATAATTTCAATGATTACTGTTAAATTATGAATTATAAGTATAATATTTCAATTTCACTGTCAAATTTACAATTATTACTGTCATATGTCAATTATATTGTAAAATTATCAATTATTGCTGTCAAATTTCAATTATTTCCACTAAAATTTCAACTGTTACTGTCAAATTTCAATTATGTTGGCAAATTTTATACAAGTTTTGATAAATATACAATTTGCAACATAATGACATATTTTGACAGATATCCAGATGTTACATGTTAGATAGTTTTTGATAGATTTTTCACAGATAATCAGAAGCCTGACAAAATCTGAATTATTTTCTAATTCTATTCTATTCTATCTGTCAATAGAATTTTGTTGTGGTTTAGATTTTGATTGTTATGTTATATTTGTCAAAAATTGTATTTTTGTCATAAATACAAATTGTGACAGATGACATATTTTGACATATAGCCAGATGTTGCATGTACGATAGTTTTTGACAAATTTTTCTCAGAAAATCAGAAGTCTGTTAGAATTTGTCACAAGAAGACTCTGAAAAATCTGTCAAAACTTATCTAACTTGCAATATCTGGCTATCTGTCAAATGATGTCATTCTATCACAAATTGTATATTTATAAAGGTAAAACAAAACAAAAATGACAAATCGAAGTTAATTATTATCATTTAGCTTCAATGATTTTCATTTTATATCAAAAATTTAGAAAATATGGGAGATTTTTGAAACCTTAATTTGTTATAAAAGTTAAAGATAATGCAAAAAGGCATAATTTTAGACATATTTTAACAGATATCCAGAAATTGCATGTTACATATGCCGAAAATATTTTTAGACTTCTTAATAGCCATATATTGCATCTTAGATAGTTTTTAACAGATTTTTTACAGATATACTTCTATTGACAGATTTTAACAGACTTCTGATTCTCTGTGAAAAATCTATCAAACCATGCAAAATCTGGCTATCTGTGAAAATATGTCATCTATCACAATTTTAATTTAAGACAAATATGTAATTTTTGACAAATCAAAAATAACAAAAATCAAAATCAAAACAACAACAAAAAAATTGCTTCAATCTCCAAATATAACTCGTAAATATCCATTCATAACAAATATTTGCTAAACAAAAAAATACCTGAAAGGCATAAAATGTAAAATACAGAGAATAATGATCTTGAATATCCAGACACATTTTTTTACATTTTTATACATAAACATATAATTAACATATTTCCCAATAACAAAAAAGACCTGAAAGACATATTATGGTACATTTTTGTAGATTACAAAACAAAAATTACCTTGAATATCCAGACACATTTTTTTGTTATGTGTACCACCAGATAATCTTGCATAAGCAAATACTTTTTTATCAGTACCAATCAATCGATAATTACTGATCCATCGGCGACTTTTGAAATGATGCAATTATCATTAACCTTTGATTCGGAGTAATCTAATCACAGGTACTCACCCGAGCATACATTCAGGTACTGATATCCAGCCGAAAACAGGGACGTGCACGGTACAAGAAATTCACTGATGCATCAGCATTTGTATCAGCTGAAGCCTTGACACGCGCCTCGGCACCGATTTCGTACTGTTTTGTTTATGAACAGGAAGAAAGAATCGTCACTATTTTGGCTCACGTCCAAAAAGTGCGAACTTAGAAATCGTGGGCTGGGAATAGTTTGAAGCTATTTTTGTTAACAAAGCGCTTCGATATTTGATTAGTACTGCCAAAAACAAACAAAAATTATAACAACAATTAAGTTTTTCCAAAAATTTTAAACCAGATAATTGCAAAATTGCGAAGTTATTGTTTATACCGAATAAACTAAAATACAGTATGCAAAAATATTGCAATATACAAATTGTTTTTTAACTAGTTATTGTTGATACCAAATAAACTAACATACAGTATGCAAAAACACTGCAATATACAAATTGGTTTTCAACTAGTTATTGTTTATACCAAATAAACAGCTGCAGCTTACAGCTACAGCTGTAAATATATACAAATAGACTGCAATATATATATATATATATATTGAGGCATATTCAAAAACATCTAAAATGGATGAACAAAAACATTTAAGCAAAACGATTTTTTTTTATTGTTAAAAGCTCTTCATTTTGGCTGATTTGGTCATCATTGAACATGTTTTTTAACTAGTTATTGATTATACCAAATAAACTAAAATACAGTAATCAAAATCACTGCACAACACAAATTGAGGCATGTTAAAAAAAATCTAAAATTGATGAACAAAAACATTTTAGCGAAACGAGAATTTTTTTATTGTTAAAACTTCTTCATTTTGGCTATTTTGGTCATCATTGAAGTAAAATTTTGTTAAGAAAAAAATTAAACAATTAACTAAAAAAATCGAGATGTTTTTGTTTAAGTGGCATTTTAGTAAAACGAGAAATTTTTTAATGTTAAAAGCTCTTCATTTTAGCTGGTTTGGTCATAATTGAACATGTTTTTTAACTAGTTATTGATTATACCAAATAAACTAAAATACAGTATTCAAAATCACTGCACAACACAAATTGAGGCATGTTAAAAAAAATCTAAAATTGATGAACAAAAATATTTAAGCGAAACTAGAAATTTTTTATTGTTCAAACTTCTTTATTTTGGCTATTTTGGTCATCATTGAAGTAAGATTTTGTTAACAAAAAAATTAAACAATTGACTAAAAATATCGAGATGTTTTTGTTTTAGTGGCATTTTAGTAAAACGAGAAATTTTTTAATGTTACAAGCTCTTCATTTTGGCTGGTTTGGTCATCATTGAACATGTTTTTTAACAAGTTATTGATTATACCAAATAAACTAAAATACAGTATTAAAAATCACTGCACAACACAAATTGAGGCATGTTAAAAAAATCTAAAATTGATGAACAAAAATATTTAAGCGAAACGAGAAATTTTTATTGTTAAAACCTCTTCATTTTGGCTGTTTTGGTTATCATTGAAGTAAGATATTATTAATAAAAAAATTAACCAATTGACTCAAAAAATCGATAATTTTTGTTTTAGTGGCATTTTTTTATTTTTTTGTAATATGATGAAGCTAAACATAGGAGCGAAACAATTTCTTTTTCCCAAAGTATATTATTTTTGGCTGTTTTTTTGGTCGTCATTGAAGGAATATAGTATTAACAATGAAAATAAACAATTGACTCGTCAAAAACTCCACAGGTTTGTGTTTAATGGCTTTTTTTGTAATACGATGAATTTTTTTATTGTTAAAAGCTCTTCATTTTGGATGATTTGGTCATCATTGAACATGATTTTTCAACTAGTTATTGATTATACCAAATAAACTAAAATACAGCATTCAAAATCACTGCCCAACACAAATTGAGGCATGTTAAAAAAAATCTATCATTGATGAACAAAAACATTTAAGCGAAACGAGAAATTTTTGATTGTTAAAAGCTCTTCATTTTGGCTGTTTTGGTCATCATTGAAGTAAGATATTATCATCAAAAATATTAAGCAATTGACTCAAAAAAACGAGATGTTTTTGTTTTAGTAGCATTTTTTTTTTTAATATGATGAAGCTAAACATAGAAGCGAAACGATTTCTTTTTGCCAAAGTATCTTCTTTTTGGCTGTTTTTGGTCGTCATTTAGGGAATACGGTATTAACAATGAAAATAAACAATTGACTTGTCATAAACTCCACAGGTTTGTGTTTTAATGTTTATTTTTTGTAATACGATGAAGCGAAACAATGAAGCCAAACTAATTTGTTTTGGCTAAAAAACCTTCATTTTGGTTATTTTGGTCTTCATTTAAGGAAAATAGTATTAACAAAATCGAGCAAAAACTGTAATATACAAATTGGTTTAAACTAGTTATTGTTTATACCAAATGAACTAAAATACAGCATGCAATACACTGTAATATATAAATTGAGGCATGTTCAAAAATATCTAAAATGGATCAACAAAAACATTTAGGCAAAACGAGAATTTTTTTTATTGTTAAAAAATCTTAATTTAGGCTGTTTTGGTCATCATTGAAGTAAGATTTTGATAACAACAAAATTAAACAATTGACTCAAAAAATCGAGATGTTTTTGTTTTAGTGGCATTTTTATTTAGTTTTTGTAATATGATGAAGCTAAACATAGAAGCGAAACGATTTCTTTTTGCCAAAGTAGTAGTTAAGCTACAAGAGTTCCAGACCATCCCACGCAGAGATTTCGATTACATTAATTCGCAGATTTAATCGACGTTCTAATCACTGCGAGAAATTACAATAGGATGCTTACGGCAATTGCGAGTACTTTCATTAAAATCGCTGATCACCGATTAACCTGTAATTATCCTACTGTAATCCTGTAATTGTAATTAAATTAGTCATCGTATTGTAATTGCTCGCAGTGATTAGAACGCCGATTAAATCCGCGAATTAATTTAATCGTAATCTCTATCGGGGTGGTCTGGAACTCTTGTTGCATAACTACTCAATGTATCTTCTTTTTGGCTGTTTTTGATCGTCATTTAAGGAATATGGTATTAACAATGAAAATAAACAATTGACTCGTCAAAAACTCCACAGGTTTGTGTTTTAATGGCTTTTTTTTTGTAATACGATGAACCCAAACATTGAAGCGAAACTAATTTATTTTGGCAAATTAATCTTCACTTTGGTTATTTAGGTCTTCATTTAAGGAAAATAGAATTAACAAAAACAAAAATAAACAATTGACTCAAAAACTCCACAGGTTTTTAATTTTTGTTTTGTAATACCTACAGTGTTAATTATCAAAACTTGTCGATATACAGAATTAAAAAGATTAAATAATTTCAAAAATACTAATAAATGCACGATCAGTTGTTTATGAATAAATCATGATTTGAAAATGAACAGTCAACTTAGACTTTATTAAATGTAATATCTTCATTTTGGTTATTTTGGTTTTCATTTAAGGAAAATAGTATTATCAAAAACAAAAATAAACAATTGACTCAAAAACTTCACAGGTTTTTAAATTCGTCAACTTAGACTTTCTTAAATGTAAAACTTTGGTTATTTTGGTCTTCATTTAAGGAAAATAGTATTAACTAAAACAAACACAAACAATTGACTGAAAAACTTCACAGGTTTTTCATTTTTGTCTTGTAATAACTATAGTATAACTTATCAAAACTTAGACTTGTCGATATACAGAAGTAAAAAAATAACTAATTTCAAAAATACTAATAAATGCACGATCAGTTGTTTATGAACAAATCATGATTTGAAAATGAACAGTCAACTTAGACTTTATTAAATGTAATATCTTCATTTTGGTTATTTTGGTTTTCATTTAAGGAAAATAGTATTATCAAAAACAAAAATAAACAATTGACTCAAAAACTTCACAGGTTTTTAAATTCGTCAACTTAGACTTTCTTAAATGTAAAATTTTGGTTATTTTGGTCTTCATTTAAGGAAAATAGTATTAACAAAACAAGCACAAACAATTGACTGAAAAACTTCACAGGTTTCTCATTTTTGTCTTGTAATAACTATAGTATAACTTATCAAAACTTAGACTTGTCGATATACAGAAATAAAAAAATAACTAATTTCAAAAATACTAATAAATGCACGATCAGTTGTTTATGAATAAATCATGATTTGAAAATTAACAGTCAACTTAGACTTTATTAAATGTAATCTTCATTTTGGTTATTTTGGTTTTCATTTAAGGAAAATAGTATTATCAAAAACAAAAATAAACAATTGACTGAAAAACTTCACAGGTTTTTCATTTTTGTCTTGTAATAACTATAGTATAACTTATCAAAACTTAGACTTGTCGATATACAGAAATAAAAAATTAACTAATTTCAAAAATACTAATAAATCTACGATCAGTTGTTTATGAATAAATCATGATTTGAAAATGAACAGTCAACTTAGACTTTATTAAATGTAATATCTTCATTTTGGTTATTTTGGTTTTCATTTAAGGAAAATAGTATTATCAAAAACAAAAATAAACAATTGACTCAAAAACTTCACAGGTTTTTAAATTCGTCTACTTAGACTTTCTTAAATGTAAAATTTTGGTTATTTTGGTCTTCATTTAAGGAAAATAGTATTAACAAAAACAAACACGAACAATTGACTGAAAAACTTCACAGGTTTTTCATTTTTGTCTTGTAATAACTATAGTATAGCTTATCAAAACTTAGACTTGTCGATATACAGAAATAAAAAAATTACTAATTTCAAAAATACTAATAAATGCACGATCAGTTGTTTATGAATAAATCATGATTTGAAAATGAACAGTTAACTTAGACTTTATTAAATGTAATATCTTCATTTTGGTTATTTTGGTTTTCATTTAAGGAAAATAGTATTATCAAAAACAAAAATAAACAATTGACTGAAAAACTTCACAGGTTTTTCATTTTTGTCTTGTAATAACTATAGTATAGCTTATCAAAACTTAGACTTGTCGATATACAGAAATAAAAAAATAACTAATTTCAAAAATACTAATAAATGCACGATCAGTTGTTTATGAATAAATCATGATTTGAAAATGAAAAGTCAACTTAGACTTTATTAAATGTAATATCTTCATTTTGGTTATTTTGGTTTTCATTTAAGGAAAATAGTATTATCAAAAACAAAAATAAACAATTGACTCAAAAACTTCACAGGTTTTTAAATTCGTCAACTTAGACTTTCTTAAATGTAAAATTTTGGTTATTTTGGTCTTCATTTAAGGAAAATAGTATTAACAAAAACAAACACGAACAAATGACTGAAAAACTTCACAGGTTTTTCATTTTTGTCTTGTAATAACTATAGTATAACTTATCAAAACTTAGACTTGTCGATATACAGAAATAAAAAAATAACTAATTTCAAAAATACTAATAAATGCACGATCAGTTGTTTATGAATAAATCATGATTTGAAAATGAACAGTCAACTTAGACTTTATTAAATGTAATATCTTCATTTTGGTTATTTTGGTTTTCATTTAAGGAAAATAGTATTATCAAAAACAAAAATAAACAATTGACTCAAAAACTCCACAGGTTTTTAAATTCGTCAACTTAGATTTTCTTAAATGTAAAATTTTGGTTATTTTGGTCTTCATTTAAGGAAAATAGTATTAACAAAAACAAACACAAACAATTGACTGAAAAACTTCACAGGTTTTTCATTTTTGCCTTGTAATAACTATAGTATAACTTATCAAAACTTAGACTTGTCAATATACAGAAATAAAAAAATAACTAAATTCGAAAATACTAATAAATGCACGATCAGTTGTTTATAAATAAATCATGATTTGAAAATGAACAGTCAACTTAGACTTTATTAAATGTAATATCTTCATTTTGGTTATTTTGGTTTTCATTTACGGAAAATAGTATTATCAAAAACAAAAATAAACAATTGACTCAAAAACTTCACAGGTTTTTAAATTCGTCATCTTAGACTTTCTTAAATGTAAAATTTTGGTTATTTTGGTCTTCATTTAAGGAAAATAGTATTAACAAAAACAAACACAAACAATTGACTGAAAAACTTCACAGGTTTTTCATTTTTGTCTTGTAATAACTATAGTATAACTTATCAAAACTTAGACTTGTCGATATACAGAAATAAAAAAATAACTAATTTCAAAAATACTAATAAATGCACGATCAGTTGTTTATAAATAAATCATGATTTGAAAATGAACAGTCAACTTAGACTTTATAAAATGTAATATCTTCATTTTGGTTATTTTGGTTTTCATTTAAGGAAAATAGTATTATCAAAAACAAAAATAAACAATTGACTCAAAAACTTCACAGGTTTTTAAATTCGTCAACTTAGACTTTCTTAAATGTAAAATTTTGGTTATTTTGGTCTTCATTTAAGGAAAATAGTATTAACAAAAACAAACACAAACAATTGACTGAAAAACTTCACAGGTTTTTCATTTTTGTGTTGTAATAACTATAGTATAACTTATCAAAACTTAGACTTGTCAATATACTGAAATAAAAAAATAACTAATTTCAAAAATACTAATAAATGCACGATCAGTTGTTTATGAATAAATCATGATTTGAAAATGAACAGTCAACTTAGACTTTCTTAAATGTAATATCTTCATTTTGGTTATTTTGACTCAAACAATTGACTCAAAAACTTCACAGGTTTTTAAATTCGTCAACTTAGACTTTCTTAAATGTAAAATTTTGGTTATTTTGGTCTTCATTTAAGGAAAATAGTATTAACAAAAACAAACACAAACAATTGACTGAAAAACTTCACAGGTTTTTCATTTTTGTCTTGTAATAACTATAGTATAACTTATCAAAACTTAGACTTGTCGATATACAGAAATAAAAAAATAACTAATTTCAAAAATACTAATAAATGCACGATCAGTTGTTTATGAATAAATCATGATTTGAAAATAAACAGTCAACTTAGACTTTATTAAATGTAATATCTTCATTTTGGTTATTTTGGTTTTCATTTAAGGAAAATAGTATTATCAAAAACAAAAATAAACAATTGACTCAAAAACTTCACAGGTTTTTAAATTTGTCAACTTAGACTTTCTTAAATGTAAATTTTTGGTCATTTTGGTCTTCATTTAAGGAAAATAGTATTATCAAAAACAAACACAAACAATTGACAGAAAAACTTCACAGGTTTTTCATTTTTGCGTTGTAATAACTATAGTATAACTTATCAAAACTTAGACTTGTCGATATACAGAAATAAAAAAATAACTAATTTCAAAAATACTAATAAATGCACGATCAGTTGTTTATGAATAAATCATGATTTGAAAATGAACAGTCAACTTAGACTTTATTAAATGTAATATCTTCATTTTGGTTATTTTGGTTTTCATTTAAGGAAAATAGTATTAACAAAAACCAAAATAAACAATTGACTCAAAAACTCCACAGGTTTTTAATTTTTGTTTTGTAATACCTACAATGTTACTTATCAAAACTTAAACTTGTCGATATTCAGAATTAAAAACTTAACCAATTTCAAATATTCTAATAATGATACGATCAATTGTTTATGAATAAATCACGACTTGAAAATCAACAGAAATACAAAATTGTTATCACATTTTTAGCTATTTCATACAATTCACAAATGCTGCTGCATTTGCTGTTCATGTTTTGAAAATGGCCATTTTTGGCGATTTTTCAGAATTTTCAAACGAGATATTTACAAAATTGTTGCAATATTTTGAGCTATTTCACACAATTCACAAAATGCAGCTCTCACAATCTCTCCAAATGATAATCGGATTACCGATGATAATAATAATAATCCCCAAAGCTCCTCTATCTGTGGCGCAATTGGTTAATTGTCGATCACATCAGCTCTTGTCATCGAGGATCTACACATCACTAATCTGCTCCGTGCTTTTTGGGCAGATTTGCATTGCACTACATCGCGATAAAATGTGCACTCGAATGCCCATTGATCCCCACTGTCTCTTTGTGATTAGTCCCAAACCTTGTGCGAGCTCAGTTGTGTTTGTTTTTCCACTGAACACAGAAAAATAACGACAGCAGCGGCCAAGTTTCGGTGTTGGTCAATCCTAGTATTTCCAAGCGTCGCGACGCTTAGTTTTGCGGCGATTGCAAGCACCTAAGCGGTCATAACAGTCCCAAATATTGGTGCCTCCAGTTTTTTTTTGGGTGTTGCATGGACAGTGGATGTGATAACTTGACGTGGTGCCAAGCCTACATGTGAATGCGAATTCTTTTCAAGAGCAAGTGCTGGTGAATAATTTGTAGTATTTTTGGAAACTATATATAACCACGCGGACGAAAAGCTAAACTTTTTGTGCACGTGCTTTGAACGTGTTGTTTTTCAAGTGACTTTAGTGTGTTGTTAAAAATATTTTATGTAAGTACGTATTAAGAAATTTATAATAATTTACAAGCACGAAATTCTGTTAACACTTTTATGGGAAGCAATTTATTGCAATAATTTGCAACTTAACTATTTAATGGATTACTAATTGGATGAATAATGGACGAATTTAACGGATATATCCGATTTTGCACATTGATTGCTTTTTATTGATACTTTCATATTATGTATTTAGAGTCTAAACATTACATTGCAACTTGTTGAGTTATCTGCAAAATTACATCCCCAAAATTGCATTTCCATTGAATAGAGTCTTTAAAGAGTAAAGTTTTTTTTAATATAATTTTAGTGCATAATATGAAAGTTTAAGACACTAAATTTGAAACACTTTAATGTCTTTATAAATCGTATTGCTCTTCTTCTTATTCTTCTTCTTCTAAAATCTTACTCTTAATTTAGAATCTAAATGCATAGTAGGAAAGTATAAGACACTAAATTTTAGACACTTTAATGTCTTTCTAAATCGTATTGCTCTTCTTCTTTTTCTTCTAAAATCTTACTCTTAATTTAGAGTCTAAATGCATAGTATGAAAATTTAAGACACTACATTTTAGACACTTTTTAATGTCTTTCTAAATCGTATTGGTCTTCTTTTTTTTCTGCTAAAATCTTACTCTTAATTTAGAGTCTAAATGCATAGTATGAAAATGCAAGACACTAAATTTTAGACACTTTTTAATGTCTTTCTAAATCGTATTGCTCTTCTTCTTTTTCTGCTAAAATCTTACTCTTAATTTAGAGTCTAAATGCATAATATGAAAGTTTAAATTTTAGACACTTTAATGTATTTCTAAATGGTATTGCTCTTCTTCTTTTTCTCTTGTAATTGTTCGTTTTCTTCTTCTTGTCCTTCTCCTTCTCCTCCTTCTCATTCTTCTTTTTCTTTATCCTTTAATTCTTAATAATTAATCAATCGCAATCAAAATTATTCTGAAATTAATCAATTAATGATTTAATTAATTTACTGAAAATTAATGAATTAATGAATTAATTAATTTACTGAAAATTAATCAATTCACTGGAACACGTGTAATTGCAGCAATTTTTTAAACGTCTGAATCATTCTCTAAACAGTTTTAATGAAAATATTTTTGCTCATATAACTATTAATAAATATTTTATAGGCGTACATTTCACAATTTTCCATTCAATATGCCACTCTATTGTTAGTCGTTTTCAAACTCAGATACTCCAAAGTCCGTACAGCTCATTTTAAGTGCCCATTGTATTTATTGGCTGGCAGTTATTATCTCGATAAGGATAACTGATAACAAATTATTAATGGACGAATTTCTTGCAATGTACACAATTTTGTCATCACAAATGAACTAAGTATTTCAAAATTATATTAATTAATAATAATTAAAACTTTTCCAACTGTTTTCAATGGTTTATACAGCTCTAAAATATCTTAATTTCAATAGAACATAAAAAATTTCGAATGTTTTTTTTGATAATTGCATAGACACTGAACAATTTAAAATTGTTCGAGCAGTTTGTAGTTTCAAAATTTTCCAAATTTGAAAATAATCAAATATGTAAGTATTTCAAAATTATATTAATTAATTATACTTAAAACTTTTCCAACTGTTTTCAACTGTTTGTAAAGCTCTAAAATATTTTAATTTCAATAGAACATAAAAAATTCCGAATGTTTTTTGACAATTGGATAGAAACTAGAATATTTAAAACTATTTGAGTAGTTTGTACCTTCAAAATTTTTCAAATTTGAAAATATCAAATGTGTAAGTCTTTCAAAATTATATTAATTAATTACAATTAAAACTTTTCCAACTGTTTTCAACGGTTTGTACAGCTCTATAACATCTTAATTTCAATGGAAAATAAAAAAATTCGAATGTTTTTCGACAATTGGATAGAAGCTGAAACATTTAAAACTATTTGAGTAGTTTATAACTTCATTTTTTTTTTTTATTTGGAAATGTAGTTTAAAATTATATTAATTAATTATAATTACAACTTTTGCAACTGTATTTAACAGTTTATACAGCTCTAAAATATCTTAATTTCAATAGAAAAAAAAAATTCGAATGATTTTTGACAATTGGATAGAAGCTGAAACATTTAACACTATTTGAGTAGTTTATAACTTCATTTTTTTTTTAAATTTGGAAATGTAGTTTAAAATTATATTAATTAATTATAATTACAACTTTTCCAAATGTATTTAACAGTTTATACAGCTCTAAAATATCTTAATTTCAATAGAAAATAAAAAATTCGAATGATTTTTGACAATTGGATAGAAGCTGAAACATTTAACACTATTTGAGTAGTTTGTACCTTCAAATTTTTTCAAATTTGGAAAAAAAACAAAAGCTTTATAACGATAATTTTAGAATAGCATAAATGCAGAAAATAAAAGATTTCGAATGTTTTTGACTATTGAATAGAAGCTGAAACATTTAAAACTATTTGAGTAGTTTGTACCTACAAAATTTTTCAAAATTAGAAAAAAAAATCAAATGATTTATAACGATAATTTTAGAATAGCATAAATGCAGAAAATAAAAGATTTCTAATGTTTTTGACAATTGGATAGAAGCTGAAACATTTAAAATTATTTGAGTAGTGTGTACCTTCAAAATTTTTCAAATTTGGAAAAAAAATCCAATGATTTATAACGATAATTTTAGAATAGCATAAATGCAACCATTTAGAACTGTTTCATCAGTTTAACAGATTGCACCTTCCAAATTTTCCCAATTAGAAAATAGTCTAATGATATGTAATTATAATTGTAGAATTGCCTAGATGGTGAATTGTTAAAAATTTCTACACACATTAATAAGTGCTTAAGCAGTTCGCCAAATTTGAAAAAAAAAAAAAACTATTTGTAACGATAATTTTAGAATTGTATAGATGCTGAACCATTGACAACTATTTCAACAGTTTAGCAAATGTACTACCTTAAAAAAATTCCAAATAGGAAAAAAATGATTTGTAATGATAATTTTAGAATTGCATATTAAAATCAGTTCCATATTAAAAATAAAAAATCAGACCATTTTACGATAATTTTAGAATTGCATAGATGCTCAACCATATAAAACTGTTCCAATAGTTTAACAGATTGCACCTTCAAGATTTTCCAAATAGGATAAAAAAAATGATTTGTATTGATGATTTTAGAATTGCATAGATGGTGAACTGTTTAAAGTTTTTGGACTATTTCAAACTGTTTGAGCTGTTTATAGCTTCAACATTTTCCAAATCTAAAAAAAAAATCAAACCATTTGTAACGATAATTTTAGAATTGCATAGATACTGAAGCATTGAAAACTGTGTAAACAGTTTAATAGTTTGTACCTTCAAAATTTTCTAAATAGGAAAAAGAACAAATGATTTGTAATGGCAATTTTAGAATTACGTAGGTGGTGAACTGGTGAAAGTTTTTGAACCATTTCAAACTGTGTGAGTAGTTCTTACCTACAAAATTTTTCAAATTTGACAAAAAATTATATTATTTGTAAGGATAATTTTAGAATTGCATAGTTGCTAAACCATTAAAAAAATCCCTGAACAGTTTTATAGATTGCAGCTTAAATTTTTCCAAATAGAAAACACACAAATCATTTGTTCTAATAATTTTAGAATTGCGTAAATGGTGAAATGTTTAAAGTTTTTGAACCATTTCAAACTATTAGAGCAGTTTACCTTCAAATTTTTCCAAATTAAAAAAATATATTTGTAACGATAATGCTAGAATTGCATAGATGCTGAACCATTTAAAACTTTTTGAACAGTTTTACAAATTGCACCTTCAAAATTTCAATTCAAATTTTTGGAATTGTGTAAACTTAAAATTAATTTACACATGCAATTTAATTTTAAATTACTTTCATAGTTTTACAAATTGCACCTTCAAAATTTTCTAAATAGGAAATAGAAATCAAATAATTAATAGTAATAATATTCTTTGAATTGCGTAAACTTAAAATTAATTTTAAAATGCAATACAATTTAAAGTTAAATTTAAAATTGCGTTCATAGTTTTTGAACAGATTTTTGCACCTTCCCAATTATCCATATTTGAAAATATTTTTGTTTATTTGTTTTTATTGTTGTTTATTTATATTAAGTTTATACCGACTGCTCTTTGTAGATTTCATCATTCTATCTTTCTTGTTTGATGTATTCTTCTTCATTTTCTCAGTATTCCTATTCTTTAATTTTAGATTTTATCATATTCCTTGCTTCCTAAAAGATTGAGCGTTCTGTTATTTCTACATTATTGCAATCGCCATTAACTTGTTTACTTTACTTAACTTTCCAGTTATATCTACTTACTTAATCTTATATATTCTAGTTTTCTCTAATACCATTAACTTTTTCTACTTTTGACTATGGTGCATATTTGCTTTTTCAATTGTTAACTGCAAAATTACATCCCCAAAATTGCATCCCCATTGAATATTACATTTCTAGAGCCTTTAAAAGACTAAAGTTTTTATGTATAAATGTAGTGCACTTTCTAAAAAAATATGAATATTTAATGTAATATTTTCTTAATTTAAAAAAAATTCTAATCTATTGATAATAGAAAACATGATAATTGAAACTTGTTGAGTTATCTGCAAAATTACATCCCCAAAATTGCATCCCCATTCTCCCATTGAAATCATTTTTAGAGTCTTTAAAAAGTAAAGTTTTTTTTTGTATACTTGTAGTGCATTTTGTAAAATATTTTGAATATTTTATTTAATATTTTCTTAATTTCAACAAAAAATCTAAATTATTGCACTGACAATAGAAAACATCACAATTGAAACTTGTTCAGTTATCTGCAAAATTACATCCCCAAAATTGCATTCCCATTGAATAGAGTCTTTAAAAAGTAATTTTTTTTTTGTATAATTTTGGTGCATTTTGTAAAATATTATGATTATTTTATTTAATATTTTCTTAATTTCAACAAAAAAATCTAAATTATTGCACTGACAATAGAAAACATCACAATTGAAACTTGTTGAGTTATTTGCAAAATTACATCCCCAAAATTGCCTTCCCATTGAATATTGCATTTCTAGAGAAAAACTAAAGTTTTTTTATGTATAAATGTAATGCATTTTGTAATAAAATATGAATATATCGTAATTTTAACAAAAAATTCTAATCTATTGTACTGATAATTGAAAACATGGCAATTTTTCGAAACTTTTCGAAGTATCGGCTTTTTTTTTAATTTCAACAAAAAAATTCGAATGATTTCGAAAGTTTTTAAATCTTTCGTATTGGCTTGTAAATTTTCATTGGTTTTGTAAAATGTTGTGAATATTTTGTTTATAGTGTTTTTAATTTCAACAACAAAATTCAAAGGATTGTACTTGCAATTGGAAAGACTGAATTTGTTTAATAAAAATATCATATTTTATGATACAAACAATATTGTGTGTTCTGTTTAAAAATTTTAAATTAAAAAATTTCCATGTTTTTACCTGAAGCATTAATTAATTTACTTAACTTAACTTTCCAGTCATCTCTACTTACTTAAACTTATGAACTATTATCCTTGAATACCTTTACCTTTTTACTAGTTCTAACGATGATGTATATCTGCTTCCAATCGTATTGCTTTTCGTTCTCTCAGTGTTCTATTCATTCTTGATTTTTGAGTGTTCTTCTGTTTTTTCTTGTATTGATAGAAATTTAAAAATGCAAAAATTAAGTATGAACAAAAATGCAAAAATTAAGTCTATAAAATAATTATGATCAATTTTATAAATATCTTTTGTTTACTAATGTATGAAATAAAGTTACGCCCTTTTTTTAAAATTTTCTAAATTGTTTTTATTGTTCACGACAATTGTTTCGCCACACTGTGGCTTCTTCAGGTGAAGAAAATCATCTCTTCAACAATTGTCGTGAACAATAAAAACAATTTTGAAAATTAAAAAAAAAAAGTGCGTAACTTTATTTCATACATTAGTAATTATGAATTTTCAACAAATAAAAGCCACATCGATCAATCTATATCTTTTATTTATAAATATTTCTGTATTTTAAAGATAAAATGAATTTGGGTGCAAAATTGGTTAAATCTAGTTGTTAAATCTGCAAATTATTGCTTTTTCTTATACATTTTGAAAGTCAAATTTAGCATTTTTCTTTATTTTTCAATTCTTAATCATTAATTCTTCTTGATTCTTAATCAGATTTTCAAAATTTATGTAGATAAGAAAATAATTTGCAATTTAACTGGATGTATCCTATTTTACACCTTGATTGCTTTTAATGATATTTTCATATTATGCATTTAGACACTTTAATGTCTTTCTAAATCGTATTGCTATTCTTCTTCTTCTACTTCTTCTTTATGTTTCAATTAATAATTCTTAATACTTCTTGATGCTTCATAAGATTTTCAAAATTGGTTTAGAAAAGAAAATAACTTCAGTTAAACTGCAAATTTTGTGTCGTTTCTAAATCAATTTTGAAAATCTAATTAAGGATTGAAGAATAGTTTATATTCAATTAATCTATTCTAATCAATTAGAATTAAGAATTGAAGAATAGAGTAAAATGCTAAATTTGCCTTCCAAAATTGATTTAAAACAAGCAAATCATTTGCAATTTAACTTGATATAACCGATTTTGGAGCTTGATTGCTTCTTACTGACAATTATCATATAGAAGCTTCTATATGTTCATACCTTTTAGTTACCTTTTAAATTATGAACGATGAGAAGGATGTGAAGGATGTGAAAAGGAGGAGAGTCCGAGTAGGTGACCCAGACTTTAAGCCTCCTGATGGAGGATGGGGTTGGCTCATCGTCTTTGCATGCGGATTTAGCAATGTAAGTATTTTGTTTATATATATATATATATATGGTAAGTATTTTACTATTTTTGGATATATTTTTGTCAGTATTTCATTATTTTTTGGTATATTTTTGTGAATATTTTATAATTTTTTATCTATTTTAGTGAGTATTTCATTATTTTTGGATCTATGGTTGTGACTATTTCATAATTTTTTTATCTATTTTTGCCTTACTCTACAATCCTTGTATCATATTAATGATAAGACAAATGACTAAAAATACTTCTTGTACATTATTTCGAGAACACCTCTTGTACATTTCAAATTACAGACTTCCTTCATCTTCATGTTTCAATATTTTTGGATCTATTTTTTGCCTTACTATCCAATTCTTGTATCAAATCAATGTTAAGGCAAATTACTTTATAAACACTTTTTGTACATTATTTTGGAAATACCTCTTGTACATTGCAAATTACAGACTCCACTCATCTTTGTGTTTCACCATTTTTTGATCTATTTTTTGCCTTACTGTACAATTCTTGTATCAAATCAATGATGAGGCAAATTACTTTGAAAACGCTTTTTGTACATTATTTTGAAAATACCTCTTGTACATTGCAAATTACAGACTCCACTCATCTTCGTGTTTCACCATTTTTTTATCTATTTTTTGCCTTACTCTCCAATTCTTGTGTCAAATCAATAATAAGGCAAATTACTTTGCAAACACTTTTTGTACATTATTTTGGAAATACCTTTGTACATTGCAAATTACATCTTCGTGTTTCACCATTTTTTTAACCAATTTTTTGCCTTTCTATCCAATTCTTGTATCAAATCAATGATGAGGCAAACTACTTTGAAAACAACAATTGTACATTATTTTGAAAATACCTCTTGTACATTGCAAATTACAGACTCCACTCATCTTCGTGTTTCACCATTTTTTGATCTATATTTTGCCTTACTCTCCAATTCTTGTGTCAAATCAATAATAAGGCAAATTACTTTGAAAACACTTTTTGTACATTATTTTGGAAATACCTTTGTACATTGCAAATTACATCTTCGTGTTTCACCATTTTTTAAACCAATTTTTTGCCTTTCTATCCAATTCTTGTATCAACTCAATGATGAGGGAAATTACTTTGAAAGCACTTTTTGTACATTATTTTGGAAATACCTCTTGTACATTGCATATTACAGACTCCACTCATCTTCGTCTTTCACCATTTTTTGATCTATTTTTTGCCTTAGTATCCAATTCTTGTATCAAATCAATTTCTTGTACATCATTTTGATGACATCTCTTGTACATTGCAAATTTCAGACTCTGCACATCTTCGTGTTTTACCATTTTTGGATCTACTTTTTACCTTACTCTCCAATTCTTGCGTTTACACCAAAGATTAGGCAAATCATTTCCAAAACACTTCTTGTAAATTATTTTGAAAACACAGACTCTAATCATCTTCGTGTTTCAGCTGAGCACGTTTCCCATGTTCCAACAGTTCGGACTGCTCTTCAGGGAGAAATTCGAAATTTTGGGCATCACAAATACGGAAACGACGACCATCATCAACCTCAATTCCGCATTCAACGCATGTGTGGGTGTGTTCGTGCTTTACAGGTTTTCAATATGATGATATTATAGTACTGCGGTTATTTTTCATTCATCATAATTTCCATCAAAATGTAGAGGATCATTAAAAAAATATATAGTTTTTAAATCTTCATAACTAGATTTTCGTGCATTTGTAATAAGCTATGAACATATTTCTTTTAATTTTCTTAATTTCAGCAAATAAGTAGTCATTAAAAAAACTTTTTAATGAGATTTTTGTACAGTTTGTAAAATATATAATTACAAACAAAAAGTAGTAGTCATTAAAAAAAACTAAAGTTTTCAAACCTTTGAATATAGATTTTTATACAGTTTGTAAAATATATAATTACCAACAAAAAGTAGATAGTCGTTAAAAACTCACGTTTTCAAATGTTTATAAGTAAATTTTCGTGTGAAAATCTATTTTATTTTGAACGATGAACTTATTTTTTTAAAGATTTTCATGCATTTTATGTAAATTTACATGCACTTTGTAAAAAGTTATGAATATTTTGGTTAAAATTTTTCGCAATTTCTACAAAACAAATCACATTCATATTCCGACATATTTTTCACATGTCCTTCATAGATGCAAGCATCTTATAAAATAAAACGTGCGATTTTAGTTCATGTTAGTGAAAATTTAAATCGCACAAACCCCAGAAGTGTATAAATTAGTTAATAAAATCTTATAAAATGTTATGAATATTCGTTTTCTAAAACTGGAATAACAGCTGTTTATAACAATGATACTTTCTTGACCAAAAATTAAAAGTTTCTAATGTATTGGTTTTGGAATTTTATGATTTTTCTACTATTTGCACAATTTTATTAAAAAAAATAATTAAGATTTTCAATACTTGAGTACTTCAGTACTTAGTTTGATAATGACTAGACCTTGACGAAAAGTTTCTAATATATTGGTTTTGGAATTTTATGACATTTCTACTATTTACAAAATTTTATTAAAAAAACATAAGATTTTCAATACTTGAGTACTTCAGTACTTAGTTTGATAATGAGTAGACCTTGTCGAAACTGCAGACACGAAATATTTTCAAAAATAGAAGTGTGAGTGGAAATAACAAAGTTGTTTCATTTGATATATTAAGATATCCAATACTTGAGTACTTCAGTACTTAGTTTGATAATGACTAGACCTTGACGAAAAGTTTCTAATGTATTGGTTTTGGAATTTTATGACATTTCTACTATTTACAAAATTTTATTAAAAAAAAAATTAGATTTTCAATACTTGAGTACTTCAGTACTTAGTTTAATAATGACTAGCTAGACCTTGTGGAAACTGCAGACAGTAAATATTTTCAAAAATAGAAGTGTGAGTGGAAATAACAAAGTTGTTTCATTTGATATATTAAGATATTCAATACTTGAGTACTTAAGTACTTACATTGGTAGTAGAGCCCTTAGTACCTTACTCGAAACTGCAGTCACTAAATATTTTCAAAAATAAAAGTGTGAGTGGAAATAACAAAGTTGTTTCATTTCATTTATTCATTGAGATAGTTAAGATTTCTGGAACTTTCCAGATTCCAATAATAAGATTTCAAAAATAAAAGTGTGAGTGGAAATAACAAAGTTGTTTCATTTCATTTATTCATTAAGATAGTTAAGATTTCTGGAACTTTTCAGATTCCAATAATAAGATACTGCTGAAATATCTAAATATAAAATATTAAAATTAAAAACTCTTGATATTCATACTTTCAATTATGTGTACTTATATTGTATAAATACTACACAGATTGTGAAGAAATATTAAAATTAAAACTGCTGCTATCCATTCTTTCAATGAAGTGTATTTATATCGTAAATATATTGTATACTACACCGATCGTGAAGTTGCCTATATTTCAGCCTCAAAATATAATATATAAATAAAACACAATTGGTGTGAGTTTCACAAAATAGTTTTTCAGTTTTCATGTAAACAATTGTTTCGCGACACAGTGGCTTCATCAGATAGATGAAAACTGCAGTTTTTCAGTTTTCATCGAAACAATTGTTTCCCGACACAGTGGCTTCATCAGGCAGATGAAAACTGCCGTTTTTCAGTTGTCATCGAAACAATTGTTTCGCCACATAGTGGCTTCATCAGGCAGATGAAAACTGCCGTTTTTCAGTTGTCATCGAAACAATTGTTTCGCGACACAGTGGCTTCGTCGGGCAGATGAAAACTGCCGTTTTTCAGTTTTCATCGAAACAATTGTTCGCGACACAGTAGCTACATCAGGCAGATGAAAACTACCGTTTTTTAGTTATCATCGAAACAATTGTTTTGACACACAGTGGCTTCATCAGATAGATGAAAACTACCGTTTTTCAGTTTTCATCTGCGAAACAATTGTTGCAGTACAACATTAAAAATTTGGTGAAACTTACACCAATTGTGTTTTATTTATATATTTACATGCAGTTTCATCATGTATCAACCTCATCAATCCGATATTCAAATTAATATTAAAATCTTGAAACTTGCAATATTTATGTATGCAGCTAGAATGATAAACAAATTACTAGTATAATTGAATAGCTCAGTAGTAAATTTCATGTACCCCATTTTTTTGTGCTGCTGATAAAACTTTGAGTAGTATTGAAAAATACTTTATTTAGAATAAAATTTTACAAGATAGGTCATACAAAATACTAAAAAAAATGGTTGCCACTGTTGCAATTCCCATACTTTTGCCAATTTTCAAGTCCTAATTTTGCAAGATTTCTCAAGTTGGGTCATACGAAATTCAAAAAATAATGCGATTATTTCGAGCCCACTATTTTTGCCAATTCCCAAAGTCCCAATTTTACAATATTTCACCTTATAACCTATCTATTATACAAACTGCTAAAAATTTACCACGGTTTCAATTGTCACAATTTTGCCAATTTCCAAGTCTTCATTTTGCAATATTTCTCAAGTTAGGTCGTACGAAATTAAAAGAAAACTGCCCCTCTGTTTCAAGTCCACTATTTCTTTCAAATTTCAAGTCCAAATTTTGCAATATTTCACAAGATAGGTCATACAAAATACTAAAAATTTGTTTGCCACTGTTTCAATTCCCATACTTATGCCAGTTTTCAAGTCCTAATTTTGCAAGATTTCTCAAGTTGGGTCATACGAAATTCAAAAAATATTGCGACTATTTCGAGTCCACTATTTTTGCCAATTCCCAAAATCCCAATTTTACAATATTTCACCTTATAACCTATCTATTATACAAACTGCTAAAAATTTACCACGGTTTCAATTGTCATAATTTTGCCAATTTCCAAGTCTTAATTTTGCAATTTTTCTCAAGTTAGGTCATACTAAATTAAAAGAAACCTGTCCCTTTGTTTCAAATCCACTATTTTTGCAAATTTCAAGTCCTAATTTTGCAATATTTCACAAGATAGGTCATACAAAATACTAAAAATGTGTTTGCCACTGTTTCAATTCCCATACTTATGCCAATTTTCAAGTCCTAATTTTGCAAGATTTCTCAAGTTGGGTCATACGAAATTCAAAAAATATTGCGACTATTTCGAGTCCACTATTTTTGCCAATTCCCTAAGTCCCAATTTTACAATATTTCACCTTATAACTTATCTATTATACAAACTGCTAAAAATTTACCACGGTTTCAATTGTCTCAATTTTGCCAATTTCCAAGTCTTAATTTTGCAATTTTTCTCAAGTTAGGTCATACGAAATGAAAAGAAACCTGTCCCTTTGTTTCAAGTCCACTATTTTTGCAAATTTCAAGTCCAAATTTTGCAAAATTTCACAACATAGGTCATACAAAATACTAAAAATTTGTTTGCCACTGTTTCAATTCCCATACTTATGCCAATTTTCAACTCCTATTTTTGCAAGATTTCTCAAGTTGGGTCATACGAAATTCAAAAAATATTGCGACTATTTCGAGTCCACTTTTTTGCCCATTCCTAAAGTCCCAATTTAACAATATTTCACCTTATAGCCTATCTATTATACAAACTGCTAAAAATTTACCACGGTTTCAATTCTCACAATTTTGCCAATTTCCAAGTCTTAATTTTGCAATTTTTCTCAAGTTAGGTCATACGAAATTAAAAGAAAACTGCCCCTCTGTTTCAAGTCCACTATTTTTGCAAATTTCAAGTCCTAATTTTGCAATATTTCACAAGATAAGTCATACAAAATACTAAAAATTTGCCACTGTTTCAATTCCCATACTTTAGTCAATTTTCAAGTCCTAAATTTTGCAAAATTTCTTCAGTTAGGTCATATAAATTTCAAAAAAAATGCCACTCTGTTTCAAGTCTAGTACTTCTGCTAATTATCAATGATCAGATAGGTGATTATTAATATACGATTTTATGATGAATAAACAATAATTTCCATTCGATTTTTTTATGCAGCACGATTTGCATTTAGTTCACATAATAAAGTTAATAATAATTATTACGGAAACTATGATGTATTGCGCGGTAATTTAATTATCATACAAATAAACAAATTTTGCATGTTTATTAGTATGTTTATCTTTTTTCAAGGCTCAAGAGAAAGTTTGTACCCATTTATGCAAATGGCTTCTATTTAAAGACGTTAATAAATGTCCAGTTTGTACTTGTTGCTGCATTAAATGACTTATTCCTGAGATAAACTACTACAGTTTTTACAAATTTTCAGTTTCTCATTCATCTCGTAAATAAATCTTCGTGAAATATTAAGTCATAATTTTGAATTTCGTGTTTTAAGACTCTCTGAAAATATTTTAAGGCGTTCATAAATGTATAGTTTGTACTTGCTGTATTAAAATAATAAGTTTTTAATACAGCAAGTACAAACTATACATTTATGAATGTCTTAAAAGATTTTCATAGTCTTAAAACACGAGATTCAAAATTATTACTGAGGTAAAATACTACAAATTTTTAATTTTTCTATATCAAAATCTCGTAAATTTGTCTTCGCATTTTGTTTTAGTTTTTGGTCCTTTAAGTTAACTTGAGCATAATTTTGAATCTGAACCTGAATGTTGAAAATAATTCGATGCTTTGCATTTTTTTTATTTTAGTTTTTGGTCGTTTCAGTTATTTTGGGCATAATTTTGAATCTGAACCTTTCAACATTCAGGTTCAGATTCAAAATTATGCCGAAATTAACTGAAACGACCAAAAACTAAAATAAAAAAAATGCAAAGCATCGAATTATTTTCATCTTTCAGATTCAAAATTATAATTATAATTATTCGATTTTTTGCATTTTTTATTTTAATGTTTGGTCATTTAAGTTTACTTTAGTAAGAGTTTTTTAATCATTTTGAATCTCATAAAGAAATATATTTGTTTTGTTAATACAGTATAATTTATTATAATATATTATATTATAATATTTTTTTAAATTATCACCAATCCATGAAAATTCAAAAACTAAGTTATTCCAGTTATTAAATATGCAGAAGAAAAATATTCATAGCTATATACTAATCGTAGCTTTTATGTTTCTAGGATTATTAAATGGCCCAGTTTTTCGTCGTTTCTCTTATAGACAAGTGGCTCTATTTGGGGCAACTCTTGTCTCCCTCTCATTATTCTTCACAGCGTTTTGCCAATCGTTTTGGAGTTACCTTATTATCTACTCAATCTTCTATGGTAATTATAACAAAAAATCATTCACATTTCATTTTGAATCGGAAATTTTAAAGTTATTCATCAACAAAAAAAAATTTTCTGCAAGCTTTGATGTTTTTCCTAATGTTCGTGATAAATATCAAATAAAGAAAAATTACTGCATATTTTGATATTTTCCTGGACTGAAACTTGAAAATATTTGAATTTTGAATAGCAAATTTTAAAGGTGCTGATAAATATCAAAGAAAAACAAAATGTACCGTAAGCTTTGATGTTTTTCAGGACTAAATTTTGCAAATATTTGAATGTTTAATAGCAAATTTTAAATTTTCTGATTAATATCAAAGAAAAACAAAATCTACAACCAGCTTTAATATTTTTTCAGGACTGAAACTTGCAAATATTTGAATTTTGCACAGTAAATTTTAAAGTAAACTGATTAAAATCAAAGAAAAACAAAATTTATTTCAAACTTTGATATTTTTCAGGATTAAAATATTTTATATTTGATTTTTGAAAAGCAAATTTTAAAGGTACTGATAAATATCAAAGAAAAACAAATTGTACCGTAAGCTTTGATGTGTTTCAGGACTAAATTTTGCAAATATTTGAATGTTTAATAGCAAATTTTAAATTTTTGATTAATATCAAAGACAAACGAAATCTACAACCAGCTTTAATGTTTTTCTGGACTGAAACTTGCAAATATTTGAGTTTTGCACAGTAAATTTTAAAGTTAGCTGCTTAAAATCAAAGAAAAACAAAATGTACTACAAACTTTGATATTTTTCAGGACTAAAATATTTTATATTTGAATTTTGAATAGCAAATTTTAATGTTGTTCATAATAGCAAAGAAAAACAAAATTTACTGCAAACTTTGATGTTTTTCAGGACTGAAACTTGCAAATATTTGAATTTTGCACAGTAAATTTTAAAGTTAACTGATTAAAATCAAAGAAAAACAAAATGTACTTCCAACTTTGATATTTTTCAGGACTAAAATATTTAATATTTGATTTTTGAATAGCAAATTTTAATGTTGCTCATAAATATCAAAAAATAACAATATTTACTGCAAACTTTGTTGATTTTCTGAAAACTGAAACTTTCAAATCATTTAATTTTGATGAGCAAATGTTAAAGGTTCTGATAATTATCAAAGAAAAACAACATGTACCGTAAGCTTCGATGTTTTTCAGGACTAAAATTTGCATATATTTGAATTTTGAATAGCAAATTCTAAAATTGCTAATAAACTTTGATGTTTTTAATTTAATTTTAATTTAAGTTTATTATTTATTTAAATGTATACATACATATATCTTACATAAGCAATCAACAATAATAAGACTGAAATTTGCAAATATTTGAATTTAGCATAACAAATTTTATAAGTCCTGATAAATATCATAGGAAAAAATGGCAAATTCTAAAGTTGCTGATCAAAATTAAAGAATAAAAATTTCTCCAAACTTTGATGTTTTTTCATACTGAAATTTGCAAATATTTAAATTTTGCTTATCAAAATCTAAAGTTGCTAATGAATATCAAAGAAAAATAATACTGCACACGTTGATGTTTTTCAGGACTGAAATTTGCAAATATTACACTTTTGCATAGCAAATTTCAAAATTCCTGATAAATATCAAAGAAAAAAAATAGCAAATTCTAAAGCTACTGGTAAAAATCAAAGAAAAGAAATTACTTCAAATTTTAATGTTATTCAGGACTGAAATTTTAATATTTGAATTTTGAAAAACCAATTTTAAAGTTGCTGATTAATATCAAATAAAACTAATACTGCAAACTTTGATGTTTTTCAGAACTGAAATTTGCAAATATTTGAATATTTTCAATAGTAAATTCTAAAGTTTCTAATGAATATCAAAGAAAAATAATACTGCACACGTTGATGTTTTTCAGGACTGAAATTTCAAAATTCCTGATAAATATCAAAGAAAAAAAATAGCAAATTCTAAAGCTACTGATAAAAATCAAAGACAAAAAATTACTGCAAATTTTAATGTTATTCAGGACTGAAATTTTCATATTTGAATTTTGAAAAACATATTTTAAAGTTGCTGATAAATATTAAAGAAAACTAATACTGAAAACTTTGAGGTTTTTCAGGACTGAAATTTGCAAATATAAGCCGTAGTTTGAATTATCACTAGTATGTTAAAATGATGTATAAGTCTACAAATTGCTAAAAAAAAATTGGCAGTCATGACTACAATACGTTTCAATGACTACAAATTTACATTAAAATGATATACAAATCTACAGATTGATATGTAACAAATGTGATATGTAAATTATGTATGAACGTAAAAATTATCACAATTTTACATTATAAACGTTGTACAAGTCTACAGATTGGTATAAAATATTGTTTGGATTTGGCTATGCAAAATTCAGATATTTGCAAGTTTTAGTCCTGACAGACATCAAACTTTGCAGTAAGTTTTGTTGTTCTTCATTATCTTCACAAAAAATATCACAATTATACATGAACAAATGTACAGATTGCCATAAAAACTTCTTAGGTTCTGGAATTGGAATAACACAGTCTTCCAATGCTCTGGCACTGAACACATACTTCAAGAACCGCAGGAGAATTGCCACAGGGCTATCATGGAGCACAACTGCCATGGGCCCAATAGTCTGGCCCTATATCATCACGGCCCTAATGTCTCTATACGAAATGGAAGGCACCTTAATGATTTTTGCGGCCTTCGCAGGACACGCCATAGTCTGCTCCCTCCTCCTGCAACCAGTACATTGGCATACAGAATTTAGAGAGGTGAAGATTTTATTTTTCAAAAATCATTCAAATTTTTAACCAAAATCATTAGGTACGTTAACCTAATGAATCCTTTCACATAAGTTATTACAGGTTAGCTTATCCTCCTCTGTCCTGATCCTTCGAAAGGATGTGGTGGTACCACAATTTTTTAACCAAAATCATTAGGTGGTACGTTTACCATCACTCGCTCTGATCCTATCATATAAGTTGTTACGGATTGGGTAATTCTCTTCTGTCCTGATCCTTTGAAAGGATGTGGTGGTACCACAAATTTTTAACCAAAATCTTTAGGTGGTACGTTTACCATCACTCTCTCTGATCCTATCATATGAGTTGTTTCGAATTCAGTAATCCTCCTCTGTCCTGATCCTATGAAAGGATGTGGTGGTACCACAAATTTTTATCTAAAATATTTAGGTTGTACGTTTACCATCACTCTCTCTGATCCTATCATATGAGTTGTTACGGATTAGGTAATCCTCCTCTGTCCTGATCCTTTGAAAGGATGTGGTGGTACCACAAATTTTTGTCCAAAATCTTTAGGTGGTACGTTTACCATCACTCTCTCTGATCCTATCATATAAGCTGTTATAGATTAGCTAATCCTCCTCTGTCCTGATCCTTCGAAAGGATGTGGTGGTACCTAACTACTGTTGAATGATATCTCTCCATGTATCTCTATCCTGAGCCAGTTGTTAAGCCTTGTATGCTCATGTTGAGTGTTTATGGCCGTTTCTTTTGGCTATTTGCCATAAGTTTTAACTCTTCAATCTTCATTCATGGGTAATTTATTTAGGATGTGATGAACCCAATACTTGAAGAAGTAGAGCTGGAACCTCTGAGCTTCAGCTATGACGTCACGAACCCAGGTACACCCCGCATGGTGGGCGCCAACGACGGCTACTACGCCCGCTCCATAATGGGCTCGAAGATGTCCCTCACGTCCAACCGCGGCACTCGCGTGACCTCCATGCAAACCTCGAAGAACATCTCCACTAGGCCGTCGTACGCCAACCTGGGGGACGCGAAGAAGAAGCGCAGCCTAAGCAGGAACCTGGCTCGCGACGACATCGAGCGTCAGCTGCGCAGCCACGGCATCGAGCGCGAGCTGCTGAAGACGGCGGCCAAGAAGCTGGAGGAGTTCCAGGCGGAGCAGGAGACCGAGCTGACGTTCTGCGAGAAGGTGTGCGTCTTCTTCGACTTCGACCTCCTCAAGGACCCGGTGTACGTGAACCTTATGCTCGGCATCACCATAGCGAACTTCGCTGAGCTGAACTTCTCCATCCTGACGCCCTTCGTGCTCAAGGAGTTCGACTTCGAGAAGTACCAAATTGCCACGTTCATGTCGCTTCTGGGTGCTACGGATATCCTGGTGCGCCTCTTCGTGCCCTTCGCGGCGGAGAAGATCGGGTGGGACAACAAGACGTTCTTCCTCTTCGGGGTGCTAAGCATGGCATTTGGACGAATTAGTAAGTATGGTTATACAATAGCCCGTGCCTGCTGCTATGGCTAATTATCGTCGTCAAGAAGCGATCTTCTTGCAATCTACTCTTCCTGAGCTATCAGAAGCCACACTTGAAAATTTGCTAAAAACTGATCCAAACTGTAATTTTTGGACAATTGATGACATAGCCCACGTCTACTTCTATGGCAATTATCGCCGCCAAGGAGCGATCTTCTTGCAAACTTCTCCTCCTGAGCGATCAAGAGCCATACTTGGAAATTTTCTATAACCTGATCCAAACTGTAATTTTTGAGCATTTGATGACTATCAGGAGCCACACTTGGAAATTTGCTATAACCTGATCCAAAATGTAATTTTTGAGCATTTGATGACGTATCCCATGCCGACTTCTATGGCTAATTATCATCACCAAGGAGCGATATACTTGCAATCTTCTCCTCCTGAGCGATCAAGAGCCATACTTGGAAATTTGCTAAAGCCTGATCCAAAATGTAATTTTTGGACAATTGATCACACAGCCCATGTCCACTTCTATGGCTAATTATCGTCGCCAAGGAGCGATCTTCTTGCAATATTCTCTTCCTCCTGAGCGATCAGAAGCCACACTTTAAAATTTTCCAAAACCTGGTCGAAACTGTAATTTTTGGACTATTGATGGCATAGCCAATGTCTACTTCTATGGCTAATTATCATCGCTAACGAGCGATCTTCTTGCAATCTCATTCTCCTCTTAAGCGTTCAGGAGTTATACTTGGAAATCATGAACTGTCCAAAAATTGGAACAACTTAATTTACTGGATAATCTTCCTTTATTGATTTTGCCTGAAAAATTATGGTATAAATAAACAACAATGATATAACAAATAAATGCTTTCTCTCGAATCAAAGGTTTTCGAAAAAAATATTCGAAGAACTCAAATTTAAAAAAATTCTTGAGAAAAGTAGAGGTAGAGGAGTAAAAGAATATTACCTCAATTTTCTGAAATACGCAATTCGTTGGTAAATTTATGGTTAAAAACTTGCTAAAATTTTTGTTAAATATTGTATTAAAGTTCAAATAGTTGCAAAAATTCATAAAAATGCGAAAAACTTGCGCTGAAATGTTGGTAAATTTATGGTTAAAAACTTGGGAACATTTTTGTTAAATATTGTATTAATGTTAAAATATTTGCAAAAATTCATAAAAATGCGAAAAACTTGCGCTGAAATATTGGGGAATTTATGGAAATGGTTAAAAACTTGTGACAAATGTTGGGGAAAATTATAAGCAAATTGACATACTAAAATACTCAAAATTTTCAGCTCAGTCCAAAACAATTGTTTACATATGTTATAGATTTTCAATTACTGTGGCTTTTTTTTCTCGTAGAATTAGAAAAATCTTATATTAGGCCAAGTAAAAGGTAATTTCGTTTAAGGTTTTATCCATAATTAATTACAAAAAACTTCAAATTAGACATCTAAAAAGCATCAATTTTGGGCAGTTAATTGTAGATTATCACTTTTGAGGATATTTTTGGAAATTTTGAAAAAATGATGGTTTAAAAGCCAAACAATTTATAAAAATTCATGTCACCATTTGTCGTTACAACAAAAACTTGAAGAAATTGGTAATATTATTAATTTACTTTCAAACGTTAAACATTTTTACCTTATAAGAAAACTGTTTGTGAAACATTGTCTTAATGTTAAAATATTTGTAAAACATCATAAAAATGCGAAAAATTTGCGCAGAAATGTTGGGAACTTGATGGAAATAACTTGTGAAAAACGACAAATTTTCCAGAAAATTATAAACAATAGCAGAGATCAGTAATTTGGTTAATTTACTGTCAAGTGTGAACCTTTTTTTGTTAAAAATTGTGTTAATGTTGTAAAATACGCAAAAATTGCGCTGAAATATTCAAAATTTTCATTCTCTGTTGAAAATTTGATTACATATGTAATGGTTTCTATCTACATGTGATTTTTTTGGGCAAATTTTATAAATTTTCGGCAGTTACTTTGAGATTTTTTGTACTGACTACTGGATTATCAAGTTCTTGTGCAATTTTATACCTAATTTAAAATTTTAGTCAAATTATGTACAATTAATTGTACATTTAGTCACAATTCAGAATTTTCTTGGATATTTTGCATAAAATTTTTGCTTCAAGTCCAAATAATAGGTAAAATTTTATACAAAAACTTGCAGAGATTAGAATTTTGGTTAATTTACTGTTAAGTGTTGTATATTTTTACATATAACAAAATCTTCTCTTATTGTTAAATATTGGATTAAACTAATAATTATCGCAAATATTCGTAATAATGCAGAAACGTTGAGCTGAAATGCTAAATTTTATTACATGTGTTATGGATTTCCATTTACATGCGAAATTTTATACCAAATATAGTATTTTAGCAAGCTTTAGTAATATTCGTCTGTTACTCGAAGATTTTTGGCACTGGTCGCGATTTTTTCTACAAAAATTGTCTAAAATCTTAGCAAGTCCAAATAATCTGCAAAACAATACTCCCAAATGTCCATTAATTTTCCATTATGGATTTTCATTTACATGCGAAATTTAATAGCAAATATGGTATATTAGCAAAATTTTGAAATATTCATTTGTTAATCGAAAATTTGTTTGCACTGGTTGCGCTTTTTTCTTGCAAAATTGTCTAAAATCTTAGCATTTTAGTCAAATAATTTGCAAAGCAATACTCAATTTTCTTCATTACAACTAAAACTTATATGATAATTTCCTTTATTGTTTTCGCCTAAAAAAATATGATTTAACTTAAAAAAATAAATGCCTTATCTCGAATCAAATTACTAATAAATTCAAATTAAAAAACAATACTTGAGAAAAGTGGAGTGTAAAAAAATATACCTCAATTTTCTGAAGCACTCAAGTAAATCTGTAAATCTCAAAATATTGAAAATTGAAAAAATGGGAGACTTGCAAAAATATTTAGTAATATCAAATTTTACAAATAATAACAATAATAAATAATAGTTAATTATTAAAGAAAACAACGAGAATAACCTTTTTCACAATACACTTTTTTTTTTATACTAAATGTACATTTTAACTGCAAGGCAGTCAGTTAATTATTATTATTATTATATTATATAATTAAATACTTACATAAATTGCACTACATTTCATAAAGATTTCAGAAATTGACAAAAAAATGTAAGGAAAATCTGGATATTTGTATGTGATAAATATTAACTTTATTTGGTTTATTACAAATGATTGAATTCTTCATATAATTGGGTAAAGTAAATTAACCAAAATTCTAATCTCTGCAAGTTTTTGTTTAAAATTTTGCCTATTATTTGGTTTTAAGGCCAAGATTTTATGCAAAATGTCCAAAAATATTTTGAATTGTGACTAAATCTACAATTATTTGTACAAAGTGTGGCTAAAATCTTATATAATCTTTAAAAAAATCTTGAGAAAAGTGGGAAAGTAAAAAAATATATATACGTCAATTGATCAAATGATTGAATTATTCATATAATTGGCTATAGTAAATTAACCAAAGTTCTAATCTCTGCAAGTTTTTGATTAAAATGTTACCTATTATTTGGTCTTTAAGCCAAGATTTTATGCAAAATATCCAAAAATATTTTGAATTGTGACTAAATCTACAATTATTTGTACAAAGTTTAAATAAAATCTTATATAATCTTTAAAAAAAATCTTGAGAAAAGTGGGAAAGTAAAAAAATATATACGTCAATTTTTTGAAACACGCAAATCTCAATAATATTGTAAATTAAAAAAATGAGAAACTTGTAAAAATATTTAGCGATAATATTAAATTTTACAAATATATACATAAGTTACACTAAATTTCATAAAGATTTCTTAAAATTGCCTGAAAAGATATATCGAAAATCTGGATTTTTGTATGTGATAATTATTGACTTTATTTGGTTTATATGAAATTATTGAATTCTTCATATAATTGGATAAAGTAAATTAAACAAAATTCTAATCCCTGCAAGTTTTTGTTTAAAATTTTACATATTATTGAGACTTTAAGCCAAGATTTTATGCAAAATATCCAAGAAAATTCTGAATTAATTCTGTACGAATTTTGTAACATGTTTCAGCCATCAGATTCTAAATTAATTAACTAAATCTACAATTAATTGTACAAATTTTTGCTAAAATCTTATATAATTTTTATCTTATCTTTATAATCTAAATTCTTAAGAAGTTGATAATATAACTACCAGTGCAAAAAATCTCAAAGTAACTGCTGAAAATTTACAGATCTTTTGCACTGGTTGCGATTTTTTCTGGAAAAATTGTCTAAAATCTTAGCATAAAGTCCTAATAATTTCAAAATAATACTCCCAAATGTTAAAAATTTTGTCATTAGAACACAAACTTTTATGATAATTTCCAAATCAATGAAATACTTGTTAAACTTCTCGTTTAATTTTCGCATTTCTAGTAGCAATTTTTCCAGAAAAAATCGCAACCAGTGCAAGAAATCTGATAATATTCGACAGTTCTTTTGAGATTTTTTGCACTGGTTACTGTATTATAAACTTCTTAAGATTTTAGATTATAAAGATAATAATAAAAACTGGGGAAGTTTTCTTAAACTTCACGTTTAATATTCGCATTTCTAGTAGCAATAGCAAGTAGCAAAAATCGCAACCAGTGCAAGAAATCTGGAAATTTTCGGTAGTTCCTTTGAGATTGTTTGCACTGGTTACTGTATTATCAACTTCTTAAGATTTTAGAGTATAAAGATAAGATTTTCAGCCAAAATTTGTACAATTAATTGTAGATTTAGTCACAATTCAGAATTTTCTTAAATATTTTGCATAAAATCTTGGCTTAAAGTCTAAATAATCTGCAAAATAATACTCCGAAAAGTCAAAATTTTCTTCATTATAACAAAAACATCTAAGATAATTTACAAATCAATGAAATTTTCGGAAAACTGGGGAACTTTTCTTAAACTTCTCGTCTAATTTTCGCATTTCTAGTACCAAATTTGATTGGCATTAAATTTTCTGCAATATTCTTAACACACGTGTTTACTGCCGAAAATTTACAAATGATTTGCACTGGTTGCGATTTTTTCAGGAAAAATTGTCTAAAATCTTGGCATAAGCTGCAAGTTTTTGTTTAAAGTTTTATCTATTATTTGGTCTTTAAGCCAAGATTTGATGCAAAATATCTAAGAAAATTCTGAATTAATTCTGTACAAATTTTTTAACATGTTTCAGCCATCAGTTTCTAAATTAATTAACTAAATCTACAATTAATTGTACAAATTTTTGCTAAAATCTTATATATTTTGTATCTTATGTTTATAATCTAAAATCTTAAGAAGTTAATAATACAGTAACCAGGGCAAAACATCTGAAAGTAACTACCGTAAATTTACAGATGTTTTTGCACAGTTGCGATTTTTTCTGGAAAAATTGTATACAATCTTAGCATAAAGTCCAATTAATTTGCATAACAATACTCCGAAATATATATATTTTTTTTAATTATAACAAAAACTTTTATGATAATTACCAAATCAATGCAATTTTGGGAAAACTATGGAACTTTTCTTAAACGTCTCATTTAATTTCCGCATTTCTAGTAGCAAATTTGATTGGCAATAAATTTTCTGCAATATTCTTAACAGACGTGTTTACTGCTGAAAATTTACGAAGATTGTTTGCACCGGTTGCGATTTTTTCTGGAAAAATTGTCTAAAATCTTAGCATAAAGTCGAAATAATCTTCAAAACAATACTCGCAAATGTCAATTTTTTTTTTCATTATAACACAAACGTTTATGATAATTTCCAAATCAATGAAATTTTCGGAAAACTGGGAAAGTTTTCTTAAACTTCTCGTTTAATTTTCGCATTTCTAGTAGCATTTTTCCAGAAAAAATCGCAACCAGTGCAAGAAATCTGAAAATATTCGACAGTTCCTTTGAGATTTTTTGCACTGGTTACTGTATTATCAACTTCTTAAGATTTTAGATTATAAAGATAAGATTTTCAACCAAAATTTGTACAATTAATTGTAGACTTAGTCGCAACTCAGAATTTTTTAATTTATTTTGCATAAAATCTTGGCTTAACGTCCAAATAATTTCTAAAATAATACTCCCAAAAGTCAAAATTTTCTTCATTACAACCAAACCTTTTATGATAATTTCCAAATCAATGAAATATTTGGAAAACAGGCGAACTTTTCTTAAACTTCTCGTTTAATTTTCGCATTTCTAGTAGCAATTTTTCCAGAAAAAATCTCAACCAGTGCAAGAAATCTGATAATATTCGACAGTTCTTTTGAGATTTTTTGCACTGGTTACTGTATTATCAACTTCTTAAGATTTTAGATTATAAAGATAATAATAAAAACTGGGGAAGTTTTCTTAAACTTCACGTTTAATATTCTCATTTCTAGTAGCAATAGCAAGTAGTAAAAATCGCAACCAGTCCTAGAAATCTGAAAATTTTCGATAGTTCCTTTGAGATTTTTTGCACTGGTTACTGTATTATCAACTTCTTAAGATTTTAGATTATAAAGATAAGATTTACAGCCAAAAATTTGTACAATTAATTGTAGATTTAGTCACAACTCAGAATTTTCTTAAATATTTTGCATAAAATCTTGGCTTAAAGTCCAAATTATCTGCAAAATAATACTCCCAAAAGTCAAAATTTTCTTCATTATAACAAAAACATGTATGATAATTTCCAAAACAATTCAATTTTCGGAAAACTGGGGAACTTATTTTAAACTTCTTGATTAATTACAACAATTAATTGTAGATTTAGTCACAACTCAGATTTTTTTTTAAGATTTTGCATAAAATCTTGGCGTAAAGTCCAAATAATCTGCAAAATAATACTCCCAAAAGTCAAAATTTTCTTCATTATAACAAAAACATGTATGATAATTTCCAAAACAATTCAATTTTCGGAAAACTGGGGAACATTTCTTAAATTTCTGGGTTAATTTTCGCATTTCTAGTCGCAAATTTGACTGGCATTAAATTTTCTGCAATATTCTTAATACACAAAATTTCAAATTAATACTCAAAATTGTTAAAATTTTCTTCATTACAAAAAAAAATTTGAGGATAATTTCCAAATGAATGCAATTTTCGGAGAACTGGCGTACTTTTCTTAAACTTCTCGTTTAATTTTCAAATTTCCAGTAGAAAATTTGATTGGCATCACGTGTTCTGCAATTTTCTTAACATACGTATTTACATACATATACAGGGTGTACATAGCTCTGTTTTCCAGTTCTAGTACCCACCCAGACCTGTGGTCACACATATACAGGGTATACATGACTGTTTTCCAGTTCAAGCACACACCCAAACCTATAGTCATACATATGCAGGGTATACATGACTGTTTTCCAGTTCAAGTATACACCCAGACCTATGGTTGTACATATAATTGGGTAAAGTAAATTATTCATTTATACATGAATGTTTTCCAGTTCAAGTACACACCCAGACCTATATTCATACATATACATGGTACATATGACTGTTTTCCTTCTCAAGTATATACCCAGACCTATGGTCATACATATACATGGTATACATGACTGTTTTGGAGTTCAAGTACACACCCATACATATGGTCATACATATACATGGTATACATGACTATTTTCCAGTTCTAGTACACACCCAAACCTATGGTGTATCGTTATTCGTAGCCGTAATCATAGGTTTTGGCAAAGGCCTTCGAACGATCTTCATGGCTCTGGTGATACCTTCCTACGTTCCTCTGGAGAGGCTTCCAGCGGCAGCAGGGCTTCAGCTGGCCACCAGCGGAATCCTCTTCCTGGCAATGGGGCCGGTAGTCGGTAAGATTGCTCGAACCTTCGTCCATCCTCAAAAGCAGTCTTCCCATCGACCGATAAAGCTGCGAATAGTCTTCTCATGGCTGAAACATATTTACAAATTAGCATAGAAAAGTGTTAAAAATTAGAATAGAAAAGTGATGGAAAGCTATAATCAGGAGCCGACTAGTTTTTTGAAAATAGACGCAAAACAAACAGTTCATTCTTCGAAAATATTTTTTCGGAAGCAAATTCATCGACAATTTTGCTACGAAGAAGTTACTTTCTGAAAATTTACTTTTCGAAGAATTTACTTTTCTGCTAACGGTAAGTATTTCCATCGACCGATAAAGCTGCGAATAGCAGAATCTAATGGCTTAAACTTATGAAAAAAATAGTATGGAAAGGTGTTATATTCAAGAGCTGAGTAGTTCTTTGAAAACAAATTCTAAGAGAAACAGTCAATTATTGTTTTGGAAGTAAATTCTTCAAAAATACTTTGTTTCGGAAGCAAATTCTTCGAAAATTTTGCTACATAAAGCTACTTGAAGTTACTTTCGAAAAATTTGCCTTCGAAGAATTTACTTTCAAAATATCTGTAACGACCATAGACTTATACAGTTTTTCCTTTAGGTTGGGTGCGTGATATGGTGAACAACTATGTGATAACGCTGCACATCTTGAACATAATGACCTACATAACCACCATAGCCTGGACCCTGGAGAGCATCATAAACAGGAGGAATAATTCTGTCGACCAAAAATGACCGTTCTAATTCATCGTGTCGCAATTTTGTTTATTCCCCATCGATTCGGGCTTCCACGGAGCGCACGTATATATGTATTTTTTCCAATTCCATGTTCACATACGTTCCGTAAATTATAGTTTACAGACAATTCGATGACACACGCGCAGCCTGTGCCTCCAGCAGCGCAAACAGAGCCGCTTCGAGTGCTTTATTTGTTGTACGTGCCTCTTATCAGCGATGATATGGGCGCAGATGAGTGCCGGATTATCGGTTATAAATTGCGCTCAATTATTACATTTTGATATTTAACGATTCGCTGACCCGTCCACGCAAACGGCGCGCTTATGCGGACGGTAAAGTGCGAGTTCGTAACGGCCGAGACAGTTATTTTTGTATTATAATGAAAAAAGTTATTGATAATGTATTGAAAATAAAAAAAAAACAACGTATAATTGTAAAGATTGAATTGTTTAACGCATTTGTACGCTGATTAAAAAAAAAACAACGAATGTGTATCTATACACTTTACTGCACATAGACAAAAATGTATATTTGATTAATAACAGTTTTTCACAGGAGTATCAGAAGTTAGAGATGAAAATTTCCATTTTCAATGCATTTCTATGGGAAATGCTATAGGAATACAGCAAGGGATCATCCAAGGTTCTGTAGGAAAGCAAACAGTGTTGGGAAATTATATTCATCAGCCGACTAGTATTTTGATAACAAACTTCAAAACATACAGTAAATTCTTCGCAAATAATCTTTCGGAAATAAATTCTTCGAAAATTTTGCTACAGATGCTACAAGCGTTGGATACATATGAACTTGGTATGAAAGTGTGGGACATACCATAATAAACTCAATGCAACAAACATTTCTTTTCCAGCTCTAAAGAACTCGTGTAATAAATAATATATGAATACAGCATGGGATTGTAAGAGTTTCTGCAGGCGAGCAATTGTTAGTGTACTGGATGCATATATGAACTTGGCATGAAAGTGTTAGATTTGGAGTGTTAGATATGTCCACTTTTTAGAAATGGACATATTATAATAAACTCAATGCAGCAAAAATTTATTTTCCAGCTCTAACAGAATCTCAAAAATATATTTTCGGAAATAAATTCTTCGAAAATTTTGCTATCAGTGTTGGATACATATGAATTTGGTATGAACGTGTGGGACATATTATAATAAACTCAATGTAGTAAACATTCATTTTCCAGCTCTTAAAGAACTCGCGTAATTAATAATATATGAATGCAGCATGGGATCGTACAAAGTTCTGCAGGCGAGCAATTATTAGTGTACTGGATGTATATGAACTTGGCATGAAAGTGTGGGATATACACAATTAACTCATTGCAGCAAACATATCTTTTCCAGCTCTAAAAGAAACTGAAAAATATTTTTTCGGAAATATATTCTTCGAAAATGTTGCCATGAGTGTTGGATACATATGAACTTGGTATGAAAGTTTGAGACATACTACAATGAATTCAATGCAGTAAACATTTCTTTTCCAGCTCTTAAAGAACTCGTTGAATTAACGTGACATTGAAAACTTGCACAAAAAATATATTGAAGCAAAAATAAAGCTATGACTTTAAACTGACTTTAAACATAACTAACAATATGTGATTTTTTTAAATGAAATTTTAGGTATTATAAATTTTAAATTTTTTCTCTTAAAATTTCAAGGGTTACCTTCAAATCATCAATTTTAGCATCAAAATTTTATTAACTCGTAGAAACTCGTTGGAGATATTTGCTTGTTAGTGTATATCTTGCATTTTTCATTGATATATTTAAATATTAATGTTACTATCTTAGCGATATCTGAAAAACCATCTTATCAATATAAAATATTTGCAAAAATTCTTAGAAACGCGAAAAAATTGCGCTGAAATCTTGGGAAATTTATGGAAATTGTAAAAACTTGTAAGAAACGACAAATTTTCTGGAAAATTATAAGCATTTGCAGAGATCGGTAATTTGGTAAATTTAATGTCAAGTGTGAACCTTTTTTTTCTATTAAAAATTGTGCTAATGTTGAAAAATGCGCAAAAATTACGCTAAAATATTCAAATTTTTCATTCTGTGTTGAAAATTTGGTTACTTATGTAATGGATTGCCATCTACATGTGATTTTTTTTGGCAAACTTTGAAAATTTTCGGCAGTTATTTAGAGATTTTTTGCGCTGGTTACAGGAAATATAAAACTATTACTTTGAACTGACTTTAAACATACCTAAAAATATGTGTTTTTTTAATGAAATTTAAGGTATTATGAATTTTAATTATTTTCTCTTAAAATTTTAAGGGTTATCTTCAAACTATCAATTTTAGTTTCAAAATTTTAATAACTCGCAGAAACTCTCTGGAGATATTTGTTCATTAATGTAAATCTTGCATTTTCCATTGATATTTTTAAATATTGGTGTTACTATCTTAGCGATATCTCAAAAACTAGCTTATCAATATAAAATATTTGCAAAAATTGAAACAAATGCGAAAAACTTACGCTGAAATGTTGGGAAATTTATGGGAATGGCTAAAAACTTGTGAAAAACGAGAAATTTTCCGGAAAGTTATAATCAAATAGACACACCTTTCACTGAAATACTCAACATTTACAGATCAGTAAAAAAATTTAGTTTCATCTGTAATGGATTTTCAACTAATGTGGCTTTTTCTCTTAGAATTAGAAAAATCTTATATTATGCCAAGTGTTAGATTTTAGCCATCAATTTTGGGCAGTTAATGTAAATTTAGTCACTTCTCATGATTTTTTGGAAATTTTAGCAAACAACGTGGCTTAAAAGCCAAACAATCTATGAGAATCATGTCAACGTTAGTCGTTACAACAAAAACTTGATAAAATCAGTAATATAACTTATTAACTTTCAACATTTTTACCTTGTAAGAAAACCTTTTTGTTAAACATTGTGTTAATGTTAAAATATTTGCAAAAACTCATTGAAACGCGAAAAAATTGCGCTGAAATGCTGGGAAATTTATGGAAGTGTTTAAAAACTTGTGAAAAACGACAAATTTTACTCAAAATTTCCAGCTCAGTTCAAAAAAATTTGATCACATCTGTATTGGATTTTCAACTACTGTGGGTTTTGTCTCTTAGAATTAGAAAAACTTATATTTTGCAAAGTGTTAGATTTTGCCCATCAATTTTGGACAGTTAATGTAAATTTTAAAATCACTTTTCATGATTTTTTTTGGAAATTTTGAAAGGACTCGTGGCTTAAAAGCCAAACAATCTATGAGAATTATGTCAACGTACGTCGTTACAACAAAAACTTGATGAAATCAGTAATATATTTAATTTACTTTCAACATTTTTACCTTATAAGAAAAACTTGAAGAAATCAGTAATACGATTAATTTACTTTCAAGTATTAAACATTCTTACCTTATAAGAAAACATTTTTGTTAAACATTGTGCTAATGTTAAAATATTTGCAAAAATACATAAAAATGCGAAAAAAATATTGCGAAAAATGTTAAGAAATTTATGGAAATAGTTAAAAACTTGTAAAAACGACAAATTTTCCGGAAAATTATAAGCACTTGCAGAGATTAGTAATTTGGTTAATTTTCTGTTAAATGTAAACCGTTTTTTGTTAAAAATTGTGTTAGTGTTGAAAAATGTGCAAACATTGAGCTGAAGTATTCAAAATTTGCCTTCTCTGTTGAAAATTTGATTACTTATGTAATGGATTTCCATTTACATGCGAAATTTCGTGGCAAAATTTGTAAATTTTCGCGAGTTACTTTGAGATTTTTTGTACTGGTTACTGGAAAAATAAAACTATGACTTTAAATTGACTCTAAACATAACTAAAAATATGTAATTTTTTAATGAAATATAAGGTATTATGAATTTTAACTTTTTTCTCTTAAAATGTCAAAGGTTACCTTCAAAATATCAATTTTGTTGTCAAAGTTTTATTAACTCGCAGAAACTCGTTGGAGATATTTGCTCGTTAGAGTAAATCTTGCGTTTCAAAGTGATATTTTAAAATATTAATGTTACTATGTTAGCGATATCTGAAAAACTACCTTATCAATATGAAATATTTGCAAAAATTCATAGATATGCAAAAAAATTGCGCTGAAATGTAGGGATATTTATGGAAATGGTTAATAACTTTTAAAATACCACAAATTTTCCGGAAAATTATAAGCAATTGCAGAGATCAGTAATTTGGTAAATTTACTGTCAAGTGTGAACCTTTTCCTGTTAAAAATTGTGAAAATGCGCAAACATTGCGCTGAAATATTCAAAATTTTCATTCTCTATTGAAAATTTTCATACTAATGTAATGGATTTTCATCTGCATGTGAAATTTTTTGGCAAAATTTGCAAATTTTCGGCAGTTACTTTGAGATTTTTTGCACTGGTTACTGGAAAAATAAAATTATGACTAAACTGACTTTAAACATAATTAAAAATATATAATGCTTTTAATGAAATTTTAGGTATTATGAATTTTAAATAATTTCTTTAAAAATTTAAAGGGTTACCTTCAAAATATCAATTTTAGTATCAAAATTTTATCAACTCACAGAAACTCGCTTGAGATATTTGCTCGGTAGTGTAAATCTTGCGTTTTCCAGTGGTATTCTTAAATATTAACGTTGCTATGTTAGCGATATCTCAAAAACTAGCTTACCAATATTAATACAACTTACTTCTAATATTTTATGATAATGTTTGTTTACTACATATTTTTTTAATTAGTACCTAATAGATGATGCTTGGCATATCTCATGTTAAGTGATATTCCCTACTATTGATATTACTTTATTAGCCATACCTCAAAAACTAACGTATCAATATCAATACAAATTAGTAGAGATATTGAATAATATATTGTTCATCAAAATTTTGAATTGGATTAATATCCAATGCGTAATTTTTGAGATATTTGATTTTTACTGAAATCTTATATATTCGAATGATATTCTTAAATAATAAAGGTACCTTGTTGGCGGTATCTTTAAAATCTACGTATAAATATCAATACAATTTGATACAAAATATCGATTGATATGTTGTTCTATAATGTTTTGAATTTGATTAAATTTTAAAGAGTCATTCTTGGCATATTAACTCGTTGGTGTAAATCTTGCGTTTTCGAATGATATTTTTAAATATTAACGTTACTATGTTAGCGATATCTCAAAAACTAGCTTTACAATATTAATAGAACTTATTTCTAATATTTTATGATAATGTTTTGTTTACTTGATATTTTTTAATTAGTATCTAATGAATGATTCTTGAGATATCTCGTGTTAAGTGATATACTCTACTATTGATATTACTTTATTAGGTATACCTCAAAAACTAACGTATCAATATCAATACAATTTATTATTGGTATTGAATTATATACGGTTCTCCAATGTTTTGAATTGGATTAATACACAATGCGTAATTTTTGAGATATTTGCGTTTTACTGTAATCTTACTATACTATTACAATTACTATTACTTACTGTAATATATTCCAATGATATTCTTAAATTATAAAGGTGCTTTGCTAGCGATATCTCCAAAACCAACATTTATACGTTAAATTATATTTCTCAGTATAATTGCACAGTAAAATTTTAAAATTGTTTGTTTCATTAAGTAGTAATGAAAATAATAATAACAATTATTAGGAATTATAAGGATTTGCATGTGATAACCTTAGCAATCCTTAAATAACGAATATGCACCTCTATAAAATCCATGCTTGAAAAGTCCTTTAAGCTAATCGACACCCACAGCAACTGAATCAAAAAGAGCTGCTGCTTTGTATCGCCGAGGTACTTATAATAATTTCCTCCCCAACATCAGCGTGTACGAAATTTTACACCCTTGTAAAAATCGAGTAATTTTTTGCAGGGCTTTAATTACCAGTGTGTTTAATTGCTTTAGTTTCACGTGCTCTCAGATTATGTTCGCTCCTTATAGTCAGACGTTTCGGTTTTGTGCGAGTCTGAACAGGTAACTAAACCCACACAAAAATTTTAATCCGGGATGAAAAAGGTTTAGGGATTACAGCGTACAATGTAGAAATGCTGCCAGTAAATATCTTGTGGAACCTGTATATCATTACCTAAAAAAAATTATACATACAATACAATATTTATACATATACAAAGCATGAGTACACGTGCGTAGAAAAATTAAGAAAAAATTAATTTATGAATGATATATATCTTTTTTTTTTATTAACACTGGAGGCTTTTACTTCGTGATACATTATGTATAAATAAATAATATTTATTTATTGATATCTATCTTATTCATATTTCTAAAATCCCGCATTGGATCATTGGATTTAAATTAAATTATGCCCATTTAATATCAGTATATCGAGCTATATCAGCAATAAATTACATTGATATTCATACGGTGGTTTTTGAGATATCGTTATTTAAATATGAGGTTAAGTGAAGAAACGCTTAAAATAGTTCTCATATTCGATATTTTCAAACAAAAATTGATATATCTGTAGAATCCATCATTGGATCTAAATTTAATTGTACACATTGAATATCAGTATATCACTCTATATCAAAAATAAATTACAATAATATTGATAAATTGGTTTTTGAGATATCGTTATTTAAATAAAAGCTTAAATGAAGAAACGCTCAAAATAGTTCTAATATTCGATATTTTCAAACAAAAATTGATATATCTGAAGAATCCATCATTGGATCTAAAATTAGTTATACAAATTTAATAGTAGTATATCACTCTATAGCAGTAATAAATGACATTAATATTGATACGGTGGTTTTTGAGATATCGTTATTTAAATATGAGCCTAATTGGAGAAACATTTCAAAAAGTTCTAATATTCAATATTTTCAAACAAATATTGCTATGTATCAAGAATCCATTATTGGATCTAAATTTAATTGTACCCAGTTATTATCAGTATATCACTCTATAGCAGCAATAAATTATATTAATATTGATAGGGTGGTTTTTGAGATATCGTTATATAAATATTAGCCAAATTGGAGGAATATTTAATATAGTTCTTCCAATGAGGAGTAATTCCGATTTTTTGCAAAATTATCAGACAAAAAAAACAAAACTGTCACAATTGACTTTTACATTCCTGGTAGGGTGTATATTCATGATTATCACCATACTAACATAATCGATAATGACTTCGATAACTATCGAATTACTGTCGATAATAACTATTACGATAATCCATTAATAACTATAATTTTTTTTGTCGCAGTCTTTTGTGCTCTTAAGCTAACTATATTATTTCTACGTGTTTCCCATTAAAACAAATCCCAGCAAGCTTTTTTAATGCCTCATTATTTTTATTGAAATTCGCAATTTGCTCAAATATAATGGATATAATTATAACTTCTGGTTTCTGGTATCGACTGCACCCGGAAGAAAATCAGCATAATCACACAATCGTCAAAGTATTCACGGGAGAATGCGAGCAGGCTGTTGTTCTTAATTAATCAGCAATTAATTACAATTGTTTACGGATTACTTAATTAGCTTTTTGCCGGAATCAAGGACGATTTTTTGGGAAATTATTGACAGGCAGGAAAGGTCGAGTGGGATTTTTTCCGCATATTTCAGATTTATGCACAAGAGAATGCTTGAGTAAATAGTTCTGAATGGTGCTACGCTTTGTTCGTATCTGCCATTTAACTACTTATTGTTTAGATTGTATTAGAATAATTATAGATACGCATAATTAACAACTGGGTTTTATAATTCAAATATACTCTTTTACATTATAGATAGAAAAAAAAGAATTATCAACAAATATGCCTTCCTTTAAAGAATAAAATAAATATTTTAAGAAGCAAACTACATAAGGTCTAAGTTTAACTGTAATTTTTGGAATTAACTTTTTCAGTTTTATAAAGATATGAGCATATGCCAGCACATTTTATGTATGCTGAGACTTTTCTGTGTTTTCTGAAAAATATGGAAATATCAGTTTTTGGCTTATAAGGTTTATACTACTTATAATCTTTCTGAACAAATTTTATGGAAATATCAGTTTTGGCTTATACAGTTTGTACTACTTATAATCTTTCTGAACAAATTTTATAGAAATATCAGTTTTGGCTTATACGGCTTATACTCCTTATAATCTTAGGGAACATTTTTTTCTTGAAAGATACTAACGTACATATCGATTTTTTTTTAATTGGGAGTGAAATATTATAGATTCTGGCGTGTGTATATATCAACTTATATGAATATATAGAAGCACATATTACAGATGCTGCTAGTTTTTTTTCTTCTGAAAAATATGGAAATATCAGTTTTGACTGATTGACTTATTGGTGTTTGTCAATCAAATTTTCTCTTTAAATATACTAAATTACAAGTCGAAACTTATAAATTGTGAACGTAATATTGTAAATTATGTTGTGCAAGTATCAACATTTTTACGTGATCAAATTATTACAGTTCGAAATTTTTAAATTGTAAATGAAATATTGTAAATTCTGTTGTGCAAGTATCAACATTTTTACGTGATCTAATTATTACAGATCGAAATTTCTAAATTGTAAATGAAATATTGTAATTTCTGTTGTGTAAGTATCAACATTTTTACGTCATCTAATTATTTCAAATCGAAATTTTTTAAATTGTGAATGAATTATTGTAAATTCTGTTGTGTATGTATCAACGTTTTCACGTGATCTAATTTAATTCCATCAATGAAACTTTCAGTTCCTATTATTTATGTTTTTTGTAACACATGGTAATTTTATGTCTTATGACCGTGCAGTTAGTATTAATTGCATTAATATTAATTACTTATTGAGTCATTCAGTTCGTTTACCCACCAATTAAATAATTAAACACAACGTTGCTCGGAAACCAATCTTGCCTGATTATCTCTCATGAGGTCTTGCCTCATGGGGCATTCCTGCAACATTCGAGAAACCTTTTGCTTCCCCGAACACATTAAACGCATGCAGCCGTTTTGTTCTCCTCAGCTTTGCACCACATGTCTTCAATTAGCCCATTTGACCTTAAAACAGTTCACTTCAATTGTACTGCAAGAGTCTGCATGTCACATTAAAATTGTACATGTTCACTTGCGATAGCCAAAAATCAATTTGTACCTGCAAATTACTGTCAAAACTGTCAGCATTATCATTATTTTTATAGATTTGATCACATATACAAAAACACTATTTTATATAGTTATATAGTTTTATAAAACTATATAAAGCAAAAAATATTTAAATATTTAAATATTTCAAAAACTAAACGTATTTATAAGTCTAAAAAGGGGCAAATGCAAATATGCAAAGTTATACAGGAAGTTCCATTTAAAAAAAAAGACAACTTTGATACTTTTAGGGCTTTTGAAACGCCCTGTATAATATGACATTTATTATTAAAAGTAACCATAACAGTCCCCCATATATCCCAAAAGTTAAACTTTTTGAATGTCACGTATTTTGGCCACAATATTCCGTGCCGTATAGCGTGAAAAACCCTAAGTAATTGTATAATATATTCATCAAAATTTTTGAAAATATAAATTATTTATATAGCTATGAAAAGAGCAACAAAATTGTATATATCGTTCTACTTTTCAAAATACGTAGATATTCGAACAAATTTCATAAAAATTTCTTGAAAATCTTATGGAATTACGTTATGTTTTATATGATGTACAAATATTTTAATGACATTAATTGCTGATGGATCGTCTGTAAAAAGTACAATGTAAACAGTAATTGCACATATCTCAAAAGTTATGCATTGCATATCAATGCAATTCAAAATTTTGGTGAACGAAATAATTTAATATCTGTAATAAATTGTATTGATTTTTGAAATTATAAATCCTTTATGTAGCTATGAAAAGAGCAAAAACATTTTATATATCGTTCTACTTTTAAAAACACGTAGATATTCAAATAAATGTCATACAATTTTCTTGAAAATCTTATGGAATTACGTTATGTTTTATATGATGTACAAATATTTTAATGACATTAATTGCTAATGGATCATCTGTAAAAAGTACAATGTAAACAGTAAAAAGCACATATCTCAAAAGTTATGCATTGGATATCAATACAAGTAAAAATTCTGGTGAACAATACATCATTTAATATGTATAATAAATTATATTGATATTGATACGTTAATTTTTGAGATATCGCAAATAAAGTAATATCAATACTAGAGAAATCACTTAACACGAGATATCTCAAGAATCATCCATTAGATATGAATTAACAAATATATAGTAACCAAAACATTATTACAAAATATTATAAAAAAGTTGTATTAATATTGATAAGCTAGTTTTTGAGATATCGCTAACATAGTAACGTTAATATTAAAAAATATCACTGGAAAACGCAAGATTTACTCTAACGAGCAAATATCTCCAGCGAGTTTCTGTGAGTTAATAAAATTTTGACACTAAAATTGATATTTTGAATGTAAACCTTGTTACTTTAAGAAAAGAAAAATTAAAATTCATGATACCTAAAATTTCATTAAAAAATCACAAATTTTTAGTTATGTTTAAAGTCAGTTTAAAGTCATAGTTTTATTTTTTCAATAGCCAAAAAGGGTATTTACTTACTTACTACTTTCAGTGCAAAAAATTTCAAAGTTACTGCTGAAAATTTTCAAACTTTGCCAACATATTTCTCATGTAGATGGAAATCCATTACATAAGTAATTACATTTTTAACAGAGAATGAAAATTTTGAATATTTCAGTGCAATGTTTGCGGATTTTTCAACATTAACACAATCTTTAACAAAATAGGCTCACACTTTAACAAAAAAAGTAACCAAATTACTGATCTCTGCAATTGCTTATAATTTTCCGGAAAATTACAAATTTTGCAAAAAAAATGTCCCATGTAGATGGAAATCCATTGGATAAGTATCAAAATTTTTAACAGAGAATGAAAATTTTATATATTTCAGCGCAATGTTTGCGCATTTTTCAACATTAACACAATGTTTAACAAAAACATGTTTATACTTGACAGCAAATTAACCAAATTACTGATCCCTGCAGTTGCTTATAATTTTTAGAAAAATTTATCAAGTTTTTATCCATTTTCATAAATTTCCCAACATTCAGCTCAATTTTTTCGCATTTTTATGAATTGTTGCAAATATTTTAACATTAACACAATGTTTAACAAATAGGTTATCTCATAAGGTAAAAATGTTGAAAGTAAATTAATTATATTACTGATTTCATCAAGTTTTTGTTTCAACGACGAACGTTGACATGATTCTCATAGATTATTTGGCTTTTAAGCCACGATTTTTTTCTAAAATTTCCTAAAATATCATGAAAATTAATTATGTTTACATTAACTGCCCAAAATTGATGGCTAAAATCTAACACTTGGCCTAATATAAGATTTTTCTAATTCTGAGAGAAAAAAGCCACAGTAGTTGAAAATCCATCACAGATGTGATCAAACATTTTGGACTGAGCTGGAAATTTTGAGTATTTTAGTGAGAGGTTTGTCCATTTGTTTACAATATTCCCAAAAATTTGTCGATTGTTGTTGATTGTTTGGCTTCTAAGTCATGATTTTTTCTAAAATTTAAAAAAAACATGAAAAGTGATTAAATTTACATTAACTGCCCAAAATTGATGGCTAAATTTTAACACTTGGTCTAATATAAGATTTTTTTAGTTCTGAAAGAAAAAAGTCACAGTAGTTTAAAATCCATTACAGATGTGATCAATTTTTTTGCATTGAGCTATAAATTTTGAGTATTTCAGTGAAAGGTTTGTCCATTTGTTTATAATATTCCCGAAAATTTGTCGTTTTTATAAGTTTTTAACAATTTCAATAAATGTCCCAACATTTCATCGCAATTTTTTCGTATTTTTATGAAATTTTGCAAATATTTTAACATGAAACAATGTTTAACATAAATGCTTTCATAATTAATTTTTTTGGACTGAGCTGGAAATGTTGAGTATTTTAGTGAAAGCTTTGTCCATTTGTTTATAATTTTTCTGAAAATTTGTCGTTTTTCACAAGTTTTTAATTATTTCCATAAATTTCCCAATATTTCAGCGTAAGTTTTTCTCATTTTTATGAAATTTTGCAAATATTTTAACAATAACACAATGTAACAATACAAATGTTTTCTTAATCATTTTTGTTTTTGACTGAGCTGGAAATTTTGAGTATTTTATTGAAAACCTTTCAATAAAATACTCAACATTTGTCCATTTGTTTATAATTTTCCAGAAAATTAGTCGTTTTTCACAAGCTTTTAACCATTTCCATAAATTTCTCAACATTGCAGCGCATTTTTTTGCATTTCTATGAATTTTTGCAAATATTTTATATTAATAAGCTAGTTTTTGAGATATTGCTAACATAGTAACGTTAATATTTAAAAATATCGCTGAAAACCGCAAGATTTCCACTCAACGAACAAATATCTCAAGAATGAAACATTAAAAATTAATAAAAATCCAAACATTATAGAAAAACATATCAATCGATATATGAAATAAATGGTATTGATATTTATACGTTGGTTTTGGAGTTATCGCTAACATATCGCTATCGCGATATGCTATCGCTAAATAATAAAGGTATATAAGAATACCTTTATTATTTAAGAATATCATTAGAATATATAAGAATACTGTAAAAACTAAATATCTCAAAAATTACATTGGATATTAATCTAATTGAAAATATTGGTGAATATATATCATTCAATAGTAATAATAAATTGCATTGATATTGATATTAAATACATTGATTAAAAAATACACAGTAAACAAAACATTGTCAATAAAAATCAGACATAAGTTGCATTAATATTCCATGCCGTGCCATGCACAAATCTATAAATTGTTGGATAAGGAAAGTGTTGTGTTAAAATTTCAAGTTTTAATTTTATTTTTTTAAATGCTCTTATTTGTAATCTTTTATTTATATTTGTCATGCTTTTATTGGTGCATCTACAATTTGTTGGGCATGTTTTCTGGAATTTGAAAAAATATGCCAAAATTTTATTTCCTAAGGAAAATGTTGTGCTAAAATTTCAAGTTTTTTTTTCTTTTAATGCTTTTATTTATATTTGTCATGTATTTATTTGTGAATCTACAATTTGTTGGGCAAGTTTTCTGGAATTTGAAAAAATGTTGTAAAATTTAAATTCGTTAAGGTTCTTTTTGTTTATTTCAGTTTTCTGGATTTTCAAGAAGTGTGGTAAAATTTAAATTCGTTAAGGTTCTTTTTTGTGATTTCGAGGTTTGATTATTATTCAAAAGTTGTGCTTTTATTTGACCATCTATAATTTCTTGGGCAAGTTTTCTGGAGTTCAAAAAAATATGCTAAAATTTAAATTCGTAAATTCTCAAAAATTACGCATTGGGTATTAATCCAATTGAAATTATTGGTGAACAATATATCATACAATATCAATAATAAATAGTATTGATATTGGTACGTTAGTTTTTGAGATCCACAAATAAAGTAATATCATTAGTAGAGAATATCACTTAACACGAGATATCGCAAGAATCATCCATTAGATACGTATTAAAAAATACATGGTAAACAAAACATTATCAATAAATATCAAAAATAAGTTGCATCAATATTCATAAGCTAGTTTTTGAGCGATCGCCAACATAGTAACGTTAATATTTAAGAATATCATTGGAAAATTCAAGATTTACACTAGTAAACAAATGTCTCAAGAATGATGCATTAAATATTAAACCAATTCAAAACTTTATAGAACAACATATCAGCAGCGAGTTTTGATTTTGTTTTTCATAAGCCATGCTTTTATTTACAAATCTATCAATTGTTGGGTAAGGTTTCTGACATTGGAAAAAATGTGCCAAAATTTAAATTCCTAAGGAAAATGTGACATCTTAAGGAAATTTTATTTTGATTTTTTTTTTCAATAGTCTTGCTCTTATTTGTGGATCTACAATTTGTTGGGCATATTTTGTGGAATTCGATAAAATGTGCTAAAATTTAAATTCGTTAAGGATTTTTTTTAAACTTAGGGTTTTGATTCTTTTTCAAAAGTCATGCTTTTATTTGTTCATCTATAATGTGTTGGGCAAGTTATGTGGAATTCAAATAAATGTGTTAAAATTTAAATTCGTTGAGGATTTTTTTGTAAACTTCGAGTTTTGATTTTTTTCAAAAGTCATGCTTTTATTTGTGCATCTACAATTTGCTGGGCCAGTTTTCTGGAATTTGAAAAAGTGTGCAAAAGTTTAAATTCCTTAAGGATTTATGTTTTGTAAATTTCGAGTTATGATTTTTTTTCAAAAGTCATGCTTTTATTTGTGCATCTACAATTTGTGGGGCAAGTTTTGTGGAATTCGAAAGAATGTGTTAAAATTTAAATTCGTTAAGGAGATTTTGTAAACTTCGAGTTATGATTTTTTTCAAAAGTCATGCTTTTATTTCTGCATCTACGATTTGTTGGAAAAGTTTTCTGGAATTTGAAAAAATGTGCAAAAGAATGAATTCCTTAAGGATTTTTGTTTTGTAAATTTCAAGTTATGATTTTTTTTCAAAAGTCATGTTTTTATTTGTGCATCTATAATTTGTTGGGCAAGTTTTTGAAATTCTCAAATTTTAATTCGATATTTCGGTAGAAGGTGGACTGATATTGAAAATTTAAGGTAATAGGGTAATACAATTTCGAGTCTTGATTTTTTTTTTCGAAAGTAATGTTTGTATTTGTGCATGTATAAATTGTTGGGCAAGTTTTGCTCGTCAAAACAGGTTGCAACTGTGAAACCAATGCGACTGTAATTTCCGTATGAGGTAACGAACATCACGATTCCGCAATTACTTGCTCGCAGTCGAACTCCGATTCGTCTGATCCTTAATGGTGATGGTGCCATTATCAGCAGATAACGTAATCTATAAGGTGCAAACGTCCACCTGCGATCCAACAACTGCACCAGCTCCCATCGAAAAACCGAGTCAAGTTCACCGAGAGAGAGTTGCACAATTTCACACACTCACACGACGGACGACGTGGTTCTATTTTCGACCAGCCACTTGGACACTGGTCAGTCGCGTGCAGGTCTTCGAAATTTCCCCAGCTCCCGGGAATCTCGCGGCTCTTCCGCGAAGAGGAGGAGGTCATCTGGTGGTGATCCTCTGGTGCGTGTGCACGAACGTGACGTTCAGAAGCAGGAGCAAAAGCAAGACGTATGGAAATAGATAGTGTTTAACATATTATGATATAAAAAATACACACACCAACCGCATCGAGTCACTCCCAACCTTGTCTTCGCCGCGGCAACACGCGCCAATTGTTTGTGGACAGTGCCGACAAGTGGTCAAGCCCGCGGGTGTTTGTGTCGGTGGTTGCTACCCCCCTGTTGATGACCGTTCGCCGCCCTCCGACATGACCAACAAGAAGATTATACCTCCGGACGGGGGATGGGGGTGGGTCATCGTCGGGGCCTATGCCCTAAATCATGTAAGTCATCAATACCACCACCTTTAAAACTTTTGGGAATTCCAAAGCAACTATGCAATTACAATAACTTCATCTACATAATTTATTTTTATAAAAAAATATGCAATACTTTACATTGTAAAGTGCATATGTAATGAATATTACATGCAAAAATGGGCTTGTAACATGCAGGTGACGCACACCTACATCATTCATTAGAGGTATGAGGTTCGCTGAGCAAAGTGTAAACGACGTTTCCATGTACATTCAATTTGTTGTGATGCGTGAAAACGTTCAATGCCGAAGCTACATTACAACCAGTTTATCGCCTTTTGCGCTATTTGTTATCACATGGAATTACACACACACAGCACTCACATTCTCGTGGATTTGTCCTAAATAAACTACATTCAAAAATTGGAGGGCAAACAAGTTTACAAATGTGTTTTGCACAAATGAACAATTTTTGGCTACATATTGGCTAAAAATAACATTCAAAATCATTGATATTATGAATGATTTATAATGTTATTTTTAATATTTGTAATACAATTGGCCATAATAAGGCTTCAGTTATTATCAAAATACAATCAAATTTATAAATAACTCATACAAAAATTGGAGGACTCATTAGCTTACAAATTTTCCACAAATGCCCAAATTTTGTTCAAGTTGCCTACATTTTGGCTAAAAATAACATTAAAAATCATTGATCGTTGATATTATGAATGGTTTATAATGTTATTCTTAATATTTATAACAAAATTGGAGGTTATTAGGTTAAAATTATTATCAAAATAGAATCAAATTTATAAATAATTCATACACAAACCGGAGGACATATTAGTTTTAAAATGTTGTCAAATGCCCAAATTTTGTACAAATGTCCAAATTTTGTACAAATTCCTGCATATTGACAAAAAATAACATTAAATATCATTCATAATGGATGTATTATAAAAGATTCTTATTGTTATTTTTAGTATTTTTAAAGAAATTGGAATAAGGTTTATGTTATTATCAAAATAGAATCAAATTTATAAATGTTTTATACAAAAATTGGAGGACATATTAGTTTAAATTTTTTTGCACAAATGCCCAAACTTTTAATATTTGTAACAAAATTGGACGTATTAAGGTTTACGTTATTATTAAAACAGAAACAAATTTATAAATAATTCATACAAAAATTGGAAGATGTATTAGTTTAAAAATTTTACACAAATGCCCAGATGTTGTTCAAATTGCCTACACATTGGCTAAAAATAAGATTAGAAATCATTCATAATGGATGTATTATGAATGATTTTTATTATTCTTTTTAATATTTGTAATGATATTGGACGTAATAAGGGTTATTTTTTTACAAAATTGAATCAAATTTATAAATAACTCATATAAAAATTGGAAGACTACTGTACAAATTTTGCACAAAATTCCCAAATTTTGTTGAAATTGCCTACACATTGGGTAAAAATAACATTAAAAATCATTCATAATAGATGTATAATGAATGATTTTTATCGTTATTTTTAATTTTGGAGGAGTAGTAGGAATTATTATCATTATTAATATTTGTAATGAAATTGGACGTAGTAAGATTTATGTTATTATAAAAAGACAATAAATGATTTATACAAAAATTAGGACATATTTGTTTAAAAAATTTGTACAAATGCCCCAATTTTGTGCAAGTTGCTACATATTGGCTAAAAATTACAATAAAAATCATTGATCTTTGATATTATAAATGATTTATAATGTTATTTTTAATATTTGTAATAAAATTGGACGTAATAAGGGTTAAATTATTATCAAAATAGAATCAAATATGTAAATAATTCATACAAAAATTGGAAGACATACTAGTTGAAAAACTTTGTACAATTGCCCAAATTTTGTGCAAATGTCCAAATTTTGTACAAATGCCTACATATTAGCTAATACTAACATTAAAAATCATTTATAATGGATGTATTATAAATTATTTTTATTGTTATTTTTAGTATTTTTAATGAAATTGGAATGAGGGTTAAGTTATTATCAAAATATAATCAAATTTATAAATGTTTTATACTAAAATTGGAGGACATATTAGTTTAAAAACGTTGCACAAATGCCCAAATTTTTAATATTTGTAACAAAATTGCACGTAATAAGGTTTACGTTATCATCAAAATAGAATCAAATTTATAAATAATTTATACAAAAATTGGAAGATATATTAGTTTAAAAATTTTGCACAAATGCCCAGATGTTGTTTAAATTGCCTACATATTGGCTAAAAATTAAATTAAAAATCATTCATAATGGATATATTATGAATGATTTTTATTATTATTTTTATTATTTGTAATGAAATTGGATGTAATAATTGTTAAATTATTACAAAATAGAATCAAATTTATAAATAACTCAAATAAAAATTGTAAGACTTATTACTGTACAAATTTTGCACAAAATTCCCAAATTTTGTTGAAATTGCCTACACATTGGGTAAAAATAACATTAAAAATCATTCATAATAGATGTATAATGAATGATTTTTATCGTTATTTTTAATTTTGGAGGAGTAGTAGGAATTATTATCATTATTAATATTTGTAATGAAATTGGACGTAGTAAGATTTATGTTATTATAAAAAGACAATAAATGATTTATACAAAAATTAGGACATATTTGTTTAAAAAATTTGTACAAATGCCCCAATTTTGTGCAAGTTGCTACATATTGGCTAAAAATTACAATAAAAATCATTGATCTTTGATATTCTGAATGATTTATAATGTTATTTTTAATATTTGTAACAAAATTGGAGGTAATAAGGTTTATATTATTACCAAAATAGAATCAAATTTATAAATAATTCGTGTATAAATTGGAAGACATACTAGTTTAAAAATGTTGTACAAATGCCCAAATTTTGTACAAATGTCCAAATTTTGTACAAATGCCTACATATTGGCAACAAATAACATTAAAAATCATTCATAATGGATGTATTATAAAACATTTTTATTGTTACTTTAGTAATTTTATTGAAATTGGAATAAGGTTGAAGTTATTATCAACATAGAATCAAATTGACAAATGTTTTATACTAAAATTGGAGGACATATTATTTTGAAAACGTTGCTCAAATGCCCAAAGTTGGACGTAATAAGGTTTACTTTATTATCAAAACAGAATCAAATTTATAAATAATTCATACAAAAATTGGAAGATATATTAGTTTAAAAATTTTGCACAAATGCCCAGATGTTGTTCAAATTGCCTACATATTGGCTATGAAATTAAATTAAAAATCATTCATACTGGATATATTATGAATGATTTTTATTATTATTTTTAATATTTGTAATGAAATTGGACGTAATAAGGATTAAATTATTACAAAATAGAATCAAATTATAGATAACTCATATAAAAATTGGCAGACTTATTACTGTACAAATTTTGCACAAAATTCCCAAATTTTGTTCAAATTGCCTATGCATTCGCTAATAATAACATTAAAAATCATTCATAATAGATGTATTATGAATGATTTTTATTGTTATTTTTAATTTTGGAGTAGTAGTAGCAGGGATTATTATTATTATTATTAATATTTGTAATGAAATTGGACGTAGTAAGATTTACATTATTATCAAAATACAATCAAATTTATAAATGATTTATACAAAAATTGAAGGACATATTTGTTAAAATGTTTTGCACAAATGCCCCAATGTTGTTCAAATTGCTAGATATTGGCTAAAAATACCAATAAAAATCATTGATACTTGATATTATGACTGATTTATAATGTTATTTTTAATATCTGTAATAAAATTAGAGGTTTGGTTTCAATTATTATCAAAATAGAATCAAATTTATAAATAACTCATACACAAATTAGAAGACTTATTATTTTACAAATTTTGCACAACTGCCCAAATCTTGTACAAAGTGCCTACATTTTAGCTAAAAATAACATTAAAAATCATTGATCATAGATATTATGAATGATTCATGATTTTGCATTTAATATTTATAGTATGTAATTAGGTTTAAATTATCATCAAAATAGAATCAGATAAGAAAGACTCATTACTTTACAAATTTCGCCTAAAATTCCCAAATTTTGTTCAAATTGCCTACATATTGGCTAAAAATAGCATTCAAAATCATTCATAATGGATGTATTATAAATAATTTTTAATAGCATTTTTAATATTTGGAATAACATTGCAAGTAATAAGTAATTATTATTGTTATCAAAATAGAATCAAATCAAAGACAAGAAGGCCAAGTGCCAATAGCGTAATGAATATTGAACAATCTATGTTACTAATGATTATCATTGATGACTGGTATAATTTAGGGGTTGATGATACTTTTATCATCACTTTTATTAATGGAATTTAAAAATTCCATTGACCGATGATTATCGATGAATCATTGAGGAGTTATGGAATTTAGGGGATGATTATACGTGTGCTTACCCACCCACCCTTTAAATATTACTTCAAAGATGACTGAAAGACTTGTTTTAATAATTACAGGAAAATAAACCTTGTACAATTTACAAAAACCTTTGAAAATCACACTATAATCATCTTCTCCGATGATCCAAAAACAATAAAAATCGTTACTTTGTTGACACGAAACCACAAATTTGCTGGATGTTTAAATTTGCAGTGAAGAATTATAGACGACAGCAAAACAGATTTAATGATTTATACTCGTTTATGAAATTTGTTTTACGATGATTATTATTGAGAAGTAATAGAACTTAGGGAATGATTAAACGTGTACGACATCAAAACAGATTTTATGATTTATACTCGTTTATGAAATTAGTGTGACGATGATTAGCATTGAGGAGTGGTAGAATTGAGGGGATGATTATACTTTTCGCCACCCACCCACCCTTTGAATATATCTTCAAAGATGATTGAAAGTCTTGTTTTAATGATTACAGAAATATAAACCTTCTAAGATTTACTTAAATAAATTAGATAAATTTGAAATTAGGGTTGGGCTGGGTAGCACACTATAGTCATGATAATTTAGGGGATGATTATAGTATGCCCACCCACCTACCCTTCAATTCAAAGTTTATGCAAAGTAAATCTTCGAAGGTTTATTTTTCTCTAATCATTAAAACAATGGTTTAAGTCATCTTATAAGTAGGATTTGTAGGGTGGATGGGTTGACACAAGTAAAATCATCTTACTTGTGCCCACCCATCCACCCTGCGAATCCTACTTCTAAGATGACTTAAACCATTGTTTTAATAATTGGAGAAAAATTACCCTTCTAAGATTTACTTTGCATAAACTTTGAATTGCAAGGTAGGTGGGTTGGCAGACTATAATCATCCCCTCAGATGATCCCGATACAGTAAAAATCATTACTTTGTTAATAAGTCATAAGTTTGCTAGTTTGCTAGATGATTAAAAATTGTACTGAATGAGATGAAATAATTATATGTGACTGCAAAACACATTTTATTATTGATACAATTTCGAAATTCTATTAATCAAAACTTCCCAAAAGCATTACCAAAAATGTACATGAATTACATAAGATTTTCATAAACCTTTAACACGCCATCACAACTTCGTATCAAGCTTTATCAAAAATCCACATGAATTACTTGAGAGTTTCCATAAAATATTTTCCAAAATTTGCCTTGAAAGTTTTGTAAGAATTCCATTAAAGTTTGAGGAACCAGTAAAAAGCAACGAATTTAGTCACTTTCGTAGAGGCATTTCTTAAGTATTTTCATAGCAGTCTAATGTTTCTGAAAGTTTTTGGGAATCTGTGGGCAGTTTACGTAGCAAATCTTTCAAATTGTCTATCTAAGCCTCAGATACCAGACACATTAAGTCTACACTTTCAGGAACTTCATAAAAATGCCTTTACAGTTTCATAAAAATGCCTTGAAGATTTACATAAAAATGTCTTAAGAATTTCCACAACAATGCCTTCTGAATTACATAAAAATGTCTTGAGAATTTTCATAAAAATGTCTTATAAATTACATAAAAATGTTTTGAGAAATTCCATAAAAATGCCATGAAAATTTCCACTTTTTTTCCATTAGTTTTCAACAATTTTGATAAAAATACGAAAATAGATTTTGCTGAGAATTTTATGAAAATTCCCTGAGAATTTCCACCGAAATGCCTAAAGTTTTACATTGTTTCTCATTTGAGTAGTTCGTTTTTCAAAATTTCGTCGACATTCCATCAAAATGGCAAGAGAATTATCTGCATATATGCGTTCTTATTATTGCTGCAATTCTTAGAATGTGGCGGAATTATTCATTTTTTTTTATTATGCGTTTGCCGTACCTGTTGTACAGATGCATTTGTCATACAAAGAAAACATAATAATAATTGGTTTTGCTGTGCTTATTTGCCTAAAGTTCCACATTGCTGTTCATTAGAGTTATTCGTTTTCAAAATTTCGTCCAAATTCCATCAAAATTGCAAGCGAATTATCACCACATGTGCAGTAATACTATTTTATTTTATGTATTCCATAATAATTTGCATGCAAATTTCATGGCTAAACATTCAAACGCCACGAAAATTACACAACACTGTTTTATCATAATACAACATAACACAACACAATACATATGACGCTATATACTATACATATGTTATACAGGCAAATATTTAATTTCCAGAAATTTCACAAAATTTCCCTTGAAATTTCCACTAAAATTCCACGAAAATTTCACAACACAATTTATTCACATACGTGTTTGGCTCAAAATGTTGTAATTCTGCTGTGATTAATCTGAGAATTTCATGAAAATGCCTTGAGAATTTCATGAAAATGCCAAGTTCAACTTTTAATCTCCATTAGTTTTCAATTTTGAACAATTTTGATTGAATACTGTAATTCATCTGCAGCATTATTATTAATAAAAATCTCAAAATATGTCAGTGAGGATATTCTATGGTTCTATGACAAATATTAATAATAAAAATAATATCTTTATTGGTGTTAGCCCTAAAAATAGTTTACACGGTCACACAATTGAAAAAAAAAATTGTACAGAACAATGCACAATACAAAACTAATATTCATTACAAATATCCAAAAATACATTACATCAAAATGCCTAATGTTCCTCTTTGATAAAATGTATTGAAAATTCTTGAAAGATGACAAATGAATGAGTAACAATTTTTCATTTTCAAGAATTTTCAATAAATCTTCATTTTTTAAGATTTTTCATTTTTGATCCATTTTCATCAAAATTCCAAAATAGATTTTACTGAGAATTTTATAAACATGTTGTAGTAGCAGTGAAATGTTACCCATTGTATTGAAAATATTTGGCAAAAACTGTATTTTGTGTAAACTCATTTAAGACCAGTTTGCCCTTCGATAATTCTTGACATTACACTAAATATAAAAACCTCATTTAAAAGTCAAGGCAGATTGCGAATATAAGAATTTCAAATTTCGCAAAGAAAAGTTCATAGCTGATTTCTATTATAAGATTTCGTAACTACGATTTCTATATTTTCGGATTTGAAGTAATTTACGTAAAATTAGATAACTTATAGAATACCTTTCAAAGGATTAATACCTTCGAGCAGTACTTAATTAGGTCAATAGCATAGGAAAAACCTCGAAATTACCAATAATTATTATTATTAAAGCGGAAAGACCACAGGTCAATAGCCGATAAAATATCGTTATTACTAATTTACTACTAATTTATAATAATAACAATTATTATTATTATATAGAAACTGAATTAGTTTTTTTATTTATTTATTTTTTCTTAATCGACTAATTACAATTTAGTCGTGACTTGATAAATCCTGACAAAAACTAATAGTTGTCACCTTATTATTATTATTGTCTTAGCATCAAAACCAAATAGTTGTTTATTATTATTATATAGAAACTGAATTCGTTTTATTATTATTATTTATTTTAATCGACTAATTATAATTAGTCGTGACTGGATGAATCCTGACAAAAACTAATAGTGGTTAGGTATCACACTACTAATTTACTACTAATTTATAATAATAACAATTATTATTATTATATAGAAACTGAATTAGTTTTTTTATTTTTTATTTTTTCTTAATCGACTAATTACAATTTAGTCCTGACTTGATGGATCCTGACAAAAACTAATAGTTGTCACCTTATTATTATTATTGTCTTAGCATCAAAAACAAATAGATGTTTATTATTATTATATAGAAACTGAATTCGTTTTTTTATTAATTTTTTTTTCTTGATCGACTAATTAATTAGTCGTGACTGGATGGATCCTGACAAAAACTAATAGTTGTTAGGTATCACTATATTATTATTATTATTATCGTCTTAGTGTCAAAAACAAATAGTTATTACGTATCACCATATTACTATAGTTGTCTTAGTGTCAAAATCAAATAGTTGTTACGTGCCACCATATTATTATTATTATTTTCTTAGTGTCAAAATCAAATAGTAGTTAGGTTAGGTTAAGTTAGGTTATCGTCTTAGTGTCAAAATCAAATAGTTGTTTCGTAGCACCATATTATTATTATTATTATTATTGTTTTAGTGTCAAAATCAAATAGTTGTTACGTATCACCATACTGTTATTATTATTGTCTTAGTGTCAAAATCAAATAGCAGTTAGGTTAGGTTAGGTTAGGTTATTGTCAAAGTGTCAAAATCAAACAGTTGTTACGTATCACTATATTATTATTATTATTGTTTTAGTGTCAAAATCAAATAGTTGTTACGTATGACCATACTGTTATAATTATTGGCTTAGTGTCAAAATAAAATAGATGTTAGGTTAGGTTAGGTTTTGTTATAGTTTTAGTATCAAAATCAAATAGTTGTTACGTATCACCATATTCTTATAATTGTCTTAGAGTCAAAATCAAATAGTTGTTACGTACCACCATATTATTATTATTATTGTCTTAGTGACGAAATCAAATAGTTGTTAGGTTAGGCTAGGTTAGATTAGGTTAGTTTATCGTCTTAGTGTCAAATTCAAATAGTTGTTACGTATCACCATATTATTATTATTGTTTTAGTGTCAAAATTAAATAGTTGTTACGTATCACCATACTGTTATTATTATTGTCTTAGTGACGAAATCAAAGAGTTGTTAGGTTAGGTTAGGTTTGATTAGGTTAGGTTATCGTCTTAGTGTCAAATTCAAATAGTTGTTACGTATCACCATATTATAATTATTATTGTCTTGGTGTCAAAATTACTAATTTGATTATTTTATTATTAATATTATTAAGATATTAATCAAAAACTCTATAAAATACAAAACTCATAAACTTTATACAATGTTATCTGCGATTCATATCGTTAATAATTATTATTGCCTCAATAATCTCAGTTACATAAATTTTTGCACAATCTAATGCGATACATATATAATATGTGCAATCTCTTTTATTTGCACGTGAAATTACTTACTTTTTTATTATCGTTTAAAATTAGTATATACTTTAAAGATTATCATTTCTTGTTGTGTATGTCTCAATTTATCAAAAAAATTACTACTAATTTTAAAGATATAATCCTCATAATGCATGTCTCAATTTGACTAATAATTACTGTTAATTCTGAAGGATTAATACTTAATAATTCTGAAGATCTAATTATAATAATTACATTTCGTGCTGAGTGTTCAAAGTCTCAATTTAGCAACAAAACAATCTATAAATTTTGAAGATGTAATTCTAATAATTAATCTCTTCGCTTGGTTTAAATTCTTGCCGAGTTCATTTATCAAAAATTTATCAAAAAAATTACTACTAATTTTAAACATATAATCCTCATAATGCATGTTTCAATTATTAGTGCTCATAATCTCAATTTGACAAATAATTACTGTTAATTCTGAAGGTCTAATTCTAAGAATTCAATTCTTAAAAAATACTGTACATTTTGAAGATATAAATCTAATAATTCATCTTTCAATTAAATGGATTTTTGCTGAGTATTCATAATCTAAACTTCACCATAAAATGCTATTATTTTTGAAGGTTCTAATTCTATTATTGCATCTGTCAAATATATTCAATTCTTGCCGAGTGTTCATAATCTCAACTTCTCAAGAAATGTATTACTTCATAATTTTTAAGATCTAATTCTAATAAATAATAATTTGTGTTACTTCTGAAGGTATAATTCTAATAGTTAAATTCTTGCTGAGTGCTCATAGTTTCAATTCACAAAGAAACTTATAAATTTTTAAGATATAATTCTAATAATTCATCTTTCAATTAAATTCGATTTTTGCTGAGTATTCATAATCTTAAGTTCACCAACAAATGCTATTAATTTTGTAGGTTCTAATTGTATTAATGCATCTCTCAAATAATTACAATTCTTGCTGAGTGTTCAGAAACTCATCTTCTCAAAATATTTAATACTTAATAATTCTGAAGATCTAATTATAATAATTACATTTCGTGCTGAGTGTTCAATGTCTCAATTTAACAACAAAACAAACTATTAATTTTGAAGATGTAATTCTAATAATTAATCTCTTCGCTTCGTTTAAATTCTTGCTGAGTTCATCGTCGTTTTGTCGTATTTTCGTATGGGAATTTCTAGCAAGTATGATTCATCTGGCCTCGTGACAAGACGACCTGAATGCCTGAATCCAAGAACGTATCAACACTTTCGAGTTTTCGGACAGCAATTAAGACGTGAATAATCAACGTGAATCGGTTTCTCCGATAAGTTAGACTTTGATTTATTGTTGCTTGCATTTTATGTATTGCATAGTAAGTCAGTATGAGGTAATAATAATTGGGTCGCACCTAAAAATTTGAATAATTATGCAATCAATAGTAATTATTGTAATAGCAGTCATGCTGTGTCTGTAATTATCGTGGAATTGATTAGAATCAATTGAATTCGTTGTAATTTAATAGATTATTTGAGGAGGACCATTAGGAAGTAAGATTCTTTATTGATTCTAAACCATCTCAGAATTCTAAGAAATCTATCTAAGGAAGTAGGTTGTAAAAAAGTAGGAAGTGGGAAGTAAGATCCTATATGGATTCTAAAGCATCTCAGGATTCTATCTAAGAAATTTATGTAGGGAAGTAGGATTTAAATATGTAGGAAATAGGAAGTAAGATCCTTTATAGATTTTAAAGCATCGCAGGATTCTATCTAAGAAATATATCTTAGGAAGTAGGAAGTAGGAAGTAAGATCATTTATAGATTCTAAAGCATCTCAGTATTCTATCTAAGAAATCTATCTTAGGAAGTAAGTAAGGAAAGTAAGGAAGTAAAATCCTAGGAAGTAGGATTTAAGGAAGTAGGAAGTAAGATCCTTCATAGATTCTAAAGCATCTCAGGATTCTATCTAAGAAATCTATTTAAGGAAGTAGGAAGTAGGACGTAAGATCCTTTATTTATTCTAAAGCATCTCAGTATTCTAGCTAAAAAATCTATCTTAGGAAGTAGGATTTAAAGAAGTAGGAAGTAAGATCCTTTATAGATTTTAAAGCATCGCAGGATTCTATCTAAGAAATATATCTTAGGAAGTATTATTTAAGGAAGTAGGAAGTAGGAAGTAAGATCATTTATAGATTCTAAAGCATCTCAGTATTCTATCTAAGAAATCTATCTTAGGAAGTAGGATTTAAGGAAGTAGGAAGTAAGATCCTTCATGGATTCTAAAGCATCTCAGGATTCTATCTAAGATTATCTATCTAAGGAAGTAGGAAGTAGGACGTAAGATCCTTTATGGATTCTAAAGCATCTCAGTATTCTATCTAAGAAATCTATCTTAGGAAGTAGGATTTAAGGAAGTAGGAAGTAAGATCCTTTATAGATTTTAAAGCATCGCAGGATTCTATCTAAGAAATATATCTTAGGAAGTAGGATTTAAGGAAGTAATAAGTAGGAAGTAAGATCATTGATAGATTCTAAAGCATCTCAGTATTCTATCTAAGAAATCTATCTTAGGAAGTAGGATTTAAGGAAGTAGGAAGTAAGATCCTTCATGGATTCTAAAGCATCTCAGTATTCTATCTAAGAAATCTATTTAAGGAAGTAGGAAGTAGGACGTAAGATCCTTTATGGATTCTAAAGCATCTCAGTATTCTATCTAAGAAATCTATCTTAGGAAGTAGGATTTAAGGAAGTAGGAAGTAAGATCATTTATAGATTCTAAAGCATCTCAGTATTCTATCTAAGAAATCTATCTTAGGAAGTAGGATTTAAGGAAGTAGGAAGTAAGATCCTTCATGGATTCTAAAGCATCTCAGTATTCTATCTAAGAAATCTATCTTAGGAAGTAGGATTTAAGGAAGTAGGAAGTAAGATCCTTCATGGATTCTAAAGCATCTCAGGATTCTATCTAAGAAATCTATTTAAGGAAGTAGGACGTAAGATCCTTTATGGATTCTAAAGCATCTCAGTATTCTATCTAAGAAATCTATCTTAGGAAGTAGGATTTAAGGAAGTAGGAAGTAAGATCCTTTATAGATTTTAAAGCATCGCAGGATTCTATCTAAGAAATATATCTTAGGAAGTAGGATTTAAGGAAGTAGGAAGTAGGAAGTAAGATCATTTATAGATTCTAAAGCATCTCAGAATTCTATCTAAGAAATCTATCTTAGGAAGTAGGATTTAAGGAAGTAGGAAGTAAGATCCTTCATGGATTCTAAAGCATCTCAGGATTCTATCTAAGAAATCTATCTAAGAAAGTATGAAGTAGGACGTAAGATCCTTTATGGATTCTAAACCATCTCAGTATTCTATCTAAAAAATTTATCTTCGGAAGTAGGATTTAAGGAAGTAGGAAATAAGATCCTTTATAGATTCTAAAGCATCTCAGGATTCTATTTAAGAAATCTATCTAAGGAAGTAGCATCTAAGATTCTAACTAAAGAATTTATCCAAGGAAGTAGGATTCTAAGGTATATTTATGTATATCATAGACTGTGTAATATAATGCAGTCTAACATAAAATTCTTCATTATTGTATTCCCACTGATATGCATAACCATCAACAGATTATGGGAATATATTAATTATCACAGATATAAATAGAATCGCTCCACAATAAAATCGATAAAAATATATGATTTCCATTCATTCGTCCAACCTTCAAATAGTTGCAAAACAACGTTATTTCCTACAACATGGAACCTATTTCACTCTGCTCTAAGAACCTATTTAATACGATGAAAGCTAGTCCAACACTAAAACGAGTTGTGGCATTCCCACAATCGTTACAATTGAGCTAATTGCTCCCAATTGTAATGTGCTACAATTGATCGTTTGCCATGTAGCCTTGTTGCTTGACTGGGTATTGATTGTGGTGATGTGTATACGCTCATTGTTGAAGCTAAATGAATCCCTGGAAACGGATTCACATTAAGATCACGAGTTTTTAATTCCACATAAAATCTTTAACATGATTTTGATGTTTTGGAAGAAAAATCCTTTATGGATTCAAAAGTATATAAAATTCTATCTCAGGATTTTGGATTCTAAAGTATATCTATGTATATCATAGACTGTGTAATTATAATACAGTCTAACATAAAATTCTTCATTATTGTATTCTCACTGATATGCATAATCGTTAACAGATTATGGGAATATATTAATTGTCACAGATATAAATAGAACCACGCCACAATAAAATCGCCATTTACCCATAAAATCTTTAACATGATTTTAGATGTTTTAGAATGGTTTACATATAAAATTTTAGATGTTTTAGAATGGTTTACATATAAAACCTTTAACATGATTTAGATATTTTAGAATGGTTTACACGTAAAATCTTTATCATGTTTTAGAATGGTTTAATACTTATTTCGTTAAGGCAATATTGAAACTGTTCAATTATTTTCTATCTTCAGATTTCAAATCAAATTAAACAAAAACTGATGATGGCTCATGGTCCATAGGCTAAAGCCAAAAAAAGCACAATTTAGATGTTTTGGATAGTTTTATAGTTATTTTATTAGGGCAACATTAAAACTGTCCAATTATTGAACATTGTGATGAATTATTGAAGGATGAAGAAAATTATTTGAAATTTTATTAGTAACTGTTATAGCCATTAAATTTTCCTATGAAATTTTATACAATTCAAAAGTTTGAAAACTTATCTTATTTCTTGTTTAAGATAAATTCAATATCCAATACTCTTTAAATGCTAGTTATATATTATAATTAACTATTATACAAATAATAAATGCTACAATAATTTTAACATTTGCGAATTTCATATTTATAAAAAAATGCTTTGTTTACAAGTCTACTTATTTTTCTTATAAATTACATGCAATTTAGATTATTTTCAAAGTCTACTATTATTCTAGAAATCACAAAAAAAATATTTTTTTTATTTTACAAGAATTTAGTACTTTGTTTGAAATTTTAATTTTATAAATTTCAAATTACAATTTTGTTTTGATTCTATTTATGATTTATTTCTGATTTATTTATTTTTCTACGTGTATATGTAGTAGTAAAAACAATTAATTTATTTACGTTTCATCCATTTTATTTTATTTATTTTACAAAAATTTGTTTGCAATTTTAATTTTAGAAATTTCAAATTACAATTTTGTTTTGGAATAGTTTAATAGATATTTCGATAGAACAATATTAAAACTGTTCAAACATTGAAGATTATGATGAATTATAAAAGGATGAAGAAAAGTATTTGAAATTTTATTAGTAACTGTTATAGCCATTAAATTTTCCTGTGAAATTTTATACAATTCAAAAGTTTGAAAAACTCTTCATCTTGTTTAAGATAAATTCAATATCCAATACTTTTTAAATGCTAGTTATATGTTATAATTAACTATTATACAAATAATAAATGCTAGAATAATTTTAACATTTATTTGCGAATTTCATATTTATAAAAAAATGCTTTGTTTACAAGTCTACTTCTTTTTCTTATAAATTACATGCAATTTAGATTATTTCCAGAGTTTACTATTATAGAAATTTTACAAATTTTATTTAATTTTATTTATTTTACAAGAATTTGGTACTTTGTTTGAAATTTTAATTTTATAAATTTCAAATTACAATTTTGTTTTGATTCTATTTATGATTTATTTCTAATTTATTTATTTTTCTACGTGTATAAGTAGTAGTAAAAACAATTAACTTATTTACGTTTCATCCATTTTATTTTATTTATTTTACTAGAATTTGTTTGCAATTTTAATTTTAGAAATTTCAAATTACAATTTTGTTTTGGAATAGTTTAATAGTTATTTCGATAGAGCAATATTAAAACTGTTCAATCATTGAAGATTATGATGAATTATAATAGGATGAAGAAAAGTATTTGAAATTTTATTAGTAACTGTTATAGCCATTAAATTTTCCTGTGAAATTTTATAGAATTCAATTTATTACTTTAAATTTAAAACTGTGCAATCATTGAAGATTATGATGAATTATGAAAGGATGAAGAAAAGTATTTGAAATTTTATTAGTAACTGTTATAGCCATTAAATTTTCCTGTGAAATTTTATACAATTTAAAAGTTTGAAAAACTTATCTTATTTCTTGTTTAAGAAAAATTCAATATCCAATACTATTTAAATGCTAGTTATATGTTATATTTAACTATTATACAAATAATAAATGCTATAATAATTTTAACATTTATTTGCGAATTTCATATTTATAAAAAAATAAGCTTTGTTTACGAGTTTGCTCGTTTTTCTTATGAACTACATGCAATTTTGTTTATTTCTAGTTTAATTTATTATTAATTCATTAATTTATTTCGAGTTTACTATTATTATAGAAATTTTACAAATTTTATTTTATTTTATTTATTTTAGAAGAATTTGTATGAAATTTAATTTTTTAAATTTCAAATTACAATTTCGTTTTGATTCTATTTATGCTTTATTTCTAATTTATTTATTTTTATACGTATATAAATAGTAGTGAAATAAAGTAACTTATTTACTTTTCATCCAGCCTATATAATAGTAATAATAATAATAATCTTTATTTATATTACCAATAGGTTTACACAGGTCATGAAAAGAGAGGATAGGTCATGAAATAGATAACGAAGTATATGAAATACACAAATTATTGTTATCTTAATGAGAAATTCGATTACAAGCATACTGCAAGCCATTATTTAGTGGCAAAAATTTAGTAGGATATTTTCAATAACTGCAACAAATCTTGCGATTCTAAAATAAACGCAATAATAATAGTATAATAGTATTTATTTATTTTTCTACGTTTATAAGTAGTTGAAAAATAAATTAAATTATTTACTTCTCATCCAGCTTATATAATAGATAACTAAGTATATGAAATTCACAAATTACTGTTATCTAAATAAGCAATTCGATTACAAGTAATCTACAAGACATTATTTTAAAATACATCGCCCAAAATCTCTGTCCAAAATTTAGTAAGATGTTTGCAATAACTGCAACAAATCTTGCTATTTAAAAATAAACGCAATGATAATAATACAGCATAATATTTTGAGCCATTATTGATTCCGTGCTATTATTAATTCATGCCTGGGTCTGTCGTGACTGTCCTCAATTAGATATAACAGCAAGACATTTACCAACATTGAGTTAACTGCCGCAGAAATGTGGCCATTGATTATGTGGAATGCAACCACGAAATATAATTAAACGTCCATCATAATAAACTCGTTTTATTATAAACTTCATACATATTGGAAAAATATTAGTAAAGTTACAAATTCACAAATTCTCAAATAGCAATTCTATATTCCATTATTGACAATTTAATATTTTTCTTCTTAATTGGAATACTTACTGGTAGTGGATGAAAAAAAAAAGTATAATGTTTACATTAAAACGACTTTAGTAAAATAGTGATTTAGTGAATTATAGTGATTTAGGTTCCAAATTTTTGAAATTAACTAATATAAACTAATTAACTTAGTAACTAATTATCAATATATTTTCAATATGTATGGTGTTTATATTAAAACAAATTCACAAATTGTCAAATAGCAATTCTATATTCAATTATGGTGATTTTTTTTTTATTGTTTTGTTCTTATTGGGGAATACTTACTGGTAGTGGATGAAAAATGGATGAAACTATAACAAAAATAGTGACTTAAGTTTACAAATTGTGAAATTTTATTATAACTATTTTTTTTTCAATACGTATAGTGTTTACATTAAAACGACTTTAGTAAAATAGTGATTTAGTCAATTGTAGTGATTTAGGTTCAAATATTTTGAAATAGTAACCAATTATCAATAGTTTTTCAATATGTATGGTGTTTATATTAAAACGAGTGTAATAAAATAGTAAAAATGTACTTCTATAATCTATATATCTAATTCTTAATTTTTTTATGATATGACTCAGTCAATTTTTTTTTAATTTGACTATCATAATGCACGTTTTATTACTTCTACACATACATATTAATAGAAAAAAGTATTAAGAATTGCAAAAACTTAAGTATAACTTAAGTATATATAGTGATTTAGGTTCAAATATTTGTTAAATTGTAACCAATTATCAATAGTTTTTCAATATATATATATATATATATATATATATATGGTGTTTATATTAAAACGTCTTTAATTAAATAGTAAAAAGGTACTTCTATGTATCTAATTCTTCATTTTTTTATGATATGGTTCAGTCAATTTTTTTTTTCAAATTTGACTATCATAATGCCCTTTTTATTACTTCTACACATACATATTAATAAAAAAAAAGTATTGAGAATTACAAAAACTTAAGTAATAATGCGGTTGGGATTAATGTCATTAACTTAATTGAGCGGCACAAGGTCAGGCTAATTTAGTTTCTCTGCATACAATTAATCATCAACTGTAACTCGGATATGATGCAAAAATGTACAAAAACGCGTCAGTCGGATATAATCGAAGTGTTTTTACATCAATAGCCGCGCATGCATAATTAATCAGAATTTGTGTTTGTTAATTTAACACGTATATCGTAATAAAAAGGTAATCAATTGCAAATTGAATTGTGATTAATTTTTTTTATTTATTCCCCGGGAGTTTTTTTAGTGTTGTAAATTTTAAATTCGCCCATAAAAGAGAGTGGAATTGTAATTTTCGTCAATTATGTGTAATTATTTATGCAAATGTACTGTAAATCAACTGCGCTAAGTGGAAGTAGGTATATGGAAAAGTGAACCAATTTTTTTGTTAAGTCATAAGTATTAAATGGTGGATAGATAAATGATATAAAACATAAGAACTAGATATAATTTAGGGATGAATTCAATCAACAAAAAAGAATTTTGAAAATTTTTATTGCAAACAAACTGAAAATTTCATGCTTTAAGTTTTAAAAATAGTATCAATACACATAATTGAAAATCCCATTAATTATAAAAAAAACTATGAATGTTGCGATAATTAGTTTATAATTAATAATGTTTTGAAAATCAACTAAAACTGCATTCTTAAAATTTCAATGCCTGTAACAAATAAAAAAAATCATGTTTTACAATATTTCTGTATGCCTTTAAGGGAATTAAATATTTTTAATGCAAACAAATTGAAATTTCATGCTGTAAGTTTTAAAAATAATATCGATACAAATAATTTAAAACCAAATTAAATATTTAAAAAAATATGAGCGTTACGATAATTAGTTTATGAATCATAATGTTTTGAAAATCAACAAAAACTGCATTCTCAAAATTTCAATGCCTGTAGCAAATAAAAAATTTCATGTTTTACAATATTTCTGTATGCCTTTAAGGGAATTAAATATTTTTAATGCAAACAAATTGAAAATTTCATGCTTTAAGTTTTAAAAATAATATCGATACAAATTATTTAAAACCCCATTAAATATAAAAAAAACTATGAACGTTATATGATATTATATATGCAAATGTACTGTTAATCAACTGCTAAGTAGAAGTAGGTATATGGAAAAGTAACCTATTTTTTAGTTAAGTCATAAATATTAATTGGTGGATAGATAAATGATAAATGAAAATAAAAGAACTAGATATAATTTAGGGATGAATTCAATCACAAATTGAAAATTTCATGCTTTAAGTTTTAAAAATAATATCGATACAAATAATTTAAAACCCCATTAAATATTAAAAAAAAACTAAGAGCGTTACATTAGTTTATGAATTATAAATGTTTTGAAAATCAACAAAAACTGCATTATTAAAATTTCAATGCCTGTAACAAATACAAAATTTCATTTTATACAATATTTCTGTATGCCTTTAAGGGAATTATTTATTTTTAATGCAGACAAATTGAAAATTTCATGCTTTTTGTTTTAAAAATAATATCGATACAAATAATTTAAAACCCCATTAAATATTAAAAAAAAAAAACTATGAGCGTTACGATAATTAGTTTATGAATATGAATATGAATGTTTGGAAAATCAACTAAAACTGCATTCCCAAAACTTCACGGAAATGTTTGAACTCAGATTCCGCAAATGAAAAGTTCATAAAAAGTTAAAAAATATATTTTGTTTGAAAATTTTATGCTACACTTTTTAAACAAGTCTAACGTTTCTTTATACTTTCCAGACGATTTTTTTTTAATTCTTAAACTATAATAATATATTTTTTCAAAAATGTTATTTTAATCGGCTTGTACGGCTGATCAGGATTTTTATATTGGAAAATTCTAGTACAAATTTTGATTATTTTATACACAGGGTGTTAATACTAATAATAATATTTATTTGGTACTAATAACAAGGTTTTACACGAGTCAAAGGAGAAATATGGTCTATAAAATACAAATACAATACTAAAACTAAGACACTTTAAAAAATAGGTGAACACATAAAGACAACTATATAAATAAGACAAATAAGACTCACTCAGACATATACTATCATTATCAGACTATCAGACATACTAAGTTGTAACACCCGAAAATTGAAACAAACAACCTTTCGTAGTTAAAATTTTTGAATTGGAGCCCAAGTTCATAGGTATTGGCGTTCTTTTGTTTTTCGAAAAATCGTCATTACTCCCTTATTTTAAGGAATATTTAAAAAATACAAAAACGATCAACATGCGCTTTCGGTTCTCTAAAACATTTGTATTTACAATTATTTTCTATTTTATCAAATAACAAAATGGCGACCGATCAAAAATTTCTAAGCAAGATATTTTGAAAACCAATAAAATCCTTGAACTATCTTATAACATTTGTCTGTTTTGATAATTATGCATTTATATACACAAATTATGCAAAATACGCACACAAATGATAACGTAACAGAAACTTTTCAAGATGAAGCAGAAATTTCTGAAGAACAATATCAAAAAGTACTTAAATTTGAACGTACAAACTAGAAAACACGTGCCTCAACTTGTTTAATGGCCTAACTTAAGGTTAGCCTATTTTGTTTTAAATGATTGTTGCAGTTTGTTAAAATTTATCTTGTAATTGAATTTGAATAATAACTTTTTTGGACAGATCGAAAAAAATGTTTCAGACAAATGTTATAATATAGTTTAAGGATTTCATAAATATTTTATTTTCAAAAATCAATCGAGTGATTTTCAAAATATCTTGTTTTCTTCGGTCGCCATTTTGTTATTTGATAAAATAGAAAATAATTGTAAATACAAATGTTTTAGAGAACCGCTAGCGCATGCTGAACGTTTTTGTATTTTTTAAATATTTCTTAAAATAAGGGAGTAATGACGATTTTTCGAAAAAACAAAAGAACGCCAATGGCTATGAACTTGGGCTCGAATTCAAATATTTTAACTAAGAAAAGTTGTTTGTTTTAATGAGTTCTAACTGCCATTTTTGGGTGTTACAACTTAGTATTAACACCCTGTATATATATTTATCATTACACCTTCTACCAATTAGTGTAGGTGTTTTTAAATGCATTAATTTTCTTGATTATTTGATAACAGTAATAATAATAATATATTGATGTTCATTTCTAGAACTACAAAGTTAAATCATGCAAAAAAAGAAAATTGATTATTTTGTAACAGTAGTAATAATAATATATTGATGTTCATTTCTAGAACTACAAATTTAAACCATACAAGACAGACACGTTTTGTTATTCATCAAATGAAGGTCATCAAATTGCTACCAAGTACTAAAAAAAATCAAATTTGTAAATACATCTGCAAAACCTTCAACTTAGAAGTGACGTGCATTTAATACTAATTAAGTATTTTATTAGTATCATTTTATTGGTAAACAAAACGTTCAATTTCGAGATGTTAACTTGCTGTTAATTGGTCCATTAACGAACTGTATAGTGAGCAATTGAAAATGCAAGTGCCAGCGTGTATAAACATGTAAATTTAGAACGGAAAGGTCACTGCTGTTTCCTCGATTACAGCCGCAGAGTGATTAGCGTTGGTGATAAGCCTCGGGCAGATGTGCTGTATTTTGTATGGTGTTTTGGTGGGGAAGATTGTAATTAATACTGAAAACAAATTGACGCCAGAGCAAAAACTAATGCGACGTTTTAGTAATTATTTGCCACATTTTGTAACAAAATTTGTTATTACACTTTGTACAAAAAATGAGAGATTTTGAGCACAAAATTAGAAAACCAGAGTAATGCGATGTTTTAGAATTACTTACACGCTTCTGTTTTGCTGTTAAACTTTCATCTCATCAAAAATTAGAGTATTTGAGTGTAAAACTTGTTATTCCTGTAATTGGAAGATTTTTGAGCGCATACAATATTGTATTTTTTTTTTTCAAAATTACATAAATATGACAAATACTTGAGAAATATTTCTGTATGTGTTAAATGTAATTGCTGTTAAACTTTCATCTCATAAAAAAATGAGAGTGTTTGAGTTTACAACTTGTTATTCCAGTAATTGGAAGATTTTTGAGCGCATACAATATTGTATTTTTTTTTTTCAAAATTACATAAATATGACAAATACTTGAGAAATATTTCTGTAAGTGTTAAATGTAATTGCTGTTAAACTTTCATCTCATAAAAAAATGAGAGTGTTTGAGTTTGAAACTTGTTTCCAGTAATTGGAAGATTTTTGAGCGCATATAGTATTGTAAGTTTTGGTTGTAACAAAGTTAATTTCTTTAGAATGTATATGCCATACACTTACACATTTAGAGTATGCCTTAAATATATCACATACGAATGAAAATTGTGTTTTCAAAAATTGGTGTTTACTGTTTATTCATAATTTTTTTTTTCAAAATTACAAAAATATGACAAATACTTGGGAAATATTTCTGTAAGAGTTAAATGTAATAGGTGTTTACTTATTACAGTTATACTGGTATCAATTAATTTGAAAATATGACATATTTTGGAAAGAAATCCATAAAAGTAAATGATTAAAGAGAAAACATGAAAACAAAATTAAAAAGCATTATTTAAGAAGCAAATTTAGCATTTCCCAAATCAAATTATAAACCTCTGTAAAAGCATTACCAACCAAAAGCTGTAGCTCTTTATGTTGAAGTATTCTAGGTTCCAATTAAATTTGATTAGTCTACTTTTTAGATTAGATTGATTAGATTAGATTTTTAGTGTTTTTAGTATTATTTTCGTATAATTTTAGTATTATTATTAGTAATTCTAATGTTGACTGTCACATCCACTAGCAAATGTAAATACCGTCGCCACGTGTACAGTACGATTAAAGAATTAAATAAAAAATAAAAAATAAATACTTCCTTAATCAAAAACAGTTGCATGAAAATTTGCAAAGAATTGCTGTATCTACATGGTACAAAAAATTTCGAATTAACTTGCTTAAAAACCAAAATTACAAAAAATCTAATGGGCAGCTCATGACTTTGTTAGATGATAAGAGATAGAATACAAGAGATGATTATTGCAACTTAGATATTAAAAGCCTTCGCATGAAGATACACTTCAAGATGATAATACTTCACATGAAGATAATTATTAACATCTGAAAAATCCAAAATTAGTAACAAGAATTGTTTATTTTTGTTATAGTTTCATCCATTTTGGTTATCAGTTAATTTATTTTTATTGCTTTCTTACTTCAAAGAAGGAAGAAAACAATAAAAATGATTGTTTCGTGAATAATTATTAACATCTGAAAAATCCAAAATTAGTAACAATAATTGTTTATTTTTGTGATAGTTTCATCCATTTTGGATACCAGTTATTATTATAATTTTATTGCTTTCTTTTGCTGTACCCACATGGTACAAAAAAAATTTAATTTAACTTGCTTAGAAAACCAAAATAAAAAAAATCTAATTAAACGAACATGGGCTTGGGCATGACTTTGTTAGATGACAAGAGATAGAATACAAGAGATGATTATTGCAACTTAAATATTAAAAGCCATCGCATGAAGACACACTTCAAGATGATAATACTTCACATGAAGATAATTATTAACATCTGAAAAATCCAAAATTAGTAACAAGAATTGTTTATTTTTGTTATAGTTTCATCCATTTTTGATACCAGTTATTATATTTGTATTGCTTTCTTACTTCAAAGAATGAAGAAAACAATAAAAATGATTGTTTCGTGAGTAATTATTAACATCTGAAAAATCCAAAATTAGTAACAATAATTGTTTATTTTTGTGATAGTTTCATCCATTTTGGACACCAGTTATTATTATATTTTTATTGCTTTCTTTTGCTGTACCCACATGTTACAAAAAAAATTAATTTAACTTGCTTAGAAAATCAAAATAAAAAAAAAATTATTAAACGAACATGAGCTTGGGCATGACTTTGTTATATGACAAGAGATAGAATACAAGAGATGATTTTTGCAACTTAAATATTAAAAGCCATCGCATGAAGATTCACTTCAAGATGATAATTCTTCACATGAAGATAATTATTAACATCTGAAATTTCCAAAATTAGTAACATAATTGTTTATTTTTGTTATAGCTCATCCATTTTGGATACCAGTTATTATATTTTTATTGCTTTCTTACTTCAAAGAATGTAGAAAACAATAAAAATGATTGTTTCGTGAATAATTATTAACATCTGAAAAATCCAAAATTAGTAACAATAATTGTTAATTTTTGTGATAGTTTCATAAATTTTGGATACCAGTTATTATTATATTTTTATTGCTTTCTTTTGCTGTACCCACATGGTACAAAAAAATTTAATTTAACTTGCTTAGAAAACCAAAATAAAAAAAATCTAATTAAACGAACATGAGCTTGGGCATGACTTTGTTAGATGACAAGAGATAGGATACAAGAGATGATTATTGCAACTTAAATATTAAAACCCATCGCATGAAGATACACTTCAAGGTGATAATACTTCACATGAAGATAATCATTAACATCTGAAATTTCGAAAATTAGTAACATAATTGTTTATTTTTGTTATAGTTTCATCCATTTTGGATACCAGTTATTATTATATTTTTATTGCTTTCTTTTGCTGGACCCACATGGTACAAAAAAAATTAATTTAACTTGCTTAGAAAACCAAAATAAAAAAAAATCTAATTAAACGAACATGAGCTTGGGCATGACTTTGTTAGATGACAAGAGATAGAATACAAGAGATGATTATTGCAACTTAAATATTAAAAGCCATCGCATGAAGATACACTTCAAGATGATAATACTTTACATGAAGATAATTATTAACATCTGAAATTTCCAAAGTTAGTAAAAAGAATTGTTTATTTTTGTTATAGTTTCATCCAGTTTGGATACCAGTTATTATTATATTTTTATTGTTTTCTTACTTCAAAGAATGAAGAAAACAATAAAAATGATTGTTTCGTTAATAATTATTAACATCTGAAAAATCCAAAATTAGTAACAATAATTGTTTATTTTTGTGATAGTTTCATCCATGTTGGATACCAGTTATTATTATATTTTTATTGCTTTCTTTTGCTGTACCCACATGGTACAAAAAAAATTAATTTAACTTGCTTAGAAAACAAAAATAAAAAAAATAAAATTAAACGAACATGAGCTTGGGCATGACTTTGTTAGATGACAAGAGATAGAATACAAGAGATGATTATTGCAACTTAAATATTAAAAGCCATCGCATGAATATACACTTCAAGATGATAATACTTCACATGAAGATAATTATTAACATCTGAAATTACCAAAATTAGTAACATAATTGTTTATTTTTATTATAGTTTCATCCATTTTGGATACCAGTTATTATATTTTTATTGCTTTCTTACTTCAAAGAATGAAGAAAACAATAAAAATGATTGTCTCGTGAATAATTATTAACATCTGAAAAATCCAAAATTAGTAACAATAATTGCTTATTTTTGTGACAGTTTCATCCATGTTGGATACCAGTTATTATTATATTTTTATTGCTTTCTTTTGCTGTACCCACATGGTACAAAAAAAATTAATTTAACTTGCTTAGAAAACCAAAATAAAAAAATCTAATTAAACGAACATGAGCTTGGACATGACTTTGTTAGATTACAAGAGATAGAATACAAGAGATGATTATTACAACTTAAATATTAAAAGCCATCGCATGAAGGTACACTTCAAGATAATAATACTTTACTTGAAGATAATTATTAACATCTGAAAAATCCAAAATTAGTAACAAGAATTGTTTATTTTTGTTATAGTTTCATCCATTTTGGATACCAGTTATTATATTTTTATTGCTTTCTTACTTCAAAGAAGGAAGAAAACAATAAAAATGATTGTTTCGTGAATAATTATTAACATCTGAAAAATTCAAAATTAGTAACAATAATTGTTTTTTTTTTGTTATAGTTTCATCGATTTTAGACACCAGTTATTATTATATTTTTATTGCTTTCTTTTGCTGTACCCACATGGTACAAAAAAAAAATTAACTTGCTTACAAAACCAAAATAAAAAAAATCTAATTAAACGAACATGAGCTTGGGCATGACTTTGTTAGATGACAAGAGATAGAATACAAAAGATGATTATTGCAACTTAAATATTAAAAACCACAGCATGAAGATACACTTCAAGATGATAATACTTTACATGAAGATAATTATTAACATCTGAAAAATCCAAAATTAGTAACAAGAATTGTTTATTTTTGTTATAGTTTCATCCATTTTGGATACCAGTTATTATATTTTTATTGCTTTCTTACTTCAAAGAATGAAGAAAACAATCAAAATGATTGTTTCGTGAATAATTATTAACATCTGAAAAATCCAAAATTAGTAACAATAATTGTTTATTTTTGTTATAGTCTCATCCATTTTGGATACCAGTTATTATATTTTTATTGCTTTCTTTAATTCAACTTCAAAGAAGCAAGAAAACAATAACAATAATTTATTAGTGCATTGTTCTTTCAGTCAGTATATGTAATTTAAATTCTTGTCAGTGCCTATTATTTTAAACACATTTATTATTGATCGGTTTTGTGAAAGTGTAATGTGAGTCGGGAAATCCAGTTTCACAAAACACTTATCTGTACGTATATTGGCTGGAATGTGAATGTAAATTTAGATTAATGGATATTTTGTGACAACGGTTTTTCCTAGTTTCTTACTGACGTGCGTCTTGCGGACGTGAAATGCATAGATCTAATACAAAAAAACACAAAACTGCGTCATCAGATATAGATTATATTAAGCTTAGAATTTAGAAAATATACTTAGTAGGTAAATAACAAAAATAAAAATAACTAATAATTCATTAGTTATTTAGAGAAATAACTAATCATTTATCCTCTCAATTTTGGGAAAATTAAGAATGGGGCATTTTTAGGTTTTCGATATTTTTTAATTGTATATTTTCGATATTTTTTAATTATGTATATTTTTAAATTGGCAACTCATTTTTTTTTATTTACTAGATTTTTAGGTTTTCGATATTTTTTAATTATGTATATTTTTAAATTGGCAACTCATGTTTTTTATTTACTAGATTTTTAGGTTTTCGATATTTTTTAATTGTATATTTTCAATATTTTTTAATTATGTATATTTTTAAATTGGCAACTCAATTTTTTTTTATTTACTAGAGTTAGGTACGTACTTTATACACGAGTTTTAGAGATATGATTAATTGGGTATCAGCAATGTCCCCAGAATCAATCTAATGCTATATCTCAAAAAAGTAATTACACTAAAAATTAAAAATTTCATAAACCTTACATTGGATAAGAAGACCAATCATTTCAAGTTTATTTAACACGGCCCATTGCTCGTGCTATGGCTAATTACCTTCACCTAAGAGCGATCAGCCACACTTATAAATTTTATTTATCATCAACAATTTAATTAAAAATATCATTGAAAACACATTAAAATCCCACGAGGCAAAAATCAATTAAACTACATGATTTAACAAATAATTGCGGTAATATTGCATTTTCATAATACATACTCATATCGGGTACAATACTATCTGATTCATATCTTCGTGTAATTAGATAATAAACCATTAGATGCACATTTTAATACTGGCACTTCAATTAAGCAAATAATAAGTGGAACTAAAATACACACGATTATATCGATGACTATTGTAAAGTATTCATTTCTCACGCAAATAGTTCACTCATTAATCCGGAATTAAATGGCTGCTATAAACTTCAATGCCAAGGAGTTTATAATTTATTCTGCTCACAATAATTCATTTCTATTTTCATTGAGGCTGCGATTATTATGATTAATTATAATTTACCTGATACGATCAACACATTACTATCGCCATACAATTTGGTATATGCCATTGGATAATATTTATCATGTCACGGTTAATAGATTTGATCTCTCATGAAGTACAATTATTGATATTCCAACGTGTTTTAATTAGTTACAAACTTTTATTCCAACCCAAGAAATCATCAAATCATTACCAAACCTTATTGCAACAGAAAAAAATGTTATTATTATTTTTTATAATTTTTTTAATTTTATTAATTAATACACTTGAATAACTTTTCTCCACAAATTTTATTTATTTCTGATGTACATGTCGGTCACCACATACATCAGAAATAAATAAAATTTGTGGAGAAAAGTTACTCAAGTGAATTAATTAATAAAAAAAATATTATGAAAAATAATAATAACTTTTTTTTCGTGCAATAAGGTTTGATGATGATTTGATGATTTCTTTGGTTGGAATTGATGAATAACAATCCTCTCTATTATGGGAAAATTAAGAATGGGACATTTTTAGGTTTTCGATATTTTTTAATTGTATATTTTCGATATTTTTCAATTATGTATATTTTTAAATTGGCAACTCATTTTTTTTTTAATTTAATAGGGTTAGGTATGTACTTTAGGTACTTAAAAGATGAGTTGATGAAAAAAGTTACTCAAGTGTATTATTGTTCATATTGATCCTTAACGTAGTAAATAATATATCTTAAATTATTAATAAACTTAATTAAATTATTAATTTTTTGTTTTAATAACTGTAATACAAATGCAATTTCTTACATTTTGAACTGAACTTGTGGCAACGTCTTGGTGAGATATGGCGAAATTAATTAACAAAAAGACTCGGTTAACATTTCACAAGAATTATTACAGATTTCACTACAAACGTTTTAACCTTGCAGAGCTGTGCATTAAAAATGTTCCAATTTAGCAGGCAATCGAGTTGCGCAAATGCCTCATAAATTTGTCATCACATGCTTTTAATTAGTGACAATGTCACTGTCACATTTATGTGTGTAATTACTGGTTTAAGCATGTAAAAACATGAAGCATCATATTTATGTGTGCAAGTACTGGTTTAAGTCACGTAAGAATATGAAGCAATGTGCAAATTCATGAAAAACTGAGGACAAAAATCCAATTGTGCATGCAAAAGAGTTGCATGAAAATGATAGTCTTGTCATTAATGAGTATATGCTTTATTACTCATTACTAACAATATTTAGAGTTGCATGAAAGTTAAAGTCTTATTATTAAAATAATAATAATAATAATAATAATAGTATTCTTTATTCAAAACTCAATTATTGCTTGCACAGAAAGAGATTTGACAGAGTCAATAATTACAGATAAAAATGCAAAATTACAAATAATTCATTACAGATAACATGCTCATTACAAATTACAAATTACAAATTACAAAATGACAAATTAAAAATTACAAATTACCAATTACAAAATTACAATATTACTAATAAAAAGTATATGCTTTGTCAATTGTTACTAACAATATTTTTTAACTAAATATTCCGTAAAGAAAATTATAAAATATTCTAAATTCCATAAATTTTGGATAGGAATTACGTAATGAATTTTCGCAAGTACAGCAGAAATATCGAAGACCGATCAAATTTGGTAAATTTTCGCATTCAAAGTGTGAAAGCAACATTTTTGTGACAAAAAGATGAAAAACTTTCATTGCTTTGTGAACGGAGCAATGAAAGTTTTTCCCATGTTTTTGACACAAAAATGTTGCTTTCACACATTGAATGCGAAAATTTTCAGGAATACAATTCCATAATAAATAATATTATTAGCAGGAAAGCTACATAATATACAAAAAGTAAATATATACATGACAATATTCGAGGAAGTAAAAATGAATTCGTATGAATAACTAATATTTAATCGATGATTATTTTTCAATTACGAATTATTAAATTTAATGCATAAAATAAAATTATTTTGATAACATGAATAAATGTTCTGCAACTTTTTTAGTTTTAGACTTTCCGAGGTTTCATAACGTCAAAAATGTTTGATATTTTGCTTGAAATTCTGGACATTTTTCACTTTCTGAGGTTCTGAATGCATATATCATGTTTTTGATATTCCGTTTTTAATACTTTTGATATTTTCTTGAAATTCTGGATATTTTTCACTTTCTCAGGTTTCAGAACGAAACTATCATATTTTTGATATTCAGTGTTTAATACTTTTGATATTTTGCTTCAAATTTTTGACATTTTTCACTTTCTGAGGATTCAGAACGCATCTATCATGTTTTTGATATTGAGTTTTTAAAAATTTTAATATTTTGCTTAAAATTCTGGATAATTTTCACCTTCTGAAGTTTCAGAACGCATTAATCATGTCTTTGATATTCAGTTTTTAATACTTTTGACATTTTCTTCAAATTCTGGATATTTTTCACATTCTGAGGTTTTAGAATTCATCTATCATGTTTTTGATATTCAGTTTTTAATATTTTTGATATTTTCTTAAAATTCTGGACATTTTTTATTTTCTGAGGTTTCAGAATGCATCTATCATGTTTTTGATATTCAGTTTTTAATACTTTTGATATTTTGCTTAAAATTCTGGATATTTTTCAGTTTCTGAAGTTTCAGAACGTTTCTATCATGTTTTTGATATTCAGTTTTTAATACATTTGATATCTTGCCTAAAATTCTGGATATGTTTCACCTTCTAAGGTTTCAGAATGCATCAATCATGTCTTTGATATTCAGTTTTTAATACTTTTGACATTTTCTTGATATTCTGGATATTTTTCACTTTCTGAGGTTTCAGAACGCATATATCAGGTTTTTAATATTCAGTTTTTAATCCTTTTGATATTTTCCTTCAATTTCTCGATATTTTTCACTTTCTGCAGTTTGAGAACGTATCTATCATGTTTTTGATATTCAGTTTTTAATAGTTTTGATATTTTGCTTAAAATTCTGGATATTTTTCACTTTCTGAGGTTTCAGAACGCATCTATCACGTTTTTGATATTCAGTTTTTAATACTTTTGATATTTTGCTTAAAGTTCTGGACATTTTTCACTTTCTATAGTTTCAAAACGCATCTATCACGTTTTTGATATTCAATTTTTAATACTTTTGATATCTTCCCCAAAATTCTTCATATTTTTCATTTTCTGAGGTTTCAGAACGAATCTATCATATTTTGATATTCAGTGTTTAATACTTTTGATATCTTGCTTAAAATTCTGGATATTTTTCACCTTCTAAGGTTTCAGAAGGCATCAATCATGTCTTTGATATTCAGTTTTTAAAACTTTTGATAGTTTGCTTGAAATTCTAGATATTTTTCACTTACTGTAGTTTGAGAACGCATCTATCATGTTTTTGATATTCAGTTTTTAATACTTTTGACATTTTCTTGAAATTCTGGATATTTTTTACATTTTGAGGTTTCAGAACGAATCTATTAAATTTTTGATATTCAGTGTTTAATACTTTTGTTTTTTTTATCTTCAAATTTTGGACATTTTTCACTTTCTGAGGTTTCAGAACGCATCTATCATGTTTTTAATATTCAGTTTATAATACTTTTGACATTTTGCTAAAATTCTGGACATTTTCAGTTTCTGAGGTTTCAGAACGCATCTATCATGTTTTTGATATTCAGTTTTTTATATTTTTAACATTTTCTTAAAATTCTGGACATTTTTCACTTTTTGAGGTTTCAGAATGCATCTATCATATTATTTTTATATTCAGTTTTTAATACTTTTGATATTTTGCTTAAAATTCTGGCTATTTTTCACTTTCTGCAGTTTGAGAACGCATCTATCATATTTTTGGTATTCAGTTTTTAATACTTTTGATATTTTCTTGAAATTCAGGTCATTTTTCAGTTTCTGAGGTTTCAGAACGTATCTTTCACGTTTTTGATATTCAGTTTTTTATACTTTTAATATTTTGCTTAAAATTCTGGATATTTTTCACTTTCTGCAGTTTGAAAAAGCATCTATCATGTTTTTGATATTTAGTTTTTAATACTTTTGATATTTTGCTTAAAATTCTGGATATTTTTCACTTTCTGAAGTATCAGAACGCATCTATCATGTTTTTGATATTCAGTTTTTAATATTTTTGATATTTTCTTAAAATTCTGGTTTTTTTTTTTACTTTCTGAGGTTTCAGAACGCATCTATCACATTTTTGATATTCAGTTTTTAATACTTTTGATATTTTGCTTAAAATTCTAGACATTTTTCACTTTCTGAAGTTTCAGAATGCATCTACCATGTATTTTATATTCAGTTTTTAATACTCTTGATATTTTCTTGAAAATCAGGACATTTTTCACATTCTGATTTTTCAAATCGCCTGTATTGAGTTTTTTGAGAATCGATTTTGAACACTTTTAATATTTTGCTTAAAATTCTGTACATTCTTGATATTTTTACTGCATATTTTGCTTGAAATTCTAGATATTGTTCATTTTGAAGAAAAAAAATAAACTTAAATAAATAATCTATTGATTTTAATGAATAATTTAAATAAAACTTTTTGGAACTAATCTACTATGGAAAAATCCTAGATTCATTTAGTCTAACTTCAAACGGTTTCTCCCTAACATAAATCAAATGGCTCCTATAGAAAGTACATAATGGAAATGGATATTGTTCATTTTCTGAGGTTTCAAACGCCTCCATCAAGTTTTTTGAAAATTAAGACAATCAAAATTTATGTAATTAAAAATAAAATAATGTATCTGTTAGAAAACCATCGAATTTTGTTTATGCCATCAATTGTTACAAAATAATAAAATATAATAAGTACATTTTTTTGAGAATAATGATAATCAAAATTTCTGTAATTAAAAATAAAATAATGTATCTGTTAGAAAACCATCGAATTTTGTTTATGCCATCAATTGTTACAAAATAATAAAATATAATAAGTAAAATTTCACCTTCATAAATCTAAAAAGAGCAAAATATTCCAGATTCCATAAAATTTTGTAAAAAAACATTCATAGAAATGACAGAAATAATTAAAACCAATGAGACCCATATTCAAAATTTAATGTAAAGATTCACTTTTGAATGCTTTTAATATTTTCTTGTATTTCTAGACATTTTTCACTTGCTGAAATTTCAGAACGCCTGTACTGAGTTTTCGAAATTCACTTTTGTTGTTTTTCTTGAAATTCTGGACATTCTTGATATTTTGCACCGCATATTTTGGAAATTACTCAAAGAGAAAATTTCAGAAAGAATAAATATTTGAAACTTTTCTAGTTTTTCACTTTCTAAGCTTTCATAATGCCTGTATCAAGTTTTTAAAATTCACTTTTAAATAAATTTGATATTTTGCTTCAAATTGTAGACATTTTTCATTTTTCCAGATTTCAAAACGCCTCCATGAAGATTTTTAAAATTTACTTTTGAATACTTTTGATATTTTCTTGAAAGTATGGATATTTTTCACTTCCTGGGGTTTCATAACGCCTGTATTCAGTTTTTGAAATTCACTTTTAAATTCTTTAATTTTTTTCTTGAAATTCTGGACATTCTTGATATTTGGACTGCATATTTTGGAAATTACTCCAAGAGAAAATTTCAGAAGAAATATTTGAAACTTTTCTAGTTTTTCACTTTCTAAACTTTCATAATGCCTGTATGAAGTTTTTTAAATTCACTTTTTAATATATTTGATATTTTGCTTGAAATTGTAGACATTTTTTTTCATTTTCTAAAGTTTCAAAACGCCTCCATCAAGTTTTTGAAAGAAAATTTTGACTACGTTTGATACTTTGCTTGAAATTGTAGACATTTTTCATATTCCGAGATTTCAAAATGCCTCCATCAAGTTATTGAAATAAAATTTTGATTACGTTTGATATTTTGCTTGAAGTTGTAGACATTTTTCATTTTTCCAGATTTCAAAACGCCGCCATCAAGTTTTTGAAATGCAGTTTTGAATACTTTTCATATTTTCTTAAAATTCTGAATATTTTTCACTTTCTGAGATTCATAGAAGGCCTGTATTCAGTTTTTGAAATTCACTTTCGAATACTTTTTTTTCTTTCTCATGAAATTCTGTACATTCTTCATATTTTACTGCATAATTTGGAAATATTCTCTGGGAGTTATTTGAAACTTTTCTAGTTCTCACTTTCTAAGGTTTTACAACGCTTCTATCAACTTTTTAAAATTCACTTTTTAATACTTTTGATATTTTGCTCGAAATTCTAGACTTTTTTCATTGTCTGAGATTTCAAATCGCCTCCATTAAGTTTTCGAATTTCACCTTTGAATACTTTTAATATTTTCTTGAAATTCTTGACATTTTTCACTTTCTGAGGTTTACAGAACGCCTGTATCAACTTTTTGAATTTCACTTTTCAATACATTTGATATTTTGCTTAAAATTCTGGACATTTTTTTCATTTTCTAAGGTTTCAAAACGCCTCCATCAAGTTTTTGAAAATCAATTTGAAATTCACCTTTGAATGCTTTTAATATTTTCTTGAAATTATGGATATTTTTCACTTTCTGAGGTTTCAGAACGCCTGCATTCAGTTTTTGAAATTCACTTTTAAATACTTTTGTTATTTTTCTTGAATATATGGACATTTTTTATATTTGGACTGCATATGTTGGAAACCTGGACTATTTTACTTTCTGAGGTTTATAGAATCCCTGTATTTAGTTTTTGAACTTCACTTTTGAATACTTTTAATTTTTTTCTTGAAATTCTGTACATTCTTGATATTTGACTGCATATTTTGGAAATTTTCTATGGGAGCCATTTGAAACTTTTCTAGTTTTTCACTTTCTAAGGTTTCACAATGCCTGTAGCAACTATTTGAATTTGCTTTTTAATACTTTTGATATTTTGTTTGAAATTCTAGACAATTTTCATTGTCTGGGATTTCAAAACGCCTCCATTATGTTTTTGAATTTCACCTTTGAATACTTTTAATATTTTCTGGAAATTCTGGACACTTTTCACTTTCTGAGCTTTTCAGAACGCCTGTGTTGAGTTTTTGAAATTCACTTTTGAATACTTTTTTTTCTTTCTCTTTAAATTCTGTACATTCCTCATATTTGACTGCATATTTTGGAAATATTCTCTGGGAGTAATTTGAAATTTTTCTAGTTTTCCCGTTCTAAGGTTTCACAAATGCCTGTATCAACTTTTTGGTATTCACTTTTTAATAGTTTTAATATTTTGCTTGAAATTCTATTCATTTTTCATTTTCTGAGATTTCAACATCAAGTTTATGAAATTTTCTTTTGACTACGTTTGATATTTACTTGACATTCAGGATATTTTTTACTTTCTGAAATTTCAGAGCACATCTATCATGTTTTTGAAATTCACTTTTGAAATCATTTGATACTTTCTTGAAATTCTAGGCAGTTTTCACTTTCTGAGGTTTCAGAACGTCTGTGTTGCGTTTTTGAAATATACTTTTAAATGCTGCATATTTTGGAAATTTTCTCCGGGTAATTTTTGAAACATTTATAACATATTTTTGAAATTTTATCATAACTCATGATATTAGTATTCGGTACAATCGGCACTTTTTTAAAATGTACCACATGTTTTAATTTTCAAAATATCTTTATTGCTCGTGACAATTGTTTCGCCACACTGTGGTTTCTTCAAGCGAAGAAATAATAATAATAATAATAATAATAATGATAATAAGAATATTTATTAGCATACAGCTACATAATATATATATATATATATATATATATATATATATATATATATATATATATATATATATATAATATATATATATACAAAGCATAACAGACATATTAAAATATATCAAAACCAAAACAATATCAGAAACGATGACTTTTTTGTATATTTTTATATTTTTTCTCGTTTTTCTCTTCTTTGCCTTTTTTGTTTCTTTAGTCGTACAGTAATACAAAAGAAACCAATAAGCGAGAACCATGAAGAAAATTCACTTATAACATCGAATACTAATATACTTTTAACATTGACGTTAATGACTCATTCGCGAGCACCTTTCAATCTTATGGGAAGTGGGCATCAATTACTGCCAATGCTTCTGGACTAATTATTCCAGTAAGAGTACAATCGATTATTTTTTCCAAGTGCACACGGGGAATTAATTGTTAGTTTCGCTCACTTCCCATTGAAAAATCATCGCTGGCCGGCTTCGAAGGCCTCAGACTTTCGTTTTAGATTGCGCTAGGCACTTTCGCCACCACACCAAATCACCGAATCTCGCAAAGAATTTGTACTTACAGGGTTTTCAACTATATCCCGTGGGTAATTTTTTATTTACAAATCTGAGGAGGAAAATGGATGCGATTTTCCCGTCCGCTGGGTGGATCGACCTCCGGCGCGCCAGTGGAAAGCCCCGGGGGATACCAGGCTGACCACCTGCCAGCCCCACCACTCGGGGCTTCCCTTGCAGCTCCACCGAAATTGCCTCATGGCTCTTTTACAAGTCGGATGGCCTTTGTTTATAATTGCGTATAAATTAGATAGTATTCATATTTCGCGAAAAATAGCCGACCGGTTCATTTGACAGCCGTGTCTCCGCGCGGTTACGCGAAATTATCTCTTCAGGTGTTGTGACCAGTGAGTGCTTTACGTGCTAACGACATGGCCAGAAAGATGGTCCCGCCTGATGGCGGCTTTGGATGGGTCATTGTTTTTGCCCACGCCTTATACTTTGTAAGTCTCTTCGGTTTTACAACTATAACACACAATCAGGGCAAACAGAATAACAATATCAAAAAATCAAGGAATCAAAAACCAAAATCAAAGAATCAAAAAATCAAAATCATAATCAAATAGAACAATATCAAATAATCAAGGAATCAAATAATCAAAAATCAAAATCAAGAATCAAAATCATAACCAAATAGAACAATATCAAATAATCAAGGAATCAAATAATCACAAATCAAAATCAAAGAATCAAAATCATAATTAAATTGAACAATATCAAAGAATTAAAGAAGCAAATAATCAAAAATCAAAATCAAAGAATCAAAATTATAATCAAATAGAACAATATCAAAGAATCAAATAATCAAAAATCAAAATCATAATCAAATAGAACAATATCAAAGAATCAAATAATCAAAAATGAAAATGAAATAATCAAAATCTTAATCAAATAGAACAATATCAAAGAATCAAATAATCAAGGAATCAAAAATCAAAATCAAAGAATTCAAATCATAATCAAATATAACAATATCAAAGAATTAAAGTATCAAATAATCAAAAATCAAAATCAATGAATCAAAATCATAATCAAATAGAAGAATATCAAAGAATCAAATAATCAAAAATCATAATCATAATCAAATAGAACTATATCAAAGAATCAAATAATCAAGGAATCAAAAATCAAAATCAAAGAATTCAAATCATAATCAAATATAACAATATCAAAGAATTAAAGTATCAAATAATCAAAAATTAAAATCAATGAATCAAAATCATAATCAAATAGAAGAATATCAAAGAATGAAATAATCAAAAATCATAATCATAATCAAATAGAACAATATCAAAGAATAAAATAATCAAATCATCAAAAATCAAAACCTAAGAATCAAAACCATAATCAAATAGAACGATGTCAAATAATCAAGGAATCAAAAATCAAAATCATAATCACATAATAATAAATTTAATAATAATAAATTTCCATATCCAGGAGGATTTATATATGTCAAATTAAGAGCAGTAAAATATCACAGAATCCAAATCAAGAAGCAAAAATAATATTTGATTATTATTTTTATACATAATAATAATAATCAAAGAATCAAAATATAATCAAATTGAACAATATCAAAGAATCAAAATCAGTGAATCAAAAATCAAAATCGTATCAATACATCTTTGATCCCAAAAATGCAATTTTGAACTAAATAATAGTCTCTTCGACTTTACAAATATAACATCCACAATCAAATCAAATCAAATCAAATTGTAAATCAAATACAACTAAAATTTAAAAATTAAAGTATATATCAAATACAATTTTGAATTTTTGAAAAAGCCTAATAAGCAAAAATAATCAAAAATCAATAATATCAAATACAACTAAAATTTAAGACTCAAAATACGTATTTGAAAAATGCAATTGTGAATTGTGTATATCATTAAATTGATAGTTTTACAACTATAAAAACTATCATCTCGAATATAATCTTAAAAATAATCAAAAATCAAATGTACCTAATTGATTTATTCATATTATTTTTCATCCTTTAAGTAATTATCGAAAACAATAAAAAGTCAATAGTGAAGTAAAGTAAAATTTATTACTTTAATATTTAATGAATTACTTTTTTATAATATCAAAATACAACTAAATTTTAAGGATCAGAATATATATTTCAAAAATGCAATTTTGAAATCTCAAATACTCACAGAAACAAAAGTAGTACAAATATAACATCCACTATCAAATCAAATACAACTAAAATTCAAAAATCAAACGATGTATTTCAAAACAACAATTTTTTGAAAAAGTCACATAAGCAAAAATAGTACATCGTTAAATGCCTGCCAGTCATACAACTTCTACATACTATCGTGTCAAATATAATCTTAAAAACAAGCAAAAATCAATAATATGAAATGCAACTAAAATTTAAGCCTCAAACTACGTATTTCAAAAATGCAATTTTGAATTTTGAAACAGCCACAGAAGCAAAAATTACATATCGTTAAATTGATTAGTTTACAACTGTAATAATTATCATCTCGAGTATAATCTTAAAAATACTTATAAATTAAATGTACCTAATTGATTTTTTTTTCATATTAATTTTGGTCTTTTAAGTAATTGTCGAAAACAATAAAAAATCAATAATAATATCCAAATACAATAAATGAAATTATTATTATTAATATCAAAATACAACTTAATTTTAACAATCAGAATATATATTTCAAAAATGCATTTTTGAATTTTGAAACAGAAGTAACGGTAGTACATCGTTTGATTGTCAGTTTAATACCTATAACATAGTATCATGTCAAGTATTATCTTAAAAATATTCAAAAATCAATAACTAAATCAATAAATAATCAAAATAATAGTTTCTTCTGCTTTCTAAATATAACATCTAAAATCAAATTAAATACAACTAATATTTAAAAATCAAAGTATGTATGTCAAAAACACAATTTTGAATTTTTGCAAATGCCACATAAGCAACCATATTATAACAGTATCAAAGAATCAAAGAATCAAAAAATCAAAAATTACAATCAAAGAATCAAAATCATAATCAAATAGATAGATACTTTGTAACAATATAAATAGAACAATAGAAATAGAAAAATTAAAATAGAAAAATAGAACAATATAAAAGAAGCAAAGAATTATTGCCAGTTATACAACTATAACATACTATCATGTAAAATATAATATTAAAAACAAACGAAAATCAATAATATGTCATGGAACTAAAATTACTAAAAACTCAAAGTACGTATTTGAAAAATGCAATTTTGAATTATGAAACAGCCACAGAAGCAAAAATAACATATCTTAAATTAATAGTTTTACAACTATAATAAGTATCATCTCAAGTATGATCTTAAAAATAATCAAAAATCAAATGTACCTAATTCATTTTTTTCATGTTAATTTTGGTCGTTTAAGTAATGGTCGAAAACAATAAAAAATCAATAATAATATCTAAATTAAATAAATGTAATTATTATTATTAATATCAAAACACAACTAAATTTTAAGAATCAGAATATATATTTCAAAAATGCAATTTTGAATTTTGAAATAGTCACACAAGCAATAGTAGTACATGGTTAAATTGTCAATGTTTAATACTTTTAACATAGTCAATTTAACATGTCAAATATAATCTTAAAAATAATCAAAAATCAATAACTAAATCAATAAATAATCAAAACAATAATCTCTTCGGCTTTCTAAATATAACATCTATAATCAAATCAGATACAACTAAATTTAAAAATCAAAGTATGTATGTCAAAAAACATAATTTTGAATTTTTGAAAATGCCACATAAGCAAAAATAGTATAGCAGTATCAAAAGATCAAAGAATCAAAGAATCAAAAATCACACTCAAAGAATCGAAATCATAATCAAATAGAACAATATAAAAGAAACAAATAATTATTGCCAGTTATACAACTATAACATACTATCATGTCAAATATAATATTAAAAACAAACTAAAATCAATAATATGAAATGCAACTAAAATTTAAAACTCAAAGTACATATTTGAAAAATGCAATTTTGAATTGTGAAACAGCCACAGAAGCAAAAATAACATATCTTTAAATTGATAGTTTTACAACTATAATAACTATTATCTCGAGTATAATCTTAAAAATAATCAAAAATCAAATGTACCTAATTGATTTTTTTCATGTTAATTTTGGTCGTTTAAGTAATTGTCGAAAAAAATCAATAATCAATAATAATAATATCAAAATACAACTATTTAAGAATCACAATATATATTTCATTAATGCAATTTTGAATTTTGAAACAGTCTTATGTTAATTTTGGTCCTTTAAGTAAAATACTACTAAAATTTAAGAATCACAATATGTATTTCATAAATGCAATTTTGAATTTTGAAACAGTCTTATGTTAATTTTGGTCCTTTAAGTAAAATACAACTAAAATTTGAGAATCACAATATATGTATATTTCATAAATTCAATTTTGAATTTTGAAACAGTCTTAGGTTAATTTTCATACATTCAGTCATTGTCGAAAACAATAAAAAATCTATAATAATATTATCAAAATACAACTAAAATTTACGAATCACTATATATTTCAAAAAAGGAGTTTTGAATTTTGAAAGAGTCACAGAAGCAAGAATAGTACATCGTTAAATTGTCAGTTTAATAACTATATCATACTATCATGTCATGTATAATCTTAAAAATAATCAAAAATCAATAATATAGAAAAAAACTACAAATAATGATAACAATAAACTTGAGTCAGGGTTGGTAAAAATTTAAATACAATAATCCACTAAAATCCAGGTCAAAATTGAAAAGGAAGGTCAAAAATATTAAGAATATTCCTCAGTTCTGTTATCATTCGATCAGTTTATTTTGTGAGCATACTTTTAACAATAATAATGATAATAACATCCACACGACAAATAAAATTAATTACTTTGAAATATTATTTTTCCCATTTTTTTATACGGTTTTGTTTGTAATAACATTGTATCATGTCAAGTATAATATTAAAAATAATCAAAAATCAAAAAACTAATAATAATGATAACAATTAACTTTATTAGTATTAAATTAAATTTGCCTAATCGATTATTTATTATTATTTTTCATCCTTTAAGTAATTATCGAAAACAATAAAAAATCAATAATAGTAAGGTAAAGTAAAGTTTATTACTTTAATATTAAATTAATTACTTTTTAAGAATATCAAAATGCAACTAGGTTTTAAGAATCAGAATATATATTTCAAAAATGCAATTTTCAATTTTGAAATACTTACAGAAGCAAAAGTATTACATTGTGAAATTGTCAGTTTACCAATTATAACATTGTATCATGTCAAGTATAATCTTAAAAATAATCAAAAATAAAAAAAACTACTAATAATGATAACAATAAACTTTATTAGTATTAAATTAAATTTGCCTAATTGATTATTTCTTATTATTTTTCATCCTTTAAGTAATTATCGAAAACAATGTACAATCAATGAAAGTAAAGTAAAGTAAAGTTTATTACTTTAATATTTAATTAATTACTTTTTAATAACATCAAAATACAATTAAATTTTAAGATTCAAAATATATATATTTCAAAAATGCAATTTTGAATTTTGAAATACTCACAGAAGCAAAAGTAGTACATTGTGAAATTGTCAGTTTACCAATTATAACATAGTATCATGCCTAGTATAATTTTAAAAATAATCAAAAATAAAAAAAAAACTACTAATAATGATAACAATAAACTTTATTAGTACTAAATTAAATCTACCTAATTAATTATTTCATATTATTTTTCATCCTTTAAGTAATTATCGAAAACAATAAAAAATCAATAATAGTAAAGTTAAGTAAAGTTTATTACTTTAATATTTAATTAATTACTTTTTAATAATATCAAAATACAACTAAATTTTAAGAACCAGAATATATATTTCAAAAATGCAATTTAAATTTTGAAAGTGTCACAGAATCAAAAGTAGTACAATGTTAAATTGTCAGTCTAACAACTATAACATAGTATAATCTTAAAAATAATCAAAAATCAAAAAAATTACTAATAATGAAAACAATAAACCTGAATCGTGTAAGGTAAAATTGAATTACAATAATCCACTAAAAATCCAGGTCAGAATTGAAGAGGAAAAAATATTAAGAATATTCCTCAATTATGTTATGCTATGTTAAATAATTTCCCTACAACAAAAAAAAATTAGCTACTGCAAAATGTTAATGTTATTTTTCCCACTTTTTATGCGGTTTTGTTTGTAAGCATAAATGAATTATTTATTATAAAAATCATAAAAACCACTAATAATGATAACAATAAACTTGAATCAGGGAAGGTAAAAATTGAATTACAATAATCCACTAAAAATCCAGGTCATACTTGAAGAGGAAAAAATATTAAAAATATTCCTCAATTCTGTTATGCTATGTTAAGTAATTTCCACACTACAATGAAAATAAATTAGCTATTGTGAAATGTTATTTTTCCCATTTTTCATGCGGTTTTGTTTGTAAGCATAAATGAATTATTTATTATAAAAATCAAAAGAACTACTAATAGTGATAATAAACTTGAATCAGGTAAGGTAAAAATTGAATTACAATAATCCACTAAAAATTCAGGTCAAAATTGAAGGGAAAACATATTAAAAATATTCCTCAATTTAGAACATTCCTCAATTCTGTTATGCTATGTTAAATAATTTCCACACGACAAATGAAATAAATTAGCTACTGCGAAATTTTATTTTTCCATTTATTTATACGGTTTTGTTTGTAAGCATAAATGAATTATTACTACTTGTATAGTGGCAACCAATTAGTATGTAGGGCGTACACTGCATTATTGATGTGTTATTAATCTATTAATCTATTAATTAATTAAAACTATTAATAATATTTTAATTGGGAAAACGAGAGCATTAATTGAATTACCTAACGTTGCAGGCAAATGCACTGCCATTCATGAATGGCCAATTATGTTAAACACACTGTATGCACTTCAATATGCAAATCGAGAATATATGATAATAAATTAGTAAGTTATCGTAATGTGAAATTTATGCAAATTGTTGTAATCTCGACATATTACAAGTTGTAAGCCACATGCAAGCAGTGCGAATAGTTTGTCAATGAAAGCCCGTCAATTAAAGCGTTGTGTACAGGCATTATTCACATTCAGCTGAAATAGAATAGAATTTGTGACTGAAATACTACAAATATTGGCAATCCATCAAAAATTACATAATGAACAATTTTAGTTGTAGAATGTTTGAGATAATTATTTTTGTACAAATTTTGCTACGTTATGCATTATTTTATGAAAAATGGAAAACTCAAAAATTCTCACTTATCAATTCAAAATGTGCTGCAATAAACTTAAGTATCTCAAAATTCAGAATTATAATTACGAGTGCATTTGTGCAATCATCAAATTAAACGCAAAAAGTAATCGCTAATCCGTTTCTCAACGTTTCAATTATAAAACTCGACAGCGACATTTTGCAAGGGGCATTGCACAGAGCACCTTGGAGCAGCTCAGTTTCCACCAATTCCCTCGAAGGTGTGCTTTTTAGGAACAAATCAATTTGTTAACAGCCCGGAAACTGTTGCAATGAAAGACGCCTCTTTGCATCAGGATTGGAACACCGGATAAGATTAGAAATTAGATAACGAAATGAGCCTGTTTACAACTTCTTCGTTAATTAATTAACGAAGAAGATGAGAGAAAATAGAATTGGATTTAACGGAGGTCTCTTTAAAAACGTGTTTTGTTGTTACTGCGAGTAAACAAGCGGCTGTTTGTGTAAAAACGTGTTTTCTAAAGTATTAATTTTAAATGCCAATATGTGGATGATGGGCAGTCAAGGTTGAAGAAACTTATGGCTTGAGCTGCTCAAATTATTACTGGTTTTACCATCGATAGTCCATTTCTTCAAAACTACAGCAATAATTTATGGAGGATTAAGGATTTATGAATTTATTTCTAAGAAAAACAGATAATCTATTAATAAAATTAGCAATAGCAAAAAAATGGGTCATCGCTAAATATCCAATTTTATAGCAATAACAACAAATCAGATGAAAACAAAACGAAATTTGAATTTTTTATTAATAATTCATCGAATTAATAATTCGTCGAATCAATAATTCATCGAATAAATAATTCGTCGAATCAATAATTCATCGAATTAATAATTCATCATCGCGGTGCAATTCTACAACAATGACATCAAATCTGATCAACGAAAACGAAACGAAATTTTCAGTTTTTTTTTTCTGTAAAGTATTTCGAAATTTTTAGTTTCATTGATAAGTCATCATCACTATGCAATCCTACAACAATGACATCATATCAGATCAAAACAAAACAAATTTTTACGATTACTCAACTTCTGCGAGCATTTTTATTGCAGCTGAAATTTCGAAAATCGAAACTTCGAATGCGAATTTTGTGTCGATGCTAATTTTTTTTTATAAAATTTTAATTTTAAATAATTATCAATGGCAAAAAAAAATCATACCATCAATAATATCAAATCACATAAAACAAAACGAAATTTTTAGTTTCATTAATAAGTCATCATCACTATTCAATCCTACAATAATGACATCATATCAGATCAAAACAAAACAATTTTTTACGATTTCTCGACTTTTACGAGCACTTTTATCGTAGCTGAAATTTCGAAAATCGAAACTTCGAAATCGAATTTTGTGTCGAGGCAACCCTCGTTCGCGGATTAAAAGTCAGAGCCTTAACTCGCTACGTGACCTGTAAGTGCTGATGAAATTACCAAGTAGATAGGAACTATTTCCTTAATTGCCATTTCCACTATGTATGTCATGGCGGCAGCCTTCAAATAATTGAGCAAATCATAGCATAAAAGAATTGAGGAATTAATAGATCATTTGTATTATTATTCTTGGTATTTTTTTCTCTTTGTAATTTAACCTTACTTGAAGCAAGTTGTATAACATATTATTATTATTATTATTTGTTGATTCAACAAGTTGCAGAGCAGATTAATATTATTATTATTTGTTTAGTTGACAAGTTGCATAGCAGATTAATATTATTATTATTATTTGATTATTTAACAAGTTATTATTCTTGATATTTTTTCTCTTTGTAATTTAACCTTACTTGAAGCAAGTTGTATAACAGATTATTATTATTATTATTTGTTGATTTAACAAGTTGCATAGCAGATTAATATTATTATTACTTGTTTAGTTAACAAGTTGCATAGCAGAGTAATATTATTATTATTATTTGATTATTTAACAAGTTTCATAGCAGATTAATAGTATTATTATTATTATTTGTTTATTTAACGAGTTGCATAGCATATTATTATTATTTGTTTATTTAACAAGTTGCATAGCAGATTAATATTATTGTTATTATTATTATTTGTTTATTTAACAAGTTGCAAAGCAGATTAATATTATTATTATTATTTGTTTATTTAACAAGTTGCATTGCATATTATTATTACTATTTGTTTATTTAACAAATTGCAAAGCAGATTATTATTATTATTGTTTGTATATGTGACAAGTTGCTAAGCAAATTGTTAAAATTTAAAACATTAAAATTTCACAGATTTGGATAGTTGCATTTAAATATTTGGCAAATATTCACAGTTTCAAGAAAACATTTAACAAATTCGCATAGTCAAGTTAGAAAATTTGCCAGATTTCGACACTAACTTTCCAAATTTTTACAGCTGCTGCAAAAAACCTCGCAAATATTAACAACTGGATATATGACGATTTTGTTCATTGAATTTTATCTGATTTTCACCATTCAAGCTTAGTTTTTGACATATTTGACAAGTTGCAGTTGAAATTTTTGAATGGCTTAGCTGAAATTTTATTTATTTGGTCATTTTCAATAAAAAAAATTATAATTGTATAACAAGTTGCCTAGCAGATTATTAAAATTTGGCAAATTTCGATAGTCGAAGTTTAAAATTTGACAGATTTTGACAGTAGCATTTAAAAATTTGGCAAATTTTCACAATTTCTACTAAAAATGTAACCAATTGGGATAACTTTCCAAATTTTTACAGCTGCTGCAAAAAACCTCGCAAATATTAACAGCTGGATATATGACGATTTTGTTCATTGAATTTTATCTGATTTTCACCATTCATGCTTAGTTTTTGACATATTTGATAAGTTGCAGTTGAAAACTATGAATGGCTCAGCTAAAATTTTATTTATTTGGATATTTTCAATTAAATAAAACTATCTATTTAACAAGTTGCTTAGCTGATTATTAAATTTGGCAAATTTCGATAGTCGAAGTTTAAAATTTCACAGATTTGGATAGTTGCATTTACAAGTCTGGCAAATTTTCACAATTTCAAGTAAAAATTTAACAAATTCAGATAGCCAAGTTGAATATTTGCCATATTTCGACTCCAACTATCAAAATTTTTATAACTTCTGCAAAAAACTTTATAAATATTAACAGTTTTATATATGACAATTTTGATAGTTGAATTTCATCTAATTTCACCATTCAAGCTTAGTTTTTGACATATTTGCAGTTGCAGGTAAAAATTTTGAATGGCTTATCTAAAATTTTATTGATTTTGGCATTTTTAATGAAAAAAACTCACAGAAATTGACAGATTTTGGCTGTTGCAGTTGAATATTTGGCAGATTTTGAAACAATCTACCGAATACTATGTTGCAGTGTGACACGATATTTAGATTTTGATACATACAGAAGAAAATATGATAGAAATGATCAGTTGCATTCGAAAATTTTACAAATTTCGTTTGAATTGAAAAAATACCAATTTAAATTTTAAAATGTGGCATTTAAAATGGGAAGTTTTAACAATTAAAAAAAAAAAATGGATAATCAAGTTAGAAAATTTGCCAGATTTCGACACCAACTTTCCCAATTTTTACAGCTGCTGGAAAAAACTTCACAAATATTAACAGTTATATATGACAATTTTGATAGTTGAATTTGATCTAATTTTCATCATTCAAGCTTAGTTTTTGACATATTTGACAAGTTGCAGTTAAACATTTTGAATGGCTTAGCTAAAATTTTATTGATTTTGACATTTTTAATGAAAAAAAAACTCACAGAAATTGACAGATTGAGGCAGTTGTAGTTGAATATTTGGCAGAATTTGAAACAACCTCCCTTATAATAATAATAATAATAATAATAATAATAACAATAATCTCTATTTATGTTACCTTTAGGTTTACACAAGTCATGAAAAAAGAGACATACAGTGTGACGTCTAAATAATTGACTATCACAACATATGTATATAAGTAGATTCAACAATAACTAGTGGTATACATAAGTTACATATTCTACACCCGAAAGGGTAGAAGAATTCTAACTATAATAATAATAACAAGTTACATAAAAAATATAAAAAATATTAATTGTGAGTACAAATAAATATAGACAAATTAGAAGATTGTATAAGATACTATGTTATAGTATGACACAAAATTTATTACTGAAGAAAATATTAGAAAATTGATCAGTTGCATTAGAAAATCTGACAAGTTTCAATAGAAAAAAATACCAATTAAAATTTGAAAATTTGGCAATTTTTGACAATTTCAAGTAAAAATTGAACAAATTGGGATAGTCGTGTTAGAAAATTTGCCAAATTTCGACTCCAACTTCCCAAATTTTTACAGCTGCTGCAAAATACTTCACAAACATTAACAGCTGGATCTCGTATGACGATTTTGATCGATGCATTTGATCGAATTTTCACCGTTCAAGCTTAGTTTTTGGTATATTTGACTGGTTTCAGTTGAACATTTTGAATAGCTTAGGTACAATTTTATTGATTTTGACATTTTCAATGTAAAAACTGTTAGAAATTGACAGATTTGGGCAGTTGCAGTTGAATATTTGGCAGATTTTAAAACAATCTACCTAATACTATGTTGCAGTGTGACACAATATTCAGATTTTGATACTTACAGAAGAAAATATGATAGAAAATATCATAATATGAATTGATCAGTTGCATTCGAAAATCTGACAAATTTGATTTCAATAGAAAAAATACCAATTTAAATTTGAAAATGTGGCAATTTTTAACAATTTCAAGTAAAAATTGAACAAATTGGGATAGTCAAGTTAGAAAATTTGCCAAATTTCGACACCAACTTTCCAAATTTTCACAGCTGCTCCAAAACACTTCACAAATATTAACAGTTGCATATATGACGATTTCGATAGTTGCATTTGATCTGATTTTCACCATTCAGGCTTAGTTTTTGACTAGTTGCAGTTGATAATTTTGAATGGCTTAGCTAAAATTTTATTGATTTGGACATTTTCAATGAAAAAACTCTATAACTATATAACTATATAATATAACTATATAACTAGTTGACCAGTTGCAGTTGAAAATGTTGACTAGCTACCTAAAACTTTATTGATTTGGGAACTGTCAATGGAAAAAATTACAGGAATTATTATTTTTTGGCAGTTACAGTTGAAAATTTGAATAATTTTGAAACAACCTACCAAATACCTTATTACATTGTGACACAATATTCAGATTTTGATAGTTATTAAAAAAAATATGATAGAATTGATCAGTTGCATTAGAAAATCTTACAAATTTGGATTTTCAATAGAAAAAAGACCTACTTAAATTTGAAAATTAGGCAATTTTTCACAGTCGAATATATGACGATTTTCATTGTTATATTTGATTTGATTTTCACCGTTCGAGCTTAGTTTTTGGCCTATTTTACAAGTTACAGTTGAAATTGTTGACTGTCTTAGCTAAAATTTTATTGATTTGGACATTTTCAATGAAAAAACTCTCAGAAACTTATTGATTATGGCAGTTGCAGTTGAAAATATGAAAAATTTTGAAACAACCTACTAAATACCTTATTACATTGTGACACAATACTCAGATTTTGATAGTTACAGAAGAAAATATGATAGAATTGATCAGTTGCATTAGAAAATCTGAAAAAAATTATTTCAATAGAAAAAATACCAATTTAAATTTGAAAATTTGGCTATATTTTAACTGATGAATATATGACTATTAAAAATTGTCACAGTTGAATATATGACTATTTTGACAGTTGCTATTGATCTTATTTTCACCGTTCGAGCTTATTTTTGGCATATTTGACCAGTTGCAGTTGAAAATTTGACTGGCTTAGCTAAAATGTTATTAATTTGGACATTATCAAAAAACTCTCAAAAATAGATAGATTTGGGCAGTTGCAAAATTTTACTGATTTTGAAACAACCTACCAAATACCTTGTTACAGTGTGACATAATACTCAGATTTTAATAATTATAGAAGAAAATATGATTGATTAGTTGCATTAGAAAATCGGACAAACTCAAAATGTACTCATTATTAAATAACCATATCTCTAAAGCTAGCAGTGATATGTTATCATTTATTTTATTTAATTAAGTCAATATCCAATGTACAATTCCTAAGATATTCATTTTTTTATTGTGATTCTTAGTGATTTTTGAAGTATTATCAATTTGTATATCAAAAACTAACGTATTAATATCAATCATTTTTATTACTAACATTAAATGATATATTGTGAGCCGTTTAGTTAAGGTAAATCAATAGCCAATGCATAGTTCTTGAGATATTCATATTTTACTGTATTTAACTGAAATAGTGAGATTTTTGAGATTTTGAACAATTATCAAGGTATATCTCAAAAACTAGCGTATCAATATCAACGAATTTTACTGATTACAGAAAAGTTCTGTTCATGTAATTTTAGAACGTGAGCTTCAGCAAATCTATTTTGAAAGTTCTTTAAAGTTTTCTTATAATTTCATTGAAATGTTTGTGCAATTTGAAAAGTTCTATGGTAAATAAAAATTTGTTTTTAGATGTAATTTTAGAATGTGAGCTGAAACTCTATTTTGAAAATATACAAAAAGCTTCATGTCATGCCCAGATAGGGCCTAAAACTGCAAATATAGAATATAATATATTATTGCCAGAATATTCAGAATGTTCTTTGGATTTTCTGATAATTTTCATGTAATTTTTGAACGTGGCACTGATCGATTTTGAAAATTATTTGAAATTTTCTTGTAATGTTCGTGCAATTTAGAAAACAAACACTTGGTCTTTCTTTGTGATTTTCGTTATTTAATTTTGGAAGTTCTTTTGAAAACACTAATAATGTTTCCTTAAAATTGTCTTATAGTTTCCTTGAAATGTTTGTGGAATTTGTAAAACAAGAACATGGTCTTTCTTTGGGATTTTCGTTGCTTAGTTTGGGAAGTTGTTGAAAATACTAATCATTTTTGAAAATTCCTCAAAATTTTCTTATAGTTTCCTTGAAATGTTCGTGGAATTTATAAAACAATAACATGGTCTTTGTTTGGGATTTTCGTTGCTTAATTTTGGAAGTTGTTAAAAATACTAATAATTTTTGTAAATTCCTCAAAATTTTCTTATGCATTTTATGAAATTTTTGTGCAATTTGGAATGTTCAGTGCAAAATAAAAATTTGTTCTTGCAATATCTTTGGAATTTTTGTTTATTAATTATGAGTTTTATTATTGATTTTTTTTTGTGTTTTTGATTTCTCGAAAAATGCAATCGGTATAAAATAAAATTTATTTTTCGCACCGCTTTTCGAAGAGCATTAAAATTTTGTCTTGTAGTAGACTAAGTGGATATTAGAAATATTTCAAATATCAGGAATAATGATCACTCAATGTTTTTCAGTAAAATAATAATTGTAGACAGCTTAATTCTTATACGCTGTAGGTGCTTCAATGTTTTACGATTCCTAGTCCTCATTAGTAGTAAATCCGTCGTTTGTATTGACGTCTTTGGTTATTTAACAGCGTCATGCACTATTATATAATTTTTTGCCAAACCGCATGCAAAAATCGCTTTACCAACATTGGGAATTACCATAAAACCTGCTGCATTATTCACCATTATTTATTTGTTTACCGATAGAAAAAGTTGATTATGAAATGGTCACCTCAAATCGCTTCATCAACATAAAAGAGCTACCTGATCTGCGCCTTGGTATTCCTGGTATTCCTCGCTTTGACTTCGTGGGTTTTTCATGATCAGAATTTAAAGTCCACTACATATCACATCCGTACACACATTTTAGCACCGCCTCTGGCAGTTTGCATTTGCATAATTGCATAATCCCGGTCCGAAATGAACAGGTCCGGGCCAAGGGCAGAGTCAGGGCCGTGGATCTGCGCCGGGCAAACAAAACCACGACGAGCGACATGACAATCCCTTTCCTTGGCGGATGCCGGATGTGAAGGAATAGCAGATAATGGCGATTGCCCTTGGAGGAGGGCGAAAGGCAAAGGAGTCTCGGAAGCGCCGCGTGTCACTCACCTTTGCCTCGTGCGCTCGATTTTTAGTCATTGACGCGGAGAATGGGGCCGAGTAATTATCGTAATCACAACAAGGGAATGCGGCAAGTGAAGTAATTGGAGGCTTATTATATGTGATACCGTGGATTATGTGAATGCAAAAAAAGGGCTGACGTTCACTTTTCGCAAGTTTTTTTGCAAAAGTTTGCAGAACAAGATTTTATTGCAAATTATACCACTTAAAGAAATGACGAAATTATTCTACTTAATTGCATGTTGCTTACAGTATCTTTGTCCAATTTTGCTCAAAAATAACAAACGAAAACGAAAATCGCTCAATGTGACCCTTAAAATTTGTTAAATTTTGAATTGAAACTGTCTAAACATGTCATATTTTTAATTTGTATTAATGCCTGTTTTGTATAACTCTCTCATGACTTACGTTATAATTCTGGGAATAGCATGAATAAGCTATTATTATTATATATATATAATCGATCTTTATTGGGCTATCGACCCCATATGGGGTCTTTCCGCGTCTATATTATTATTATTAATTCTGACTTTCGAAATCTGCATGAATATGCTATTATTATTATTATTAATTAAATTTTCCAAATCTGTCATATTCTAGCTCTTTTATCAAAGATCTGCTAGTTTTTTAACAAAGTATGCAAGTGGTAACATAAGTTTCTCTTTATTTTGAAATTTCCTACTTGAACTGTTCAAAATTGCCAAATTTTCGAATATCAATGGGTATTTTTTCTATTGAAGCCAAATTTGTCAGATTTTCTAATGCAACTGTTCAATTTTATCATATTTTATTATGTTACATTGTACCAGTTTTCTTAAATTACAATATTATGTCACAATGTAATAAGGTATTTGGTAGGTTGTTTCAAAATCAGACAAATTTTCAACTTCAACTGCCCAAAAACATCAATTTATGTAATTTTTTAAATTGAAACTGACTAAATCAATGAAATTTTAGCAAAGACAGCAAAAATTTCAACTGTAATTTGTAAAATATTATATTTAATATATTATCATATTTTCTTCTGTAACTACCAAAATCTGAATATTGTGTCACAATGTAATAAGGTATTTGGTAGGTTGTTTCAAAATCAGTACAATCGTCATATGTTTATCTGTTAAAAATTGCCAAATTTTCATATTTAAGTAGGTATTTTTTGTATTGAAACTCCAAATTTGTAAAATTTTCTAATGCAACTAATTAATTCTATCAAATTTTCTTCAGTAACTATCAAAATCTGAATATTGTGTCACAATGTAATAAGATATTTGGTGTTTGTTCAAAATTATTGAAATTTTCAACTGCAACTGCCCAAAAATATCAATTTCTGTAATTTTTTCAATTGAAAGTGTCCAAATCAATAAAATTTTAACCAAATCAGACCAAAATCTGGCAAATTTTTAACTTCTACTGCCCAAAAACATCAATTTCTGTATTTTTTTTCAATGGAAAGTGTCCAAATCAATAAAAATTTAATCAAGACAGTGAAAATTTCAACTGTAACTTGTAAAATATGCCAAAAACTAAGCTTGAACGGTGGAAATCAGATCAAATGCAACAATCAAAATCGTCATACAATCAACTGTGAAAAATTACCAAAATTTTCAAATTTAAGTTGGTAATTTTTCTACTTAAATAAAATTTCTCAGTTTTTCTAATGCACTGTTCAATTCTATCATATTTTCTTCTATAACTATCAAAATCTGAATATTGTGTCACAATGTAATAAGGTATTTGGTAGGTTGTTTCAAAATCAGTACAAACATTTTAAGGAAATTATGAGAAAACTTTAAAAAAAATTCAAACTAAATTTGCTGAAGCTCACGTTCTAAAATTACATGAAAATTCTCAGAAAATACAATGAGCACTGATATTTAATAATTATATTTGTAAGGAAAATACAAATAAAAATTGCAATTCTGAATATTCTGAATATTCTGGTAATAATATATTCTATTCTATTCTCTATTTGTAGTTTAGTTTTAGGCCATATCTGGGCATCACATGATGCTTATGGTATATTTTCGAAATAGTGTAGTTTCAGCTCACTTAATAATAATATAATAATAATAATAAAGAACATTTATTAGCAAAAAACGCTACATAATATACAAAATTTCAACTTTCTAAAATTACATGTACAAACAAATTTATATTTACCACAGAACTTTTCAAATTGCACATACATTTCAAGGAAATTACAAGAAAAATTTCAAGAATTTTTAAGATAGATTTGATGAAGCTCACGTTATAAAATAACATGAACAAAACTTTTCAAATTGCACAAACATTTCAAGGAAATTATAAGAAACCATAAAATCAATTTTCAAAATAAATTTCCTGGAGCTCATTAATCATTACATGATTATTTTCAGAATATCAAAAGAACATCCGATATTCAATAATAATAATTACAATGAAATAACAAATAAAAATTGCAATGCATATGCTGATAATAATAATTCCACTTCCAAATTGAACTTCCAAAATTCAACAACTGTTTTTCAAAATTTATCGCTACGTTTTAAAATCACATGAACATGAATTAAAATCTGATAATTATCATAAATAAGAAATTTTATAGTTGTAAAATACGAATATCTCAAAAATTATATATTGGATATTATCCCAATTCAATCAAATAAATGACAACATGTCACTTAATATCAGAAATCAAATTATTTTATATTGATATGCTAGTTTTTGAGAGTTGAGTTGAACACTTCAATTAGCATCTAAAATCCCATGATTACATTAAAAACGGAATATCTCAAGATTCGCACATTGGATATTATTCATATTATATCCCATTATCGATAGGTTATTGCTGACTACCAACAATAAATTTCATTGACATTGGTACGCTACTTTTTGAGATATATTGTGATAATACAAAAAAAAATCACTATTACAGTAAGATATGAATATCTCAAGAATTATGCATTGGATATTCATTCACTTAAATTAAACAGCTGACGATATATTACATAATATCAGAAATAAAAATGATTGATTTTAATTCGCTACTATTTGAGATTTGAATTGATACTTCAAATATCACCAAAACCACACTAATATCTCAAGAATTATACATTAGATATTATGAATTAAACAAACATATGATAGCATATTACTTAATGTCACTAATAAATTTCATTACTATTGACACGCTATCTTTCGAGATATGATTATTTAAGTATAAGTACATTTTGAGATCACTTTAATTAGCATCTAAAATTCCACGATTATATTAAAAACAGAATATCTCAAAAATCGTACATTGGATATTAATTATATTACATCCGTTCATCAATAGGTTATTGCTGACTATCAGCAATAAATTACACTGATATTCATACACTAGTTTTTGAGATATAATTTGATACTTCAAAATCTCAAGAAATCTCACAATTACAGTAAAATATCAATATCTCAAGAATTATGCATTGAACATTGAATCCCTTAAATTAAATGGCTGATAATCTAGTACTTAATCTGAGGTAGAAAAACGATTGATATTGATGTGCTAGTTTTTGAGATATAATTTGAGAATTCATGAAAATCTCAAAAACTCTTCAGAATTTTTAATTTAATTTAAGTTAAAATAACATATCTATTCCTATGTGAGGTATAGGAGGTATGTAAGGTCATTTTAACTCAAATATTCTAAAATAAAACGCTTGAAAATTCTAGAAAATTACAAAATATTCTTGATACAAACGATTTTTGTAATGTGAAATTTCTTTAAAGAATTTTAATCGATGAATACTAATTTTATTTGTATTGATGACTATTTTTTAGGTAATTTTTTGTACAAAACTTTTAATAACAAATTTATAAATTGCTCCTAGCTAGTAATTGGACGCGCATTAAATTTTGGCATAAGTTCCCTTGGGAAACTTCGTCCAAATTGAAACGTAAACAGAAACTTTTCCAGACTCTTCGGAACGATTTGCATGCATGAAAAACAGTGCCACGAATGCCTGCATTATGCATTCAGTTCAATGCTGCTCGACCGACTATTGTGTCATACAACCATGGGGCCATTTAATGACCACCTTTGCCCTGTGCCTGTCCCAAACGAAAAAAACGCTAATGCATAAGTTTAAAGCTTAAAATTCATAGCAATTTGTGATCTACACGAAATAATAACTTAATAATAGCACAAAGCTAACATTAATAATAATTCGTCATGAAGCATAACTTAATAATGACATACATTAACTTGGTTTCGCATTCTTCTACAAGCCAACGAAATGATAATTTATAGAATAAGCTTAACAGTAATAATAATTTGTCATGAAGCATAACTTAATAATTATCTACATTAACTTGTCTTTCGTATTCTTCTACAAGCCAACGAAATGATAATTTATAGAATCTACGAGCTCTTACAACTATCATACAATTGTCACAATCGTCATACAATTATTACAATCGTCATACAATTGTCACACTTGTCATACAGTTATCACAATTATCATACAATTGTCATAAAATTGTCATAACATTGTCACAGATTCTTCTATAAGCCAATGATATAATTATTTGTAGCATCTACGAGGTCATACAACTGCCATACAATTGTCATGGAATTGTCAAAACAATTGTCATGGAATTGTCAAACAATTGTCATACAATTGTCACAATTATCACAATTGTCATAAAATTGTCATACAATTGTCACAATTATCATACAATTGTCACAATTGTCATACAATTATCATACAATTGTCACATTTATCATACAATTGTCACAATTATCATACAATTGTCACAATTATCATACAATTGTCACAATTATCATAAAAATTTATTTTCATAAAATTGTCATACATTCTTCTATAAAACATATTATTCTATAAACAAATGAAATGATTATTTGTAGCATCTACGAGCTCATACAACTGTCATACAATTGACACAATTGTCATACAAATGTCATGCAATTGTCAAACAATTGTCACAATTGTCATACAATTTTCACATTTTTCACAATTGTCATAAAATTATCATACAATTATCATACAATTGTCATACAATTGCCATACAATTGTCTTACAATTGTATATTAACGTGTGTTTCCATTCTTCTGCAGACTCACGAAATAAAAATTTGTAGCTTCTTCTAGCCCACGAAATGATAATTCATGTCACGCAATTGCGAATTGCTTTGCAATAAATTATAGAAGCGTTATCAGCAGTTTAAGTATGACTTGCGAAACGCAGAGACGATTATATTGCGTCATGGTGTAATCGAGCATGGCAAAAAAAATGCAACCTTACAGCTTCATTACTTCACTACAAACTAAAAAAGTACTTCACGTCACTACAAAACTTCACTAGATTTTTTTTTAAATTTGAGTAAGTGAGTAGATTTTTGAGTAGATTACAATTCTAAGTTTCGAGTAATTAGACTAACATTTATTTGGCTTACATTAGAATAGATACACTAGATTGCATGCTTCAGTAAAAAAAATATATTCTGATATAAAAAATCAAAAAGGAGTTTTTGATAAAAATCTGTTTTCCTAAATTCAATTTTAGAATTTTTAAGCTAAAAAAATTACAACCTTACAGCTTCATTACTTCACTGCAAACTACAAAAGTACTTCACTTCACGACTAGACTTCACTACAGAAAAATCGTAAAGTTTGAGTAATTAGATTACAATCTTAAATTTTAGGTAATTTGACTGAGTACTTTGACTAGACTGAAGGACGTCACCATTTATTAGACTTACATTAGATTAGATTCGATTAGATAGACTATATTACATGCTCCAGTAAAGAGGTATATTCTGATATAAAATATCAAAAAGAAGTATTTGATCAAAATCAGTTTTTTTCTGAATTTTATTTCAGATTTTAAGCAAAAAATTGCTCTGGTCAGGAATCTTAATCGTACCCACATAGAGGTTCCATTCATTTTTGAGGTTGATTTTCCCAAAGAGGTTCTTATAATGTACAAGAAATAAGAACCTTTTTGGGGAAATATTGGGCTTCCAGAACAAGCAAAAAGTTAATTTTTGTTAGTATTCTATTCTAAAAAGTTAATATATAATAAGGATATGGTGATCATTTTGAACATCTCCGTGGATAACTGTTGACTGTAGTTGACCGTGGATAACTGTTGACCACTAGATCCACTAGGTCGACCTAGTGGATCTCATCATAGGAATTGATAATTGGATTTGACCACGAGATGGCATTTAAATGCTTCTTTCGTCCAAAACGTTAATACATCAATTAGTATTAATTGGTATAAATGTGCATTAATAATTGTTAGATAAATCATTTGTTGCATTGCAAAATTGCAAATTTATCACGATCTCATGCTCACCTGTTCCCCACATACGCACATGCCTGCAATTATGGAAATCCCGCCGTTAAAGCCAGGAGCGATAGTAATGAAACCCGCCAATAAAGTGCAATTAACAGCTCGGCAGAAATACGCTCGGACACGTAGGTAATGAAAGTCCGCAATTAATGCTCCTTAATGGGCTAGAGTCAAGGTGAGCCTAGATCACGACAATCCTTCTCGCGCAGTTTCCGAGAGCGGTGCAGCCATTTCCGGTTTATTGCTCTGAAGGAGGAGATTTCCTTCGGTGGACAATATAACTGAGGGTCGCTATTATATATATATATATATATATATATATATATATATATATATATATATATATATATATATATATATATATATATATATATATATATATATATATATATATATATATATATATATATATATATATATATATATATATATATATATATATATATATATATATATAGTATATCGGCGGAGGTTTGAATACTCGCGAGGACTTTGACATTGGAGTCTCCTTGGCAGTGGCACGTTCAAAAATCACGAGCGCGACTTCCTGCAGACAGCCTTGCAGAGAAAAAAATTATTAATAATCTGATTTACGTAAAAAAAATCTGTTGTGACTTTCTCCACATTAACCATACCAAAAGATAAAAATTAAATTTCAATGCAAATAAATTGTATTTCTTATAAATTAACATCCCAAAATGGATAGGCATAGAAGATTTCAATTGCCTTTAGCTTTTATAAAAATATGTTTTTCAAAGCCAGTAATATTTTCGGAAATATTTCTAAAAAAACAGAAGTTATCATTTTGGTTTTCAAGTTTTTCTCTAAAACATTTTCATATCTATATTTTGTTCGAGAAGTTGCAATTTCAAAAGTTATCTTGTTAGTTTTTGACTTATTGTGTCCTCAAAGGTCAAAGAAGAAGAAGTGAATAATTGTTAATGGCACCAATGAAATATTATTATTGTTTTTAACTTTTATCAAATTATATTTATAAATATCTGTAATATTTTCAGAAATGTTTATAAAAAACCAGAAGTTATCGTTTTAGGTTTGGAGTTTTTTCTCCAAAACATTCCCATATTCATATTTTGTTCTAAAAGTTGCAATTTCAAAAGTTATGTTGTGAGTTTTTAACTTACAAAAAAGTTGTCACATCTTCATTCACAGACTTTTGCTGACAAAAATGGTCTTACTGGACTTTACGTTTATTTTCCTTGAAATCTGGAATTGAAAACTGAAAAGTTATCATTCTGGTTTTCGAGTTTTTCTCTAAAACATTTCCATATCTATATTTTCTTCGAGAAGTTGCAATTTCAAAAGTTATCTTGTGAGTTTTTGACTTATTGTGTCCTCAAAGGTCAAAGAATAAGAAGTGAATAATTATTTATAGCACCAATTTAATATTATTATTGTTTTTTACTTTGATAAAAATATGTTTTTCTGTGATATATTCAGAGATATGTATAAAAAACTAGAAGTGATCATTTTGGTTTTCGAGTTTTTTCTCTAAAAAATTTTCATATCTATATTTTGTTCTAAAAATCGTGATTTCAAAAGTTACCTTGTGAGTTTTTAACTTAAACACATTCTTAATCACAGATTTTGTTTTCCTAAACTATTCTTATTTCACTTTAATTTATGTCCTTGAAGTCTGCAATTGAAAACTGAAAAGTTATCATTCTGGTTTTCGATTTTGGCTCTAAAACATTTCATATATAGATTTTGTTTTCAAAATTGGAATTTTCAAAAGTTATCTTGTGAGTTTTTGACTTATCGTGTCCACATAAACATTGTCACATCCTCAATCACAGTTTTTTTTCAAAAGTTAACTTATTAGACTTTACTTCTGTTTCCCTTGAAATCTGGAATTGAAAACTGAAAAGTTGTTATTCTGGATTTCGATTTTTTGTCATAAACATTTTTATGTCTAGATTTTGTTTTCAAAATCGTAATTTCAAAATTTAACTTGAGTGTTTTTAACTTATTGTGTCCTCTAAGGTCAAAAAATAAGAAGTTAATAGTTGTTAATGCCACCAATAAAATATTATTATTGTTTATAACTATTATAAAAATATGTTCTTAAATATCTGTTATATTTTCGGAAATATTTATAAAAAACCAGAAGTTATCATTCTGGTTTTCGATTTTGTCTCTAAAACATTTTCATGTATAGATTTTGTTTTCAAAATCGTAATTTCAAAATTTATCTTGAGTATTTTGAACTTATTGTATCCTCTAAGGTTAAAAAATAAGAAGTTAATAGCTGTTAATGCCACCAATAAAATATTATTATTGTTTATAACTATTATAAAAATATGTTCTTACATATCTGTAATATTTTCGGAAATATTTATAAAAACCAGAAGTTATCATTCTGGTTTTCGATTTTGTCTCTAAAACATTTTCATGTATAGATTTTGTTTTCAAAATCATAATTTCAAAAGTTAACTTGTGAGTTTTTGACTTACAAAAAAGTTGTCACATCCTCAATCACACAATGTTTTTCCAAAAATGGTCTTATTAGAGTTTACGTTTGTTTCCCTTGAAATCCGAAATTGAAAACTCTGAAGTTATCATTTTTGTTTTCGAGTTTTTCTTTAAAACATTTTCGTATCTATGTTTTCTTCTAAACATTGTAATTTGAGAAGTTATCATGTGAGTTTTTGACTTACAAAAATGTTGTCACATCCTCAATCACAGATATTTTCCGTTCCAAAAATTGTCTTATTGGACTTAACGTTTATTTCCCGTAAAATCTGGAATTGAAAACTGAAAAGTTCACATTCTGGTTTTCGAGGTTTTCTCTAAAACATTTTCTTTTGATATTGTTTTCAAAATCGTAAATTTCAAAAGTTATCTCGATTGTTTTTGACTTATCGTGTCCTCAAAGGTCAAAAAATAAGACGTGAATAACTGCTAATGGCACCAATAAAATATTATTATTGTTTTTATCTTTAATTAAAATATTTTTTTAAATGTGTAATATTTTCGCAAATAATGATAAAAACTGAAACCAGAAGTTATATTTTTATTATGTTTTCTTTGAAATATTCTTACATTTAGGATTTCACTCTAAAATTCGTAATTTCAAAAGTTATCTTGAGCCCTTTTGACCTATTGTGTCCACATAGAAGTGATCACATCTTTAATCACAGACATTTTTTTTGAAAAATAGTCGTATTGGCGACTTAAAAATGTTTATGTCCCTTGAAAACTGGTATTGAAATTATTTAATTTAAAAATTAAACATTGTCATTCTCGTTTTCAATTACAATTACAATCGTTAAAGCACCAATAAAATATTATTATTATTGTCTTTTAACTTATCTAAAAAGATTTTTTTTAATTATCTGTAATGTTTTCAGAATTATTGCTAAACTGAAACCAGAAGTTATCATTCTGATGTTTTCTCTAAAACATTTTAAGGTATAGATTTTGTTCTACAAATAATCGTAATTTCAAAAGAGAATTTTTGACTTATTGTGTCCATAAAAATGTTTTCACATCCTCAAGGATAGACATTTTTTTTTGATAAATAGTCTTATTGGCGACTTAAAAACATGTATTTCCTTTGAAATCTGGAATTGAAATTATTTAATTGAAAACTGAAAAATTGTCATTCTCGTTTTCAACTTTTTCCCTAAAATATTCTAATATTTTCATATCTAGATGTATATAAAAAAATTGCATTTCCCAAGTTATTTTGAGTGTGTTTGACTTATCGTGTCTTCAAAAGTCAAAGAAGTCAAAAAAGACGAAGTTTACAGTTTACAATTATAATTTCCTAAGTTATCTTGAGTATTTTTGACTTATCGTGTTAAAACACCTAGGAAATATTATTATTATTGTCTTTTAACTTTCCTAAAAATATTTTTCTTTAATTATCTGTAATATTTTTGTAATTATTGCTGAAAACAGAAACCAGAGGATATTATGTTATGTTTTCTCTAGAACATTTTCAGATCTAGATTTTGTTCTAGAAATCGTAATTTCAAAAGAGCATTTTTAATTTATTGTGCCAACAAAAAAGTTCACATCCTTAAGGAAAAACAGACATTATTTTGTTTTTGATTTCCTTTGAAATCTGGAATTGAAACTATTTAATTGAAAACTAAAAAATTAACATTTTCGTTTTCTCCAACATATTTTCTTATCTAGATTTTGATCTAAACATTGTAATTTCCCACGTTATCTTGAGCGTGTTTGACTTATCGTGTCCTCGGGGGTCAAAGAAGTTAAAAATCGTACATTCCCAAGTTATCTTGAGCGCCTTTGACTTATCGTGTTCCCAAAGATCAAAGATATCAAAAAAAGTAGAAGTATACAATTTTTGTTATAGAACGAAGAAAACTATAAAAAGCTAACAATTGTTAAAGCACCAATAAAATATTATTATTAGTATTATTGTCTCTAAAAATTCTAAAAATATTTGGTTTTAAATATCTGTAATATTTTTGGAATTATTGATAAGAAACTGAATCCGGAAGTTATTATTCTGCATTTCGATTTTTTGTATGAAACATTCTCACATCAAGATTATTTTTCTAGAAATCGTAATTTCAAAAGTGATCTTGAACTTGTTTGACTTATCATGTCCACAAAAAAGTTGTCCATCCTCATACACAATTTGTTTTTGGAAAATGGTCTTATTGGGCTTAGGGACTTCAAAACGTATCTGGAACGAAATTTGGAATTGAAATATTTTCACAAAAACATTCATTTGGGTATGTCCTGCTAAATGACTATTGATTACTGACTATTGATTATTGATCAGGGGCCTTCTGCCCTTGATTCTGATAATTTCCATTTTAAGTCACAATATAGTTAATTTTCTTTTTAAGTCACAATATAGTTATTTCTTTTTTTTTTGTTCTTTGTAGTGGATTGTGATATCTCAATTTCTTTTGAAGTCACAATATAGTATTTCCAATAGTCGTTTTGTACTTTTCTGTTGATTCTGGTAATTTTCTAGTTTTCCTAAGTTTATAACAAATAAAATTTCTAATTTACAATTTATAAACATATTTGGTAAGACAAAATTAAGTTATATGAAATTTCATAAGTTTATGACAAAACAGATTTCTGGTTTAGAGTTTAGAATTTATAAACATATTGGGTTAGGCATACTAAAATTGATTATATTTTAAGTTACAAAATAGTTTTTTTTCCAATTTTCTTTTCTTATACTTCGCAGTTGATTCTGGTAATTTCCTTTTTTTAAGCCATAACATAGTTTTTTTCCCAATTTTCCAATTCTAGTAATCACCTTTTTAAGTCACAATATAGTTTTTTATATTTCCTTTTTTTGTAGTTTTCAGTGGATTCTTGTAACTTCCTAGTTTTCCTAAGTTTATAACAAATAAAATTACTGATTTACAATTTATAAACATATTTGATAAGATATACCAAAACTGAGCAAATTTGAAATCATAACATATATTCTGCAATTTTAGTTTTTTTGTTTTTTGCAGTTGACTTTAGCAATTTCCTAAGAACATGTCAAATTACATTCCTGATTTGCAATTTTGTTCACATATTTGGTGAGACGCACCAAAATATTGAGCAAAAGTTTTGACATAGTCACGACATAGTTTTGCTATAATTTTTGCTTATAATTTTCTTGTTTTGTATTTCACAGTTCATTATTTTGCCAATAATGCAGAGCTAATTTTCCTAAGTTTATAACAAATAAAATTTCTGATTTACAATTTACAATTTTCTTGTTATGTATTTCACAGTTAATTCTTTTGCCAATAATGCAGAGCAAATTTTCCCAAGTTTATAACAAATAACATTTCTGATTTACAATTTATAAATATATTTTGTAAGATATATAAGGACGAAGATATAAAGGACAACAAAATTAACTATAAGTTATTATATGTTTGCAGTTTGCAGACTATATAACTTGATGCCAAATGATTTAAAAACCGCAAATGCGAGTGAATTTATAAAAAAATGGGGTAGTTAGTTGGCTACAATATACGGACACAACAATTATAGAACTGTTAATAGATAATATTCAATGAAAGTCAAACAAATTGTAATTTTGTATTCCTGTATTTTTAAATTTTGTAAATATTTATAAAAATATGGGGTAGTTGGCTACAATATATGGACATAAAAATTATAGAACTGTTAATAGATAATATTTAATGAAAGTCAAACAAATTGTAATTTTGTATTCCTGTATTTTTTAATTTTTTAATTTTTGTACATTGTAAATGCAGAGTTTTAGATTTTAATCTGGATTCTAGATTTTAAGATTTTGGTACAGAATAGGCTATTTATATTGTATAAAATAATACAGTTAATATAAAAGTACACAGACAAGCACATGGCTTTTGTGGAAAATGTTACTTCGTAAGCATTTTTGAAAATAAATTATTATTATATACCAAAATTGGGCAAATATGAAAACACAATATATATTTTACACTTTTATTTTCTTAAATGTGTAAGCATTTTTGAAAAAAAATTATTATTATGTACCAAAATTAGGTAAATATGAAAACACAATACATATTTTACACTTTTTTTAAAATTATTTTGCAGTTGACTTTGGTAACTTCTTAAGTTTATGCGAAATTATATTCCTGATTAGCAATTTTGTTCACATATTTGGCGAAATACACCAAAATTGAGCAAACTTGAAGTCACGACGTAGTTTTGCTACATTTTTCTTGTATTTGTATTTCGCAGTTGATTCTGGTGCCAATAATGCAGAGCTTCGGCTTGGTATTCAAGGACACGTTCGCAGAGATGGGATTCTCCGCCACAGACGGCGCCATCATCATCAACACGAACGCATCCTTCAGCATGCTGACGGGACTCATAAACGGTCCGCTGCTGAAGAAGTTCGGCTACAGGAAGGTGTCCTTCGCTGGCGCCTTCTTCACCACCACCGGCGTAATCCTCACGGCTTACGCCAACTCCTTCACGTCGTTCCTCATTACCTATGGTCTTGTTACAGGTCTGTACACAGATTTTTGGGACCTTTTTGGTAGCACAAAACTGATTGTAATATAATATAGTATAACATAGTAATATTTATACATTTTACAATTTGATTCTGGCAATTTCCTGTTTAAAATTGACTTAAATTATTATTATTTATATATCAAATTTTCTAATATGCATGCATGTGTATATTGTTGTATACATTATATTTTTACTAATTTTTGGTATTCAAGTATCAACAATTGGTGGACTATCTATAACTTTATGAATGATAATAAGACTCCAAATGAATGAGAAATCGAATTGCAAGTTATTATTACGTTGAAGGAAGCCGACGTTGGAATTTATTACGTTAATTCGTGGAACACGATATTTATAATCCTAACAATTTGGTGTTCTTCTCATTGCATACCAAACTATTAAAACCGTACAAATATTATGACGAAAATTGGCATACAATTGACATTAATTTTAGTTTGCGACATGAATTGCAAGTTCCCACATTAATTATGTAACAAAACTGCGGAGACTTTTCGTTATTTTCAATGATTTGTAGGTTTGTGAAATAACAATGAAAAAAATCGTGCAGTTACCGTATTATTTGAAAAAAAATCCTGTATGGAATTTTATGAGGAAATATATTCTATGCTGAATTTTTATGAGGCAATAAATTCTATACTGGATTTTTTTTTAATAATACGGTAACTGCACGATTTTTATACTTTTTATAACGACATTTGCGTTCATTTTTAAGTTGTGTTTTTGTAGTAAGTAAATTCATATCTTGGATATAAACTGAGATGTGCCTCAAATTTTCCAAAATTCACATGGTTAAGTAGTTAAGTTATGAGAGTTCTATGGCACAGTATATTAAGCTGTTTGAGCTGTTTAAAACGCCGTTTGAGGTGTTTGGTGGTAACAAAGCCCTCATGGGAAAATGGCGTAGAACTCTCTCAGCCTAACTACTTAACTAAATTTTTGTTAAATTTAAACAATGATGACCTCATATTGTACATAAAGTGTTTAAGGTTTTTAATCATTATTTAACTTATAAGCAGATATGAACGACCAAACTTTATAAATTTGTTTCTGGTAACGTTACGAAGGAATTAATTTGCATCCAAGTAATTAAAAACTTGTTGACACAGGCAACTCCTTTACTTTTTAAATATCCTTTTTTCTGCATTCATCAATAATCGCCCACGAGCTTGGAAATAGATGCTGAATTACCTATAGCAAATATTATTCCTCGCTGAAATTAATAAGCGTCTTCCTTCGCAGATAATATTGTGCAATGTGGTTTCTCTCGCTCCCTGCATCATAATTAATTTAAAACTGGAGCATTCAATGTGAATTGGAGGGATTAGAACGTGCATGTGATTTGCCATTGTCGCGATTTTTTCCAACACACATACACGCAATGAATAATGCAGCAAGGTTATATGTTATATATCTGTGCTGCTTTAATTATTGTCCCTGGCGAGGCTAAAACTGCGCCTTCGTTGTCCGTCTCTTCGCCTGTTTGACGGCCTCGGTTGCTTGCAGCCCTCGGCATGGGCATGGGGATGTCCTCCTACCCGCTGGCCCTGAACAGCTACTTCATCAAGAGGAGGAGCAAAGCAGCGGGCATCACGATGACCATCACTGGTTTGGGGCCCGTGCTGATGCCCCAGCTCATCAGTTTGCTGATGTACTTCTATGATGTCAAGGGGACGATGCTGGTGATCGGCGCCGTGGCTGCCCACTCTTTCGTGGCTGCAGCCCTTCTGCAGCCAGTCAAATGGCACATGGTGGAGGAAGTCGTTGACGAGGAGAACGGAAATGAAGAGGAGATGAAGAAGGATGATACCACTTTAACGCTTTTGGGTATGGATTTTCATTTTTTTTTTCTTTAGGCAGCCAACGAGTGATTCATTATTCAAAAATGTTATTAATCAATAGCCCTAAAAATATCACAGATGTATTTTCTTTTTATCAAATTATGTTTCAAATTATGTCTTTCTAGCAACGAGAGATTCAATAATTCAAAACTATTATTGCTCAACAGCCCTAACAATACCATAGCTCTTTTTTTTTTAACCAAATCATGTTTCAAATTATGTCTTTTTAGCAACGAGAGATTCAATAATTCAAAAATATTATTGGTCAACAGCCCTAACAATACCATAGCTCATTTTTTTTAACCAAATCATGTTTCAAATTATGTCTTTTTAGCAACGAGAGATTCTATAATACGAAACTATTATAGGTCAACAGCCCTAACAATACCATAGCTCATTTTTGTTTTTTGGTCAAATTATGTTTCAAAAATGTAAAAATTTACAGCACCATACTCCAGCACTTTCAACTACAAACGCAATTACTTCATAATATTATTGGGTGATATAATGTTGAGCAAAAGCTCTAAAATAACCTTGTCTCAAATTTTTCATATCAAATTATATGTCACAAAAATGCAAATTTTAATTTCAAAGCTAATTGTATGTTTTTAGCATCCAACCACAGACACTTTTCACTGTCATTTCAGTACATTTTTTAAATTTAATGTCTTTGGTATAAAAATACATAATGAGATTGAAAACTGTGGAATTTCATTGCTCATAATTTTGAATTTTTATACTTGCACATTTTTTTGAAACTTTCCGTTAGTTATTGTGCAAAAGTTAATGTATTTAACTTTTGAAACAAATTATGTATCTCAAAAATACAAAAAATTGTATTTAAAAGCCAATTGTATGTTTTTAACATCCAACCACATGCGCAATTATTCCATAATATGGTTGGGACAAACAAATTTTGGGCAATAGCTCCAGAAAGATTGAAAAGCAAATTTACTTTAATAATACGTGTTTAGCATCCAACTTCAGTCGCAATTATTCCAAAATATTATTGAGAAATTTCTCTCAAAAATTTCATTTGTTCCGATGTTTCAATCTGTGTCAAATATCTAAATTTTAAACCTGTTATTTTCATGTGAATATTTTAAAGTTTTTACATTTGTTATTATGTGTTTTAAACTTTAAATCTATTTTATTTATATCATCTATAGGGAAATAGCTTCAAAATTACCATAGCTCCAATTTTTCAATGAAATTATGTGTCATAAGTTAAAATTTTTAAAGCTGTTATTTTGATGTATCAAAAAATGTGCAGGTATAAAAAATCTAAATTATGAGCAATGAAAATCCATAATGGATATTTTAAATTTCATCATAATGGAAAATTTATAGTATATTGGACAAACATCTATAAAACACCATCAAATTTCTATAAAATCTAATACGGAATATATTTTTTTATGATTAAGAATTTTTATACTTGTTCATTTGTTTTTATTTTGTTAATTTTTGCGTTGTGGTTTTGAAGTAAATTATAGTAATACATAACAGCAAATTATATTTTTATTATTATTGATCCTGGTACAACAACTTCAAAATTTATATTTCAAAATAATAGAAGAATTCCATTTTCCTTTTTCTATACTTTTTTTGGAAACATTTAGTTTATTTTTAAAACTCACTGTGAAATTTCAGCACATCACTTTAATGTTTTTGATATAGAAATACATATGATATTGAAAAATTCCACTATGAAATTTGCAGTGCTCATAATGTTGATATTTTATACTTGCGTATTTATAATACATATATCTACATCAAAATAACAGCTTTAAAATTTTTAAATTATGACACATGACCCACATGACAATATAACAACAAATTATATTTTTATTGTTTCATCAGATACTACAGAATAGCATAGAAATGTTAGTATATGTCTGGAAAAATATTTAATATTTCTGAGAACAACTTCATAATTTATATCTGAAAAAGTTAGGAGAATTCTATAATATTACACTTTTTGTATACATATATATACTTTATTTCATATATGTTCGGTGCTAATAATAAACTTTTACTTTACTATACCAAAAACATTAAATTTAAAACATTTTGTATGGAAATTTCATTGCGAATCTTAGAAAATTAACGAAAATTTTCCAAAATAAACAAGTTCTAGTACAAAAATGAAATAAAATACATTAGTACATTAAATCTTAAAAGTGATTCCTCAATTCAATTTTATTTCTTTACTTTGCCACCTATACATGTCAGTTATCAATGGCGGATGTATATCGGATGATAGTATCTTCAACAACTTCAAAACTCATATTTCAAAATAATACAAGAATTCCATTTTCCTTTTTTTTGTACATGGATTTTTTTTTGGAAACTTTCCGTTCATATTTAAAATTTCACATTTTAAATTTAATGTACCAAATGTATTTAATTTTGTTTTGTACTAACACTTTCTTTTTGGAAAATATCAGTTCAGAAAATTTACATAAAATTTCAAATGTACTGAAATTTCACAGTGATTTAAACATGTTTTAAATTTGATGTTTTTGGTATTGTAAAGTAAAAGTTTATTATTAGTACTGAAGATGTGTACAACATTATGGACGTAAAAATACATATAACGTATAAAAATTCATGAGATTGAAAACTGTGAAATTTCATTGCTCATAATTTTGATTTTTTATACTTGCCCATTTTTTGTGGAAACTTTTCGTTAATTGTTTTTAAATTTCTGTGAAAATTCAGTGCAACATGTTTTAAATGCCATATTTTTGGTATTAAAATGCATAGGAGATTAAAAAAATCCAATATGAAATTTCATTATTCATAATTTTCATTTGTCATACTTGCATTTTTTTTAAAATTGGCTTATTGATCCTGGTACAATTTCCAAAATTATATTTCAAAGTATTAGAAGTATACTAGGACTATAAAATTCTACCTTTTCTTTTTTTTAACTTTTAAATATTTTATGGCTAAAGCAAATTCACAGAAATACAGAAGTCATGGACTGACGTAGGTTAGAAGACAAAACCAAAAGAAGACAGGAAGAGAGGAAGACCAATAAACACATAGCAAAAGCCATTTTAAAAGATTAATTTTCAAAAGTGTTCTACTAAAATTTTACAGTGAATTGTTAAAAATGAATGAAAAGTTTCCAAAAAATGTGCAGGAAACCTTTCGTTCATTTTTAACAATTCACTGTAAAATTTCAGTGGAACACTTTTGAAAATTGATCTTTTAAATAAATTGCTTTTGCTATGTGTTTATTGGTCTTCCTCTCTTCTTGTCTTCTTTTGGTTTTGTCTTACGTTTTAACTTACAACAGTCCATGATTTATGTATTTTTGTGTATTTGCTTTAGTAATGAATTTATTGCTTTTTCTCTTTTCCTCTTGCATTTGTATTCCAGTGTATTCTTTGCACAAGTTTTGGAAATTTTTCTTTCATTATTAACAATTCATTGTAAAATTTCAGTGGAACACTTTTGAAAATTGATCATTTACAAGAATCTTTTAATTGCTACCAGAAGAGAGAGAGGAAAACTAATAAACACATAGCAAACTATGTGTTTATTGGTCTTTCTCTTTTCTTGTCTTCTTTTAGTTTTGTTTCCTAACTCACGTCAGTCCATGTTTTATGTATTTTTGTGTATTTGCTTTAGCAATGAATTTGTTGGTTTTTGTCTTTTCCTCTTGCATTTGTATTCTAGTGTATTCTTTGTACAAGTTTTGGAAACTTTTCTTTAATTTTTAACAATTCACTGTAATATTTCGAACACTTTCAAAAGTGGAAAAATTGATCTTTTAAAAATATTGCTTTTGCTATGTGTTTATTGGTCTTCCTCTCTTCTTGTCTTCTTTTGGTTTTCTCTTCTAACTTACGTCAGTCCATGATTTATATATTTTTGTGTATTTGCTTTAGCAATGAATTTATTGGTTTTTCTTTTTTCCTCTTGCATTTGTATTCTAGTGTATTCTTTGCACAAGTTTTGGAAACTTTTCTTTCATTTTTAACAATTCACTGTATAATTTCAGTGGAACACTTTTGAAAATTGATCTTCTACAAGAATATTTTAATTGCTACAAGAAGAGAGGATGACCAATAAACACATAGCAAACTATGTGTTTATTGGTCTTCCTCTCTTCTTGTCTTATTTTGGTTTTATCTCTTAACTTACGTCAGTCCATGATTTATGTATTTTTGTGTATTTGCTTTAGCAATGAATTTTTTTGTTTTTCTCTTTTCCTCTTCCATTTGTATTCTAGTGTATTCTTTGCACAAGTTATGGAAACTTTTCTTTCATTTTTAACAATTCACTGTAAAATTTCAGTGGAACACTTTTGAAAATTGATCTTTTACAAGAATCTTTTAATTGCTACAAAAAGAGAGGAAGACTAATAAACACATACCAAACTATGTGTTTATTGGTCTTTCTCTCTTCTTGTCTTATTTTGGTTTTATCTCCTAACTTACGTCAGTCCATGCTTTATGTATTTTTGTGTATTTGCTTTAGCAATGAATTTATTGGTTTTTCTCTTTTCCTCTTACTTTTGTATTGTAGTGTATTATTTGTGTATTTGTTTTTGACATGTGTTTATTGGTTTGCATCTCTTCTTTTGGTTTTGTCTTCTAACCTACGTCAGTCTATGATTTCTATATTTTTGTGAATTTGCTTTTGCCATGATTTTATTGGTTTTCCACTCTCCCTTTTTTTATACTTGCATTGTATTCTAGTGTATTCTTTGTGTATTTGTTTTTACCATGTATTTGTTGGTCTTCCTCTTTTCCTTTTTCCTTTACATATCCTCCTGTTTTTTATATTGCTGATGAAAATTCTGATTTTGATTTTTTTTTTTTTGAGCTGGCAATCCAGCTTTTCCTTTTCCTCGCTTCCTTTTTTTCGACTTACATTGTATTCTAGTGTGTTCTTTGTGTATTTGCTTTTAGAATGAATGTATTTGTCTTCCTCTCTATCTTTTTCCTATTACATTGTATTCTAGTGTGTTCTTTGTGTATTTTCTTTTAGAATGCATGTATTTGTCTTCCTCTCTAGCCTTTTCCTCTTACATTGTATTCTAGTGTATTCTTTGTGTATTTGCTTTTTCCATGTATTTATTAGTCATCCTTTCTTTCTTTTTCTTCGTACATTATATTCTGTGTCTTCTTTGTGTATTTGCTTTTGACATGTGTTTATTGGTAATTATCTCTTTTTTTGGTTATGTCTTCTAATCTACGTTAGTCCATGATTTCTGTATTTTTGTGTACTTACTTTTGCTATGATTTTATTGGTTTTCCTCTCTTTCTTTTTTCCACATACATTGTATTCAAGTGTATTCTTTGTGTACTTACTTTTACCATGTATTTGTTGGTCTTCCTCTCTTTCGTTTTCATTTTACATATCCTCCGGTTTTTTATATTTCTGATGAAAATTCTGATTTTCATTAGCAATAATCTGATTTTGATTTTTTTTAAGCTGGCAGTCCAGGATTTTAGTCCTTTATATTACTGTTAAAATGCTGTTTTTCTACTTCAGTGTTATCTCGTTGTTCTCCAAATCTTCCTTGACATATTAAACACTTCTTAAGGTTTTTTAATTAGTATTAGTCCAAGATTCAGGTTCTCTATATTCTTGTTGGAAATTCTTATTGTTCTTCAATATTATCTCGTTGGATCTCAAAATCTTCCATGACGTATTAGACGTTTCTTGAGCTTTATTAATTCTTCTATTTACGCCTTCTTCTTGGATCTCCAAATCTTCCATGACGTATTAGACGTTTCCTAAGCTTTATTAATTCTTCTATTTATGCCTTCTCTTGGATTTCAAAATCTTCCATGACGTATTTCTTAAGCTTTATTAATTCTTCCATTTATGCCTTCTTCTTGGATCTCAAAATCTTCCATGACGTATTAGAGGTTTCCTAAGCTTTATTAATTTTTCTATTTATGCCTTCTTGGATTTCAAAATCTACCATGACGTATTAAACGTTTCTGGAGCTTTATTAATTCTTCTATTTACGCCTTCTTCTTGGATCTCAAAATCTTCCATGACGTATTAGACGTTTATTGAGCTTTATTAATTCTTCTATTTACGCCTTCTTCTTGGATATCAAAACCTTCCATGACGTTTTAGACGTTTTTTAAGCTTTATTAATTCTTCTATGTATGCGTTCTTTTTGGATCTCAAAATCTTCCATGACGTATTAGACGTTTCTTAAGCTTTATTAATTCTTGATTTATTCCTTCTTCTGGGATCTCAAAATCTTCCTTGACGTATTAGACGTTTCTGAAGCTTTATTAATTCTTCTATATATGCCTTCTTGGATCTCAAAACCTTCCATGAAGTATTAGACGTTTCCTAAGCTTTATTAATTCTTCTATTTGTGCCTTCTTCTTGGATCTCAAAATCTTCCATGATGTATTGACATTTCTTGAGCTTCATTAATTCTTCTATTTATGCCTTCTTGGATCTTAAAATCTTCCATGACGTATTAGACGTTTCTGGAGCTTTATTAATTCTACTATTTACGCCTTCCTCTTGGATCTTAAAATCTTCCATGACGTATTAGACGTTTCTTAAGCTTTATTAATTTTTCTATGTATGCCTTTTTCGTTTCTTCATTTTTCGTTGTCCAAGTAGCAGAATCAGCAGATTATAAGAGGTACTAGTAATAGTCCCTTTTTTTTAGATAATCCCGAAAAACTAGGCATAGCACTGTACGATAAAAGAAACCCAATCATGCAATCGATGATCTCGGTGGACCACGATTTGGAGGTTCAGGCGATCTACGGCATCGATACCCCACTAGGAGGAAGCGTTCTGTCCCTAACTCCATCAGGTACTTACTATTTGAATTAGCAAGCTCTTCGTACAAATTTTGCTAACTAACGCACGAGGCTTAACAAAATTTTCTTGTTTAGGCCTGAAAAACCGTAAATTTTCAATGACCAGCTATAAGTCCGCACGTGATTTTGCAGTAAACGGTAAGTGGCACTCCACGGTTTCTGTGAACAAGCCTGACCCGCCGCGGAATGGAGACGCGCGCGCTCTTAGTGAGGTCAAGGACCAGAAGTACTCCGAGAAGCCCTACAACCCGGAGATGACGGTCAAGAAGGACGAGAAGGAGCAGGAGAAGCAGGGATGCTGCGGCAGGACGATGAAGGCTCTGGTCAACGCGTTTGACCTCACGCTCCTCAAGGACCCCATCTACGTGAACATAATGCTGGGGATGTCGCTGGCGGTCTTCGCGGAGATCAACTTCTCGCTGCTGACGCCGTTCATAATGTCCGATTTTGATTTGAACACCGGGCAGATCGCCACGTTTCTGTCGGTGCTCTCCACGGCGGACATCTTCTTCAGGTTCCTCGCGCCGTTCATCGGCGACTTCCTCAACAGGCCGGCGAGGATCATGTACATGCTCTCGCTGCTGCTGCTCATCTCCACGCGCTTCAGTAAGCCCCCAAAAGAACCACCACCAACGCAAAAATTTTGAAACCATTTATTTTTAGCCCTCCTCCTCTTTACGGATTTCTACCACCTTCTGGGCGTAGCTGTTCTGCTGGGTATCGCCAAGGGCATCCGCACGGTCTACTGGACCCTGGTGATACCCAACTACGTGCCCATCGAGCGCCTGGCCAACGCCTCGGGCCTGCAGATGGTCGTGAACGGCCTCTTCATCCTCGCGGGCGGCCCCGTTCTGGGTAAGCCGCGCTTAACAAATTCCTCCCCCAATTTATTAAGGGCGCTCAAGTTATTACCATAACTAGGGCCATAAATTGCAAGCTTTACCTGGTGTAATTTCCAGGCATTATCAGGGACGTAACCGGCAGCTACAAGAGGTGCATTTACGTGATCAACATCGTCACCTTCACCACGGTGGTGATGTGGAGCATGGAGCTCCTCTACGTGAAGTACAAGGCGCGGAAGAAGGCCATCGCCAGCGCTGACACCTCATGAGCACACCTAAAAGATTTGTACATAAACTCCTGATGTGATAACGGTATCAAATTTACAATACTTACAACGAGATTTTGCTGCGACGTATTTTACATATTTATTGATAACTTATTTATAGCCGCCCTGAAATGGCGCATTACCCCCCCGAAGAACAATGTCAAGCCATTGCCATTTTTATAGAACTCAAGTGATTTATTTATATACTTTATACACGATAAGAGATACATCTATTTTTAATTGTTACTATTAAAAAAAAAATACATGAAACCATAATTTCGAATCTCCCGCCCTGGCAGTCCATTCATTCCGTTGATCCCGGCTTGCAGGTTAGTTTTGCTGGCACCGTATATCTTCTGGCATTGTCGTTGCAGTGGTAAATAATTGCTGGGCTCGATGCTCGCGAGCTGCATGCGTGGCGTGCGTCGCGACGCCCGCCTCAATGGCGCCTTCCGACGCCTCATCTTCGACGGTGCAAGAGGTTTGCCTGGAGCACGTGGAGCTCGCTGCTTCCGCGCAAGCGCATCCATCCACTTCACGAGCGCGGATTTCAATCCCACCGTCGAGGACGCGCTGAAAACTTGGTGCAAGAGGTTTCAGGACGAAAAAGTTTCAGAACCACTGGAATCCATCGCTAATATTTTAGCATGTTCAATGAAAACCAACAAGGTAAAAACAATGGTCATTAAGAGCCAAAATTCGAAAAATTATTCACATTGACATACTTTAACTTATTTTTTTATTTTTGTATTAAGTTACTTCATACGACTAATGTAATGTTCAGAAATGACATTTCAGACATTTCAGCCAATTGAAAGTTTAGTCATCACGACGTTATCTTCACTTTTATATAGCATTAAATTTGGTATCTGAAAACTGAAAATTTTCAAAACTTCTAAACTTTCAAATATTTTATTTATATTTCAGAAGTTTATAAATACAGGAAATATGTTCTATCCGATTTGCCATCAAACATTGACATACTATTAACTTTTTTTTTTTTTTTTTGTATAAATTAAGTCGGGTAATTACTCACATAACAAATTTTCTGTTCGTACGACTAGTGTATATACTATATACTAGTTAATATATAGTAATTATATAAAAAATAATGCCCAAATTTGCCCAAAACATACATTTGCTTGCAACAGATTTATTCGCCTCAATTTGGTTTTCCAGTTGTCTTTCCAGCATTTGCTAAAAGCTTCTTTGCCTGATTTTTCTATAATTGTTGAGAATTCTTCATATGATAGAAAAATAAGAAGTTTTCTGTTCGTATGACTAGTGTATATACTATATACTAGTTAATATATAGTAATTATATAGAAAATAATGCCCAAACTTGCCCAAAACATACATCATTTGCTTGCAACAAATTAATTCGCCTCAATTTTGTTTTCCCGTCGTCTTTCCAACATTTTCCAAAAGCTTCTTCGCCTGATTTTTCTACAATTGTTCAGAATTCTTAATATGATAGAAAAGAAGAAGTTTTCTGTTCGTATGACTAGTGTATATACTATATACTAGTTAATATATAGTAATTATATAGAAAATAATGCCCAAACATGCCCAAAACATACATCATTTGCTTGCAACAAATTTATTCGCTTCAATTTGGTTTTTCAGTTGTCTTTCCAGCATCTGCCAAAAGCTTCTTTGCCTGATTTTTCTATAATTGTTAAGAATTCTTCATCTGATAGAAAAAGAAGAAGTTTTCTGTTCGTATATACTAGTTAATATATAGTAATTATATAAAAAATAATACCAAACTTGCCCAAAACATACATCATTTGCTTGCAACAGATTTATTCGCTTCAATTTTGTTTTCCGGTCGTCTTTCCAGCATTTTCCAAAAGCTTCTTCGCCTGATTTTTCTATAATTGTTCAGAATTCTTAATATGATAGAAAAGAAGAAGTTTTCTGTTCGTATGATTAGTGTATATACTATTTACTAGTTAATATATAGTAATTATATAGAAAATAATACCTAAACTTCTGCATTTTGCATATGATATTAAGTATATTAAACTTTAGAAAATGTCTAACTTTTCCTGAAATGTTATAGAAAGTACAGAAAATAGCCATAAAATACCATAAAATTTCCTTTTTTTATGGATTTTTATTTTGTTAGGAAACTATGTTCTCCAATCATTTGTAAGAGCATTTTTTTAGCCACCATTTAATTGGCACATGTCTGATTGTAGAATTTGGTTACTCTGCACTAGTTTTATCAAACTTTTTTCGATACAATATGTATTTTCTGAGCCTTTGTTCAATGGAAATTTAATTCTCCAAAATTATTGTTGCCAGAATATTTATTTGCCATCAAATTTCAGTCATTTCAGAAATGTTTCAGAAATGACAGATATGCCATTTCAGAAATTAGGTACTTTCAGAAATAACATTTCAGAAAGTTCAGTCAATGGAAAGTTCAGTCATTTGGTAAATTTTTTCATTATCTAAATTTATAAAATTTCATTTAGATTTCAGAAGTTTATATAATACAGGATTCAGAAATTACTTTCAGAAATGTTTCAGAAATGACAGATATGACCTTTCAGAAATTAGGTACTTTCAGAAATGACATTTCAGAAAGTTCAGTCAATGGAAAGTTCAGTGATTTGGTAAAATTTTTTATTATCTAAATTTCTAATATTTTAAATATTTCATTTAGATTTCAGAAGTTTATAAACACAGTAACATGTTCTATCTGATTTACAGACATTTCAGAAATGACATTTCAGAAATGACATTTCAGAAATTTCAGTCAATTGAAAGTTTAGTCATCACGACGATATCTTTACTTTTGTATAGAATTAAATTTCGTAAATTAATGATTTGGTAAATGGCACATGTCTGATTGTCAGAATTTTGTTTTCCAATTATTTGCACACAAAAAAAGATTATTAAGCATTTGTTTGTTCGCCTACATTTTGTTTTCCAATTATATGTAAGAATTTTTCTCCACTACATTTGGTTCATCATCATTTTGATCATCCAGAAATTTCAATTTCCAATCCTTCAAATCATTTTTCAATTATACATATTATGTAAGAAAATTTAGTTTACACATTTACATATTTAATAATGAGTTAATTAAAATATCAGAAAATGTTAACAAAAACGTGATCAATTTCATAGAAAATCTAAATTGATCAATTTTAATATTGGCCTTGGATTCGTCCAATTGAAAAAAAACCTAAACTTTTCATAAAATGCCATAACAGCTTCGATAAAGTAAAAGAAATTTTCTCCAAATGTATAAGATATTGGCCAAATATCCATTAAAAACCATAAATTTTTTGCAATACATATAAAACTTTTATAAAATGTTCGTCGATTTTTCTATATTTGTTTAGAATTCTTTATGTGATGTTATATTAAACTTTAGAGAACGTCTAACTATTCCTGAAATGTTGTAGAAAGTACAGAAAATAGCCATAAAATGTCCTATTTTTTATGAATTTCGTTTTCTCCACTAGATTTGATTCATCAGGATGTTTATCATCCAGAAATTTGTTTTCCAATCATTTTTCAATAATACATATTATGTATGAAAATTTCGTTAACACATTTACGTATCTAATAATCAGTTAATTAAAATATCAGAAATTGTTAGAAAAATTGTGATCAATTTCATAGAAAAACTAAATTGATCAATTTTAATATTGCCCTTGGATTCGTCTAATTAAAAAAATTGAATATTTTCATAAAACGCCGGTAAAACGGTTTCGATAAAGTAAAAGAAATTTGCTCGAAATGCATAGGAAATCTCCAAATATCCATTAAATACCATAATATTTTTGCAATGCATATAAAACTTTGCAATGCATATAATATTTTCATAAAATGCCATAACGGTTTCGATAAAGTAAATCTAATTTGCTCCAAATGCATAGGATATTCGCCAAATATCCATTAAATACCATAAAATTTTTGCAATGCATATATATAGTAAATCTAATTTGCTCCATATGCATAGGATATTGGCCAAATATCCATTAAATACCATAACATTTTTGCAATGCATATAAAACTTATATAAAATTTTTAATCTTCACGGATTGTTCTATAATTATTCAGAATTATTTTTATGATATTATATTAAACTTTAGAAAACGTCTATTGAAAAACAAATTTCTGGTTGATAAAAATCCTGATTTAGATGAGAAAAATTCTTACATGTAATTGGAAAACGTCTAACTATTCCTGAAATCTTATAGAAAGTACAGAAAATAGCCATAAAATACCATACAATTTAATTTTTTTGATCAATTTTAATATTGCTCTTGGATTCATCCAATTAAGAGAAAATTTTCATAAAATGCCAAAATGGTTTCGATAAAGTAAAAGAAATTTGCTCCAAATGCTTATGAAATCTCCAAATATCCATTAAATACCATAAAATTTTTGCAATGCATATAAAACTTATATAAAATTTTTAATCTTGACTGTTTTTTCTATAATTATTCAGAATTCTTTTTATGATATTATATTAAACTTTAGAAAAGGTCTATTGAAAAACAAATTTCTGGTTGATCAAAATCCTGATTTAGATGAGAAAAAATCTAACATGTACTTGGAAAACGTCTAACTATTCCTGAAATGTTATAGAAAGTACATAAAATACCATTAAGTTTCCGTTTTGTGGATTTTTATTTTGTTAGGAAAATTATTTGTCCGAAAATTTGTTGAAAGCAGGTAAATTACTCGCTCACAAATTTATTCGCCAGGACTTTTTTGCAGGAAAATGTACTCTATGTATTTATTTATTATTTTAAAAGTTTATTCATAGGAAATTTGATGGCCTGGGAATTTGTTTTTTTGAAAATGTCGCAATTTCGAACATTTGATCACTCTAAATATTTGGAAAATTTATGGAAAATTTATTTGAAAATAATTTGCAAAATTTTTATGCCGGATATAGTTTTTTTTAACCATAGATTTACTAAAATTTGGTTGCTCTGCATTCATTTGACCAAACTTTTTTCGGTATCAAACATATTTTCTAAACCTTTGTTTAATCGAAATTAAGTCATTTCAGAAATTACTTTCAGAAATGACTTTCAGAAATGACATTTCAGAAATTTCCGTCAATTGAAAGTTTAGTCATCACCACGTTATCTTTACTTTTGTATAGCATTAAATTTGGTAAATGAAAAATGAAAATTTCTGATATTTCATTTAGATTTCAGAAGATTTCACAAATATAAAATTTTTCATTTTCTAAATTTATCAAATTTCACTTATTTCATTTAGATTTCAGAAGTTTATAAACACAGGAAACATATTCTATCCGATTTACAAATGGAAGATGTCAGTAGAATGTGTGAACAGCGATTGCAATGGTAGGTATATATGTTACATATAACTTTTTTTTTGTAAGCAAGTCATCCTCATGCAATGTTAAGAAATCTTTCTATTTTAATACTGTTCATGTACATAGCAATAAAATAATGTATAATTTCTTTGCAATTTTCTTCTATTTAATTATGTATCTTTTTTCTAATTTTCTAAAATTCTAATTATATATTCTAATTTCTAAAATTTGATATTAAAAATTATACAGTACATGGAATGGAATCGATTACAGTTAAAACATAAAATGTCTCAACTTACATTACAAGTACAGTTTTCATACAACTTCTGTATTCATTGATTCAAAAATCAGTGAGGTTTGTAACTTTTTATTTTGATACGTAAAACTAGAAGAAAACTGTATTATTTCTTATATATTACTAAATGATTTAAACTATAGAAAGCTTTCAATTATAAAAAATAGTGGGACTTGTATTATTTTCATACGTAAAACTAGAAGAAAACGGTGTTATTTCTGATATATTACTAATTAATTAAAACTATACAAAGCTTTTAATTGATGAAAACTAGTGGCACTTATACAAATCTTTTAATTAATTAAAAATAGCGCAACTTGTATTATTTTCATACGCAAAACTAGAAGAAAACTGTTTTATTTTTAATATACTAAATAATTAAAACTGTACAAAGCTTTTAATTGATGAAAAATAGTGGGAGTTAGACAAAACTTTTAATTAATGAATAACAGTGGGACTTATACAAAGTTTTTAATTAATGAAAAATAGTGAGACTCATACAAATATTTTAATTAATGAAAAATAGTGGAACTTGTATTATTTTTATACGTAAAACTAGAAGAAAAGTGTATTCTTTCTAATATATTACTAAATAATTAGAACTATACAAAGCTTGTAATCAATAAAAAAGTGTGGTGCTTTTATTATTTTGATTTTCATGTAAAACTAGAAGAACTGTCTATAATGTAACGATTCGGACGTAAAATTACATAAAACTTTGAACTAGTAGGACTAATAGTGGGACTTGGACAAAACTTTTAATTAATCAAAAATTGTGTGACTTATACAAAGCTTTTAATTAATGAAAAATAGTGGAACTTGTATTATTTTCATACGTAAAACTTGAAGAAAACTGTATTATGTCTAACATATTACTAATTAATTAGAATTATACAAAGCTTTTAATTAATGAACAATAGTGGGACTTGTATTATTTTCACACGTAAAACTAGAAGAAAACTGTATTTCTAATATATTACTAAATAATTAGAACCATACAAACCTTTGAATTAATGAAAAATAGTGGGACTTATACAAAGCTTTTAATTAATGAAAAATAGTGGAACTTGTATTATTTTCATACGTAAATCCAGAAGAAAACTGCATTTCTAATATATTACTAAATAATTAGAACCATTCAAACCTTTTAATTAATGAAAAACGTGGAACTTGTATTATTTTCATACGTAAAACTTAAAGAAAACTGTATTTCTAATATATTACTAAATAACTAAACCATACAAATCTATTAATTAATGAAAAATAGTGGGACTTGTATTATTTTCATACGTAAAATTAGAAGCAAACTGTATTATTACTTATTAATAAATAATTAGAACTCTACACACCTTGTAATCAATGAAAAAGAGTGGTGCTTATATTATTTTCATTTTCATGTAAAACTAGAAGAACTGTCTATAATGTAACGATTCGAGTTTCGATCCTAAAATTACATAAAACTTTGAACAATTAATGAGGGCGAGCTTTTACAAACACCCTCATCACGAGAACTTTCTGTTTGCCATCCCTTTCAACCTACTTCCTGGTTTCAATTTTTCACACACTTCATTCACCCCCAGCATAAGCCATACAGTAAAACTCAAAGCAATTTAGTAGCTACTGAAGAAGAACTCTTCTGGATTAAAATCTAACAATCTAACACATGTCTTTGTAAAATTACTTAGCTCAGAGTTTTACTGTGTGAAACTTTTTCAAGCTCGAAATCATTAATTACTGATTGAATTGTAAATATTAATTAATATAATAACTTTATGAGTACATTTACAATCTAATAAATATCTTTGCAAAAAACCTATCTTTGAGTTTTACACTGTTTGATTTTTTTGCAAGCTCCAAGTGATTGATTACTGATTGAAATATAAATGTAAAGTTATCTTTGAATTTTACTGTATGAGTCAATTTACTATATCATAAATCTTGTAAAAAAACTTATTTCAAAGTTTTACAGTATAAAACTTTTTTAAACTCCAAATCATTGATTACTGATTGAATTAAAAATTTGAATTTTACTGTATGAGTACATTTACGATCTAGTAAATATGTTTGCAAAAAACTTAACTTTGAGTTTTATACTGTATGAATCTTTCGAAAAACCAAAGTCATTGATGTGAATTACTAATTGAAATATAAATTTAAAGTTATCTTTTAATTCTACTATATGAGTCTATTCACATTCTAATAAATGTCTTTGTAAAAAAGCTTATGCATGAGTTTTGCAGTTTGAAACTTTTTTAAGCTCCAAATCAATGATTACTGGTTGAATTGTAAATTTTAATTTAACTTTATGAGTACATTTACAATCTAATAAATGTCTTCGCAAAAACAATAACTTTAAGTTTTGTACTGTATGAATATTTTGCAAGCTCGAAGTCATCTATTTCTGATTGAAATGTAGTAAAGTTATCCTTAAATTTTACTGTATGAGTCTATTTTCAATCTAATAAATGTCTTTGTGAAAACGTATGCATGAGTTTTACAGTTTGAAATTTTTTAAGCTCCAAATCATTGATTACTGTTTGAATTGTAAATTTTAATGTAACTTTATGAGTACATTTACAATCTAATAAATATCTTCGCAAAAAACTTATCTTTGAGTTTTATACTGTATGAATCTTTGGTAAAACCCAAGTCATCGACTACTGATTGAAATGTAAAAGTAAAGTTTTTTTTTTATTTTACTGTATGGGTTTATTTACAATCTAATAAATGTCTTTGTAAAAAAACTTATGCATGAGTCTTACAGTATGAAACATTTTTAAGCTCCAAATCATTGATTACTGATTGAATTAACAATTTTAATTTTACTTTGAATTTTATACTGTATGAATCTTTGACAAAAACCAAGTTATCGATTACTGATTGAAATGTAAATGTAAAGTTATCTTTGAATTTTACTGTATGAGTCTATTTACAATCTAATAAATGTTTATGTAAAAAAAACTGATGCATGAGTGTTACAGTTTGAAACTTTTTTTAAGCTCCATATCATTGATTACTGATTGAATCAAAAATTTGAATCTTACTTTATGAGAACATTTACAATCTAATAAATATCTTCGCAAAAAAACTTAACTTTTAATTTTATACTGTATGAATCTTTGGTAATACCCAAGTCATCGATTACTGATTAAAATGTAAATGTAAAGTTATTTTTAAATTTTACTGTACGAGCCTATTTACGATCTAATAATAGTCTTTGTAAAAAAACTTATTTCAGAGTGTTACAGTATGAAACTTTTTTCAGCTCCAAATCATTGATAACTTACTGTATTAAAAAAAAAAACTTTTTGAGTACATTTACAATCTAATAAATATCTTTGCAAAAAACTTAACTTTGAGTTTTATACTGTATGAGTCTTTAGTAAAACACAAGTCACAATAAATGTCTTTGTAAAAAAACTTATCTCAGAGTTTTACGGTTCGAAACTTTTTTAAGCTCCAAATCATTAGTACCTTATTGTATTAAAAAGATTTAATTTTATTTTTTGAGTTCATTTACAATCTAAAAAATATCTTTGCAAAAAACTTAACTTTGAGTTATATGAAATTACTAGTTATTAGTTAATTAATAAATGTTTTTGAAGAAACGTATCTTTGAGTTTTGCTGTATGAAACTTTTGCAAGCTCCAAGTTATCGATTACTGATTGAAATGTAGTAAAGTTATCTTAAAATTTTGCCGGATATAAGTAATGAGTAATAATGAGTATATTTAGTACCTATAAAATGCCTTTCAAAATACTTACCTTTCAGTTTTACTATATGAAACTTTAGCAAGCTACAAGTCATCGATTACTGATTGAAATGTAAAAGTAAAATTATATTTGCATTTGTTTCTTTATGAGTATAATTTCTAGCTAATAAATGTCTTTCAAAAAAACTTATCATTTAGTTTTGCCATATGAAACTTTTGCAAGTCATCGATTACTGATTAGAATGTAAATGTAAAGATATTTTTAAAATTTACTCCACGAGTACTTTTACAATCTAATAAATATCTCACTTGAAAACTTATCTTTGAGTTTTGTATTAAACTTTTGCAAACTCCAAGTCATCGAATACTAATTGAAATGTAAACGTAGAGGAGTTTTTAAATTTTACTCTACAAGTTAAATTTACAATAAGACTTGAAAAAACTTTGAAGTTTTAGTATGAAACTTTTGCAAGCTCCAAGTTATTGATTACTGATAGAAACGTAAATTTAAAGGTATTTTTAAATTTTACTGTATGTGTACTTTTACAATCTACTACATCGTCGGCTTGGTGTTACAAGGTTGCATTTTTTTTTTTTATTTTTAGTTGTATAGCTTTGCAGAGCTATATGTTTTCAAATCGGGACCTTGCAGCTTGTTGGAAGATTAAAATTTAATCATTAGGAACTTGTGATAAAAACATATCTATTGACAGTGCAAAATTTATCATTTTTTGATATTGCATCAACTTGGAAGATTAAAATTGGATCATTAAGGACCTGTGATAAAAAATATCTATCGACAGTGCAAAATTTATCATTTTTTGATATAGCAAACATATTTAAAATCCTTATTCAAAAATTTACAAATTTGCACATATAACCTTGTAACATTAAGCCTCTGAAAAAACGTATCTTTGAGTTTTGTGTTAAACTCTTGCAAACTCCAAGTCAATTACTAATTGAAATGTAAATGTGAGAGTATTTTTAAACTTTACTGTATGATAACATTTACAATCAGATAAATGTCTTTGAAAATACGTATCTTTGAGTTTTGTGTTAAACTCTTGCAAACTCCAAGTCAATTACTAATTGAAATGTAAATGTGAGAGTATTTTGAAATTGTACTGTATGAGAACATTTACAATCAGATAAATGTCTTTGAAATAACATATCTTCGAGTTTTGTGTTAAACTCTTGCAAACTTTAAGTCAATTACTAATTGAAATGTAAATGTAAAGGTATTTTTAAACTGTACTGTATGAGAACGATTACAATCAGATAAATGTCTTTGAAAAAACGTATCTTTGAGTTTTGTGTTAAACTCTTGCTAACTCCAAGTCAATTAAATTGAAATGTAAATGTGAAGGTATTTTTAAACTTGACTGATGATAACATTTACAATCAGATAAATGTCTTTGAAAAAACGTATCTTTGAGTTTTGTGTTAAACTCTTGCAGACTCCAAGTCTACTAATTGAAATGTAAATGTGAAGGCATTTTTAAATTTTACTGTATTAGAACATTTACAATCAGATCTTTGAAAAAACTTATCATTGTGTTTTACCCTACGAAACTTTTACAAGCCTGAAGAACTCATCGATTAGGTAAACGGCAAAGCTCATTTCAGCATGCCTGTGCAGTACATCATCGGCGAGTGGGACTTCCACGAGCTGACCCTCAAACTGCGACCACCAGTCTTCATACCAAGGCCTGAAACCGAAGTCCTCGTGGAGCTCGTCCTCGGCGAAATCAAGAGAAGGAGCATCGGCAGAGTGCTTGAGCTATGTTGTGGCAGTGGGGCCATATGCCTCTCTTTGCTCAACAAAGTACCAAATGTATGTTCTGGTAAAGATTTCGTTAAAGATACAAAATCCAAAATTGTACCATAAAGTATCAAAAGGTTATTTGAGAAACGAAAAAGGCACGATTTGAAAAACTTAAATACGAGATAAATTGTTAACTCACTCTAATTGAATCGTTTATCGTTTGCTTAACAAAGTACCAAATGTAGGTACATGTAAAAATTTCGTTAAAGACCATCAAAATTCTACCAAAAAGTATCAAAAGCTTATTTGAGAAACGAAAAAGGCATGATTTAAAAAACTTAAATACGAGATAAATTGTGAACTCACTCTAATTGAATCGTTTATCGTTTGCTCAACAAAGTACCAAATGTAGGTACATGTAAAAGTTTCGTTAAAGATAATCAAATTTCTACCAAAAAGTATCAAAAGCTTATTTGAGAAACGAAAAAGGCATGATTTAAAAAACTTAAATACGAGATAGAGTCCACAATTTATCTCGTATTTAAGTTTTTCTCTCGTTTTACTCTAATTGAATCGTTTAATTTAGAAACTGGTTAAGTGTACTTTTTCAAGTTTCAAAGAAACGAAAAAAGCATGAAAAAACTTAAATTCTAGATAAATTGTGTAGTCATGCTAATTGTTATAGATGCAAATTTTGGAAACATTAAAAATTTGTTGAATGGTCACTACGTTGTGAAATTTTGGAGTTTGAGTTTAGTGTGATAATTTTGAATATATGATCTTCTGTAATATGTTGCTTAGGCGAAATCATTATTTGATTGCTCACTGCATGTTGTCGTAATTGTTTGGTTGAACAATTGCAGCGGTTGAATAGTCACTGCGTTGTGAAATTTTTGAATTTGATTTTAGTGTGATAATTTTGAATATATGATCTTCTGTAATATGTTGCTTAGGCGAAATCATTATTTGATTGCTCACTGCATGTTGTGGTAATTGCTTGGTTAAACAATTGCAACGGTTGAATAGTCACTGCGTTGTGAAATTTTAGAATTTGAGTTTAGTGTGATAACTTTGAATGTTGCTTAGGCGAAATTATTATTTGATTGCTCACTGCATATTGTGGTAATTGCTTGGTTGAACAATTGCAACGGTTGAATGTTCACTGCGTTGTGAAATTTTCGAGTTTGAGTTTAGTGTGATAATTTTGAATATATGATCTTCTGTAATATGTTGCTTAGGCGAAATCATTATTTGATTGCTCACTGCATGTTGTGGTAATTGCTTGGTTGAACAATTGCAACGGTTGAATGGTCACTGCGTTGTGAAATTTTAGAATTTGAGTTTATTGTGATAACTTTGAATGTTGCTTAGGCGAAATTATTATTTGATTGCTCACTGCATATTGTGGTAATTGCTTGGTTGAACAATTGCAACGGTTGAATGTTCACTGCGTTGTGAAATTTTCGAGTTTGAGTTTAGTGTGATAATTTTGAATATATGATCTTCTGTAATATGTTGCTTAGGCGAAATCATTATTTGATTGCTCACTGCATGTTGTGGTAATTGCTTGGTTGAACAATTGCAACGGTTGAATGGTCACTGCGTTGTGAAATTTTAGAATTTGAGTTTATTGTGATAACTTTGAATGTTGCTTAGGCGAAATTATTATTTGATTGCTCACTGCATATTGTGGTAATTGCTTGGTTGAACAATTGCAACGGTTGAATGGTCACTGCGTTGTGAAATTTTCGAGTTTGAGTTTAGTGTGATAATTTTGAATATATGATCTTCTGTAATATGTTGCTTAGGCGAAATCATTATTTGATTGCTCACTGCATATTGTGGTAATTGTTTGGTTGAACAATTGCAACGGTTGAATGGTCACTGCGTTGTGAAATTTTCGAGTTTGAGTTTAGTGTGATAATTTTGAATATATGATCTTCTGTAATATGTTGCTTAGGCGAAATCATTATTTGATTGCTCACTGCATGTTGTGGTAATTGCTTGGTTGAACAATTGCAACGGTTGATGGTCACTGCGTTGTGAAATTTTAGAGTTTGAGTTTAGTGTCGTAACTTTAAGTATATGATCTTCTGTAATATGTTCCTTTGGCGAAATCATTTGATTGCTCACTGCATGTTGTGGTAATTGCTTGGTTGAACAATTGCAACGGTTGAATAGTCACTGCGTTGTGAAATTTTAGAATTTGAGTTTATTGTGATAACTTTGAATGTTGCTTAGGCGAAATTATTATTTGATTGCTCACTGCATATTGTGGTAATTGCTTAGTTGAACAATTGCAACGGTTGAATGGTCACTGCGTTGTGAAATTTTCGAGTTTGAGTTTAGTGTGATAATTTTGAATATATGATCTTCTGTAATATGTTGCTTAGGCGAAATCATTATTTGATTGCTCACTGCATGTCGTGGTAATTGCTTGGTTGAACAATTGCAACGGTTGAATAGTCACTGCGTTGTGAAATTTTAGAATTTGAGTTTAGTGTGATAACTTTGAATGTTGCTTAGGCGAAATTATTATTTGATTGCTCACTGCATATTGTGGTAATTGCTTGGTTGAACAATTGCAACGGTTGAATGGTCACTGCGTTGTGAAATTTTCGAGTTTGAGTTTAGTGTGATAACTTTGTATATATGATCTTCTGTGATATGTTGCTTAGGCGAAATCATTATTTGAGTTCTGTGTGATAATTTTGAACATATAATCTTCTGTAATATGTTGCTTAGGCGAAATCATTATTTGATTGCTCACTGCATGTCGTGGTAATTGCTTGGTTGAACAATTGCAACGGTTGAATAGTCCCTGCGTTGTGAAATTTTCGAGTTTGAGTTTAGTGTGATAACTTTGTATATATGATCTTCTGTGATATGTTGCTTAGGCGAAATTATTATTTGATTGCCCACTGCATGTCGTGGTAATTGCTTGGTTGAACAATTGCAACGGTTGAATAGTCACTGCGTTGTGAAATTTTAGAATTTGAGTTTATTGTGATAACTTTGAATGTTGCTTAGGCGAAATTATTATTTGATTGCTCACTGCATATTGTGGTAATTGCTTAGTTGAACAATTGCAACGGTTGAATGGTCACTGCGTTGTGAAATTTTCGAGTTTGAGTTTAGTGTGATAATTTTGAATATATGATCTTCTGTAATATGTTGCTTAGGCGAAATCATTATTTGATTGCTCACTGCATGTCGTGGTAATTGCTTGGTTGAACAATTGCAACGGTTGAATAGTCACTGCGTTGTGAAATTTTAGAATTTGAGTTTAGTGTGATAACTTTGAATGTTGCTTAGGCGAAATTATTATTTGATTGCTCACTGCATATTGTGGTAATTGCTTGGTTGAACAATTGCAACGGTTGAATGGTCACTGCGTTGTGAAATTTTCGAGTTTGAGTTTAGTGTGATAACTTTGTATATATGATCTTCTGTGATATGTTGCTTAGGCGAAATCATTATTTGAGTTCTGTGTGATAATTTTGAACATATAATCTTCTGTAATATGTTGCTTAGGCGAAATCATTATTTGATTGCTCACTGCATGTCGTGGTAATTGCTTGGTTGAACAATTGCAACGGTTGAATAGTCCCTGCGTTGTGAAATTTTCGAGTTTGAGTTTAGTGTGATAACTTTGTATATATGATCTTCTGTGATATGTTGCTTAGGCGAAATTATTATTTGATTGCCCACTGCATGTCGTGGTAATTGCTTGGTTGAACAATTGCAACGGTTGAATAGTCACTGCGTTGTGAAATTTTAGAATTTGAGTTTATTGTGATAACTTTGAATGTTGCTTAGGCGAAATTATTATTTGATTGCTCACTGCATATTGTGGTAATTGCTTAGTTGAACAATTGCAACGGTTGAATGGTCACTGCGTTGTGAAATTTTCGAGTTTGAGTTTAGTGTGATAATTTTGAATATATGATCTTCTGTAATATGTTGCTTAGGCGAAATCATTATTTGATTGCTCACTGCATGTCGTGGTAATTGCTTGGTTGAACAATTGCAACGGTTGAATAGTCACTGCGTTGTGAAATTTTAGAATTTGAGTTTAGTGTGATAACTTTGAATGTTGCTTAGGCGAAATTATTATTTGATTGCTCACTGCATATTGTGGTAATTGCTTGGTTGAACAATTGCAACGGTTGAATGGTCACTGCGTTGTGAAATTTTCGAGTTTGAGTTTAGTGTGATAACTTTGTATATATGATCTTCTGTGATATGTTGCTTAGGCGAAATCATTATTTGAGTTCTGTGTGATAATTTTGAACATATAATCTTCTGTAATATGTTGCTTAGGCGAAATCATTATTTGATTGCTCACTGCATGTCGTGGTAATTGCTTGGTTGAACAATTGCAACGGTTGAATAGTCCCTGCGTTGTGAAATTTTCGAGTTTGAGTTTAGTGTGATAACTTTGTATATATGATCTTCTGTGATATGTTGCTTAGGCGAAATCATTATTTGAGTTCTGTGTGATAATTTTGAACATATAATCTTCTGTAATATGTTGCTTAGGCGAAATCATTATTTGATTGCTCACTGCATGTCGTGGTAATTGCTTGGTTGAACAATTGCAACGGTTGAATAGTCCCTGCGTTGTGAAATTTTCGAGTTTGAGTTTAGTGTGATAACTTTGTATATATGATCTTCTGTGATATGTTGCTTAGGCGAAATCATTATTTGAGTTCTGTGTGATAATTTTGAACATATAATCTTCTGTAATATGTTGCTTAGGCGAAATCATTATTTGATTGCTCACTGCATGTCGTGGTAATTGCTTGGTTGAACAATTGCAACGGTTGAATAGTCCCTGCGTTGTGAAATTTTCGAGTTTGAGTTTAGTGTGATAACTTTGTATATATGATCTTCTGTGATATGTTGCTTAGGCGAAATCATTATTTGATTGCTCACTGCATGTTGTGGTAATTGCTTGGTTGAATAATTGCAACGGTTGAATGGTCACTGCGTTGTGAAATTTTAGAATTTGAGTTTAGTGTGATAACTTTGATTGTTGCTTAGGCGAAATTATGATTTGATTGCTCACTGCATGTTGTGGTAATTGCTTTGTTGAACAATTGTCACTGCGTTGTGAAATTTTCGAGTTTGAGTATAGTGTGATAACTTTGAATATGTGATCTTCTGTAATATGTTGCTTAGGCGAAATCATTATTTGATTGCTCACTGCATGTTGTGGTAATTGCCCATTCTAGTTAAACACTAGTAATAGGGTAACTAAATAGTTTTGGTAGTAAAAAGTAACGAGGTAATTAGGGCCAGTGGAAATAAAAATAGTCGTTAAGAGTTGTTTCCTCAAGTATGGATCTTAAGTGTTTTAAACGTCTGGAAGGAAATTTTAGAGATTCGGTTAATTTAGTGCGAGAAGACCAAATGGCGCGTGTCAATGCCATTTAGGTTGCCCATTGATTTCACACGTAATTAATTCAATCTGCAATTACGCGGACGAGTCAATCCCGCCGGAATTTTAATTCCGCGGAACTTTCTGGATGCCGGCGGAGTACGCAAACAGCGATATAAAGTCTTGCGAGGCTATTAATCTCGGAAAATATTGGGGGAACGGCGGCGAATGCAAATTTGTGTAATCGCCCGCGATTATGGCACCTATTGTGCTTTGATTTATGCGTTTACTTGTTGAGTGCGGTTGGGCTTTTGCAGCTGCTCGCGACGGCCTCCGATAAGTCGAGGGCTGCCTGCGAGCTGACGCTGGAGAACTCGAGGAACCTTGGTTTGGACACCAGGCTGACGGTCCACCACGCAGCTGTAGTGGCGACGAGGGAGCTGGAAAGGCGGAGGTACGACCTGATCGTCAGCAATCCACCGTACGTCATCGCAGGCGAGATGAAAAGCCTGCAGCCGGAAATCCTGCTGTGAGTGTTTCGCTCCCACGGCTACTCGATAATTTCTAATTTTTTTTTTCTGCGAAATTAATTTAAAGGTACGAGGATTTGCGCGCCCTCGATGGCGGGGCTGATGGTCTGAGCGTGGTTAAGCAAATATTTACCGCCTCATCTGAGTTTTTAAATCCCGCAGGAAAATTATTTATAGAAGTTGATCCTTCGCACCCGCAGATTATACAGGCCCTGCTGGAGGAGGAGAGCCACCTAGGGCTTCGGGCCATCCGCGCCCACAAGGATCTCAGCGGCGAGACTCGTTTCGTGGAGATTATTAGGGAGTGAGCACATAAACCTCAATCAACCGTGCACAGCTCGTGCTAGGGTAATTTATTTTATTCCAACATTAAATATACACTGAAAAAGTCCTGTATTTATACAAAATATACCGTGCAGTAATCCAGCCATGGGTTTCCTTGACGAACTAAAGGGCCACAAATTAAAAACACTACCATCAAGCACCCTCATTACCATACAGTACACCAGTATAAACAGTTATTATTATCTCAGCAATTCGGGGGGTGGCAAACGCGGCTGCTTACTCCTCCACGTCGTCCTCGTCGGACTCGCTGCTCATCCTCGGCGTGTAGTGCATCCTCGCCTCCTGCGAACCTGCAAACACCCTTCGTTACACGCGAAAACATCCCTCGCACCGGCACGCACCTGTGGGGAAGAGGAAGGCCCGCGGGTAGTCGTGGGGGATGTCGTAGACGATGATGTCGCGCTTCTGCACCTTCCCCAGGCGCGGCCCGAACCACACGTGGGGGTTCATCTTCTTGTGCTCGTTGACCCTGTCCAAGGGCGTCTCGCCGGCGCCCTCGGACCTGCCCACTCGCGGGAATGCGAAGAGGTTGATTTTGCCCTCGTTCGACTTACCTGAAAATGTAAGTATAACACATACTCAAACTGAAACTGAATACTGAAGAAGAAACGAAAACACAAAATATGTAATTTTGTTGCAAAATTACTTGCCACAACAAATTTACCAAAACAATAATACGCCTGCAATCTAGTCCATAATTCATTTAGGTATGTTGCACAAAATTTCGTAATAGAACTGAAAATTTCAAACCCTATGAAATATTTACAACATTATTTATACCAAACCTGAACAGAGCTCTAACTAGTTCCAAAACAACGAAAAATTTCTACATTTTTTTTAATCTTTAATCAATTTTCTATTTTTTTTCATAATTCTTCTCTATAAATATATTTGCAACTAAATAACGTTGCTATAATAATGTGGTATAAATAATCAAACCTGAGCAGGCTCTAAATAGTTCCAAAGCAACGTAAAATTTCTACATTTTTTTTAACTTTGTTCAATTTTCTAAAAATGTTCATAATTCTTCGCAGTATCTTCTATTAAAGTGTAATAAAACGTATACAATATTCTGTCTTGATGAATTTCTTGAATAATTCAGCTCGAATTAACCCCAGTTGAAGCACAACTTCACGTTGAGTTCAAGTACAATTGAGTAGAAATGAAAAAAAAACAAATATGAGAGTTATATAATTTTGTTGCAAATTACTTGCGTCAACAAACTTGCCAAAACAATAATTTGGATGCAATCTAGTTCTTAATTCATTTAGGTATGTTGCACAAAATTTCGTAATAGAACTGAAAATTTCAGACTATAAAATTTTAACAACATTATTTATAGCAAACCTGAACAGAGCTCTAAATAGTTCCAAAACAACGTAAAATTTCTACATTTTTTGTTAAATCTTTATTAAATTTTCTAAATTTTTTCATAATTCTTCTCTATAATTATATTTGCAACATTATTTATACCAAACCTGAACAGGCTCTAAATAGTTCCAAAATAACGTAAAATTTCTACTTTTTTAAAATCTTCTTTCAATTTTCTATTTTTTTTCTTTGCCCTATCTTCTATTAAACTGTAATAAAACGAATACAATATTCTGTGTTGATGAATTTATTGAATAATTCAGCTCGAATTAACCGCAGTTTAAGCACAAGTTCAAGTTGAGTTCAAGTACAATTGAGTATAAATGAGAGTTCTTCTGTCATAAATTTGTTATGCACTGCAGATTTTTTTTTTTGTCAAACGTTCCAAGATGACTCAATATATGACAAGTTTTGAAAAAATGTTTAAAACCTGAATTATTTATTATAACTATATAATTTATAACTATAACTCATTGTATAACTCAAGTATCATGAACTCATCATGAATGATACCTCATGAAGTATCATGAATGTAATACTCATGAAGTAGGAATGATAAAACGAAATATGAGAATTATACAATTTTGTTGCAAAATTACTTGCGTCAACAAACTTACCTCAACTATAATTTGGATGCAATCTAGTGCTTAATTCATTTAGGTATGTTGCACAAAATTTCCTAATAGAACTGAAAATTTCAGAGCCTATAAAATATTTACAACATTATTTATACCAAACCTGAACAGAGCTCTAAATAGCTCCAAAACAACGTAAAATTTTTACATATTTTTTTAAATCTTTATTCAATTTTCTAAATTTCATAATTCTTCTCTATAAATATATTTGCAACATTATTTATACCAAACCTAAACAAAGTTCTAAATAGTTCCAAAACAACGTAAAATTTCTACTTTTTCTTTTAATCTTTATTCAATTTTCTAATTTTTTTCATAATTCTTGTCTATAAATATATTTGCAACATTATTTGTGCCAAACCTGAACAGAGCTCGAAATAGTTCTTAAGCAACGTAAAATTTCTACATTTTTTTTTAACTTCGTTCAATTTTCTAAAAATGTTCATAATTCTTCTAATTATTGTGCGAAGTGCGAAGATAAGTTTTGAAAAAATGTTTAAAATCAGAATAACTTATTACAACTATATAATTTATAACTATAACTCATGGTATAACTCATGGAGGAGAAATGGAAAAAAACAAAATATGAGAGTTATACAATTTTGTTGCAAAATTATTTGCGTCAACAAACTTACTAAAACAATAATCTGGATGCAATCTAGTACTTAATACATTTAGGTATGTTGCACAAAATTTCGTATAATAACTCATAGTATAACTCAAGTATAACTCATGAAGTAGAAATGAAAAAAACAAAATATGAGAGTTATACAATTTTGTTGCAAAATTACTTGCGTCAACAAACTTACCAAAACAATAATACGCATGCAATCTAGTCCTTAATTCATTTAGGTATGCTGCACAAAATTTCGTAATAGAACTGAAATTTTCAAACCCTATAAAATATTTGCAACATTATTTATACCAAACCTGAGCTCTAAATAGTTCCAAAACAACGTAAAATTTCTACATTTTTTTAAATCTTTATTCAATTTTCTAAAATTTTTCATAATTGATCTCTATAAAAATATTTGCAATATTATTTATACCAATCCTGAACAGGCTCTAAATAGTTCCAAAACAACGTAAAATTTCTACATTTTTTGTTAAATCTTTATTAAATTTTCTAAATTTTTTCATAATTCTTCTCTATAATTATATTTGCAACATTATTTATACCAAACCTGAACAGGCTCTAAATAGTTCCAAAATAACGTAAAATTTCTACTTTTTTAAAATCTTCTTTCAATTTTCTATTTTTTTTCTTTGCCCTATCTTCTATTAAACTGTAATAAAACGAATACAATATTCTGTGTTGATGAATTTATTGAATAATTCAGCTCGAATTAACCGCAGTTTAAGCACAAGTTCAAGTTGAGTTCAAGTACAATTGAGTATAAATGAGAGTTCTTCTGTCATAAATTTGTTATGCACTGCAGATTTTTTTTTTTGTCAAACGTTCCAAGATGACTCAATATATGACAAGTTTTGAAAAAATGTTTAAAACCTGAATTATTTATTATAACTATATAATTTATAACTATAACTCATTGTATAACTCAAGTATCATGAACTCATCATGAATGATACCTCATGAAGTATCATGAATGTAATACTCATGAAGTAGGAATGATAAAACGAAATATGAGAATTATACAATTTTGTTGCAAAATTACTTGCGTCAACAAACTTACCTCAACTATAATTTGGATGCAATCTAGTGCTTAATTCATTTAGGTATGTTGCACAAAATTTCCTAATAGAACTGAAAATTTCAGAGCCTATAAAATATTTACAACATTATTTATACCAAACCTGAACAGAGCTCTAAATAGCTCCAAAACAACGTAAAATTTTTACATATTTTTTTAAATCTTTATTCAATTTTCTAAATTTCATAATTCTTCTCTATAAATATATTTGCAACATTATTTATACCAAACCTAAACAAAGCTCTAAATAGTTCCAAAACAACGTAAAATTTCTACTTTTTCTTTTAATCTTTATTCAATTTTCTAATTTTTTTCATAATTCTTGTCTATAAATATATTTGCAACATTATTTGTGCCAAACCTGAACAGAGCTCGAAATAGTTCTTAAGCAATGTAAAATTTCTACATTTTTTTTTAACTTCGTTCAATTTTCTAAAAATTTTCATAATTCTTCGCACTATTTTCTATTAAACTGTAATAAAACGGATACAATATTCTGTATTGATAAATTGATTGAATAATTCAGCTCGAATTAACCCCAGTTCAAGCACAAATTCAATTTGAGTTCAAGTACTATTGAGTAGAAATGGGAGTTATTTTGTTATAAATTTGTTATGCAGTGCAGAATAATTTTATTTAGTCAAAACTTTGGTCTAACTCAATTTATGATAAGTTTTGAAAACATGTTTAAAATCAGAATAATTTATTATAACTATATAATTTATAACTATAACTCATAGTATAACTCAAATATAACTCATGGAGTAGAAATTAAAAAAACGTAATATGAGAGTTATATAATTTTGTTGCAAAATTACTTGCGTCAATAAACTTACCTCAACTATAATTTGGATGCAATCTAGTGCTTAATTCATTTAGGTATGTTGCACAAAATTTCCTAATAGAACTGAAAATTTCAGAGCCTATAAAATATTTACAACATTATTTATACCAAACCTGAACAAAGCTCTAAATAGTTCCAAAACAACGTAAAATTTCTACTTTTTTTTTAAATCTTTATCAAATTTTCTAAATTTTTTCATACTTCTTCTCTATAAATATATTTGCAACATTATTTGTTTCAAACTTTAACAGGCTCTAAATAGTTCCAAAACAACGTAAAATTTCTACTTTTTTTTTTAATCTCTGTTAAATTTTCTAAAAAATTTCATAGTTTTTAGCACTATCTTCTATTAAACTGTAATAAAACGGATACAATATTCTGTCCTGATGAATTTATTGAATAATTCAATTCGGATTAACTACAGTTCAAGTTGAGTTCAAGTACAATTGAGTACAAATGAGAGTTATTTTGTCATAAATTTGTTATGCAGTGCAGAATAATTTTATTTGGTCAAAACTTTGGTCTAACTCAATATATGATAAGTTTTGAAAAAAACGTTAAAACCAGTATAATTTATTATAATTATATAATTTATAACTGTAACTCATAGTATAACTCAAGTACAACTCATGAAGTAGAAATGAAAAAACGAAATATGAGAGTTATACAATTTTGTTGCAACATTACTTGCATCAACAAACTTACCAAAACAATAATTCGTATGCAATCTGTACCTTTTCAAGTTCAAATTGAAATCAATCAAGTTCAAATTGAGACCAATCAATTTCAAATTGAGGCCAATCAAGTTTAAATTGATACCAATAAAACTCAAATTGAGACCAATCAATTTCAAATTGAGACTAAACAAAATCAAGTTCACACTAAACAATATCAAGTTGTCATAATAAATTTTATTTGTTTACTCTCAACTTGATATTGTTTAGTGTCAACTTGATTTTGTTTAGTCTCAATTTGAAATTGATTGGTACCAATTTGAACTTGATTGGTATCAATTTGAACTTGATTGGCCTCAATTTGAAATTGATTGGTCTCAATTTGAACTTGGTTGGTCTCAATTTGAACTTGAAAAGGTATAGTCCTTAATTCATTTAGGTATGTTGCACAAAATTTTGTAATAGAACTGAAAATTTCAAAATCTATAAAATATTTACAACATTATTCATACCAAACTTGAATAAAACTCTAAATAGTTCCAAAACAACGGAAAATTTCTACTTTTTTTTCATATTTCTTCGCACTGTCTTCTGGATGAGAATAGATATACTTGCCATGTTCATGTTTGTTATAGTTTCATTCATTTTGGATACCCGTTATTATTTTTTTTTGTTTTGTTTTCTTCCTTCTTTTGAGTTCACTTATTCTCATCCAAATAATAAAAACATTAGAACATCTTTATATTTAAACATAATATAAACTACGAGAAGTACTCCAATAAAGAAGGAAGAAAGCAAGAAATAAAATATCTTTATATTTAAACATATAAACTACGAGTAAGTACTCCAATAAAGAAGGAAGAAAACAATAAATAACATACACTGGCGAGCAAAAAAATAGAGGTCACTTTAAAATTATGATTTATTTTTGGAATTTTTTTGTTTTTACTTAATGTTTGCAAATTGTAAACCAAAGTAGGCGTTTAATAATACATTTCCTGACAAATGTATTCTATAAAATTGCAGGAATGGAATAATATCTACCAAAATGTGATCGTTAATTTAATTCAAAGACTTCCTCGTCGACTTCAATCAGTAATGCAAGAGGGGGTAATACTCGTTATTAGTGATAAGTTTTTTTCATTATTTATTTTCTATATTAGTCCTAGAAACAAAAATTCGAACTTCGTCTGAACTGTAAATTTGTGATATTTCCAAAATAGGCAATAAAAACAAAAAATATGCTTTACGATTCAACATTGCTTTTTTTTTTAATTTAATGTGCAAAATACAGTACAATTGTTTACAATTTGCAAACGTAAAGTTAAAACAAAAAAAACTTTTGGACTTATCCAAAAATAAGTCATAATTTTAAAGTGACCTCTATTTTTTGCTCGCCAGTGTATAAACTACCAGTAAGTACTCCAATAAAGCAGAAAGAAAACAATAAAAAATATAATAATAACTGGTATCCAAAATGGATGAAACTATAACAAAAATGAACAAAACACGTACACCTATTCTCATCCAAATAATAAAAACAACAAAGCATCTTTATATCTAAACATATAACTACCAGTAAGTACTCCAATAAAGAAGTAAGAAAACCATTAAAAGTTTTTGACTAAAATATTCAAAATTCAGAATACAAATGTTTGCATATTTTTCTAGGTAATTTTGAAAATTCAAATTAAAATGATACAATACTCTGCTTTGATAATTTTATTGAATAATTTAGCCTGGATTAATAATACTATGACAATTCCTCTTCCACATATTAATCGATGAGTTGAGCTGCTTTACGATTATGTGAGCAGAAAGTTCAGACCAAAAAAAAAATCAGTTAATCACTAAATATTGACTTCCTCTTCAACAGTTTATAAATTTTGAAATATAAATTTTTGTTTAAGTTCATGTCTAATAACAATACTGATAATACTGCAGATTATAGTAATAAGAATAATAATTTATTTATTCACATTGCTGTAATTATACAGATGTGATAGGTTCACGATTTTGTTAGCGGAAAGTTCATGGCAAAAAAAAACATTTAGCCACTAAATATTGACTTCCTCTTCAACAGTTTATAAATTTTGAAATACTAATTTTCGTTAAAGTTCATATCCAGTAACAATACTGATAATACTGCAGGTTATAATAATAATAATTTATGTATTAACATTGTTGTAATTATACAGATGTGATGGATACATAAGCATACAAAAAAACAAAAAATATATACCAAAACAGATGATAAATGCACGATTTACTTATTAAGTTTTCATACAGATGTGATGGATCAAAAATAGGTACAAAGCATACAAAATACAAAAAAATATATACAAAAATAGATGACAAATGCACGATTTACTTATTAAGTTTTCTCTGCTTCTTATATCTACGGATTTTAGATTGCAGAAAATATAGTGCACTTTTCTCGCAAACTCATTAATCCGAACAAAATACTACCTTCATTACCATTTATTCAATTACAATGCAAATGGGTAAGTTTCTAAACTTGCAGTTCTTAAATAGAATTATTGCACTCTCATCGATCAAGCTTTCTAAATGTAAATTCACATTTATTATCAATTACCCTACTGGTGATTCTTTAATCGTTACTAGTAAATCAACTGCTTAAAGCACATAAAAAAATACAGCACGATTCAAATTGAATCTCTTTCATCTTAAAACTTCGAGGGTGGGTTAAAATTAAAGTTGCTAATTCTGCGCTGAATAGGAATTTTGTGTAAAGTTGTAGAAACTGACAAAAAAACAGAAATGAAATTGTAAGGCTCTATGGGGTAATTGGTGTAACATTTTTAATGAAGTTAAATGAAATTTAATAAGCCTTCGGTTGATTTTCACTGTTTTTAATATATTTCTCTGTTTTCATTTTTTATTTCATTCAAAAGAAATATCAATTTGTGTTTTACGTAATTTTTTTTTTAATTGTAATAATGTATTACTGAAAATAAATTATTGCTATAAAATACTTACATAAGTTACTTACAAAATACTTACATAAGTAAGAGTTATTCATAAAAATTTAAGTCGTGATTTAACTGTGGTTTTCAGCTTAGTAACTTTGGTAACCGTTTGTAAAACACCGCTAAACCAGGGTTTAAATTTTTATGAATAACGTTGTTAGATTTTTTCTACACGGACTTGTTATATTTGCTTCAACTTAACAAATTATTATTTACGATTTATACGCACAATTCCCTGAATAACTTGTCGCAAAATTGTTGTTTTCAGCTTAGTAACTTTGGTAACCATTTGTAAAACACCGCTAAACCACGGTTTAATTTTTTATGAATAACGGTGTAAGTATTTTATAGTAATAATTTATTTTCAGTAATACATTATTACAATTTTTTTCTTTTTTTCTTGACGGATTTGTTATATTTACGTCAACTTAACAAATTATTATTTACAATTTATACGCACAATTCCCCGAATAACTTGCAAAATTGTTAACCACACTCAATGCTCATTGCTAAAAGACTTGTAATTAATTGCTTTGTCGGTAAGAAACAAGTTCGATTTTGCGACACAAAGTTTGCAACGCAATTCCTCTTATAGGGCCTTCATTGAATCGATAATTAATGTTTAAATTACAACTTTAAGTCAATACTTCGCTGCGGCTCCGTCAAAAGTGCAATTTCAGTTATGAGTTAAAGTTTATTGGCAATGTTTATTTCTGTGCTATTGGCAAAATAGAAACTCTAAAGCACCTGTAATGGTTTCGTATAATTAACGGTGACCAAATATTGATACTGAACTTTATTTTTCGTCGATGTAACTTTTAAGAAAAAGTATTGTTAATATCTGTAATATAATTATAATTTACGCAGAAGTAATCAAGTATAAAGAGAATCGTGAAAGTTATTTTAATTGAAAATAAACATGCCAATCCTGTGAGAAGTCTATTGAATTTCAGATTTTGTTAATACATTGAAGTAATTAAATCATTAATAACACTTAATCAGATTAAGAATTACCTCGCAGAAGAGTATGCCTCAAAACCTTGCATTTCGCTCATTACATTTATTTTATATTAGTGGATTTTTTTAATTCTGATAATATTCAGATAATAATTCTGATTTCTATTCTATTTTATTATTTCTGATTCTGATGATATTTGTGTTTTGTGTTGTTATCTGCCTACACGTTTTTTAAGTAAATTTAAAATAAATTGATTTTAAAAAAATATTTGTTGAAATTTCAGAAATTCGTCGTTTTTTTTTGAGTTTTGAGCTGCTCAGGTTAGGTATCAATAATATTGTAAATTTCCTTGAATCTGTTAAAAAAATTGAGCTGCTCAGGTTTGGTATCAATAATATTGTAAATTTCCTTGAATCTGTTAAAAATTGAATTTTTCAGTTTCGTTGCGATATTTTCTGCAACGTACCTAAACATTTTTGGGATGCTTTTGTAGATTGCTTCAAACTTTTTTTTAAAGCTTGATTAATTACCATTTATTCTGTATTATTTGTAGAAAAATTAGAATTTTGTCTAGTTGAACTAAAACTCTTAAAGTTTGGTATAAATTATATTGTAAATTTCCTCGAGTCTTTTAAAATCTTATAATTTTTCAGTTTTATTGCGATATTTTGTGTAATGTGCCTAAACGTATTGGGGATTTTGTATATTGCTTCAAAATTTATATTTTTCCAACTTTGATTAATTACTGCTTATTCTGTAATTGCACAATTTCATGTATAACTTGAGACACGAACTGGTGCCTGTTTTTTTTTGTCATTTGAATGAAAAGTGATATGATTGTACTAAAATCAAAACTTTATTATCTATGAATTTTATTATTATGAGGTTCGTGGGCTGTAAAAATAACTAAAGACGTAGTTCTTTTCAGTTTTATTTTCTATTACAAAATCTTGTACAAAGTACATACCTTTTGTCTACTTTCCAGATTGCTTCCAAATTTTTGGTAAATTTTGTGATTTATGGGGTTTGGCAGCCCAAATATTAAAAAAATACCGCACTAATGTGCAAAATGTTGTACTAAAATCGAAACTTCATTATGTATGAATTTTATTTTTGTGGTGATGATGGGGTGTAAAATAACTAAAGACGTAGTTCTTTTCAGTTTTCTTTTCTAATATGAAATGTACTTCTAAATTTCTACTTTCCAGATTGCTTTCAAATTTTTGGTAAATTTTTGTGGTTTTGCTGCCACAAGTATTAAAAAAATGTTGGAATTGTACCAAAATCAAATTATGTATGAATTTTATTTTTATGGTGAACCATTATTTCATTGCTATTTGCTTATTATGTATAAATTTTATTATTATGGTGATTATGGGGTGTAAAAATGAGTAACGACGTAGTTATTAAACCATTTAATAAAATCACCTGCGACTTTTTAAGCATCCAATAAACAGTTCAAAAAATCAGGGCTGTTATTTGGGCAGCTATGAATTTTAGATATAAACGTAATCAAATATATTGGGAAATGCTAATAATGATTCGATTGTGAGTTCCGAGTTGTTATAGCTGGCTTTAATGAGAAACTATAAACTATATGCACATGCGATGGTGATGCTGATAATAAAATATTAATACGCCTGATTCGGTTCGTTTGCTGAAACTCCATAATATGATTTTGTTACGAACATTAGTAAATATTGCAATAAATAACTGGTTCTTAAATTTTTTTTTGGAGAAACAACTTGCTATGGCTTTACCACAAAATGTATATTAATATATAGACATATACAATAAAATAACTTATAGTAATAGTTATTTTATTGTATATGTATAATAATGTATAGTGTATTTAATATGTAAATATTACATATAATAGTAATTCAATCACCATAATTTTGTGTCCAGGGCTTTAAAAACAATATATTTAAATTTCTGCTTTAAGCAAATTACAGTTAAAATTCGCTAAAAGGGCGATGCAAATTGTAAGAATCCTAGTGAAATAATCGCCGCAAAAAATTTTATAACAACAAAACTAACGCTAACAGAAATGTTATTGCGTCTGCTACTCGTCAAAAATAAAAATAAGAGTAACATAAATAAAAGAACACATATCATTGCTTCTCCATGTTAATATTACATATTACTTATAATTCTGATGTTTTATTTATGTGCTCTGCTGATTCTATCTTTGGCATGTTTACCAAACAAATATGTTTATTGCGAAGCCCCTAAGAAATATGCCTAAAAGTAATAGCGAGCTGATGTACGCATTTGTAAGCACTTTGCAATTCATATTATGATTATGCCTTATACTGCTACAAAATCTTTGAGCATACAATTACAAGTAAAATATATGTGATTTTCAATTATATTACTATCACTATTATATTCTATCGTTGGAAATTTTAAAATTCTTGATTTGCAGCAATGATTATAAAATTAAAATTTTACATTTTGCACTCATTTATATTTAAGAAATATTACAATGCAATAATTATAAAATCTTTTTTTTTACTGACTGCTCATTGTATATTTGATATTGTTAGTAGTTAAGCAACAAGAGTTCCACTGCACCCCCAGCAGAGATTTCGATTACATTAATTCGCGCTATTGTCCGGCGGCCCCTATTGTTGTAATTGATGTTTAAATCCGCGAATTAAATGCGCGAATTGATGTAATCGAAAACTCGGCTGGGGGTGAAGTTGAACTCTTGTTGCTTAACTACTATTGTTTTATACTATTGTATTGAAATATAATTTTTAATTTGTATGACTTGTGTAAGTCATGCAACGACACCACATAAATAAATTAAAACAAAACATACAAAAAATGCATACACAATCGGTATGATTTTCCAGAATCATACACAATCTAACTCATTTTGACTTTATGAAAATTTTGAATTAAAATGAGTTTTGAATTTTTAATATAATAGAACTTTCATGATAGTATAGCAAAATATTGACAACAAAATGTTCTGAACTTTCCGATAATTTTACCTTTCCGTTGTTAGTTATTTATGCAACATATCATAATTCCTACAATTTGCGTATACAATCTGTACGATTTTCTAGTATAATCGTATTTTTTAAAGAAATTAAGAAAGTCTCTAACAAATTTGAATACATTTACGTACATAATTCTTACTTTTGCAGCAATTTTAATGAAATTTCCTATTGTACACTTTTTTCTACTAGAGTTTGGAAAACTTTAACATTTGAATACTAATCTGAGTTAGGGACAATGGAATATTACCTAACAATTGCGGAAATCATACTTCAACATTAAAATACTAATTTGAGTTAGCAAAAGTTTTAATTTAATTTTCAAAATTTTTACCACAAAATGTTTATTGATATATAGACATATACAATAAAATAACTTGTAATAATAGTTATTTTATTGTATATTATTGGTTGTTTTATTTTATGTCTATTTATTAATAAACATTTTGCGGTAAAAACATAGCAAGTTGTTTCTCTGTTTTTTTTTTAAGATATTTTAATTTTTATGATAATAGCACTTTCATGATAGTATAACAAAATATTGACAACAAAATGTTCTGAACTTTCCGATAATATTACCTTTTCTTTGTTAGTTATTTATGCAACATATCATAATTCCTATAATTTGCATATACAATCTGTACGATATTCTAGTATAATCGTATTTTTTAAAGAAATTAAGAAAGTCTCAAACAAATTTGAATACATTTACGTACATAATTCTTACTTTTGCAGCAATTTTTACGAAATTTCCTATCGTACACTTATTTCTACTAGAGTGTGGAAAACTTTAACATTTGAATACTAATCTGAGTTAGGAACAATGGAATAGTACCTAACAAGTGCGGAAATCATACTTCAACATTAAAATATTAATTTGAGTTAGCAAAAGTTTTAATTTAATTTTCAAAATTTTGACCACAAAATGTTTATAGACATATGCAATAAAATAACTTATAATATAAGTTATTTTATTGTGTATTATTGGTTGTTTTATTTTATGTCTATGTATCAATAAACATTTTGTGGTAAAAACATAGCAAGTTGTTTCTCTGTGTTTTTTTTAATAACTTTTAATGAGTTGAATTTTTAAAATAATAGCACTTTCATGATAGTACAACAAAATATTGACAACATGTTCTGAACTTTCCGATAATTTTACCTTTCCTTTGTTAGTTATTTATGCAACATATCATAATTCCTATAATTTGCGTATACAATCTGTACGATTTTCTAGTATAATCGTATTTTTTAAAGAAATTAAGAAAGTCTCAAACAAATTTGAATACATTTACGTACATAATTCTTACTTTTGCAGCAATTTTTATGAAATTTCCTATTGTACACTTATTTCTACTAGAGTGTGGAAAACTTTAACATTTGAATACTAATCTGAGTTAGGGACAATGGAATATTACCTAACAAGTGCGGAAATCAAACTTCAACATTAAAATACTAATTTGAGTTAGCAAAAGTTTTAATTTAATTTTCAAATTTTTTACCACAAAATGTTTATTGATATATAGACATATGCAATAAAACAACTTATAATAATAGTTATTTTATTGTATATTATTGGTTGTTTTATTTTATGTCTATTTTCAATAAACATTTTGTGGTAAAAACATAGCAAGTTGTTTCTCTGTTTTTTTAAAGATATTTTAATTTTTTAAATAATAGCACTTTCATGATAGTACAACAAAATATTGACAACAAAATGTTCTGAACTTTCCGATAATTTTACCTTTCCTTTGTTAGTTATTTATGCAACATATCATAATTCCTATAATTTGCGTATACAATCTGTACGATTTTCTAGTACAATCGTATTTTTTAAAGAAATTAAGAAAGTCTCTAACATATTTGAATACATTTACGTACATAATTCTTACTTTTGCAGCAATTTTTATGAAATTTCTTATTGTACACTTATTTCTACTAGACTTTGGAAAACTTTAACATTTGAATACTAATCTGAGTTAGGGACAATGGAATATTACCTAACAAGTGCGGAAATCATACTTCAACATTAAAATACTAATTTGAGTTAGCAAAAGTTTTAATTTAATTTTCAAAATTTTACCACAAAATGTTTATTGATATATAGACATATGCAATAAAATAACTTATAATAATAGTTATTTTGTTGTATTTTATTGGTTGTTTTATTTTATGTCTATATATCAATAAACATTTTGTGGTAAAAATATAGCAAGTTGTTTCTCTGTTTTTTTTTAATAACTTTTAATGAGTTGAATTTTTAAAATAATAGCACTTTCATGATAGTACAACAAAATATTGACAACATGTTCTGAACTTTCCGATAATTTTACCTTTCCTTTGTTAGTTATTTATGCATTTATTATGCATTAATTTCTTGTTTATAGCTGCTAACATTTCTGTTAGCGTTAGTTTTGGTGTTATTAAATTTTTTGCGGCGATAATATTTTTGCGGCGATAATTTCACTAGTATTCCTCCAATTTGCTTTTAGCGACGTTCAGCTGTAATTTGCATAAAGTCGAAATTTAAATGTATTGTTTTTAAAGCGCTGAACACGAAATAATGGACTCTGTGATTGAATTACCGTTTTGCCACGCGTTTTGTTGGTGAAGGGAGGAACGCTGAGGTGCGAATGAGGCGTCTTTGAGGGTTGTATTGCGTAGATTTGGAGGGTTGGCACGTTCAATTAGCGGTAATTAATTAAGGGTTTGCGTTTTACCTAAGCCAAAGTCCCAGGCTGTCTCGCCTCCTCGTCCAACGCGCGGAAACGGGAACAGCCTCTGTTGATTGTTGCCGACGCGTTTCGGTTGATTCAGCGAACCTAAATTCGGGGGAACAAATATCAGGAATAGTTTTGTGCCCTTTTTTTGCGTTTTGGGGATTTGGATGGTGATTTCTGGGTTTTTGAAAAACTCACCCGCATTGCAGAATACGATGAAGTATATGATGATGCAGTAGATCTGCAGGCCGCAGAAGAGTAACTTGTTCATGGTTTCCACTTAATAATTACTGCGAAAATAAAAACCAAACCGGCGGACGACCGGACGAAGGAGACTGCTGTTTGAAACGAACCTAAAGGTGTATTAGCCAATCATAAATTCTGCGTGCGCTTTTATAAGGGCCGTCCCCGGGGGTGTACAATGAGTGTGCGCCAAAGTTTTACGCCGGAGGTGGATGCAAATTTTTCCTGGCCAGGCCGTGACGGCCAATTTCTCAGGTAAACTGTGTTCAATCTCCAATTAGCCGCTAACGCGTTTAATCACAGGGCGACACCCGACCGCGCGAAAATTGCCGCCGAAAGTGTTAATCCGCGAATTTACAAGCAAATTGCGTCCCCCGGAGGCATTAGTGTCACTGACACCTACATACAGGCCCCCGTAATTCATGAAACTTCGCCCCCGCAGTGTGTGTGCACTACCTGCACGACGCAAACACCCAGTGTTTGCCGCCGGCCTATAAATCGCCAGGCTTTAATTGATGTACTTACCCTGCACCCCCCAATTACGCCCCGCCGGGGGCGGCGAAGATGCGATTGATGACTATTAGCGCGACACCCCGTAATCCCGAAAACAACGATATGTCCTCGGATCGGGGGGCGGCGAATTGAAATTAAGGGTCGCACGTAGCGGCCCCACGGGCCGGGGGTGGCTCAAAAATTCAGATAGATGATTTCTGCACCTGACCTGCGTCGCGCTCGCAGCGAACGGAATCGAAGGGCTGCAGGGAGACCGTTCATCTTCGATGCACCGCAAGCATTATCCTGGATCCTGAATAACTGCGCCTCCTGATATCAAAACAATTTCGACAAAGAAATTCGAACCCTTACTACCGAAAAGAGAAGAATTTGGCATCAATCTAGATACCCAGCTGAAAAAACTAGAGTAATAACGCAACAACTCAAAAGACAGATTAAAAAAATTAAAAACGACACTATTAGTGAATATGTAATTGGACTACCAAATGACACCAAAACTGATTATTCACTTAGGAAAGCTACCAAAAAACTTAAGAGACCAATCTTGCAGAATTCTCCAATTACAAGTGCAGATGGGACATATGCGAAAAGCAATACTCAAAAGACTAATAGATTTGCCAAATATCTTGAAAGGACTTACCAACCGAACGAGGACTCGCCCATTCTAGACCGGGAAAATATTACCCAATAAGAAGGTGAAATCAGACCCTCTACCCCCTAAAGAAATTGCATGGAAATTAAAAAAAAAAACATTATAACTAAGAAAGATCCAGGACTTATACAGGGTGAGTTTTTTCGGATGTTTAGTATAGGTATCTCGGAAACTAGCGGAGATAGAGGAACGATTAAATGGGGAAAGAATTGCAGTTTTACGAGTTAAATTTCATGAGTTTTTTGTTTTTTGAAGGTGATTACCAGAATGAAATCCCAGAGAAAACTGAAAAAATAACACGCCCAGCTCTGGGCCAATTTCGACGGTGAACTAATTTTAGTCACGCATTCCCAGTAAGATAATTTTAAAGATAACTTCAAAAACGGTCGTTAGAACTTCTTAAAACAGCAAATTAACAAACGTAAATGCCACTTTTATCATCTCTTCCAGGAATACTAAAACCCAAACATACGCATTTAAAGAAAACAGTCACTTATTTATATGCGTGTTCCCAATCATCCATCACCAATTTATTTTTTCAAGCCACAAAACTACTCGCCATATCTCTTATCATGTAAGACTTATTTATATGCGTGTTCTCAATTATCCATCACCAATTTCCATTTTCAAACTGCTCACAATATCTCTTATCGTGTAATAAAAAAAATATCATTTTTTTTATAGGGTTTTGATGATTTTGTCCAACTATCATATATAGTATGTCCCCGGATTGAGTTTCCAAGAGCGATTTTTTTTAAATTTGATTTAATTTAAATGTTATGGGAATTCGAATTCCTGCTTGGTCTGAAACTACCATTTCAGTTATTAAAACATTGATTTATTTATACAGGGCATTGGCTAAATTAGCAAAAATCTAATTTTGAAACTTTATGTCAAATAATTATGAAATATAACATCATTTAAACAATCCCCCACCATTTTATTCACACAGTTCAAGCCTGGCATAGCACTCCTGCAGATTGTTTTAGATTTCTTCAATACTTATTGATGCAAATGCCTCTCGTAGGCGACTATTTAAATTTTCATTATCATTTTCTGCATTTGGGGGATAGTTTGAATGATTTTATTTTTCTTTAATGCAGTTAAATGTAATTTTAAAGTCCAAAAAGTGTCAAAATAAGATTTAAAAAAATTGATTTTCCCAGCACCCTGTATAAATAAATCCGAGTTTCAATATCTGAACTGGTAGTTTCAGATCAAGCAAGATATAATTAATATAACATTTTTACTTAAAACTAAAAATGAAAAAAATATCCGTCTTGTAAACTCAATCCGGGGACATACTGTATACAGGATGGTGATGACGTTTGGAAAAATCATAACTTCTTTGTTTTACGTGTCTTACCAAATCATTTTCAATATTTTTCATAATAGACCAATTTTATGAAAAACTTGAAATAGCCTTCTAACGTAAACACATATTCATAACGTTATTGGTGTTTGCGCAATGACCATCATTTCTTTTATAACTCCCACGTTCTTCTGTTTTTTTTTTATAGAACTTCGTACTACTTAAACAGTGATAAAAAACGCCTGCGTAACTTTTTTTTCCTGAAAATTATGAAAATTTCAGCACACAATTCGTGCATAAATCTAAATCAACTTAGATATTATTGAACGCACTGCGTTCTGTAATTGGTATTTTACAAATTAACATATAAATAAAACACAATTGGTGTGAGTGTCACAAAATATTTAATGTTGTACTGCAACAATTGTTTTTCATCTGCCTGATGAAGCCACTGTGTGGCGAAACGATTGTTGAAGTACAACATTAAATATTTTGTGAAACTCACTCCAATTGTGTTTTATTTATACAGGGTGAGTTTTTTCGGATGTTTAGTACGGGTATCTCGGAAACTAGCTGAGATAGAGGGAGGACTAAATGGGAAAAAAATTGCAGTTTTACGAGCTCAATTTCATGACCTTTTTGTTTTTTGGAAAAATTGCATGGCTAACTAGATTTATCGAATTTTTTGTTGTTATTTGTTTCGGTGCCTATGGATCTGTTATTATTGACTTTAGAAAAAATGTGTAAAGCAAAAAGTTGTATGTAATTATATACTAAATAATACAGTCTAGCCGATTATTTTATTTACGCTATAATTTTTGAGTTATGACACAAAGTTGAGTTTTTTCTAATGGGAACCATTGTTGGCCATGACTTTATAAAAAATGCGCTTTTTCAACTATTCTAATGATACACCACTTGATATAGTTATTTTTATAAATAATTAAATTATGGTTATTTTTTACATTTTCGAATTAGCGAATTAATTAGGTCAAAAGGACGCCCAATCAGTTTTCCGCTAATAATTTGATTTTTTTTAAGAATTACGTCGATATAATTCTACATAATTAAACAATTGGTAAGAAAATAATATAAATATTCACTTGGACTGTAACCATTTCATTACATTTTACTTGCCTATGTACTTCATTGATAGTTTTCTTGAATTTCATTAAAATCACATAAAATGTACAAATATTTGATTATTACTAGCGACTTGGAAAATTTTTTTTGCTCCAGTTTCCCATCGTAAATTTACAATTTTTAATAAGAGATGTTCAATATCATCAAAACAATATATTTATCGAATTTGATAAGATATTAATTATATATATATATATATATATATATATATATTTTAATTCTCAAGTGGTGTAATAGTTGGATACGCATATTATTAAAAGCCTTTTAATAATATTTTATTTATTTTATTATATTTTATAATCTATTTTGTTTTTTATTATCAAGTGGTGTAATAGTTGAATACGCATATTAAAAGGCATGTATTTATTGCATTGCTATTTAATGGCATGTTCCAATAAATTAACCACGGCTGTCACTGTTAACATTTAAAAAAAAAAGTAAATTTAAGAAAATTGCGAAAAATTTTAAAAAGAAACTGGCAAAAGCGGCGACACAAAAATTCATATCAACATATTGATACATATTAATATAATGAAACAAAAAAATATATATGCATACGTCCCACACGTTGTGTTCTTGCATTTCTCTGCCATCTACAAATATTAGTTTTCTGTCCTTATATTTTGATTACATTTTTTCAGTTTTCTCTGGGATTTCATTCTGGTAATCACCTTTTCTTTTAATCAAAACACACACATTGATTCTCTGATTCGTAATTTCATTTCAGTTCACTTCAAACTCAAGCAGCCAAGCTCTTTAAATCGGCGTGGCATACAAGCATTATTAGCTCGATGCTTAAATTGGTTGATAATCAAAAATACTTTGTTCACTTTTAAATGGGCACAGAAGTGATTATAACATAGTTTGGAAATATTATCTTAATTATTCCACCGTTTTTAAAGTCCGATAATAGAGACATTTAAAATTATATTAGTTGTGCTCAATTGAAAGGATTCTATTAATTTTTATTATGATTTTCAAACTTTAGTATAATCACCTTTTTCACAGCACAACAATACTATTTAAATTAAATGTATTTGTGGTTACCACTTGGTGAAACATGTTAATTAAAAGGTTTAAACCGAGTGTAAACTCGATTTAAACCAAGTGTTTTACATACCTTTTAATACTATTTAAAAAAAAAGCGATGTTTGATCTTTAAAAACAGTAGAAGTTTTTAGAAACTAATTTCCAGGCCTTTTTATAACCACATTTTAAATCTTCCACTGTTTTTAAAGATCAAAAATCGCTTTTTTAAATAGTATTGTTGTGCTATGAAAAAAGTGAATATACAAAAGTTTGAAAATCATAATAGTCATTCAACTTTAGGCTTTAAAGTACGAAAATATATTTTTTAACAGTGCACAGCTACTCAAAATCTATTCATTATTTTATGTATAACTCGTAACTCACCCTGTATATATAAGTAAATAATAAATGAAGAATACTTACTAGCAAAAAAACGCTACATAATATACAAAATTTCAACAAAACAACAAAAGAAAACACACAAATAGCAACTACAATTTTCATATTAACATATTTTTCATTCTATTTACTACATCCACTATTTCCACTATTTACAGTCAATCAATTTGAACACATATTTCCTCACCTGAGATTTAAACTTATGAAAATTTACCTCAATTTTTATGTGACAGGGCATGTTGTTATACAGCTTAAGTCCTCTCGAGAAAAATGATTTTTCCGAGTATTACGATCCCAGTGGATGTTATAGCGTCAGGTTATTAAAAATAAATAAAATTAGATTACAATTATTAGTAAGCACTAAAAATATGACAGTATCTGAAATTTTCGTTGTAAGCATTAAAATTTTGATGAAATACTTCAAATGGTTACAGAACTGATTGAACATTTGGCAGTGTCTATTAAAAAAATACAGTATTTGATATTGTGATTGAAATAGTTGAAAATTTGATATTGAGCACTGAAAATATCTCAATAATTGAAATTTGGATAGAAACTGTTTAAATTTTCAAAGTAATAATTAAAATTTTGATGGTTATTGACTTTTTCATAGAGTAATTGAAATGTTAACAAATATACAGGAAAATTTAACAGTAAGCATTGAAAATATGATACGATAACTCAATTTTGTAAAATTATTTTGATAATCGAGTAAAATTTAAAGATTTTTTTTTTCAAAACTGTAAACCCATGTGTATAGATGTTTTGACTTTTCTACATTTTTAATAATTACTTTAAAATTTTGTCGTATGATAAAATTGCTATGCCAATTTCTGAGGCACAAATCATGACAGTTTAGAATATCATATGTAAATATTACATTCAAAATTTATACTGTTTATACAATTTTTAATTTATACTCCTATTTAGTAAAATTTTGATTAATAATATTGTTGTAATATATAAATAGCCAAATACCTCAATTTTGTAAAATTATTTTCATAATCAGGTAAAATTTAAAGATTTATTTTTCAAAACTGTAAAGCCATGTGTATAGTAGTGGCAGTAGTATATTTTGCAGAATTATGATCTTAGTGGATGTTATAGTGTCAGGTTATAAAAAATAAAATTAAAAATAAATAAAATTAGATTACAATTATTGGTAAGCACTAAAAATATGACAGTAACTGAAATTTTCGTTTTAAGCATTAAAATTTTGATGAAATAATTCAAATAGTACATCACACTTCTCCTCCTTGTTGTAGTTCTTGTAAGATATCTTACTTATTTTTTTACAGCTATCATGTTCATTCAATTGGCTCATCTCAATCGCCAGCATAGAATGATCACTAATTTTTGGGGTCTGATATATTTCTAGGTGTATTGCATATCAAAAAACGTTAGCAATTATGTGTACGTTAATCAAACATCACATTAAAATATCAAATACTATTATGTCATAAATTTAAACATTTAAATGTGATGCCGTCAAATAACGTTCACGTTACTGTTAAGATTTATTGATACGCAATACACCTGCTAAAATGTAATGGGTCAACAAAGATCTTACTGCTTTACTATTTCAGAGTTTACTGATAATGCCATTAATTGTTTCGAAATAATCTCGACGAATCGGCTTACCAGTGCAAGGCCTATAATTACTGGGGCAGTAAAATCTTAAATGTACTCAACTGGTAAAAAAAACCCTCGACTTAGGAAGTAAGCCGGAGGCTCTGGCATTATTTATTAAAAGGCCTCTCTGCACTACAGCTTGGGCAAATTCTTTCCGCAACACACAATTTTTATTTTGCTACAACAGTCATGCTCAGATAAATGAATCGTTTATTTCAGAAACTGGTCAAGTGCACCTTTTCAAATTTTTGAGAAACAAAGAAAAACATTATATCTTTCATATTTAAACAGATTTTCTCCTCAAAAAATTTCTAGTACTAGGTAACATCTTTCCGAAGTTGATTCTGCCTGTAATTAAATTATAATATTCCTCCCTTAATTGTAAAAAAATATTGAAAATATTGCAGTTGACTTGTTTCTGCAATAAGATAAGATTTTAATGTAGAAACATATATTTTTAATGGTAATTTACTAATTTTTTGTGGTATTATGATTTTTAACAAACAAGACACTATTATAAACTGTATATTTTTTTATTTGAACACAGAATAAAACACAAAATTTTCCGTGTTTTCATTAAACTTATTAGTGCATCTTTAAGATTAAAATATGTATCTATCTTTCAAAGTAATATTTACGAGTAAATAATAGATAAAATGTTCATAGAATTTAAAGTGATTTTTTCCGAAAAACTAAAATATTCTAAGGGTACCTTCTGAAGCTTTGCACACAACGTCAAAGTGTTTCTTGGACGTTAAAGAAATTTAAATTTATTTGTTAAATATACCAAACCACTAAGCAATGGTAAGTAATTGCCAACCAATGGTAATTATTACCATGGTATTAGTATTATCCAAAATACCACAGTACAAAAGTCCTGTAAAAGTAAAAAGTAAAAACTGCAGAAATTTAAATTTACTGCAGAAACACGCTGTGATCTCGCTTGACAGATTTCTGCACTAAACGCGATATTCATTGTAAATTATATCCCATAAAACGGAATAGCAGTTGAAGTTATATTAAAAAAAAATATGCCCTGACAATAGTATTCCTCAAACGAAGAAAAATCCATCAAAATGTCTGTTGACCAGTTTCTGAAATAAACGATTCAATTCATTCTGCTCAAATCAGAAAGTTATACAAGCGATTTTCTCAGGGCAAAAATATGCCCGGGCAATAGAATTCCGCAAGAGAAGAAAAATCCATCAAATTGTCTGTTGACCAGTTTCTGAAATAAACGATTCAATTCATCCTGCTCAAATCGGAAAGTTATACAAGCGATTTTCTCAGGGCAAAAATATGCCCTGACAATAGAATTCCGCAAGAGAAGAAAAATCCATCAAATTGTCAGTTGACCAGTTTCTGAAATAAACGATTCAATTCATTCTGCTCAAATCAGAGCGAATACAAGCGATTTTCTCACTTATTTATAACGGCATCTTTGTCAAATTTACAGAAGAATTGTATGTAGGTATATGGTGTACAAATCTGGTATGAAATATACAAACAAAGGCAATAAATAAATGGCAAATAAAAATTTGCCATTTATTTTCGAAAAACCGCCAAATCTTGCATTTATTTTTTATTTATTTATTTATTTATTAAATGTATACATACATATCACTTACACAATCAATCAAAAAATAAAACCATTGGACACTACCCACTAATAAGTTACCAAAAGAGCGCCCCTCCCCACAACTGAGTGCACACACAACTACAGGCCACATCCAGAATTCCCTAGTTTTGATATGAAAACCAAAAATTGGCTTTAAATTTCGCAAATTTCATAAGCCGCGGCCTTTGCTTTGTGAAAATCAACCACGTATTGCTTATGTTTGACGAAAAACCGCAAAATTGGTTCATACGGCAATTAATTTATAATTTACGTGCGTATTTTTTAGTCGTCTAGGAAAATACTTGCATCTACTTTATTAATGCGCAATCAGATTGTAAAAATATTAAGTTTCGGCCAAGTTATTCAGGTTTTTACGAACATTACACACAATCATTTCAGATCGCCCTGTATGTAGCGAAAGTGGCGCCCTCTTGACCGTGGCGACGGAATTTTGGCGGAAGCTCTAATTCGGGAAATGCCCACGGGACGCGTGGCGCTGTAAACCGTATATACAGGGCACGTCGAAAACGTAACCTAAAAACCTTAAATTACGGCATAAACCGATGCTTCGTGGGAATATAATTGCAAAGGGGGCAAACTGCAGCCATCCATTCTGTTTCCTGCAACAGCACGAGTCTCAAATAACTTCCGTAAGCGTTTTATAAAGGTCATGAATTCTGAGCATATTCGGTTGGCTACACTGGGCTGCACACCAGGCTTGCCACCTTGCAACAGTCGAAGTTTTTTTGAAAGCTAGGTTAAATTTCTCAAAAGTATCTTTTAGTTTTACGGCGTTTTAGGGTAAAAATACTTGGCAAACGTCTATAAACGGTGTGTTAATGTGGGATTAGTGTGGAGGAACCGGACGTGTAACTGATAAGGTTAATATGCAAACATGTTATTTTTACATCCAATGTAGTTTTCAGAATGCAATGTAGTTTTCAACTGCAAAATGCAATTCAAAAGATATGAAGGTATAATAGGGCCATTCACGGGTACACTTTTTCTGACACTTCTGAAACGATGCTCCAAAATCGCATCTGTGTGTAAATGCTAAACATATGAGACGCCCGGCATGTGAAACTTTCAGTCGAGTTGGAATTCCAAGCGCCACTCCAAAACCGTTGACTGTTGCATTACCGCAAGCACTTTTGCATTCAACGCTCAAGACCTGTCGGCCAGCTTGCAGGTTTGGTGTGTTAACTATTATTACATCATGCGAAAGCAGCGTTGCTCCTAACCTGCACACTGGAGTGATACTCGAGTGAATGGCCCTATTGTATACAAATCCGGTGTGAAATATACAAACAATGGCAATAAATAAATGGCAAACAAAGATTTGCCATTTATTTTCGAAAAGCCGCCAAATTTTGCATTTGTTTTGAAATAAAACCCAAAATTGAGCTTTAAATTTCGCAAATTTCGTAAGTCTCGGCCTTTGCTTCGTGAAAATCATGATATGTATGTAATTGCGTTTCGTGCGAGCAGGCTGTACTCAATCAACGGTACTTATACTTTTTAATTTCTCATTTAATACTGAAACTTTGTCAAATTTCAGGAGAATTAGCTTCAGGTATACTAAACAGATATCTGATAATTAGTATGCAATAAATAAATTATCAGAAATTTCAGTCATAGCTAATTCATACTTGTCATTGCACAAGTTACACTTGATTTTCTCACTTATTTAATACTGAAACTTTGTCAAATTTTCAGGAAAATTAGCTTCATGTATACTGAGCAAATATTTGATAAATTATATGCAATAAATAAATTTTCAGAAATTTCTGTATTGGCTAATTCATAGTTGTCATTGCAGAAAGTTACACTAGATTTTCTCACTTATTTAATACTGAAACTTTGTCAAATTTTCAGGAAAATTAGCTTCATGTATACTGAGCAAATATTTGATAAATTATATGCAATAAATAAATTTTCAGAAATTTCTGTATTGGCTAATTCATAGTTGTCATTGCAGAAAGTTACACTAGATTTTCTCACTTATTTAATACTGAAACTTTGTCAAATTTTCAGGAGAATTAGCTTCATGTATACTGAACAGATATCTGATAATTAATATGTAATAAATAAATTTTCAGAAATTTCTGTATTGGCTAATTCATAGTTGTCACTGCAGAAAGTAATACTTTTGATTTTCTCAGCCATGTATTCGTCTCCTGCAAAATTTTCTATTTTCGAACTTGCAGTTTTTGCAGATTAAGCCAACGAAATGCTGAAGTAATGAACCTTTACAGGGTAACGATTGTCCAGAACAATATTATTTTTTTACAGTGTTAATAGACTTTCTGCAATTTAATTCTAATTGAAATAAATTCCGACCAGTTGAAATATAACAAATCCGCATGGTTAAGGGTGCTTAATTCTCACTAATTGCAAACACAGTGGGACTAATTCTAATTTAAAACTTCATTTAATAGACCTGAAATACATGTGAGGTACAGCATATGAACCATAAAAATTAGTAAACATTACATTTTATGGAGAAAATATTAAATTAAATAATTGTCAGGAAGTGAGCATCAATTACTTTGCGGCACAAAATCTTTTCGTACGCCCCTGATCGTCGCGTCCAGAAATTATTTATCGTATGCGTTTTTTCAGCACGTGAATATTTGAGCGCATTCAAACTGAGCTCGGCATTGAAAACACACACAATGCGCCTTCCAAATAAAAGGATGCAAAAAAGTGCGTACGAGACCGCTGCTTGACCTCGAACGCGTGTCTGTACCCGAGTCCAGAGTGTTCGATTCTTCGCATTGTAAAGACGTGCTCACGGTGCTACAAGAAATTACCGGCAAAATGGGGCCTACGGCTTCGAGAGTTGCACAGATCCACCACTAAGGGGGCCACGCTGCACCACCCGCAAGAAGAATTTCGAAATTCGCCCTGGTACTTCTGAAATTCCAAAATCTCCGCCTACGCATCCACAGACACTAGAAATCTTTCTAGGGGAGGCTTCAGGTTGCCGAGGGATGTTTTTAAAAGGTTGGATTTGATCCTATTTCGATGAAATTCCACGTTTCTGCGCTTCAAAATTTACGAAGCGCAAAAAAAACCGCTCGATTCCATCTGTTATTCATATCTCACGCATTTCATGTGTAATAATTTGTTCTAAATTACTTCAATATTAAACTAATTATTGCACACAATTTGCGAAACTGCGTAGTTTTAAAATACGGCATTTCAAAACTAATTAGCTGCACATTTTTTCGCTTCTTTTCATTCCGAGCGACATGACTGATAAAAACTATCTAAGGCTTGGAAATTTCATTTCAATATTTCTAAAGATCTTGTTACAATGGATGGAATGTTTGAATATTTGCGCGTTATTTAAATATAATAATAATATTTCACAACATTTTCAAATTAGTGTTTAGGATAATTTTGCTATTGTCTTGAAACAACATTAAATAAATTACGATTTACTAGTTAAATTGACCCATAATAAATTACTTGCAGTACCGATGATTTCATTATTGACGTTAAAATTATTCCAGCAGTGGTGTCTTCTGGGTTTAACTTATCATTAACAATATTAGTGTGTTATTTCGCTGTTATGTATTAAGGCGAATTCACAATCGCCCGGGAAGACAACGGAACAGGAACGGAAAGTTAAATTATACCATTCACTTGTAACCAAACGAATTCCAGTTACCGAGAATTTGTTGTGCATCGTTACATGTGGGTGGGACGATTTAACTTTTACGTTCCCATTCCGCCGTTTACGTTCCCAGGCAATTGTAAATCTGCCCGTAGAATTGATATGGCAGGATATTTTGTCTGGCTTAGCATTAAAGACGTACAAAGTATGTTGCATAAACATTTGCAAATAAGGGATGCATATTTTGCCGCACCGATACTTAATAACTACCAAATTTGCATTTCGGTTCATCCATATCGGGTTCTTAAAACTTGCACGCATAATTTAGCAGTACACATTCTGCTTCAGTTCCCCTCGAGAGGCGTGTGCGCTACCCTCTCAGCCACCGTCGGCTTTTATTCATTTAATATATTCATAGAAATAGATACTTTTATGGAAATTGTTTTGATATTTCCCACAAGTCAGCGACACTTTCATAACTTACAAAATAAAACATGTAAATATTTTGCGTACTTACAAAGTACAGTCTGATATTCAACAAAATTAGTGGGCCGATCGAAACTATTTTCATTTCCGTCTATATTGTTTGTTCTACAATGTTTCCACCGCTACAATATTAACATATTTTTAGGAGAACAACAAATATCTTCGTTGGCTTGGTGAACTAACTGTTGTCGCAACGCAGAACTGACGTGAATTTGTCTACCTGGCGGGGAATGGTGCACCTCCAATTTCCCCACCGAACCAACCACTACCCCACAGATTTGCAAACTACCAAAGGAATTGCAAGGTAGGAATTTTCTGTTGTATTTATCACATCTAATTTTGAATATGTTACTTCCGAGGTTTTCCTTAATTTCAAGTACTATGTTAAGTATGTATTAACAAACATTATTCAAAATTATCAATCATAAAAGTATTAAAACGGAGCATTTCAGTTTTTATTAAAAAAGCATTTCGACGGAGTATCACAACATTGAGTATCACAACATTCCATTGTATCGCATAACATCAATTATAAATGGGCCTTTATGGGCCTTTAATACCTATAAAATTGTTAAAAAATGCTGTTTATTAATTTTGTGTTGCTAACAAATTAACATTAAATTGTATAGGTAAAATTAAACGCAGATTACTTTGTTTATATCACTTGAGTTTATTAAATCGTGACTATAGTTTCGACACTTGGCGTGTCATTTTCGAACGTACAATTGTACGAACATTGTACGTTCGAAAATGACACGCTAAGTGTCGAAACTATAGTCACGATTTAATAAACTCAAGTGATATAAACAAAGTAATCTGCGTTTAATTTTACCTATTTAACAATGTATCACAAAGTAGAGCCGTCAACAGTTACTCATCTTATTAAATTATATAATTAATACTTCCGCTACGGCATTTACCGAGAGATCATTTAAATTTCAGCTCTAGTAATCCAAGGGAATTTAAGCAACCATTAAGAGAGACGAGACCGGTGATCTCGCCTTGGCTGCTTAAATTTCCATGGATAAGTAGAGCAGAAATTTATACGCTCGCTCGGTATTACGAAGAAATTTAATTCATTATTTATTTAGTTAATTATTACACTTGTTAATCCATAAATTATTACTGCTGTACCAGTTATATCGATATTAATTATTTATGTATTAACAAGGTATTAATTTAATAAATATATAACATTAAATTGTGTTTCCATCGATATTCTCAACGGCGCACTATTCTAATACGTATTCATATTTCAGGAAAAATTGATTTCTTCGTTGAATTGGTAAATGGATTTTCAAGATGCGGAAGTATGGGATGGCTCGCAAAACAGCTGGCACCGTTGGAATCTCCTTCAGACTCAACTTTGCAGAGACAGCTACAAGTCCACCATCGGATTCTAAAGGTAGGAACTTTAATTTCTAATAACAATGACTAGTTATGAACAATGGCGTGTAATATTGTGTATCGGATTTTATCCGAGTTTAGCTTGACATATTCTTCCACTCTGTTACCGATTCTTGTCGACAATTTGCATTCATGACTGCCTTCATGCCGTGCAAACAAATTAACTTCAAATTAAAATAACGGGAGTGTCCCAGTAGCAATTGGCAAGCATTATTCATAACTAGTAATAATCCAAGTGTCAATATTTTAATTGTTAGTTCTAAACTCTATTCGTATCCCAATCAAATTCTTCGACCATTATGTTTACTTTTATGGGCAAATTATAAAGCGCACGTCTAAATTAATCATTTATACACTTTCATATGAGATTTCTGAACACTTTTCTTCAAAACAATGTATAGTACTGATGATTCCAAGTTTGATTCACAATGTGATTGTCACAATGTGAAACACTTTAAAACGAATCCAAATAAAATATACAAGTGATTATTTGCAAATTGTATAAAACTACTTGAAAGTCGATAAATGTGTGTGAAATAAATTCACCAATTCACAATTCAAAGCCTGGAAATCTGGTGGGATGTGAAACAATTTATTAGTAAATATGGGGCTTCAATCGTGGGATCAAGGGCTGTAAAAATTTAATTGCTCGTCGGTTACCATAATTTTTCTATAAATTTCTCACAAATTTTCAATTATTATGTCAGGATTTCATTTATTTTGTCCAAATTTTAATTATACTATAATGTTATTTCATTGATCACTGTCAAAATTTCAATGATTACCATCAAATTTTTAATTATTTTAAATTTCATAATGGTAACTCACAATATTTTAATGATTGCTGTAAAGGATTCTAAGATTGCTATCAATTATGTATAAATCACAATTATTGCTGTAAATTTTCAGAGGATTTGTATTCAGGCATACTGTATACAATCCGGTATAAAATTTTGAAAATATCCATTAGATAAATTTTCAGTAATTTCAGTGCCTGATAACTTATACTGGTCAACTCTTAAAGATAATAACTCGATTTTCTCACTTATTTATGACATACTCGTGGTCAAATTTTCAGAGGATTTATATTCAGACATACTGTATACAGATCTGACATAAAATTTTCAAAATATCCATTAGATAAATTTTCAGAAATTTCATTGATTGAAACTTATACTGGTCAACTTAGAAAGTTAATAACTTGATTTTCTTACTTATTTAAGACATACTTGTGTTCAAATTTTCAGAGGATTAGTACACAGGTATACTGTATAAAGATCTGACATACAATTTTCAAAATATCCTTTAAAATTTTCAGAAATTTCAGTGATTGATAACTTATACTGGTTAATTTGGAAAGTTAATAACTCAATTTTCTCACTTATTTAAGACATACTCGTGGTCAAATTTTCAGAGGTTTTGTATTCAGATATACTGAATACAGATCTGCCATCAACTTTTCAAAAATTCATTAGATGAATTTTCAGAAATTTAAGTAATTGATAACGTATTCTGGTTAAGTTTGAAAGTTTATAACTCAATTTTCTCACTTATGTAAGATATACTCGTGGTCAAATTGTTAGAGGTTTTGTAAGGTTTACTCATGAAATGAGTGACATGGAATATACAACACATGATTTAATTAAATTTGCAGAAAGTTCAGTAATTGATAATTCATGCTTGTGAAATCAGAAAGTTATATATTTGATTTGGTCATTGATTTAAAGCTGAATCTGCCTCACATTTGCAGAAGAATTTTATGCAAGTATACTGTATACAAATCTGGCATAAAATATACAAAACATAAATTACATAAATTTTCAGAAATTTCAGTAATTGATAAATTCATGCCGGTTAAATCAGAAAGTTGTATATTCGATTTTCTCACTTATTTAAAGCGGAATTTGCCTCAAATTTGCACAAGAATTTTATGCAAGTATACTGTATACAAATCTGGCATAAAATATACAAAACATAAATTACATAAATTTTCAGAAATTTCAGTAATTTATAAATTCATGCTGGTTAAATCAGAAAGTTATATATTCGATTGTCTCACTTATTTAAAGCGGAATTTGCCTCAAATTTGCAGAAGAATTTTATGCAAGTATACTGTATACAAATCTGGCATGAAATATACAAAACATAAATTAGTTAAATTTTGTGAAATTTCAGCAATTGATAATTTATGCTGGTCAAATCAGAAAGTTATATATTCGATTTTCTCGCTTATTTAAAGCGGAATGTTCCTCAAATTTGCAGAAGAATTTTATGCAAGTATACTGTATACAAATCTGCCATGAAATATGCAAAACATAAATTAAATAAATTTTCTGAAATTTTAGTAATTGATAATTCATGCTGGTCAAGTCAGAAAGTTATATATTCGTTTATCTCACTTATTTAAAGTGAAATGTTCCTCAAATTTACAGAAGAATTTTATGCAAGTATACTGTATATAAATCTGGCATAAAATATAAAAAACATTAATTAGATAAATTTTCTGAAATTTCAGTAATTGATAATTCATGCTGGTCAAATCAGAAAGATGTATATTTGATTTTCTCACTTATTTAAAGCGGAATCTTCATCAAATGTGCAGAAGCATTGTCTGCAGGTATACTGTATACAAATTTGGCATGAAATATACAAAACATTAATTAGATAAATTTTCGAAAATTTCAGTAATTAATAATTCATGCTGGTCAAATCAGAAAGTTATATATTAGTTTTCTCAATTGGTTAAAGCAGAATCTTTCACAAATTTGCAGAAGAATTGTATGCAAGTATACTGTACACAAATCTGGCATGGAATATACAACACATGATTTAATTAAATTTGCAGAAATTTCAGTAATTGATAATTCGTGCTGGTCAAATCAGAAAGTTATATATTCGATTTTCTCACTATTTAAAGCGGAATTTGCCTCAAATTTGTAGTAGAATTGTATGCAAGTATACTGTATACAAATCTGGCCTGAAATATATAACACTTGATTTAATTAAATATTGAGAAATTTCAGTAATTGATAATTCATATTGGTCAAATCAGAAAGTTATATATTCGAGTTTCTCACTTATTTAAAGCATAATCTTTCTCAAATTTGCAGAAGAAGTGTCTGCAGGTATACTGTATATAAATCAGGTATGAAATATACAAAATGTGAATTAATTAATTTTTTTTAAATTCAATTAACTTAAAAATATATTGCCAGCTTCCCCATATTCACCCTACAATTTGAAAATATCAATAATACTACTGATGGGCACTAGTTTGAATATTTTGCTGTTTTGGTGCTACAAAATTTTAAATGTAGGTGAATCTTCCAAATGATTTGCTTAAAAATATATGCAAATATAACACAATTTTGAGTCTCTTCGAAGTTTATTAATAAATGTATATGTTTTAGTTTATGCGTGTTACACTTTTTACCACGTATAATTTTGCCGGTCGGTGCAGGCTCAGCTCTCATTGTATTCATTCCATTGTCCTCTCGTCCGGCGACCAAGGATTTTTACCAAAAAACTGACCTTAGTCGGAAACCGGGCGACGTGTCTTACTCACAGTCGCCGGTGAATCTTCAACGCGGCAATATCTCTGCATGTGCCAGGTGCATTATTCACAACGAAATCAATTAACGAACTTACTAATTAATCATTTATTGTTTCAGACCGATTGCTGAGATGCGTCTTCAACATTCTGGCTTGCGAAATCTACTGAAAACTGGAAGTCGCCCCCCGAAACTCCGCCCACGCCCCCAAAGAGCCCCCAAATTTTCACAGAAGACACGAATTCGTCTGGAAGATGTTAAGGTAATAGCAATTAATTTTTTTGCGAAATTTGCGTGGTTTTCTGCACTTTTTTGGTGCATAAAATCACTCCACATTTCCAATTATCATAATTTCACACATCCTTCATGAAAACCTTTTCTAATTACCCCAAAATTGGCTTAAAATCTAATTAAATGAACGCGGAATATTCGAGAAATCGCTATTTTTCCTGTTCTAAGCGAACCCATTGTTAGCTAGGCAAAAAAGTGATCAGTCTCATTTCAATAGGCTTTGAACATTCCTCAAATCTTTGTTAAACTCCTCAAAATAAATGTAATAAATAAAGCCTATCAATGGCGCAACATTACAAATGCAATAAAATGTATTTAATAATAAATTACATTTGTATTGTTTATAAAAATTTGCACTCAAAATCACAAGAACATTAATATGATTAATACCTACTTATCCAACATAATTTCTTATTTTTCATACAGATTTTTAAAACTTTCATTGTTAAAAATTCATTTAAAATTAGTCTCATTACTTGCAAATTTTTTCCAAATTTAATTTAAAAATGCTTCCTAAAAAACAACCAAACGTATGTCACTGTTAAAATAATTTTTAACGTTTCAGACCAGCGAATACCTCCAATGAAATTTGGTAAATGTGAGTCCGTTTATACCGTCGAGGAACAGAAATCGTCTCCGATGGTAACTTCACCGAACAGAAATCGTCGAAGGAATTATATAAGGTAGGAATTTTTATATTTATGACGTTTCGTTATGAATAATGTGTTTGTATTACAAATAACTTGTTCTTTATTAATCAACATTATTCAAAACTATTGATTACTGTGTTGATATTGGCTGCACATGCACTGAATGCGTTTCCGAATGTTGAATGCTGTATCGAACAATACAGCATTCAACATTCGGAAAACGCATTAAAATTTATTTAACTGCAAGTTATTTAAATATAATTATAATAATAATTTAATAACAAACTAATTTTTACCATAAATTTTGCTGTTGTCTTGAAATGTTACATTAATTACGATCTGATATTCAAACGAAAATATAGAAACCTGATTTGTCGTAGTGAATTTTGCATTATTGGTGTTAAAATAATTCTAGTGGTGTGTACGCTGACCGCAACGGTATATAATTTATTAATTCAATTAAAATCGGATTCCTAAATTGAGCCGGGCTTGCACCAGTTATCATATGTGCGATTACTAAGATCACATACAAACGGTAATTGTTGGAATCTTCCAATTATAGGTGAGACCAGATTAACTTGGTAGAACCCATCGCAGTTATGTATCATAATTGATGTGACTAAATATTTTTCAGCCTTAGCGTTACAAACGTACAAATTATGTTAACATATAAATTTGCAAGTAACGGTGGTACAAAATATTTTGAGCCATCGATACTAACAAATAACTGCAACGGTCGCATCCTTACGTCTGCACAAAGTGTACTTGCAGACTTTTAAAATTTGCATTGCTAATAAATTTATTTAAAATTAGTAGGTACTCGCAAAATTTTTACAACTTTAATTTCAATTTGCTTCCAAAAAACGACCAAATATGTCTCACTGTTAATATAATTTTCAATTTTTCAGAACAAATACCTTCGTTGAATTGGTAAATGGACCATCTGTTAATGCAACGCAGAACTGATGTGAATTTGTTTACCTGCCGAGGAACAGCGATTATCTCCTATGGTAACTTCACCCAACCAACCGTCGCTTCACAGTTTTGCAAATCATCCGAGGAATTATAAGGTAAGAATTTTTTTATGTATCACCTAGTTATGAATAATGTTAGTATTTCACAAGTTTTCTGTATTAAAAATAACTTGTTTTCGATTGACCAACATTATTCAAAACTATTAATTAGTGTGCCGATATTTTTTTAGTTGCCTTTATTGTTTATTTATATCCAAATTAAATTTAATCGGGGGCAATATTTCAATAGTTGTTAATTTTAATTGTGCATTCATAAATGTTGAAATCTAAACACTTCAATTATATTTGTATTCTATTAAGATTGATTCAAAGTCAAACGCACCCCTGTACCCATTTTGACTGGTTACCACAATGTTGCATCGCTCACCTTACATCTGCCTTTATACTAATTTTAATGCTTGATCAGATTTTAGCAAAATATCATTTATTAATTTTGTGTTCTAAACAAAGTAACATGAAAACTTTAGCATACACATTGAAACACATATTTCAGAAACAACTCAAGTCACACATCTAGTTTTGAAATAATTAAATAAATATTAATTAGTCACGAACTAAGATTATGTCTGCTCTCAGTTGATATTTTCAGAGGGTCCAATACACCTTTTAAATATTAGAATAAGGTTCTTTTTGCGCTCAATCAAAAGAACTACAGCTTTTATGCGCCATTCTATGTATAATTCAAATACGTATAACCAAAAGTGGATTTGGGCGGTTTCTGAAATCAGAGATTCTTGTAATATTTCACTATTTTAATAGGTGTTTATGTTTTAGGAAAGAATAATTGCTTCGTTGAATTGGTAACTGGAACATCATTGAGAGACGAAAGTATATGCAGCCTTCTAGTACTGCCGGCACCGCAGAAATCGTCATCGGAGCCAATTTCGCAGCAACGATCTTCAAGACTGCCAGGGGATTGATTCTAAAGGTAGGAACTTTCATTTCTAATAACCGCAACTAGTTATGAATAATGTCGTGTAATATTTTGTCTCCAAGACAACTGATTGTATCCAAGTTTGCTTTGAAACATTCATCCAGCAGCCAAGAAATTGGCCTCAAATTACTAATTATTGGTAAATATTTATACCAATACAATAATTTTTGTTCTGCAATTTACAAGCATTATTCATAACTAGAAACATTTGAAGCGTCAATATTTTAATTGTTGGTTCAAAAATCTACCAGTGTCCAAATCAAATTCAATAGACAATAATTGCTTTTATAGTCATATTATTAAGCGCGCTTTTAAATCAAACAATATACACATATCAGATTTCTGATCAGTTTTGTTTTAAATTATTTGCGTAGGTACTTTAAGTAAATATTCCTCTGAGCTCTGAGCTTCATATTTTCTGCACCAATAATCACCCAATTTCTTAATTTATCTAATCTAACGGTACAGAGACGGACCACGATTAGAAATAATTATTAATTTAATTGGGTCGCATATCATGTATTTTACTTGGAACACTTACTGTTTTGCTTCACTCAGAGCCTTGGAGGATAGCCTATAGTGTTTAAGATAGTTTGCGTAGGTACTTTAAGTAAATGTTCCTCTCTGTGTGTCCGAGTAATATGCTTGTGCAGTTTGTACAAACTACCCAATTGTTATCTTCAGTTATCTAATCTAAAGGTACAGAGACGGACCAAGATAGAAATAATTGTTTAAAATGATCGGGTACCGTGCCGTGCTTCAGATCATTCATCTCTCCACTAGTTCATTTCAACCGCACTAACGTAACCAATACTTGGGCCCAGCTGGGGCTTGTCCAGCTATCTAACCGGACTGGTGTCTCAAGGGATATCGATTCGGCTGTTTTTACTGATGAAGAGATGATGATTTGCCACTCCTTCTGAAGCCATCGCAAAGAGGTGCCGTTGTTCACAAGGAAGGCAGATATTCTCGTTACGGATTCAACATTTAAAAAAGTGCAAAAGGCGCAAAAGTTGCAAAAGTTGCAAAAGTTACTGCTTTGCTTTACTCGGACACTCACAGGATAGCCTCCTTTCACACAATTTTTGTAGGTCACTATGAAACAATTGATCAACTTTTGAACAAAGTCGTAACCTCATAAAATTTTCATAATTTAAACTTTATTGATCAATTACGAGTATATATTGAAATTTTGAGAAGGCATTCAATTAATTTCTCGGCTATGAAGATGGTAAAATACTAGATTTGTTATCTAGAGATAGCTGGTGCGAATCCAGTTTGGGGAATTAATTTTCTGCGTACGTATTATTTCATTCAATTTTGCGCATTGCTTTCAATTAATATCAATACTCAATACTCTTTGAGTAAACAGTAGAGTTGTGAGAGCTGTCGATGCAGAAATTTATTGATTATTAAAGTTAATTCTGCAATCATGAAGATGGATAAAGCTGGATTAAATTCCAGGCGTTGCTGGTTGAAACCCAGCTTGTAGAAATAATGATCTACGATTTAATGAATTTAACTTTCATTTAAAGCGCAAATGATTGCGCTGACAACATGTAAAAATTTACTCCTTTTAATGCCAGAACTCGGCGCTCAGTTTCACTTTAATTTTTTTATTAATCTGTGCTTATTTGTTTGTTTATTTTGTACACTTCAATTAAATAATTTCACATAAAGATTATTATTGGCGTTAACGACATAATTGCACATTTTGTATTCGCACTAATGTGTTTTAGTCAACAGTTCATTTTTATTTGCTTCAAACTTGCTTGGCTGTTGACATTCATACATTTTGTTCTATTGTGAACCTTAATCACAAGTTATTAATCATTTAGTTGTTATTAAAATTCGTTTGTAAGTTTATTTCCTTTTAATTATTATAAGAAAGAACCACATTATACAATCCTTGCATTTATTAATATTATTCACATTAAATATATGACGCCTCTGTCATGTATCTTATTAATTTACATATACATATGCTCCTCTCTGTTTCCGAGTAATATGCTTGTGCAGTTTGTGCATAATAATTTGCCAAAATTAATGTTTTATTGTCAATTTTTTGGGTTTAATGGTTATTAGTCGGTTCATATTAAAAACATCCATTTAAAGTAGAGTCGATTTTAGATTAGAAGTAGATTTAACTTGCCATGTTAAACTACCCCTCAAAAATTATCTAGTTTTTAGACATATTTTCAAATGCAACTTATGCAATGCAATTATTTTAAATAATCATATTCTTGCCACATTGCTAGGTGTCATAAATACAATGAGAAATGCGATTATACATTCGTGATGCATGTCGAAAAGACTTTAGGTATTGTGTGAGTGTTGATGTTGAGACTGATTGTTAATTAGGAAAAAGGCGGCCGCCGACTTTAGCGTTGTTTAACACTATAGCAATTTACTTGCTTAATTTGTCTTTCAGAAGACTCCTTGGTGTGTATGCTTGTTGTTATGTATATATGATAGAACCAGTTGCTGGTTTGTAGGTTCTGATATCTTAATGATATCATAGGTGAAGGTACAATTTCGTCTGAAATTGAACCAGTTGCTGGTTTTTAGGTTCTGATATCTTAATGATATCATAGGTGTAGGTACAATTTCGTCTGAAATTGGTTGATGGGGTGGGATTTTCTTAGACGCATGTCTTTGATATTATATTTGATATTAGCTTACTCCTGCGCTTATTATATTCGACCCGTCTAGGAAACAAGTTCATCTTGTTTATGTAACATGTATGTAAACGCATTTCTCATTGATAAAATATTTTCCATAGTGGGAATAAAAGTTGTTGATCAATTTATATGAACCAATTCATTGCCAATAATCTATTCAAATTTCAATTAATATGTGCAAGAATTTATAAATCACAGTCATTACGCGTTATATTTTTATAATTTTTTTACTTTTTTAAATTGTTTAGTTTGTATAACAAAACTTGTCTTACTGCAATATTTCAAAGCAGTAATGTGTCACAGTTAATCATATTAGGAACTCTTAATTCGAAATGTTGTAATTGTATTAATAGTACAAATGAATTTTACGAATAATTAATAGACTAATAAATATTCAATAACCAACAATTCATTTAAATTGAATTGTCATTGACGCTTTTAATTATCTACCAAATCAATGTAAGTAACACATTATTGATTAGACCTAGCTTGCATGTGTTACTTTATCAATAAACATTATAAACAATTAACAAAGCACAGAAATATAATGCATTCATTATTATGCATTCAAAGTTTCAATTTTTCAATTAGTTTTCATGGAGTGTTAATTTTTCCATGTTTTTTGTTTTAATAATATATCTTTCACCCTAGCCAAGTGTTGGAATGTATTATTAAATTTTTTGTCAAAAAAAAATCAGTGTTGGTTCAATTTAACACGGAATTAAATCGTGGAAAGCAATTTTTAAATTGCTGTGCCGATGGTTCTCAAAATTCTAAATTGCATTCATTTATTCAATTTAATGATTGAATGAGTTAATAATTATACAGAAAGAGAAGCTGGACAACTAATTCAATATAAACTAGATGTTTTGTTATTATATGAGCCAGTATAATAATGAGATTGATTGTTCTTGTAAGTTTAAATTTAATTTGTCGCTTAATAGACTAGCCACCTGTTAAGCATAGATTCACGCGCTTATCAATTGTTAATACAGTGAACTTACAGTTTAGAAGGGGGGTGCAGTATTGAGTATACTAGATTAGGTTATAGGATGTATTCATTTTAGTCAACTTGGGGGTAAAGCGCACTTCAAATGTTTTTTTGTTTTATATGTATTTAGCTATAAGTTAGTTAACCACAAATTCTTGTATGTCTAAAGTTTTTTACTGCTTCTCAGTAGTTTTTACCCAATTGTTATCTTCAGTTATCTAATCTAAAGGTACAGAGACGGACCAAGATAGAAATAATTGTTTAAAATGATCGGGTACCGCGCCGTGCTTCAGATCATTCATCTCTCCACTAGTTCATTTCAACCGCACTAACGTAACCAATACTTGGGCCCAGCTGGGGCTTGTCCAGCTATCTAACCGGACTGGTGTCTCAAGGGATATCGATTCGGCTGTTTTTACTGATGAAGAGATGATGATTTGCCACTCCTTCTGAAGCGATCGCAAAGAGGTGCCGTTGTTCACAAGGAAGGCAGATATTCTCGTTACGGATTCAATATTTGAAAAAGTGCAAAAGGCGCAAAAGTGCAAAAGTTGCAAAAGTAACTTTGCTAACGTAATTAGTAAATTACAGACATACCAGTACTTGTGGTCACGCATAAATGAAATTGGACAGAAATCTGAAGTTGTGTATGTTGATTAGTTAGTTGTTTTGGTAGTTCTTAATAATCCTCGTACATACGGTTCACTTTTTGTACACCTCTTTTCTGTTTTCATGATCCATGCAATTGCGAGATGACGGTGAAGAACTTCTGATTGCCACCAACTTTCGAGGAACAAGACACAGGACTGGCTGGTAGCTGCAATGCAGACAGGACTCCACCCTTTCGTGCTGAAGTTGAAGTACATCGATGAACCCGCATCTTGGCAGATGAAGAAATGCAGCCGGATCCTCGAAAGACCTGCAGATATAAACGGTAAGTTATTTTCCTCAAATGTGCAAGCACATAGGAGCTGTCAACCGACTTGGTTCAATTAATGTGTTTATGCATATTGGTCACAAGAAGTCTAATAATGACGATATTACAAATATATTTTTTTAATCATTTGGGATTTTGGACGGCAAGTTATATAGGAAAAATAATTTTATTTTACATTATTATTTCATGATAGCTAAAATCTTTGTCAAGTATTCACAACACTACATAACTTGTTGTTAGTATTAATGCAATATATACAGCATTTGGAATGAACTGTACTATATATATTCATGTAAAATTTACAAAAAGTAAGATCATTTTGGCTGCTGAATATTTGGATGGAAGTTCTTTTGTTCCATCGTCGCACACTTTAAACCAATTTGAAAAAACAAGAATTTTAATATGTTTGTTTTATTTTAGGGCTCTTCATATGGAATTGCAACAAACTTACGAAGAACTAGACACCGAACTGGTAATTGCAGTGTAGACGGGACTCGACCCTTTCTTCCCGAAGTTGCAGTACATCAATGTTAACCAACAGCTTACCAGATGGAAGTTGCAGTTCTATCCAGAAAGAGCTTCTGATATAAAAGGTAAATTATTTGTATTTTCCTCAAATTAGCAATCACACAGGAGCTGTCAACGACTTGGTTGAAAAAATGTTTAAGCAGATCGGTCACAAGAAGGCTAATAATGAGGATGTTACAAATATATTTTTTAATTATTTATCATTTTGGACGGCAAGTTACAGAGCATTCAAGAAAGCGGTGTCAACTCTTCCAACAACAAAGTTATGACAAGAAATCACATTTTAAAAATTCTGGTTATATTATTTGCTTGTATCCTAGAAAACATTTCTGCAACGCTGCAAAACATATTCGATTTGCAGCTTGAATAGTATCCGGCATTAAAGTTGACATCACTTTCTTTAACAGTCTGTATGTACGAAAAATTATTATGTCATGAGATCTTAAATTTACTTCAAGTTTCACAATATAAAATAACTTGAAGTTAGTATTAACCATTTATGCTATTTTTGCTAATTAAACCATTAATTAATCCATTAATGCAATATGTTTACGGCATTTAGAATTAATTGTAACATATTTATTCACATAAAATTTACTTAAAGTAACACAGCATTCATTTTATTTAAGAATTCCGGTTTGAACTTGTCCATTATGAATAACATTTTCATTCAGTGATATATTGCATTAAACGAAAGAAATTTATAAATCCTTTTACTATTTGAATGATATTTATTAATTTCGTAGCAGCATGAATTGTATTGTATTTACTCTAGACAAACCGTAACTCTGTATAAATAGTTTAGGCCAGTGGTTTCGAAACTTTTTCCGCTCACAGCGCCCTTTTTGAACTAAGGTTTTTTCAAACCTTCTCTAAGTTATATCATGACTAACTGTAATGGATCTTTTAAATATGTTATTTATTATTATTGAAAGCCATCTCATTGTAAATGATGTCAGTCTGCAAAATACCCGGGTAAATTTTTCTATTAGTTTATTTAACTTAATTATAAACCTTTTGCAATATTCTGCGGCACCCCTGGAAAGACGGCTCTCCAGGGTGCCCCGACGCACCCTGGAAACCACCCTTTGGGAACCACTGGTTTAGGCAATACCTTGTATGGTTTATTAATATTTGTTTGATACTAGCAGTGAAAGGATTTATATTCTTAACATTTTCGCAATCTAAAATTTATTGTATTTTTAGCTAATGGGCTTTTGCTGGAACCAGAATATCTGCAGGTGGACGTCTACGATGACACTACTTCAACTTCTGATTACGCTCCACTCGGATCTTGAACAACGTGAGAACCTAGATGACTTTGGATGGAAGACATCGGATCAAGAACATCGCTGAGAAGACTTTAGAAAATAGTTTAGCTGTAACCAAGTGATAAACTATTTTAGTATTACATTCCTACATTGCATTAAGTGTTCTTGATATTTCCATGCAATAATAATTAATTAGTTATAGATAAATAGACAATTCTTTGTTTATTACTTGGTTATAGCTCGAAACTTATCCACACAAACTAATTATATGTAGATATAATTCATAATATAGAGATAATAAGAGATAATTCATAATACAGAGATACTTGATAACATGAATTAGATTTTGTGGATAAGTAATTTATTAATAGATTTAAATAATTTTAAGTGTAGGTATCCCCAAACTTGCGTAACCAACGACTTTTGTAATTTGCAGTTACGTATTAAGGGTGGAAATTACCAGAAAACTGCATTTCTCTTCATAACCATACACCTCAAACACACCCTTTGTTTTTATATTCGTTCATAATTCTTTATTATTTTTTTATAAAGTTGTACTTGTGCAATTTACAAATTCGACTAACTTAAAATTCAAGTTATTTAAAAGTTTACAGAACTCAATAGTTACGTAACTTGGGGGCATGCCTGTATGTAGTAATGTTTTGATGACGCAATAATATTTAAAAATTTGATTCCTATCCCGTCCCAAATATAATTTTTATTTATTCAATTGTCAATAACCCTGATGTGATTTTAAGATTCCAAATTTGCTTATTCGATTTTGATTTATGGTTGTCCAACCATATCACTTTTCATGCTTCAGACAATTTCAAAATTGTCTAGTCTTGAATCTTATTAAATTCCACATTTAGTCAATCGTTTGACCTTACTTTTTAATACGAATTCAATTGTATTTTGCAAGGGTTATTGAGGTTTGAATATTTGATTCGTAATCTGACTTGGTACATATAAATATTTTTTAAGATTCTCCAAGCGCTATTTGTTCCGATTTTAAAATTATTTGCGTAGGTACTTTAAGTAAGGTAAAATAACAGATATTCTCGTTACGTATCGCGGAATTTAGTTAAAACCATGCTTTGCTTCACTCGGAGCCTCCGAGGATAGATTTCAAGCGCTATAGGCTCAGATTTTGAATTTAGTCGAAATATTTTTCGTTTCATTCCAGATTGTGATTATACATCTAGTATATATACATAGATATATAATTATTATTAATGAATTGGCAAAAATACCGCTTTGAGAATCGTGATTTAAGGATTTAGAGTTTTAGATTCGGTCCCAATTTTTAGAATTCCTCAGTGGTTTTTTTTTTAATCATTTTTTTTTACCTTAGTCAATTTTTTGCCCGATTTTTTTTTAAGCCAAGTCAATTTTTTTATCAAATTTAATTTTAAATCAATTTTTTCTTAAACCCAAGCAAATTTTTTAACCAATTTTTTTTTCATCAATTTTTTAAATAAATTGTGTAATTTATGAATTATCCGTGGAGTAGTTATTGGTAAGTGCTATTCATTTGTGTTTTAGAGAACAGTGCAGAGAGCTTTAACAGCATTTTAAAATTTGTTTCAATATATTGCATTACTATTTAACTACTCCACTGGCTATAGCATTTAACCATTAGTATAGTATAGGTTTAAAGGTGGTAACTGTTTCAAAATGATTACATTCTTAATCTACTGATTGATTTTCATTCCAATTAAATGATCATTCAGGTCATTATAGCAATAGTAGAAAGTGCCAAAACGTTAACGTTGCATCATTTTGCCTAAATAGTCAGATAGGGATAAAAGGCGGCCGCCGCTTTTAGCTCTTTTTTAGTTTGGTGTGTGCATTGATTTCTATGATTTGTCTCTGTGTGCTGGTGTTTCGTACGCTTGTGATTCGTATGCTTGTGATATCGTCTGATTTCTGGTGGGAAGGGTTGGGCGTCGTATTTCAATTACGGCATCGGATGCAACGTTAAACTGAAAGCACTTTTTATTATATTTTTATAGAATTAATTTGCTTATCATTTAAAGTTTTATAACTTTTATTACAATTAAATTGCAAAGATTCAGATTAAATTTTAAATTGCAAGATTAAGAATGAGAATGTTTTTTTAAATCGTAGTACAGTATTCATATGATAGTATTTGTATCGGTATCTAAAGGATTATATGGCAATCCAGCTTATGATGATATCCTGGCGATGCTGATTTGAGCTTGCGTTAATCCTGGCAATGATGACAACATTCGCCAGCCTTAACTGATGCTGCTTGCGCTAATCCTGGCGATTCCGATTAATCCTGCCATACTGAATACTGACGCTGCTTTCGCTTGCGTACGTACAAAAACAAACTTTTTGGTTTATTGCAGTATCGTTGTCAATTCGGTCAACTACACAAACTTCAATAGGTCATATGTTGGCGGGCAAACGTCCTGCCCACATACGACCCTGTGAAGTTTGTGCAGTAGTCCATATTGATCACGAATGTGCAATAAAGCAAAACCGAAGTTTTTGGGTGTACAGCCACGGACTCTCAGAATGACGCGTCCGTCCGTCCGAGCAATCTTCTATCCTTGTCTACCCCGTGCCAATACTATACGGGACCAGACAAGTATAGCAAACTGCTCGTCCGTGGCTGTACAACCTACTGAGATACCGCGACGATTTGCATTTGTATTAAATAAAATGCGGAAAGACTCCATGTGGGGTCCTAGCTCAATAAATATCGTTGCTCTAAAATGATCGTAGCGCAATAAAGTTCGTACCCGAACGTATAGACGTAACGCTATAAATATCGTACCCGAATAAAAATTGTAGCCCAATTAAATCGTAGTCCAATAAACATCATACCCAAATAAAGATAGTAGCGCAATAAAGGTTGTAACCGAATAAATATAAAATCGTACCCCATAAATATTCTAGCCAAATAAAGATCGTTTAGGTTAGGTTTTTGCACCCGAATATAAATCGTAGGTTAAGGCAGATTCATAGATTCCTTACGTGGCAATGCTACGCTGTAACAATGCTATCGCTGTAGGCATTTTCAACGTGCATTAAACACTGTTGAAAATGCCCGTAGCGATAGCATTGTTGAGTCGTGTATAAATCAATGATTCGGCTTTTAAGATTATCTAATAGACATTGTATCTGAATAAAGGTGGTGCAATAACGGTTGTCACCCAGTAAAGATCGTATACTTATAAACGATCTTTATTTAGCGACAATATTTATATGTAAGTTTAGGTTGTACCGAACATTCAACAACATTCATTTACAAAAGTATATTATAAGGGCATGTAAGGCCTAGGGTACGATTCAAGCAGTAAGCGGCGCAGGTGACTGACAAAACAAGCGTTTTGCTCATAGCCCTTTCATATTCGCGGCCTCTCACCGCTTGCATCGTAGCCGAGGCCATCGATAGATCGTCACGTCATAAATATCTTGCCTAAATAAAGATTGTATCCCCATTAAATCTTAATCCAATAAACATTATACCCTTTAATCGCACCCTTATAAACATTGTAGCTAAATAAAGATCGTTTATATGTATTTGAGGCTAGGTTGTACCGAACTGTATAAAATTCATTTCCACAGGTATTTTAGGACGGTATGTTATGTAAGGCCTTGGGTACAATTCAAGCATTACACTTGTTGCTCACTGCTGCTCCTAGCCCTTTCATATTCGCGGCCTCTCACCGCTTGCATTGTACCCGAGGCCATCGATGGATATAATACATCGATAGATCGTCGCGCCATAAATATCTTGCCTAAATAAAGATTGTAACCTAATTAAATCTTAATCCAATAAACATTATACCCTTTAATCGCACCCTTATAAATATTGTAGCTAAATAAAGATCGTTTATATGTATTTGAGGCTAGGTTGTACCGAACTGAATAAAATTCATTTCCACAGGTATTTTAGGACGGTATGTAAGGCCTTGGGTACAATTCAAGCGTTACACTTGTTGCTCACTGCTGCTCCTAGCCCTTTCATATTCGCGGCCTCTCACCGCTTGCATCGTACCCGAGGCCAAAGGCATCAGAGTGCCTGTAATTCCGTAAGAGTGAGCAGTCCACTGTCCTTGTACGTATGTCTTGTCCTGCACTGTAGAGACAAGGATAGCGGACTGTTCGGTCTTACGAACCGCGACATTCTCATGGCTGTACATCATCGATTAGATAATACTTAAGGTAATAAAGTATATGATTAGGTGTATTGCGGATCAAACAACGTACAACAGTAACGTGTACGTTAGTTGCAGTCGAGCGTCTGTCGCAATTTTGTCGTAATTCCAGCGGACATTTGACTGTGATGCTGTCGGCTAACGTACACTTTACTGCTAACGTTGTTTGATTCGCACTACACCAAATTATATACTTTATTACCTTAAGCATAATCTAATCGATGTTAACCTTTGATACGCAATACGCCTGAATAAATTATATGTAATAAAGAAAGTAAAACTTGTGTACATAAAGGAGTTTATAAAATAAATAGTGTATAACTTAATATGTGTGCGTTTTCTTTCGGGCCCTCGTTAAATGACCAAGTCCCTCTACCCGGTGCCTTCACTAAAGTTAAATAGGGATACTAGAAAGGGAGATATGAAAACAGGGCATTAACATTTTCGGGCAGTTCTCGGTGGTAAATTTCGGTGGTAAATTTTTACAAGTCCCTTTACCCGGCGCCTCCACTATATTCCACATTTTCGGGCTTCTTGGTGGTAAATTTTTACAAGTCCCTTTACCCGGCGCCTCCACTAGAAACATATTTGACTTGTAAAAATTTTGATTGAAAAAAAATTGTAAAAGATTGCCTGTTTTTCGTATATCTTCTTCCCGCCCTCCCTCGCTACCGAATCTCATCCCCACTAATTTTTCCAATTTTCCGCCCCCGCATCGCTGCTACCCCCGCTTCCGCCGCTCCCGCTGCTTCCCCACCACCGGCGTTTCCGGCGCTCCCACCGGATCGCTGCCCTGCCCCCCGCTCCGGGCCGCTGCCCCCCGCTCCGGGCCGCTGCCCCATCCTGCATCCCCCGCCGGGTCCCTGCCCGGCCCCCGGCTGCTTCCTTCCGCCGCTCCCCGGCGCTGCCACCATTGCAGGCCCGGCAATCCCTGCTGCACCCCCCGCTCCAGCATCGCTTCCCCCCGCCACAGCTCACCGCTGCGCTGCCACCATCGCAGCCCCGGCGGCACCCCTGCCGGTCCGCAACCCGCCGCAATTTTTATTCGGCCGGCAGGATTTGAACCCACGGTTCGCTGCAGCGGTCGGGGGCCACCCCATCGCTGCAGCGAGCTACGCTATCGAGCCATGGAAATCCATCGACCAAAATCTTCATCTCTTCTTACAGATTCGCGATAAGCGCCCGTGAGTGCGAGAAGGTAAGTAGACCCGGCCAACGAGTGGAAGTGAGACGGGACGATTTGCCTCGCGATTACTATAATATTGTATACTATAGTATACAATAGAATATCGGTGGGGGTATCTAGGGGTATAGATGTGGGGGGTGGGCAATATGCACCTGCTAGGTACCACGTACCTAGCAGGTGCCCACCCCCCGCCCAGGTGAGAAGCCTAAAAAACGCGCGTCAGGCGTCAGGCGGGCGGGCGTCGCGACGCCCGTGGGTGCGCCCACACACACACACACACGCACACGTCATGTGACGCGCGTTTAAGCTTCTTTCCTGGAGCTCGACCGGTAGAAATTTTTCTATAAATCCAGTAGGGGTCCGTAGGACCCCTACTGGATTTATAGCAATATAGATATACTATATGTTTATATTACATTATATATACGCGCGCGCGCGCGCGAGGCTAAATTTTGCGGGTATTCGAGCTGTGGGCACCCTGTATATATCGATTTTCGTGGGTTGCAAAATTCTTCACTTTTTGGAACACCCTGTATATCGATTTTTGCGAGGAGCAATTTGATATATACAGGGTGAGTCGAAAATATGTCAACGTTTATCGAACACCCTGTATATTGATTTTTGCGAGGAGCAAATCGAAATATACAGGGTGAGTCGAAAATATTTTTGAAAGTTTTTGGATCACCCTGTATATTGATTTTTGCGAGGAGCAAATTGAGATTATGTACGCGAATATTTTCGATTTACATTGAGTGGGCACTATGAATAAAAGATCTCTTTGACCTCCTGTGATCCTGGTACGAAATCCGAAAATTATAAAATGTGTAGACGAATATTTTCGATTTACATTGAGTGGGCACTATGAATAAAAGATCTCTTTGACCTTCTGTGATCCTGGTACGAAATCCGAAAATTATAAATTATGTAGACGAAAATTTTCTATTTGCATTGAGTGGTCAGTATATGAATAAAAGATCTCTTTGACCTTCTGTGATCCTGGTACGAAATCCGAAAATTATAAAATATGTAGACGAATATTTTCGATTTACATTGAGTGGGCACTATGAATAAAAGATCTCTTTGACCTCCTGTAATCCTGGTACGAAATCCGAAAATTATAAATTTTTAGACAAATATTTTCTATTTGCATTGAGAGGGCAGTATATGAATAAAAGATCTCATGCACCTTCTGTGATCCTGGTACAAAATCCGAAAATTATAAATTATGTAGACGAGAATTTTCTATTTGCATTGAGTGGTCAGTATATGAATAAAAGATCTCTTTGACCTTCTGTGATCCTGGTACGAAATCCGAAAATTATAAAATATGTAGACGAATATTTTCGATTTATATTGAGTGGGCACTATGAATAAAAGATCTCTATGACCTCCTGTGATCCTGGTACGAAATCCGAAAATTATAAAATTGTAGACGAATATTTTCTATTTGCATTGAGTGGGCAGTATATGAATAAAAGATCTCTTTGACCTCCTGTGATCCTGGTACGAAATCCGAAAATTATAAAATATGTAGACGAATATTTTCGATTTATATTGAGTGGGCACTATGAATAAAAGATCTCTATGACCTCCTGTGATCCTGGTACGAAATCCGAAAATTATAAAATTGTAGACGAATATTTTCTATTTGCATTGAGTGGGCAGTATATGAATAAAAGATCTCTTTGACCTCCTGTGATCCTGGTACGAAATCCGAAAATTATAAAATATGTAGACTTCTCTATCATACTGCCCACTCAGTTTGAATCGAAAATTTTCATACGGCTAGTGCTCACCTGAATTCCAGTTGAAGCTCTTTGACTTGGGAAGAATCTGGAAGGACGTAAGCTGTTTCGTCCTTATAGGACTCATCAGCGCAGCTTTATCATAAGATATTCATATCGAATGTCAAATGATTATCTACGGACAGCTCTTGCACTTACCTTAACCAAAGAAAAATTTGTGGAAATGAAGAATTATTCATCCCACAGTATTACCTAATTGAAGTAGAAACCATCCTAAAATATCTACGAAAATAAAGAATTATTCATCCCACAGTATAACATATTCGACGTACAAACTGTCCTAAAATATCTGCGGAAATGAAGAATTATTCATCCCGCAGTATAACTTAATCGCTGTATAAACCGTCCTAAAATATCTGCGGAAATGAAGAATTATTCATCCCGCAGTATAACCTAATCGACGTATAATCCTTCCTAAAATATCTGCAGAAATGAAGAATTATCCATCCCACAGTATAATATAATCGACGTATAAACTGTCCTAAAATATCTGCGGATATGAAGAATTATTCGTCCTGCTGTATAATACAATCGATGTATAAACTGTCCTAAAATATCTGCGGAAATGAAGAATTATTCATCCCGCAGTATAACTTAATCGACATATAATCCGTCCTTAAATATCTCCAGAAATGAAGAATTATTCATCCCACAGTATAACATAATCAATGTACAAACTGTCCTAAAATATCTGCGGAAATGAAGAATTATTCGTCCTGCAGTATAATACAATCGACGTATAAACTGTCCTAAAATATCTGCAGAAATGAAGAATTATTCATCCCGCAGTATAACCTAATCGACATATAATCCGTCCTTAAATATCTGCAGAAATGAAGAATTATTCATCGCACAGTATAACATAATCGACGTACAAACTGTCCTAAAATATCTGCGGAAATGAACAATTATCCATCCCGCAGTATAACCAAATCGATGTGTAAACAGTCCTAAAATATCTGCAGAAATGAATAATTATTCATCCCACAGTAGAACATATTCAATGTGCAAACTGTCCTAAAATATCTGGGGAAATGAACAATTATTGATCCTGCAGTATAACCTAATCGATGTGTAAACAGTCCTAAAATATCTGCAGAAATAAAGAATTATTCATCCCACAGTAAAACATAATCAACGTACAAACTGTCCTAAAATATCAATGGAAATGAAGAATTATTCATCCCGCAGTATAACCTAATCGACATATAATCTGTCCTTAAATATCTGCAGAAATGAAGAATTATTCATCCCACAGTATAACATAATCAATGTACAAACTGTCCTAAAATATCTGCGGAAATGAACAAATATTGATCCTGCAGTATAACCTAATCGACGTACAAACTGTCTTAAAATATCTGCAGAAATGAAGAATTATTTATCCCGCAGTATAACCTAATCGCTGTATAAACCGTCCTAAAATATCAGCGGAAATGAAGAATTATTCATCCCGCAGTATAACCTAATCGCTGTATATACCTTCCTAAAATATCTGCAGAAATGAAGAATTATCCATCCCACAGTATAATATAATCGACGTATAAACCGTCCTAAAATATCTGCAGATATGAAGAATTATTCGTCCTGCAGTATAATACAATCGACGTATAAACTGTCCTAAAATATCAGCGGAATTGAAGAATTATTCATCCCTCAGTATAACCTAATCGACATATCGTCCTTAAATATCTCCAGAAATAAAGAATTATTCATCCCACAGTATAACATAATCAATGTACAAACTGTCCTAAAATATCTGCGGAAATGAACAATTATCCATCCGGCAGTATAACCAAATCGATGTATAAACAGTCCTGAAATATCTGCAGAAATGAAGAATTATTCCTCCCACAGTATAACATAATCGACGTACAAGCTGTCCTAAAATATCTGCGGAAATGAACAATTATCCATCCGGCAGTATAACCAAATCGATGAGTAAACAGTCCTAAAATATCTGCAGAAATGAAGAATTATTCATCCCACAGTATAACATAATCGACGTACAAACTGTCCTAAAATATCTGCGGAAATGAACAATTATTGATCCTGCAGTATAACCTAATCGATGTGTCAACAGTCCTAAAGTATCTGCAGAAATGAAGAATTATTCATCCCACAGTATCACATAATCAATGTACAAACTGTCCTAAAATATCTGCGGAAATGAACAATTATCCATCCGGCAGTATAACCAAATCGATGTATAAACAGTCCTGAAATATCTGCAGAAATGAAGAATTATTCATCCCACAGTATAACATAATCGACGTACAAACTGTCCTAAAATATCTGCGGAAATGAACAATTATTGATCCTGCAGTATAACCTAATCGATGTGTCAACAGTCCTAAAGTATCTGCAGAAATGAAGAATTATTCATCCCACAGTATCACATAATCAATGTACAAACTGTCCTAAAATATCTGCGGAAATGAACAATTATCCATCCGGCAGTATAACCAAATCGATGTATAAACAGTCCTGAAATATCTGCAGAAATGAAGAATTATTCATCCCACAGTATAACATAATCGACGTACAAACTGTCCTAAAATATCTGCGGAAATGAACAATTATCCATCCGGCAGTATAATCAAATCGATGAGTAAACAGTCCTAAAGTATCTGCAGAAATGAAGAATTATTCATCCCACAGTATCACATAATCAATGTACAAACTGTCCTAAAATATCTGCGGAAATGAACAATTATTGATCCTGCAGTATAACTTAATCGATGTGTAAACAGTCCTAAAATATCTGCAGAAATGAAGAATTATTCATCCCACAGTATAACATAATCGACGTACAAACTGTTCTAAAATATCTGCGGAAATGAACAATTATTCATCCGGCAGTATAACCAAATCGATGAGTAAACAGTCCTAAAATATCTGCGGAAATATAGAATTATTCATCCCTCAGTAAAACATAATCGACGTACAAACCTTCCTAAAATATCTATGGAAATGGAACAATTATTGATTCTGCAATGTTCGTCCCACAGTATAACATAATCAATGTACAAACTGTCCAAAAACATCTGCGGAAATGAACAATTATCCATCCTGCAGTATAACCAAATCGATGTATAAACAGTCCTAAAATATCTGCAGAAATGAAGAATTATTCATCCCACAGTATAACATAATCGACGTACAAACTGTCCTAAAATATCTGCGGAAATGAACAATTATCCATCCCGCAGTATAACCAAATCGATGTGTAAACAGTCCTAAAATATCTGCAGAAATGAAGAATTAGTCATGCCACAGTATAACATAATCAATGTGCAAACTGTACTAAAATATCTGCGGAAATGAACAATTATTGATCCTGCAGTATAACTAAATCGATGTGTAAACAGTCCTAAAATATCTGCAGAAATGAAGAATTATTCATCCCACAGTATAACATAATCGACGTACAAACTGTTCTAAAATATCTGCGGAAATGAACAATTATCCATCCGGCAGTATAACCAAATCGATGAGTAAACAGGCCTAAAATATCTGCGGAAATATAGAATTATTCATCCCTCAGTAAAACATAATCGACGTACAAACCTTCCTAAAATATCTATGGAAATGAAACAATTATTGATTCTGCAATATGTGTAAACAGTCCTAAAATATCTGCAGAAATGAAGAATTATTCGTCCCACAGTATAACATAATCAATGTACAAACTGTCCAAAAACATCTGCGGAAATGAACAATTATCCATCCTGCAGTATAACCAAATCGATGTATAAACAGTCCTAAAATATCTGCCGAAATGAAGAATTATTCATCCCACAGTATAACATAATCGACGTACAAACTGTCCTAAAATATCTGCGGAAATGAACAATTATTGATCCTGCAGTATAACCTAATCGATGTGTCAACAGTCCTAAAGTATCTGCAGAAATGAAGAATTATTCATCCCACAGTATCACATAATCAATGTACAAACTGTCCTAAAATATCTGCGGAAATGAACAATTATCCATCCGGCAGTATAACCAAATCGATGTATAAACAGTCCTGAAATATCTGCAGAAATGAAGAATTATTCATCCCACAGTATAACATAATCGACGTACAAACTGTCCTAAAATATCTGCGGAAATGAACAATTATCCATCCGGCAGTATAATCAAATCGATGAGTAAACAGTCCTAAAGTATCTGCAGAAATGAAGAATTATTCATCCCACAGTATCACATAATCAATGTACAAACTGTCCTAAAATATCTGCGGAAATGAACAATTATTGATCCTGCAGTATAACTTAATCGATGTGTAAACAGTCCTAAAATATCTGCAGAAATGAAGAATTATTCATCCCACAGTATAACATAATCGACGTACAAACTGTTCTAAAATATCTGCGGAAATGAACAATTATTCATCCGGCAGTATAACCAAATCGATGAGTAAACAGTCCTAAAATATCTGCGGAAATATAGAATTATTCATCCCTCAGTAAAACATAATCGACGTACAAACCTTCCTAAAATATCTATGGAAATGGAACAATTATTGATTCTGCAATGTTCGTCCCACAGTATAACATAATCAATGTACAAACTGTCCAAAAACATCTGCGGAAATGAACAATTATCCATCCTGCAGTATAACCAAATCGATGTATAAACAGTCCTAAAATATCTGCAGAAATGAAGAATTATTCATCCCACAGTATAACATAATCGACGTACAAACTGTCCTAAAATATCTGCGGAAATGAACAATTATCCATCCCGCAGTATAACCAAATCGATGTGTAAACAGTCCTAAAATATCTGCAGAAATGAAGAATTAGTCATGCCACAGTATAACATAATCAATGTGCAAACTGTACTAAAATATCTGCGGAAATGAACAATTATCCATCCGGCAGTATAACCAAATCGATGAGTAAACAGTCCTAAAATATCTGCAGAAATGAAGAATTATTCATCCCACAGTATAACATAATCGACGTACAAACTGTCCTAAAATATCTGCGGAAATGAACAATTATCCATCCCGCAGTGTAACCAAATCGATGTGTAAACAGTCCTAAAATATCTGCAGAAATGAAGAATTAGTCATGCCACAGTATAACATAATCAATGTACAAACTGTCCTAAAATATCTGCGGAAATGAACAATTATCCATCCCGCAGTATAACCAAATCGATGTGTAAACAGTCCTAAAATATCTGCAGAAATTAAGAATTATTCATCGCACAGTATAACATAATCGACGTACAAACTGTCCTAAAATATCTGCAGAAATAAAGTATTATTCATCCCGCAGTATAACCTAATCGACGTATAAACTGTCCTAAAATATCTGCGGAAATGAAGAATTATTCATCCCACAGTATAATCTAATCGACGTGTAAACGGTCCTAAAATATCTCTGAAATAACAGTATATTCTATCCGTCCGCCACACGCAGCAAGGACACGTTATGAATGAAGCAGATCCAAAACAAAGCACTGCTTACAAGCAGCCTTCTTCTTGTACCACTACTATTGCACTTGAAATTGCCACATACACAGGAACGTGCCCAGTCTTGTTAAAAATAACAGCAAAATATCATTCTGCGCCAGATTACATGCAGTTCTTGCAAACGGTGGAGCTTCTCCATTCATCGCTGGGTGGTTTGGTGCAAGCACGACTCCGTCTGAAAAAAATAGAGTTCATTGTTACGATTAATTTATTTGAAACAATAGGATAGAGAAATAAATTATGGTTAGTCGGAAAGACATGCAAGGAAATGATGGACTTAAGCCACAACTGCGCTCTCAGGAAACTTACTGTTGGGGCCGTACTCAGGTCGAAAGACGAGGGAATGAGATCATTATTCAGCATGTTCAGTTCAGATTTCTGGGTCAATATCGTGGGGCACCAAATTGCGTATTGCTCTATGAGGTACTGCGGCATCAAAATGTGGAGTAGTTTCTACAAATTAGCTTGAAAACAGAGTTAAATTTGAGGGTTGGAATTCAGGGTTAACAAGAAATTATAATTAGTGGTTTATAGATGCAATTAACTTACGTTATGGTGGCCTGGCGATGTGAGGAAGTGTTTGATCGAGTAATTCGCTCATTTTTTTGATAATAACAACGAAATATAAACGAAATTATAAACTCACGAGCACTGTCACCAATGACATTGAACGACTGGTAAACATCATGCATGTACGCCTCCGACTGATGATTTATAAAAGAACGTAAACGCTTTTAAAATTAAGGCGCATGTTTACAAAACATTTGTCGGGCATCTACAATAGTTAAATGGTTTTAATTTTAAGCTGTAAATTAAAAATTAACATTTAACCGAATTTTCGATACAACTAATGAACATTTAGATGTATTGATAATTCTGAAAATTGACGCTGCCGGGAGATGGCGCGCGAAGACGCATCGAAAGGGACGTAACGAATAGAAGTTACGTGCACTGTACGCTATTCAGTTGCGATGGGACTCTACAACGTGCTAGATAAAACTCAATAGGTATGGAGTTTGATGAAAGTTAGTGAATTTGTCCGAAATTTCGCTGCAAAGATAACTCCATTAGTTGTATCGACAGTTCGGAACAATTTTCAAACGTAGTAGTTTGCACGTATACCATAGATGGCGCCAACACAAAAATATTTTAATTTTGATTAATTACCGGTTTAATTCGATATTTTCAGCGAATATACCATATATAATAAGCTTTTCAACCCGCATTGGATATGCCCATAGCTATAGCATTGCGTTGCTTTGCGTCGCGTAAGTAATCTGTAAATCGACCTTGGTAGCCAAGGTCGTTGCTATCTTCTCGCACCTATGTGTCAAACTGTGTTGAAGGAAAATTAACCTTTAAATATTAACGTGTCCCAAAACACAAATAATCCATAATATAGTGGCAATACAAAGTATTTTTTCAGAAATGGTAGGTTGAATTTTCAGAAAGTTAATTACTATAGGCAATATGAGCCAATATTCAATCTTTATCTTGTAAAAACCGCGGCAATATTGCAACATTTACATGGTAATATAAAATATAAACCTTCCCCGTGTTCCATTCATTTAGGCAAACGCAGAGCGGAAGGGCACATTCAAAGTCGAGTACCTCCAGAAGATCGAGCGGGAGGTGCAGAATCGCTGGCGTGATGAGAAAATCCACGAGGTGGACGCGCCTGGCCAGGCACGGAAGGGCGCTGACGAGAAGTTCCTCTGCACGTTCCCGTTCCCGTACATGAACGGACGCCTCCACCTGGGCCACACGTTCTCCCTGTCGAAGTGCGAATACGCCGTGCGCTACCAGCGCCTGAAGGGTAAGCGGGTGCTGTTCCCCTTCGCCTTCCACTGCACCGGCATGCCCATAAAGGCGTGCGCCGACAAGCTTAAGCGGGAAATGGAGGACTTCGGCAATCCCCCTATTTTCCCCAAGGACGAGGGTCCTGTCACCGTCGAGATCGACGACGTTCCCAGGGATAAAAGCAAGGGGAAAAAGGTGAGAGCAATGTGATGATGTAATTAATGCTTTAACAATGTTATTCATTAAATCAATCGTGCAAATACGATTAATGGTATTAATAAATATCCAATAATAATGTTTAATGCTTCCTATATCAAAGAGTAAAGCTGTGGCGAAGGCCGGATCTGCAAAATACCAATGGCAGATCATGCAGAGCTTAGGAATGAGCGATTCAGAAATAGTGAAGTTTGCGGATGAAAACTATTGGCTCGACTACTTCCCGCCCCTCGCAGTACAGGATTTATCAAGCATCGGGGTCCATGTATGTTTAACACACAATGTTAATGAAAGATAAACGATTTGTTGTCCACGAAAGGTTGACTGGAGACGCACCTTCATAACGACGGACGTCAATCCTTTCTTTGATTCGTTTGTGCGGTGGCAGTTCATCAGGCTGAAGGAGCGCAACAAAGTCCAGTACGGGAAGAGGTACACGATTTACTCGGCTAAAGATGGGCAGCCCTGCATGGATCACGACCGTTCGTCCGGAGAAGGCGTCGGGCCCCAAGAGTACACACTGGTCAAGATGAAAATGCTTGAGCCGTATCCAGAGAAGCTGAGGTACGAATTCACGACGCTTACATAAAGCACAAGAGTTGGTGCATAAAACTTTTAATTGTACTATTTTTAGGGGTTTTCAAGGAAACACGGTTTATTTGGTGGCTGCAACGCTAAGACCAGAAACTATGTATGGCCAGACTAATTGCTGGGTTCGGCCAGACATGACTTACATTGCGTTTGCCACTAAAGGGAAGGAGGTTTACATTTGCTCGGCACGCTCTGCTAAAAACATGGCTTTCCAGGGCTTTACGGACACTGAAGGTTCATACAATGCCTTACTGGAATTCAAGGGTCAAGTAAGTTCAATATGTAAATCGGAGCTGCTATGTTTTTAAGCCAAATTATATCACCTGTAAATAATGAGGTTTTTGCTCCGATTCGATGGAGAATTAAATATTTCATAGTTTAGTCAAAAGGATTTACAGAAACCTCCTGCCTGAAGGAGGCTTTAATTAATTTTAGTTAAAGTCTTCCAAAAAAGCTTTTAATAATACATAAAATGAAAAATAATGAATAGATTAATTTACTCTGATTTTAGGATATACTTGGTTGTGCTTTAAATGCACCCCTAACGTCCTACAGCAAAATTTACGCTCTACCTATGTTGACTATCAAAGAAGACAAAGGCACAGGTGTTGTAAGTAGTGTACCTTCCGATTCCCCTGATGATTACGCGGCACTTCTGGATCTGAAGAAGAAGCAGCCGCTCAGGGAAAAATATGGCATTACAGATGAAATGGTGCTGCCGTTTGAGCCACTGCCGATTATCGAGGTGCCTGATTTGGGGAAATTGTCAGCGGTCACGGCGTACGAGATGCTGAAGATCCAAAGCCAAAACGATAAGGAAAAGCTACAAGAAGCCAAGGAGTTGGTTTACCTCAAAGGATTTTATGACGGGGTAACTATTAATAATGCTCCGTGACTTATTGGATTGTATAGAATTCTGGCTGTTGAATATTAAGTTGTATACATAATCTATAAAACATTAAAACTGGAAAAATTTTAGGTATTGCTGGTGGGTGAATTCAAAGGGAAAAAAATTCAGGACATCAAGAAGGCCGCCCAAAAGAGCCTGCTCGACAGGAACGAGGCGGTTGTCTACTACGAGCCGGAAAAGACGGTCATGTCCCGTTCGGGTGACGAGTGCGTGGTGTCCCTCTGCGATCAGTGGTACCTTGACTACGGCGAGGCGGAATGGAGGGCGCTGGCCGACAGGGTTCTGGACGGCATGAACTGCTACCACGATGAGGTGAAGAGGAACTTCGTGGGCTGCCTGAACTGGCTGCACGAGCACGCATGCTCGCGCACATACGGCCTGGGCACAAAGCTGCCTTGGGACGAGCAGTGGCTCATCGAGTCGCTCTCCGACTCAACCATCTATATGGCGTACTACACAGTGGCCCACCTGCTGCAGGGCGGCGGTTTCAGGGGGGATGGGCCGAACGCGCTGGGCGTGCGGGCCGAGCAGATGACGCCAGAGGTGTGGGACTACGTGTTCTACAAGAGCGCGCCGTACCCCAAGAAAACGGACATCAAGAAGGACTGGCTGAAGGTTATGAGGCGTGAGTTCCAGTACTGGTACCCCGTTGATTTGCGCGTGTCCGGTAAGGACCTGGTGCAGAACCATTTGACGTACTTCCTGTACAACCACTGCGCCATCTGGCCTGACGAAGAGGACAAGTGGCCGAAGGGCGTGCGGGCCAATGGGCACCTGATGCTGAACTCCTCGAAGATGTCCAAGTCCGAGGGCAACTTCCTCACTCTGGAAGAGGCCGTCCGGAAGTTCAGCGCTGACGGCATGAGGCTTTGCCTGGCCGACGCCGGCGACTCCGTTGAGGACGCTAACTTCGTAGAGAGCATGGCGGATGCCGGCATCTTGAGGCTGTACACGTTCATCGAGTGGGTCAAGGAAACGCTGGCTGCCAAGGACACATTCAGAACGGGTGCCGCAAACACATTCAATGATCAGGTTTTCCAGAGCGAAATGTACTTGAAGATCAAGGAAACAGACGACAACTATGATAAACTGCTGTTCAAGGAGGCCCTGCGCACGGGATTCTTTGAGCTGCAGGCGACCAGGGATAAATACCTGAATCTGAGCGCCATCGACGGTATTAATAGGGACCTGATTTTGAGCTTCATCGAGGTGCAAGCTCTGATTTTGTCACCAATTTGCCCTCATGTATCTGAACACGTTTGGTCTCTATTAGGCAAGGTAGCTTAGGAAGGACCGGAAATTTAATAACATACTAATTCGAGTCAACTTATAGAAAACGAGTGTAGTGAGAGCGCAATGGCCGAAAACGGGGAACATTGATGAAAACAAGATTAAAGCCTCCGAGTACCTCATGGACGCCGCACATTCATTCCGCATTCACCTCAAGACATACATGCAAGGACCCAAAGTAAAGGGCAATGCTAAGAAGCCGGAACCGGTCGAGAAGCCCAACATCGTTGAGATTTGGGTAGCAAAAACTTTCCCTTCTTGGCAGAGCTGCATTTTGACAACACTAAAGACCATGTATTCCGTAAGTACTAAGTAAACAAGTGAATACTATTTTTTGTGCGACTTTAGTTAGTAGGGAAAATCCTACATTATTAAAAAATGTTGGTTCAAAAATTATGGTAAAATCAGATAGAGTTTAGAAGAACGGTATTTTTTCAAAGATTTTTCCAACAATTCAATTTATTGTAGAAGAATGGTCAACTGCCTGAGAACAAGCTGTTATCAGTGGAACTATCAAAGAAAGAAGAGCTGAAGAAGTACATGAAACGTGTTATGCCGTTTGTGCAAGCAACAAGGGAGAAGCTTGAGCAGTTTGGCTCCAAGGCTTTGGCACTAACTCTGGAGTTTGACGAGGCAGAAGTTTTGAAAAACAATTGTGTGTATTTGGCAAATACGTTAGAGGTAAGCTGTTTTCATTCTTAAAGATATTAAACTACAATAGAAAATGAATGGACCAAATTTCAGCATCAATGAATAGTTTTCCGCGGCAGTACATTTATAAACGTCTTATTTTTATTAACAGGTAGATGAAGTGATTGTCCGTTACACAGATGAAGAGGGCACGTCCGAGAAGATGAAAGAGTGCTGCCCGGGGCAGCCGTTTATAATGTTTTACTGCAAGCCCGGAGTCAGGCTGCAGTTCATAAACCCGGAATTCATGAACGGCCTGTTCTCCCAAACGATGAAAGTCTCAGATGGCGAAACCATTGACAAAATTGTGAATCGGCTTGCAAAGGAAATTAAAGCAATTAAAGGTAAATTATCGAATTACAATCAGTTTGTGGTTTTATGATCATAATCCACATCTCAATTTAGTCCAAGTGTGTTAGACATAGTTATAGTCATAATTATAGTCATAGTTAGTTAGTGTTAGTTAGTCAAAGATATATAGTGAGAAATAATACATGAAATATTTACATTTTAGATCCAAAGAGTGTCCAAATATGGAGGCATAAGGATCCGATCCTGGGGGAGCTGAGGATGCCTCCGTTCAACGAGCCAACAAAAGATAAAGTGCGGGTGCCCCAGAGCGGCGTCTTCAAGGTGAACACTGGCGCCAACACGGTGACGGTCGTCGAGAATGGCAGGGAGGTGCTTCTGGGCAGAACGGTGACATACTTGGTGAAATAATTAGAAACATTTTGTATTTATTCATGAGCCAAATAAACTTTACAACAGGAACATTTGCCCCATCTTTTCGTAAAATTTGATTTCAATTACAATTCTTTAATAACTTTAGAATATCTTTACTACATTAAGGGTGGTTTACTCAAAGGACACGTACATACACACATTGCGTAGTTTTGTACAATGTGCCGACGCAGAGTCGAACACGGAAGGGTATGCGTTTTGCTTACTTAGGACAATATAGTGTGCACAAACCGAACGAGGTTGTTGTAAAGAAAACGTAACGCACTTCGCATATCAAAACTTGGCCGTGATTTAAGAAAAGATTGAAATCATATATATTTCATATAATAATTACATGTATTGAAGTACTTACACTTAGCATCATCTATATTTAATATTAGAATATACAGTCATTAGAAAATATGGAATTATGTACATTTTGATATATTCCCTATAATAATATACAAGCCGTTTTATTAAACGTTTTTTGGGGCAGGCTATAATCATTTAAATTTTGATATTGGAAATGTATAAACACCGAAAAGCATTAACTATATAATATTTATGTTTTACAATAATAAAATTGGTTAGTGACACAGTCGCTTTTTATATAGAATTAACGATACAGCCGAGAGACATAATGATGCTTCGAAATGATGCCATAATTGAATGATTCGCTAATAGATACGCTGTCCTGTTGGCGCTCTTATCCGCCTAAATACTAAACAATATTTTACTTCGTCGTAAGATCACAGTTCACACTACAGTCATCCTGCAATCCCGCCGAGGAGGAACAGAGATAGTACACAGTTATGTCCTGGTTTGTTTAATAATACTGCTGCGGTCTCATCGGTCACGGCCGCTCCGCTTATACATTAAAACAGTCACACTGAGAGATCATCGAGCGCCCGTGTGATTGTCCGCTATTTCAAGTCTATTTGCATGTCCAAACAGAACGTCTGTTATGTATACATATAAAAATACAAAATAATTTATTAAAAGAGTTTAATTACATTAGGAAATTTGTTGAAATGATCGAAGAGCGCTGATAGTCCGACAGTTCAGAAGAATTGGTTGGAAGCCCAAGGTTCTAATCTTTTTTTTTCTTATACACTTGTATTTATAAAGCACATCCAGTACAGAGAGTAAGATAATAAATAAGTTGAGGGTAGTGAATTGATAAGGCACTCATCATTTTCCTATCTACATTTCGTTATAACCCTGTGATGGCCGCCAAGGCGGCCCTACTTGGTCAACACCGCACTTAGCACCACATTAACAAACCACCAGTGCCGTTCGAAGCACTAGCAAAAGCCATTCTCACACCTCGGTCCCGTCCTCGCCCTCGTCCTCATATAAAGGCCCGGTGGACGCCCGTTTCTTCGGCTTTGGCGGCGGCCTGGGCGGTATCTTCGGGGTCTTTCCCTCCGATGGCAGCAGCGAGGCAGTCGACTCACGCCGCGAGTCGCTGTCCGGGCTCCTGGCCCAGCTGCCCCTCATGGCCTCCAGGCTGGGGCTGAGGGCGCGCTGTGCAGACATACTCCTCGGCAGCGTGGCGGCCGTCGGGGGCGAGTCGTGCTCGGCTATCGGGTCGCAGGTCTGCGGCGATAGTGGGAATGCCGGCCTGGTCCCCCTGGGGGTCGTCGCTGCTGCCGCCGCCGCCGCCTCCGCCAGGGCCAGCTTGTTCAGCGACAGGGCCGAGGCGCCGGTGGCAGACGTGCGGAGGCCCAGGTTGTCATACAGCGGCTCGCCTATGTCGGACAGGCTCGGGGGCTCGCTGCTCCAGCTGGCCCTCGGTCTGCGGGGTATGGTGACGTAGCCGGACTGGCGGGGCACCCGGATGGGGGCCCCGTGGGGGGACGTAAACGGGGAGTGCGACCTCGAGTAGGGCAGCGTGCGGTACGGCTCGTACAGGGGGCTGTGGATCGGGGACTGCATGCCGTGGTGCATCGGCAGCCTCGATGTGTCCGCCACGGTGGACGCCGAGCTGCCCGCCGGGGAGATTTGGTTGGTCGCATGCGCTGGAAAGGAGAGCAGATCGGGTGGGTACGGGTTCTCGTTCCTGTAGTCAATATCTAGGTGATGCTGTGACTTCGGGTGGTGCCTGCCCACAAAGTCATACGACCGGGATTCTTCATCACCGGCTGAAACAAGTTTACAAACATTTTTACTCGGGTTAAACAAATTATTCTGAATAGATTAATTTTATTTGTGTAAATGTAATTATGTTTGGTTTTTTTAAATGTTGCTCAGTGTAATAAGGAAAACTAATTGAATACGAACGTTTTAGTATAAGTATAAACTCCACCTAGATACATGACGTTAGTATTTCTCAGAAGACTTTTACAACTACAAGATTAATATTTATATTATGCTAACGCTATATATATGTATAACACTTATATCACCCATGTCTGATGAATGACAACATTTATATGTAGTTTTACATTATAATGAGGCAAGGTAAATATTTTACTTATAATTTAAACATTTTTTTAATGTATTAACATGTCAATTTCTCTTAAGTACCAAATGTGGAAAACTAGCTGACCCTAAGCATACCCTAGAAACAGGCCTGCATGTAAAATATACAGTGTACAATTGAATCTTCGAGCAAATTTAGTTCGTTTTATAATTATGTGCAAATTTGCAGGCCTATGTATAATGAAATTATAGGACCCCACAGAATTTTTCAATTCATGTTTTTCAATGTTAATAGGACTCCTTGTAATAGTCAATTTCATAGAACATGCCAGAATAAAATTGAAGGAAATACATGTAAAATTTTAATATCGCTCCAGGAAAGAATCTCATCCAGAACTATAGAATAGTCAGAGGCTAAACTTACTATAATTTAATTACTATTCAAGTTATTTTTCTAGACAAGATAACAGGGATTATTTTTTATATTTTACTTGTAAAAAATCTGTGGGTGCACTAAATTTCAGTAAAACTTTTGTTGGAGTATTTTAATTTTTATAAACAAATCCTTTATAATTATTGAGCCAATTGAAGGGATTGATTTAGAATAGGACCTTTCATCATTGAAATAATGTTATAAAATTAACGATGAATAAAACATTAATTTTGAAAATGGTTGCAAGACCGAAAAAATTGTGGAGAAATTTATTAAGAACTGCGAAACTCGACCAAGTGTTTTTATTCTTATTTCATTTAATAAAATAATGCTATTAAAAGTCATTATTTTTCAATTGAAATAATTAATTATTAAACTATAAAAAATAAGACCATTAAAAAATCATTTTCAAACGTTAAAGAGTGGAATATATTCAGTAACATAATTTCCACGCTTTTTTATAATCATGTTTTTATACATAAAATAATGAATAGATTTTGAGTAGCTGTGCACTGTTAAAAAATATATTTTCGAACTTTAAAGCCTAAAGTTGAATGACTATTATGATTTTCAAACTTTTGTATATTCACTTTTTTCATAGCACAACAATACTATTTAAAAAAGCGATTTTTGGTCTTTAAAAACAGTGGAAGATTTAAAATGTGGTTATAAAAAGGCCTGGAAATTAGTTTCTAAAAACTTCCACTGTTTTTAAAGATCAAACATCGCTTTTTAAAAAATAGTATTAAAAGGTATGTAAAACACTTGGTTTAAATCGAGCTTACACTCGGTTTAAACCTTTTAATTAACATGTTTCACCAAGTGGTAACCACAAATACATTTAATTTAAATAGTATTGTTGTGCTGTGAAAAAGGTGATTATACTAAAGTTTGAAAATCATAATAAAAATTAATAGAATCCTTTCAATTGAGCACAACTAATATAATTTTAAATGACTATTATCGGACTTTAAAAACAGTGGAATAATTAAGATAATATTTCCAAACTATATTATAATCACTTCTATGCCCATTTAAAAGTGAACAAAGTATTTTTGATTATCAACCAATTTAAGCATCGAGCTAATAATGCTTGTATGCCACGCCGATTTAAAGAGCTTGGCTGCTTGAGTTTGAAGTGAACTGAAATGAAATTACGAATCAGAGAATCAATGTGTGTGTTTTGATTAAAAGAAAAGGTGATTACCAGAATGAAATCCCAGAGAAAACTGAAAAAATGTAATCAAAATATAAGCACAGAAAACTAATATTTGTAGATGGCAAGAAATGCAACACAACGTGTGGGACGTATGCATATATATTTTTTTATTTCATTATATTAATATGTATCAATATGTTGATATGAATTTTTGTGTCGCCGCTTTTGCCAATTTCTTTTTAAAAAATTTCGCAATTTTCTTAAATTTACGTTTTTTTTTTAAATGTTAACTGTACAGCCGTGGCTAATTTATTTTAACATGCCATTAAATAGCAAGGCATTAAATACATGCCTTTTAATATGCGTTTTCAACTATTACACCCCTTGAGAATAAAAAACAAAATCGATTATAAAATATAATAAAGTAAATAAAATATTATTAAAAGGCTTTTAATAATATGCGTATCCAACTATTACACCACTTGAGAATTTAAAATTTATTGGAACATGCCATCAAATAGCAAGGCATTAAATACATGCCTTTTAATATGCGTATTCAACTATTACACCACTTGATAATAAAAAAAGAAAATAGATTATAAAATATAATAAAATAAATAAAATATTATTAAAAGGCTTTTAATAATATGCGTATGCAACTATTACACCACTTGAGAATTTAAAAAAAAAATATATATATAATTAATATCTTATCAAATTCGATAAATATATTGTTTTGATGATATTGAACATCTCTTATTAAAAATTGTAAATTTACGATGGGAAACTGGAGCAAATAAAATTTTCAAAGTCGCTAGTAATAATCAAATATTTGTACATTTTATGTGATTTTAACGAAATTCCCGAAAACTATCAATGAAGTGCATAGGCAAGTAAAATGTAATGAAATGGTTACAGTCCAAGTGAATATTTATATTATTTTCTTACCAATTGTTTAATTATGTAGAATTATATCGACGTAATTCTTAAAAAAAATCAAATTATTACCGGAAAACTGATTGGGCGTCCTTTTGACCAAATTAATTCGCTAATTCGAAAAGTAAAAAATAACCATAATTTAATTATTTATAAAAATAACTATATCAAGTGGTATATCATTAGAATAGTTGAAAAAGCGCCTTTTTTATAAAGTCATGGCCAACTATGGTTACCATTAGAAAAAACTCAACTTTGTGTCATAACTCAAAAATTATAGCGCAAATAAAATAATCGGCTAGACTGTATTATTTAGCATATAATTACGTACAACTTATTGCTTTACACATTTTTTCTAAAGTCAATAATAACAGATCCATAAGCACCGAAACAAATAACAACAAAAAAATCGAGAAATCTAGTTAGCCATGCAATTTTTCCAAAAAACAAAAAGCTCATGAAATTGAGCTCGTAAACTGCAATTATTTTCCCATTTAATCCTCCCTCTATCTCAGCTAGTTTCCGAGATACTCATACTAAACATCCGAAAAAACTCACCCTGTATAAATAAAACACAATTGGTGTGAGTTTCACAAAATATTTAATGTTGTACTTCAACAATTGTTTCGCCACACAGTGGCTTCATCAGGCAGATGAAAAACAATTGTTGCAGTACAACATTAAATATTTTGTGACACTCACACCAATTGTATTTTATTTATATATTAAATTGTAAAATACCAATTACAGAACGCAGTGCGTTCAATAATATCTAAGTTGATTAAGATTTATGCACGAATTGTGTGCTGAAATGTTCATAATTTTCAGGAAAAAAAAGTTACGCAGGCGTTTTTTTTATCACTGTTTAAGTAGTACGAAGATCTATAAAAAAAAAAACAGAAGAACGTGGGAGTTATAAAATAAATGATGGTCACTGCGCAAACACCAATAACGTTATGAATATGTGTTTACGTTAGAAGGCATTTTCAAGTTTTTCATAAAATTGGTCTATTATGAAAAATATTGAAAATGATTTGGTAAGATACGTAAAACAAAGAAGTTATGATTTTTTCCAAACGTCATCACCATCCTGTATACAGTATGTTCCCGGATTGAGTTTACAAGACGGATATTTTTTTCATTTTTAGTTTTAAGTAAAAATGTTATAGGAATTATAATGCCTGCTTGATCTGAAATTACCAGTTCAGATATTGAAACTCGGATTTATTTATACAGGGTGCTGGGAATTTTTTTAATCTTATTTTGACACTTTTTTGGATTTTAAAATTACATTTAACTGCATTAAAGAAAAATAAAATCATTCAAACTATCCCCCAAATGCAGAAAATGAAAATTTAAATAGTCGCCTACGAGAGGCATTTGCATCAATAAGTATTGAAGAAATCTAAAACAATCTGCAGGAGTTCTATGCCAGGCTTGAACTGTGTGAAGAAAATGGTGGGGGATTGTTTAAATGATGTTATATTTCATAATTATTTAATATAAAGTTCCAAAATTAGATTTTTTTAAATTTAGCCAACCCCTGTAAATAACTGAAATTGTAGTTTCAGACCAAGCAGGAATTTGAATTCCCATAACATTTAAATTAAATAAAATTTTAAAAAACCCTCTTGGAAACTCAATCCGGGGACATACTGTATACAGGATGGTGATGACGTTTTGAAAAATCATAACATCTTTGTTTTACGTATCTTACCAAATCATTTTCAATATTTTTCATAATAGACCAATTTTATGAAAAACTTGAAAATGCCTTCTAACGTAAACACATATTCATAACGTTATTGGTGGATATTTTTTTATTACATGATAACGAGATATGGTGAGCAGTTTAGTGGTTTGAAAAAGGAAATTGGTGATGGATAATTGAGAACACGCATATAAATAAGTCTTACATGATAAGAGATATGGCGAGTAGTTTTGTGGCTTGAAAAAATAAATTGGTGATGGATGATTGGGAACACGCATATATATAAGTGACTGTTTTTTTTTTAAATGCGTATGTTTGGGTTTTAGTATTCCTGGAAGAGATGATAAAAGTGGTATTTACGTTTGTTAATTTGCTGTTTTAAGAAGTTCTAACGACCGTTTTGAAGTTATCTTTAAAATTATCTTACTGGGAATGCGTGACTAAAATTAGTTCACCGTCGAAATTGGCCCAGAGCTATTTTAATTGATCCCAGTCACGTTCGTGTGAAATGATGGCCACAGGTAGATGACCACTTGAGCATCGGGATCGTAGTTATTGTTTATGGGCAGTAAAGCAATGATTGTGTATGAATATTACGCGTTTAGTTTTAAATGCCTATATTTACGGGCGCGCGTTATTATCGGCGATGATTCGTTGGGGTGGAACAATCAGGGCTGGTGTAATAAATGGCCCTCCATAAAGGCAAAATCGGCGCTATAAAGAACGTTTGCAGCATTAGAAATTGTTATGAGGGCAGTAAAGCGGGCGTCGCTTAATTATGGTTATTATGCACGTAATGAAATGGTGGATATTGTAGGACGTACCGTAATTCGACTCGTCGTCTATGAGCATCTTCTTCGCCTCGCTGACTTCAGTTCCCCCGCTGGTAACGGACGGCGGGACGGAATACTGTCGGGGCGGCTTCGTTACGGGGTTCACGTCTGTCAGGAGGGACTTTTCCATCTCCCCGGAGCGGCCGTCGAGGCTGATGAACTCGTTGGACTGGCTCAGGGGGCGGCTCTTGGACATGGGGGCCCTGTTCCTGCCGCCGCGCTTGCAGCAGCAGCAGATCAGCAGCAGGATGACGACGAGCAGCACGACGGCGCCGACGGTCAGGGCGATCGTCAGGATCATCACGTTGGACATCGAGGTGGAGGAGAGCGTGCCGCCCCCCATGTAGTCGGTGCCGCGGAGGTACACGGTCACGTTCCTCTCGTCGCTGCCCCCGGCGTTCGTCGCGACGCACTTGTACTCGCCCCTGTCCCTGTAGTTTATGCTCAGTATGGTCAGGTTGTCCCAGTACGGGGGCTGCTTCGAGGAGGAGATGTGGTACTTCTGCGAGTTCCTCTGGGTGTCCACGTTGCGGCCGTTGGAGACCCAGACGATGCTTGGCCTGGGGTCGCCCTCGACCCGGCAGGGGATCGTGTAGTTCGAGCTGTCCACCTCGAGGACGGCGTTCGGCGAGGGCTCTATTATCTTGGGGTCGCACGCGAAGACGACGTTCTCCGTCCACTTGCGCCCCTTGAGCCGCTCGGGGACGTGGCAGTCTATGGGGCCCGTGATCCAGTTGTTGTCCAGCGCGAGGCGCCTGAACGGCTCCAGCTCGCAGCTGCAGTTCCACAGGTTCCCCCCCAGGTCCAGGCTGCCGAGCTTCTTCAGCTTGTCGCTGAACGAGGCGGCGATGAACGTCAGCCGGTTGTTCGCCAGACTCAGGTGCAGCAGGGGGCAGTCGTCCCCGAAGACGTCCCCGCCGATCGCCTCCAGCTCGTTGTTGTCCACGTGTATCTTCTGCAGGTGCGTCATGTTCGCGAACATGTTCGCCTCCAGCCGCTTCAGCTTGTTGTGCGAGAGGTACAGCAGCCGCAGGCGCGAGTTGTCCCTGAAGATGTTCTTGTCCAGCTTCTTGATGGCGTTGTTGGACAGGTCCAGCTCGATGAGCAGCCGCAGGCTGTCGAAGGCCAGCCCGTGCACGTGCTCGACGCTGCAGTTCTGCAGGCGCAGCTTGTGCACGTTCTGCAGCCCGGCCACGGAGAAGACGCGCGACTTGAGCTCGTAGAAGGCGTTGTTCGAGAAGTCGATGTCGCGCAGCTCGCTGCTGAGGTCCTGGGGCACCTCGCTCAGCTGCACCCCCTTGCAGTCGGCGGACTTCTTGCCGCTCGACCACATGCACTTGCACTTGCTGCACTTGGACGTCCAGTCGTCCTCGGCCATCACCACCGACGCCAGAGCGGCGCCCAGCAGCAGCACCGTCGCTAGTCTCAACGCCATCGATCTCTCAGTATTTCAACTCCTTTCCATCTGCAAGCACAAAATACTACACTTAGTATAATACATTACTTCGCAAGTTTAATATATCGGGAACAATGACGCAAGTGCAAAATGATTTTTTCAGGAGAGACCAAAAACTATTGTTAATTATTCCGTTTTAAAGAAGTGAATACTTTTAATTGGTAATAACATGTAATTATAACAATATTTTACATAAAAATGATTAAATTGTAACTCTCGGTGGTTACTCCTTGGTGAAACATATTTTAATTAAAGGAAAAATAAAACACTTGGTTGAGTTTCACTGATTTTGATTGTTTTGATTTTGATCAATTTTATATGTATAACTTTTGAAAATGGGCCTCACGACCATTTTCAAAAGTTATACATATAAAATTGATCAAAATCAGTGAAACTCAACCAAGTGTTTTATTTTTCACTGATTTTGATTGTTTTGATTTTGATCAGGTTTATATGTATAACTTTTGAAAATGGTCGTGAGGCTGAAACAATTGAAATCTATCAAAATCAGCGAAACTCGACCAAGTGTTTTATTTTTCCTTTAATTAGAAATCATTACCATTAAAATGTATCACCTTAATTAAAACTCAATAATTAATAACAATTTATCGTCTCCCCTGAAAAATCAATTTGTAGTTGAGTCATTATTGCTCGGGAACGACGATATAATTTCGAACAATTGATTGTGCACAATTATGTCGACGTAATTCTTAAAAAAAAAAACGCGGAAAACTGATTGGGCATACATTTGACCTAATCAATTTGCTGAAATTATTAATGAGTACATTTTTTGACGATATAATTTCGAACAATTGATTATGTACAATTATGTAATTCTTTAAAAAAAACGCGGAAAACTGATTGGGCATACTTTTGACCTAATCAATTTGCTGAAATTATTAATAAATACAGTACATTTCTTGCTGAAGATTGAAATTATTATTAATTAATTTTGATTGTGTATCTATGGTGGAGGCGCCGGGTTCAGAAATTAGGTTTGTAATTTATACACGGTAAAATTACTTTGGGGTTTACAAATGTAACAAAATATATTTGGAAGGGGATACTTCACGTGGGCCATGGGTAAAAAAGGTTAAGCAACACTGCACTAAAGATTTGTGAACTTTAGGATTTACAAATTTACGAAAACTGAATATGAATATATCAATTGGAAAATAACATGGATTTTTGGCTTACAATTGCCGAGTATTCTTAATTAATAATTTTTAAAAAAATAAAAATAATTCGCCTGATTGGGCATCCTTTTGACCTAATCAATTTGCTAAAATTATTAATGAGTACATTTCTTGCTGAAGATTGAAATTATTAATAATTAATTTTGATTGTGTATCTATGGTGGAGGCGCCGGGTACATATATTTGGTTTATTATTTACACACGGTAAAATTAGTTTTGGATTTACAAATGTAACAAAACATATTTGGAAGAGGATACTTGACGTGGGCCAAGGGTAAAAAAGGTTAAGCAACACTGCACTAGAGATTTGTGAACTTTACGACTTACAAATTTACGAAAACTGAATTTGAATATCAATTGGAAAATAACATGGATTTTTGGTTTACAATTGCTGAGTATTCTTAATTAATATTTCTTAAAAAAATAAAAAACATCGTCTGACTGGGCATCCTTTTGACCAATTTGCTAAAATTGTTAATGAGTACATTTCTTGCAAAAGATTGAACTTATTAATTAATTTTGATTGTGTATCTATGGTGGAGGCGCCGGGTTCAGAAATTTGGTTTATTATTTACACACGGTAAAATTAGTTTTGGGTTTACAAATGTAACAAAACATATTTGGAAGGGGATATTTGACGTGGGCTAATGGTAAAAAAGGTTAAGCAACACTGCACTAAAGATTTGTGAACTTTACGATTTACAAATTTACGAAAACTGAATATGAATATCGATTGGAAAATAACATGGATTTTAGGCTTACAATTGCTGAGTATTCTTAATTAATAATTCTTAAAAAAATTAAAATAATTCGCCTGATTGGGCATCCTTTTGACCTAATCAATTTGCTAAAATTGTTAATGAGTACATTTTTTGCAAAACATTGAAGTTATTATTAATTAATTTTGATTGTGTATATATGGTGGAGGCGCCGGGTTCAGAAATTTGGTTTATTATTTACACACGGTAAAATTAGGTTTGGGTTTACAAATGTAACAAAATATATTTGGAAGGGGATATTTGACGTGGGCCAAGAGTAAAAAAGGTTAAGCAACACTGTACTAGAATTTGTGAACTTTACGATTTATAAATTTACGAAAACTAAGTATGAATATCAATTGGAAAATAACATGGATTTTTGGCTTACAATTGCTTGTGTAATGTATTCTTGGAGATAATTCAGTTCAATTCAATTCAATTTATTTCATGTTTATTGTCATGAGAAAATAGATATGAATAAAATTTTACGGATTTTTGGCTTACAATTGCTTGAGTAATGTATTCTTTGAGAGATTCAATTCAATTCAATTCAATTTATTTCATGTTCATTGTCATGAGAAAATTGATATGAGAAATTGAGAAAATTTTACGCTAATAATAATAATAAAGAAATGTACATTTTATGCGTTTTTAATGAACTTTTAACTTTTCTTTGAGAGAAAATTGGTATAATAAAATTTAACAGGTCGCAACAAATAATTTTAAAAAACTGTAAATTCTACGTATTTTAATGAACTTTTAAACATTTCTTGGAGAGAAAATTGCTGATAAAATTTTGCAACTTTTCTTTGAGAGAAAATTGTTATGATAAAATTTTACAATTCGCTACTAATAATTTAAAAAAAGTAAATTTTACGTGTTTTTAATGAAGTTCTAACTATTATTTGAGAGAAAATTGCTATGATAAAATTTTACAAATCGCTACTAATAATTTAAAAAAAGTAAATTATACGTGTTTTTAATGAACTTATTTCAACTTCTCTTTAAGAGAAAATTGCTACAATAAAACTTTACAGCTTTTCTTTGAGAGAAAATAGCTGTGATAAAATTTTAAAACTTTTCCTTGAGAGAAAATTTATTATGATAAAATTTTACAAGTCGCTACTAATAATTTAAAAAAAGTAAATTTTATGTGTTTTTAATAAAGTAACTATTCTTTGAGAGACAATTGCTATGATAAAATTTTACAAATCACTACTAATAATTTTAACAAAAGTAAATTTTACGTGTTTTTAATGAACTTTTTTAAACTTGTCTTTGAGAGAAAATTGCTACAATAAAATTTTACAGCTTTTCTTTGAGAGAAAATTACTATGGTAAAATTTTACAAGTCGCTACTAATAATATTAAAACAATGTAAATTTTACGTGTTTTTAATGAACTTTTAAACTTTTCTTGGAGAGAAAATTGCTGATAAAATTTTACAACTTTTCTTTGAGAGAAAAATGTTATAATAAAATTTTACAAGTCGATATTAATAATTTAAAAAAATGTAAATTTTACATGATTTAAATGAACTTTTAAACTTTTCTTTGAGAGAAAATTGCTATGATAAAATTTTACAACTTTTCCTTGAGAGAAAATGTATTATGATAAAATTTTAGAAGTCGCTACTACTAATTTAAAAAAAAGTAAATTTCTTTTAACTTTTAACTTTTTTATCATACCTACAAGAATTGGCGTAGATACATATATTTAAATAACTTTTGCGGATTCCAGCTACACTTTGAAATAGCAAGTGTACAGTCAAGGTTTCGTTTCGTACAATGCCAGTGTAAAAAAAATCTTACATATACGTAGCCAAGGTTTCGTTTATATGTTGTTTACATGTACATCAAAAGTTCAAGTGTCAATATATAAATATCAAGATATAAATAATTTAAATAAAAATATAAATAAATCAAGATAAATATTTAAAAAAAATATTTTTTAAAAGAAATTATACTTGTCCAAATTCGTTGGAATTTTCGTGCGTTCGGAAATTTGATTTTTATCAGTTACCTAAATTTCTGAAAATTTAATTATTTTATGTTTTGTATATTTCATGCCAGATTTGTATACAGTATACCTGCAGACAATGCATCTGCAAATATAACAAAGATTCCGCCTAAAATAAGTGAAAAAATCGCAGGTATAACTTTCTGATTTGACCAGTATGAATTTGGATTTACTGAAATTTCTGAAAATTTATTTAATCATGTTTTGTATATTTCATGCCAGATTTGTATATAGTATACCTGCAGACAATTTTGCTGAAAATTTGACAAAGATTCCGCCTAAAATAAGTGAAAAAATCGCAGGTATAACTTTCTGATTTGACCAATATGAATTAGCATTTACTGAAATTTCTGAACAATTTATTTAATCATGTTTTGTATATTTCATGCCAGATTTGTATGCAGTATACCTGCAGACAATGCATCTGCAAATTTGACAAAGATTCCGCTTAAAATAAGTGAGAAAATCGAATGTATAACTTTCTGATTTGCAAAGTATGCATTGTCATTTACTGAAATTTCTGAAAATTTAATTAATTCAGGTTTTGTATATTTCATGCCAGATTTGTATACAGTATACTTGCAGACAATTCTTCTACAAATTTGACAAAGATTTGCTTAAAATAAGTGAGAAAATCGAACGTATAACTTTCTGATTTGACCTGTATGAATTTGGGTTTACTGAAATTTCTGAAAATGTAATTAATTCAGGTTTTGTATATTTCATGCCAGATTTGTATGCAGTATACCTGCAGACAATGCATCTGCAAATTTGACAAAGATTCCGCCTTAAATAAGTGAAAAAATCGAACATATAACTTTCTGATTTGACCAGAATGAATTTGGATTTACTGAAATTTCTGAAAATTTATTTAATTCATGTTTTGCATATTTCATACCAGATTTATATATAATATACTAGCAGATAATTCTTCTATAAATTTGACAAAGATTCCGCCTAAAATAAGTGAGAAAATCGAATGTACAACTTTCTGATTTGTAAAGTATGCATTGCCATTTACTGAAATTTCTGAAAATTTGATTAACTCAGGTTTTGTATATTTCATGCCAGATTTGTATGCAGTATACCTTCAGACAACTTTGCTGCAAAATTTGACAAATATTCTGCCTTAATTAACTGAGAAAATCCAACTGTAACTTTCTGATTTGACCAGTATGAATTAACAACCAAGATGATTTTTTTGGTAATAACAGAACAATGACATATTACACATCTACACGTCGAGATATGTTTGATTTTTGTAACGATGAAGATTAATTTTCCATTTCTTCGACACGGGAATTTTAAGTTAATTTTCAGTCACATGAAAACAAGGAAAATGATATGATAAAGGAAGATCATACGCCAATATTGTCAACTCATGTAACTGGTTCGATATTTTCAATATTTCCTGCAATTTTTCAAATCTACCCTTAAGAGACATGTACGCGTTAAGTTTATAAGTTTGTAAATTCTATTTAATTTAATCTTTCCTGACTATATAGTCAGGATAACTAAATACTTATAGTTGAGGCAGAAAGACCCCATGGGGTTGATAGCCCAATAAAGATTGTTTATATATATATTATTAGATTATAGATAGTATTATAGATATAATCGTATTATAGATATAATAATAATAGTATTATAGATTATAGATAGTTATAGATAGTAACTATCGTAACTTTTAGTATTAAAGTTATTATTTCTAATGTATGAATATAATTTGTAACAGAGGATTCCCGTGAATAAATAATTAAATAAATATCTTATGTACAAAAATCGTACGGGAAAGAAAAAATTACATAGAATTAGTACTAAAAAACGTAATATAAAGGTGAACACAAAATTAAGCGGCGGACTTTGCTAACGACGCACCAGCACGTTGTTAAAGTAATTTCACCGCAATAATATTCCTTATTATTCGCAGTTGCATGACGCTGTTGTCCATTACGTGTATTAAATTATATTTATTACTCAAATCGTTGTAGTCCCGCGGCGCAAAAAACTCCGCCAGAGCCTTGTACACCACAACGGTAAATCCACAAGGCTTCCGTCCTTGAAGAGCCAATTTGCTAGAAACGCGGCACTTTGAAGAAAAAATTAATAAAACCGATGATACGGCGAACGTAAATAATTAAGGCGTAGCTGATGCGGAATCTTCGATCCGCCTGTCGCCGCCTAGCTCGAGGCCCCATCGATCACTTCAATTCGTCCTTTTCGCTTTTAAATCCGATTACCGTTTCGTTACTCGGCTGACGGGCTGTTACGTGCGTACTTATATAATATATATAATATATATATATATATATATATATATATATATATATATATATATATATATATACATATATATATATATATATATATATATATATATATATATATATATATATATATCCATATATAGATATGTTTTTTTTGCGCTTTGAAAGCCGTCGAGACGTCGCATTGCCTCCCGCCTTTTATTCCTCGCTCTCCTCCTTTTGTGCGTCTTGTCAGCGACACGGTTGTCACTTCATTTACAGCCCTGCATATTTAAACACGTGAAACGTACATGAAGATTATTATTATTATCCCCTCATAGCGTATTCGGGGCCCGTCTGACGTCCCCGCGGAAATACGTTTTCAGCGTACCGAAACTGGGGATCAACGGCGATGGGTCAGGATGGGTTAGTCACTAAGAAAAATTCTTATGGATATTTTGAAAATTGTATACCAGGTTTGTATAGAGTATGCCTGAAGATATATCCTCTGAAAATTTCAATTAGTATGTCTTGGATAAGAAAGAAAACTGAATGTTTAACTTTAGGAGTTGACCTGTATGTACCTATCGGTTAGTCACTGAATTTTCGGAAAAAAATTATTATGGATATTTTGAAAATTGTATACCAGATTTGTATAGAGTATGCCTGAAGATATATCCTCTGAAAATTTCAATCGGTATGTGGTAAATAAGAAAGAAAACTGAATGTTTAACTTTAGGAGTTGACCTGTATGTACCTATCGGTTAGTAACTGAAAGTTCTGAAAATTTATCTAATGGATCTTTTAAAATTGTTATGCCAGAATTTTCGGTTAGCACCGATTTGTCGGTGGCGGCGTTTCGGGGACTTTTGCCGGCAACGTAATTAATCGGTACACGAAGTTATTAAGGTAAATGTCGGACGCCGCATGAGCGCAACGGTGAAATATTAAAGTGACCTCTTGTCCACCTCCGGCTGGACGTGGGATGGCCGCGTGAATTGTGCGAATACAATACGCGACCCTAATAACAATTACGCCGCCGAAATTGCGGGCTCTCGCTTTTAACACCCGGGAACAGCCGGGTTTTCAATTGTCCCACCCCCAGGTTTAATTCTTTATCAGCCCCCGCCCCCCACAAATCCCGTGTTTACGCCGGCCGCTGGTGGGCCGGGGGGTTTAATAAGTTTATTTTGTTAGGCAAATGAAAATGCCCGCCGCTCTCGGCGGGATCATATTTAAAATTCTGCTTGAAACAACATCCTCAACGTTCCAAGTAAAATATTTACTTTCGCGGCGCTTGCATTTTGTATATCCAATTTCTGAGATGTTGGCGTATGCATCGGGCGAAATAAAACCTTGGCGGGCTGGGGGCAGAGGGGGCGGCGGCGCCCGCGAGCCGGCGTCGGCAGAGCGTCGCAGTGGAGTCGCTCGAGTGCGAGAACACGAGAGACCCGAAATCAGGACGAGAGCATTGAAAACCGAGCCGCAGGACGCCTGCAGAATCTACGATCAGAATAAATACAACTTCAGATACCAATACGCAATTTTGTAATTACCTACAAATGGCAAGTCTTCAGCAACACCACAGAAAATATTTGAATGCGAAATATGATCTTTGCCTTGTTTCAACTAATTTGCCCATCTCCAACTAAATCCCATCCCATGCCCAACCATCTATCAGCTAAAGAAAAAGTACCTACTTTACAAAACAATTTAAAGGTGAGACAGATTCTAACAATTTTTTAAATTTTTAATTGCATTCAGAAATCCAATCGAACTTATTTCAACTCAAATACTTTACAATACTACGATTTCCACTTGCGATTTGTTCATCAGATGCAACATTACCTTCTTCTTCGATTGATTTTTGAGCTCGTCAATCCATCCAAATCAAAATCGCAATGATTTTTATACTACTGTGTTATTTTTTTAAATTATCAAATACGTTTGAGCAACAGCAAATTTACAACAGCTGGTTTCTTTTGTACTTGAGCCGTTCATTTTGAAAGTGACTTAAGTCCATTTATCTTTAATTTGAAATACTTAAGGTTTTACGTTTTGACAAAATTAAAAATATACGTAAGATATATGGTTGACTTGCAATGTTAAATCGCATTTAAGGGATTTAATTTTATACATCCTATTAAAAAGTCGCTATTATTAAGTGTATAATATGACCTTGCTTACCTTAAAAGGACTTAGGTCACTTTTAAAATAAAAATTTGTTTTGTTACAAAAAGTGAAAGCGCTTAAGTCCGTTACATATAGCTTAAAAAATAGAAGAAATAAACATTTAAATTATATTTTTAGATAATAGAAATAAATTTAGTTAATTCGTTAACATTCTCAGTATGCGGGAGTGATTTGAAGTAGTTATTGTGTTCCGGAGGTATATACCGCAATAAGTCCATCATGTGTCGGTATTTTAGTGATGTGATGCTTCTTATACTTTTATATAACGATGGCAATACAATATTCCCAAATTTTTTAGGTCTACCCCGACGTGCCAATAAATCAAGAATTTAAAATTCTGCGTTCTCATCCATGGTTGTTTTGTATAAAATTTTATATGGTCCATTTCTTAAAAATCGCATCCAGCATATTTGAAGCCAGTTTATTTTTTCTCCGATGGTATTTTTGGATCTTTTGTAAACTGCTTCTTCCAAGAGTCTTGTTGATATAAAATCCTCTTGTTTCATTTCATTTAGTATGAAAGTATTACCTTTTCTACATTTTTTAATTATATTATAATAATCTTGTGGCACATACAATAACTGATTTCTTTTTAACGACATTTCTATAACGCCAAAATCTCTGTCATTAGGTAAAAATGAATGCCCTGATATTAAAAATTTGTGGTGTATGATTTCCACATCATTTCCCATCGATAGAATTTTTAACCACATCAAAGATATTTTGATGTTTTGTCCTCCACACACGTCACTATATGCAATGATGTGTTTTTCACCTTTCAGGGTTTTTAGGTGTCTCAAGAGGCATGAAGCCACTTCTTGGGAACCTCTAGAAGCTTTTGTTTCATCCCAAACGTACATGTATACATTATCGTTGTGGAAATTGTGTATGCCTAAATTTAAAATATACATGTTACATTTATAATAAGCTACTGAAGTAGTTAACTTTGAGAATGGTAACGCTTTCTGCAAATCGAATGAAAAGCCAAAATAATGAGATGGATTACTTGATACTCGCTCTTGATCTTGTTTTAACGCATTTCTAGCCGATTCTGCTAGCTTCAAATGAATATCATGTTCTTCCATAAGTTTTTTCTGTTCTTCGTGGTTTTCTGATGCTTTGACTTTAATGTTTAATAGATCACATCTTTGACATGTGTCTTTGCGTGGTTGGTGGAAATGCAGATTAAAATCCTTTTTGAATATTTTTCTATAAGTCCATTCATTAACTGCTTTTAAATTATTTTCTTCACAGTGAAGCTCATAATAATTAAACATTTTTTTTTATAGTCAGTTCAGGATGAAGATATTTTCTGTCGGGATTATGTTCCCTAGTATAATGGGATTCAAATTTCGGGAAACTGTTAATATGGTTTTGAACAATCATATTTGCTTCATCACATATTTTTCTCGACGATCCAGGCAAATGCCTACGTAAATCGTTGCCAACGTTTTTAGATTTTAATACACGTTTCAATCGTCCCTCGCTTATTTGAAAAGTATCTAAAAAGATTTTTTTACAAACAGCAACTTTGCCTGTTTTAGAATTTAACCAATACGTAAAACTCTCATTTCTACATGAACCTTTTCCGTTTCTCTGACGTCTTCTTTTTACAACACTGCGTCCGGTCGCTTCGTATAGCAATTATATTTTGCTTATTAAAGTCTCCTAAGTTCCAAAACATTTCGAAAATACGTTTTCTTTCTGTTTCATTTAAATTTTTCAAGCAGTCTTTTCAGAATTGGCATTTTGAAAAACTTTGGCAGGAATAATTATTCCCGATTGTGTATCGTATCTTTTCCCTGTATTCCGTTTAATTTTACGAATTTTCTGAATATAAGTACCACTTCTGTGTTCTCTGAATCCTTCTTAGAAGGTGCCGTTTTGTAAATTTTCATTCTCAATTACTTCCTCTTCCTCTGTTGAAGAATGAACTTCTAAAATTCTCCTTCTTTTTTTAAATCTGTTGTATGAGTTTAATTCCTCATCACTTTCAGAATCAAGAAATCTTGTTATTTTATCCTTTCCCATGGCTTTAATAATTTCTTTAAATTAAATATTATTTTTTAAATTTCAATTTAATATCAAAACGTAATTTAAATTACCTCCATCACTGCTTTCAACATTTTGGGCGGCACTTTTTGACATCGTCAATAAAAAGTGGACTTAGGTCACTTTAAAAATTAGGATTTTCAGTATTTATATTATTTTGAAAATGTACGTGATATAAAATTTTCAAATGTACTAAGTATATTTCAATACCGATTTATTTTTTTGACAGTTCAGCATAAATTATAAATGTCACAAGTGCCAACTTGATAAAAGATGTAAATGGACTTAAGCCACTTTCAAAATAAACGGCTCACTTATACTACTGTATTTTATTATTATCAAATACGTTTGAGCAACAGCAAATTTACAACAGTTGGTTTCTTTTGTACATGAGAAATTTATGACGCAAGATTTTTGATTATGAAAGATAGTGGCAGAATTTCTGATAATAATTTGCTTATCTCAAGTCGTAAATTTTTTTTACGATTTTTATATAATTGCCATTAAAAACTTGATGGTTGTTGATAACGCAGTATTTATTGATAAATTATCTTTAATGGATGCAGTAATTGAATTAGAGAGCGTGCGATAAGGTTGTTTTTTTTTCAGTGTTACATCAGCACCTTCGACGGTGGCCCGAGATTAGCAGGAGCCACAAGTGCACGTAGCCAAGATTATTTTCGTCCCCTCTAATTGAGCAATCCGTCCTCCCCGGCGACAATCTACGTCCTCGATATTTACCGTCTGCAGGTTATCTCAATCGGGCGCGTCTCATTTTAAAAGACAAATGGACTCCGCCCGGCTCCCTCATTTCGCACGGGGCAATTCCTCCATGAAGTTCCAGGGGCGAGACGGCCAGACAATACTTGTCCCGGGCAACTTATTTTATGGTCTCGCGTTAACTTCCATTTGTTCGACGGAACTTTTTCTAACCCCTGCGACATCTGCGGAGGATGCGTGCACACGCCCCGTACCCCCCGGCGTACTTTAATTAAGGAGATATTAACGCGCCGGAGGACGCACGGGCGCAGATTTAATTACGGCATATGTTTGTTTGTCTCTGCGGATTCCCTTTCACGGATTTCATTATGATGTAGGGGGGTGGAAATATGGGCATTGAAATTGGATTCCGATAATCGCCCTGATTCCTGGAAGGCGTAGAGGCACACACACACACGCCGGCGTTTATGTTAATTAGGTTCTGATGGCGACGATTCTTCGTCCTTCAGCCCTTTGAAGGCACGAGCCTTGTCGCAAATGGCCTCGGGCGCGGCTCCAACTTTGCGCCACTTCGGAGAGCCTGCATTGTCGACTCGCATGAATTATACACACGATGCTTGTAATTACCAGCCGTGTAATTGCTTCCACGGCGAATGTGTGTGTGTGCCAATTACGCAGTTTTTACGCGCCCGTTATTACTTCCGCGCGTCCGTCACCTGCAATCAAGGTTCGCACCGTGGCGGTGATAATTTGACCTTATTAGTTTCAGCAAGTGGAAAGTCGATACTCGATTACTCCGAATGAAAGATCTCTTACGCCAGTGCCATAATTAAATTCTAACATAATAACTTCATAATTTGTCATAAGTCTTTTTTGAGTTGGAAGAAAATACAAAAAAAAACGATAAAATGGGGATAAAAGTTAAAGAAAAGATAATAGTTAAAGAAAATATAAAAGCCCAGAAATTAAGAGAAACACAAATATGAGAGAAATACAAAGAGATACTACAATATAAATTCAGAGAAAGCGAAACGGAGCTAAACATGGAAGTAAAATTGAATGCTAATTTTTAAGTCCACTTTTTATTGACGATGTCAAAAAGTGCGGCCCAAAATGTTGAAAGCAGTGATGAAGGTAATTTAAATTACGTTTTGATATTAAATTGAAATTTAAAAAATAACATTTAATTTAAAGAAATTATTAAACCCATGGGAAAGGATAAAATAACAAGATTTCTTGATTCTGAAAGTGAAGAGGCATTAAACTCGTACAACAGATTTAAAAAAGAAGGAGAATTTTAGAAGTTCATTCTTCAACAGAGGAAGAGGAGGTAATTGAGAATGAGAATTTACAAAACAGCACCTTCAAAGAAGGATTCAGAGAACACAGAAGTGGTACTTATATTCAGAAAATTCGTAAAATTAAACGCAATTCAGGGAAAAGATACGATACACAATCGGGAAAAATTATTCCTGCCAAAGTTTTTCAAAATAAAGATTGCCAATGCCGAAAAGACTGCTTGAAAAATGTAAATGAAACAGAAAGAAAACGTATTTTCGAAATGTTTTGGAACTTAGGAGACTTTAATAAGCAAAATATATTGCTATAAGAAGCGACCGGACGCAGTGTTGTAAAAAGAAGACGTCAGAGAAACGGAAAAGGTTCATGTAGAAATGAGAGTTTTACGTATTGGTTAAATTCTAAAACAGGCAAAGTTGCTGTTTGTAAAAAAAAACTTTTTAGATACTTTTCAAATAAGCGAAGGACGATTGAAACGTGTATTAAAATCTAAAAACGTTGGCAACGATTTACGTGGGCGTTTGCCTGGATCGTCGAGAAAAATATGTGATGAAGCAAATATGATTGTTCAAAACCATATTAACAGTTTCCCGAAATTTGAATCCCATTATACTAGGGACCATAATCCCGACAGAAAATATCTTCATCCTGAACTGACTATAAAAAAAAATGTTTCATTTTTATGAGCTTCACTGTGAAGAAAATAATTTAAAAGCAGTTAATGAATGGACTTATAGAAAAATATTCAAAAAGGATTTTAATCTACATTTCCACCAACCACGCAAAGACACATGTCAAAGATGTGATCTATTAAACATTAAAGTCAAAGCATCAGAAAACTATGAAGAACAGAAAAAACTTATGGAAGAACATGATATTAATTTGAATCTAGCAGAATCGGCTAGAAATGCGTTAAACCAAGATCAAGAGCGAGCATCAAGTAATCCATCTCATTATTTTGGCTTTTCATTCGATTTGCAGAAAGCGTTACCATTCCCAAAGTTAACTACTTCAGTAGCTTATTATAAATGTAACATGTATATTTTAAATTTAGGCATACACAATTTCCACAACGATAATGTATACATGTACGTTTGGGATGAAACAAAAGCTTCTAGAGGTTCCCAAGAAGAGGCTTCATGCCTCTTAAGACACCTAAAAACCCTGAAAGGTGAAAAACACATCATTGCATATAGTGATATGTGTGGAGGACAAAACAGAAACATCAAAATATCTTTAATGTGGTTAAAAATTCTATCGATGGGAAATGATGTGGAAATCATAGACCACATATTTTTAATATCAGGGCATTCATTTTTACCTAATGACAGAGATTTTGGCGTTATAGAAATGTCGTTAAAAAGAAATCAGTTATTGTATGTGCCACAAGATTATTATAATATAATTAAAAAATGTAAAAAAGGTAATACTTTTATACTAAATGAAATGAAACAAGAGGATTTTATATCAACAGGACTCTTGGAAGAAGCACAAAAGATCCAAAAATACCAACGGAGAAAAAATAAACTGGCTTCAAATATGCAGGATGCGATTTTTAAGAAATGAACCATATAAAATTTTATACAAAACAACCATGGATGAGAACGCAGAATTTAAAATTCTTGATTTATTGCCACGTCGGGGTAGACCTAAAAAATTTGGGAATATTGTATTGCCATCGTTATATAAAAGTATAAGAAGCATCACATCACTAAAATACCGACACATGATGGGCTTATTGCGGTATATACCTCCGGAACACCATAACTACTTCAAATCACTCCCGCATACTGAGAATGTTAACGAATAACTTGTTACTAAATTTATTTCTATTATCTAAAAATATAATTTAAATGTTTTATTTCTTCTATTTTTTAAGCTATATGTAACGGACTTAAGCTCTTTCACTTTTTGTAACAAAACAAATTTTTATTTTGAAAGTGACCTAAGTCCTTTTAAGGTAAGCAAGGTCATATTATACACTTAATAATAGCGACTTTTTAATAGGATGTATAAAGTTAAATCCCTTAAATGCGATTTAACATTGCAAGTCAATCTTACGTATATTTTTAATTTTGTAAAAACGCAAAACCTTAAGTATTTCAAATTAAAGATAAATGGACTTCTGCAAATTTGACAAAGATTCCGCCTAAAATAAGTGAGAAAATCGAATGTACAACTTTCTGATTTGTAAAGTATGCATTGTCATTTACTGAAATTTCTGAAAATTTAATTAATTCAGGTTTTGTATATTTCATGCCTGATTTGTATGCAGTATACCTGCAGACAATGCATCTGCAAATTTGACAAAGATTCCGCCTTAAATAACTGAAAAAATCGAACGTATAACTATCTTATTTGACCAGTATGAATTAGGATTTGCTGAAATTTCTGAAAATTTATTTAATTCATGTTTGCATATTTCATACCAGATTGATATATAGTATACTTGCAGACAATTCTTCTACAAATTTGACAAAGATTCCGCCGCAAATAAGTGAGAAAATAGAATTTATAACTTTCTGATTTGTATAGTATTGGACCCTGTTTAAATAAATAAATAAATAAATTTAAAGTAGAATCGTTTAACAATAATGTCTATAACGTTTCATAACTCCTGGCAATATATTTTTTTAGGAAATCCTCGATTGCATTTATACCTGCAATTCATCCATCGAAATAATTCACTTGGCTATTTTTCACGAGTTCCTGCAGCGCACTTAATCTTGAAAGCGAACAACGAACTGACAGGCGCGCTTCCGATGTGATTCCTGCGACGTACTTCCTCTCGAATCACGTTTCAGGGGGGCCGTACAGCAAAAACGCCCCCGATACATCCCAGGCACGGATCATCATTTCTCCTGATTAGTTTCCACTGTTCTTATTTCCGAAATGCACTCGCATGATTTGTCGGTCTCGCGGCCGCCGCCCCCCGTGCAGTTTACGACCACCGCCCCCGGGGGGCCGCCGTACGTACCCAGGGCACGTACGCGGGACTCGCCCGGCCCTCAATAATACATATCGACTTGTATTTCCTCGACGTTAAAGATTTATACGCTACACTTTGATTTCCTTTGTAAATATCAGATGGCCGCACAATGGCATCTTATTTTTTCGTTTGTTATCGAATTCTCCTTTCATTACCGTTACTTTCTTGCTGCCCCCCGCGTGGATGGGGTTGCGGCGCTGATAAGTCCCCGAGAAGACGCTGCGAAACGGAATTGACGGGGGGCCCGAAGCCCCGTTTTGGAGGCAGAAATTCCGGCGTGATTGGAGGCCGTGCGTGTGTGCTCTTTATTTAATAAAGTGGAAGAAGCGAGGCATCGGAGTACGAGGGAACAGTTTCTAAAGCATTGTTTGCTGCGTGTGAGATATGTCTTCGGGGCTAATATGTTTTTTTTTCCTTATTCCCGCATTGCATGCAGCGACAAACTTTCAATCGAGACCTGATGTCTTATTGCTTGGGCATTCAACTGAGAAACGTTTCTGCCTCCACTACTAATTTCAATTGCATCAATTAAATTGTAAACAGATTAAATTGTGTACAGATAAGATAATTGATAAAATGTGTAAAATTTAAAAACACATTTTTATACCTTCAATAATAATACTAATAATTTCAAATGCACCAATTAAAATATTCAATTGAGTTGATGTAGAGATAAGAAATTTAATCGTGAATTTACGTACAGTTTCCAAACACGAAAATTTTAAGGGAAACACAAAAGAAATCAGTTTCTTAGGTGTTTTGTGAATTTTATTCCATACTTTATGACCTCACAGAAGACAAAAGTTTTGATGAGGTCCATATGCTGTAAACTTTAGAGTCCACCCTTCAAAACTCAATCCAGACCTCACTCATTTACAAATAAATATTTAAAGCTCAAAAATCACTTTTGTGTAATATATTTAATATCTACCTGCATTAAGATTGCCATGTTATCAATAATTGAAACAGCACCAATTTTAATATTTTGCACATTTAGATAATTTTATTAATTTAATTTAGATATACCAACCCTCAATATGTGCCCAGCTATTGAGACTAGAATTGATTTAGCAATTCATTCAGCTGGAGACGTACAACAACTTTCCGTATTATTCGTTCGCCAGACAATAAACCTGCGTTATAAAAATACATCAAGGATCTGCGATACTTGAACAGGATTCGCCTCATCACTTACAATCCCTCAGGTGCTTCACATTTCTCGAAAGAAAATCGGCCGATTTCATTTTTTTTTGCGGCCCCCGCATCGCTCATTCGACGCCGGCTTTGTGCTTCGTTTCCATCGGTTTTTCCGGCGATTTTCCGCGGAATTGGCGCCGGGGCGCGCGATCGCCGATTTACGGCCACCGGAACGCATAAAGCCGACGGTTATTGTGCGATAAACAATGCCTGAAGTTCCGGCGTTGTTTGGCGGTGCTAATATCGCGTCAGCCCCTGTAGGGCTGCTGCAGCGGCGGCCCCCGAGCTTCCGGGGTCTCCGGCAGTAAGTGGAAAATTCCGGGGGCGCCCGAAGTTTTCCCCGGCTGCAGCGTCAACTATTTGCCGCAGCGATGTCGCACCCCGGGCGTCTTCGGGATTATTTCAGGAGGAATGCTGGGGATTGAGTGGGTTGCATTTTTTCGTGCCTCAAATGGGGTGCACTGTAACACACATGGCGCAGTCCATGAAGAAGGATTAAAGTTGTAAGTTATAGAACCATCCAAGTTAAGAGAAATAGTATATCGAAACAAAAGCTGTAGGTATTCGTATGCATATGTTTAATTTTCTAAATCAACTATTCCACACGTTAAAATTATCTGATTTTTGAAATATTATGAAAATTTAGAAACAATAATCCATTTAGGAAAAAAATGCTGTGTACATATGCAAAATTTTCTAAATTAACTATTTTACAAGTTCAAATAATCTGATTTTTGAAGTATTTTGAAGATCTAAAAACTATAGAAATTTAGAAGCAAGAATATATTTAGAAAAAATGCTCATACGTATGTATAATTTTCTAAATCAACAATTCCACATGTTTAAATCATCTAATTTTTGAAATCTTATGTAAATTTAAAAACTATAAAAATTTAGAAACAAGAATTTATTAAGAAAAAAATGCTGTGTACATTTGCAAAATTATCTAAATTAACTATTTTACAAGTTCAAATAATCTGATTTTTAAAGTATTTTGAAGATCTAAAAACTATAGAAATTTAGAAGCAAGAATATATTTAGAAAAAATGCTCATACGTATGTATAATTTTCTAAATCAACAATTCCACATGTTTAAATTATCTAATTTTTGAAATCTTATGTAAATTTAAAAACTATAAAAATTTAGAAACAAGAATCTATTAAGAAAAAAATGCTGTGTACATATGCAAAATTTTCTAAATTAACTATTTTACAAGTTCAAATAATCTGATTTATGAAGTATTTTGAAAATCTAAAAACTATAGAAATTTAGAAGCAAGAATATATTTAGAAAAAATGCTGATACGTATGTATAATTTTCTAAATCAACTATTCCACATGTTAAAATTATCTGATTCTTATAATATTATGTAAATTTAAAAACTATCTGATATTTGAAGTAATTGAAAATTGCAAAACTATAAAAGTTTAGAAGAATGTATTTAGAAAAAAATGCTGTACACGAATATTCCAGTACACGAAAATTTTAAGGGAATATATAAAATTTTCTAAATCAACTATGCAATGATGCAGTTATAAAGAAATGTGAAGATACTGAAAGGAATGTTAGATAAGGATAAGGAAGATACTGAAGTAAGAAGCCCAGCTATTTCTGATACTTTCTTATTTGAGATTTGAAACACATATTTGCAGCAACATAATCCCCAGGAAAAGTGTAGAAAAACATAGAAATTGGAGTAAGGGAGCAGATATGAAAAACAAAATGATGGGAAGAAATGAAAATTTCAATGTGCTACAACCAAATAAGAAATAAGAACGAAAGTAGTAGGTAAGAAGAAATATAGACTAAATGCGTCAATGCAGTCAACTATTAAAAAACTACAAACATTAAGACGTTCTTAACATAGTCCAGGATTTTAAAAATATTGAATTTGATTCTTACATAATTCCTTTAAATAAAGCAAATTCTTTTAATTTTCGTCTTTCAGATGTTTTGTTTAGTTAAATGTTTAGAAGGAAAATAAAAAAATTCTTCGTAAACAATAAAAAAACGTGTTTTTTTTTCAAAAATACTGATTTGTGTAGCACAAAACTTACCCTATTTTAAATTAAGTTCCGAAATTGTCTTATAAAATTATAAAATTTTCATACAAGTTATTGAAATGAACTGAAAATACTATAAAAGTTTGAAAAACCTACAAACTTTAGAAAATTCTGAAGCTATACAGGACTGTCTTAATTTTTTTCATTTGCATGAAAATTTTGTGAAAGTTTGAAATCTACTATCATTCAAAAGTTCTGAAGATATCAAGACATGGACGCTCTTATTTTTTTTTTCAATTGCATGAAAATTACTGAAAGGATTGTTAGATAAGGATAAGGAAGATACTGAAGTAAGAAGCCCAGCTGTTTCTGATACTTTCTGTTTTGAGATTTGAAACACATATTTACAGTAACATAATGGCCAGGGAAAGTGTAGAAAAACATAGAAATCAGAGTAAGGGAACAGATACGAAAAACAAAATGATGGGAAGAAATGAAAATTTCAATATGCTACAAACAAATAAGAAATAAGAACGAAAGTAGGTAAGAAGAAATATAGACTAAAAGCGTCAATGCAGTCAACTATTAAAAAACTACAAACATTAAGACGTTCTTAACATAACTGTCCAGGATTTTAAAAATATTGAATTTGATTCTTACATAATTCCTTTAAATGAAGCAAATTCTTTTAATTTTCGTCTTTCAGATGTTTTGTTTAGTTAGTTGTTTAGAAGGAAAATGAAAAATTAAAAAAATTCTTCGTAAACAATAAAAAAACGTGTTTTTTTCAAAAATACTGATTTGTGTAGCACAAAACTTCCCCTATTTTAAATTAAGTTCCGAAATTGTCTTATAAAATTATAAAATTTTCGTACAAGTTATTGAAATGAACTGAAAATACTACAAAAATTTGAAAAACCTACAAACATTAAAAAATTCTGAAGCTATACAGGACTGTCTTAATTTTTATCATTTGCATGAAAATTCTATGAAAGTTTGAAAAATCTACAAACATTAAAAAATTGTGAATATAGGACTTTCTTAAATTTTGTTTATACAAATATTCAAAGATTCTGGAGATATCAATAGCAAACTGTCTTATTTTTACTTCATTTGCATGAACATTCTATGAAAGTTTGAAAAATCTACAAGTATTCAAAAATTCTGAAGATATTAAGACATGACACCCTTATTTTTTTTCATTTGCATGAACATTTTGTGAAAGTTTGAAATCTACAAACATTCAAAGGTTCTGAAGATATCAAGACATGACGCTCTTATTTTTTTTTCAATTGCATGAAAATTCTGTGAAAGTTTGAAAAAACTAGAAACATTAAAAAAATCTAAAGATATCAATTCAGGAATGTCTTGTTTTTATAGGCATGAAAATTCTTATGAAAGTATTAAAAATCTACAAACATTTAAAAATTCTGTGGATATCAAGACATGGCGCTCTTATTTTTTTTCAATTGCATGAAAATTCTGTGAAAGTTTGAAAAACTAGAAACATTAAAACATTAATTCAGAATATATCAATTCAGGACTGTCTTTGTTGTATATGCCTGAAAATCCTTATGAAAGTTTTAAAAATCTACAAACATTTAAAAATTCTGTGGATAGGACTTTCAATTTTATCTGCTATAGACATTTCATAAATATTTGTACGCAAAAAATGATATAAAACACACAACATTTTCAGGTTTTTTTGTCTATCTAGGCCTTATTTTCTTTCTTATTTAAATTTTGTGCAAGTTTGAAATCTACAAATATTCAAAAATTCTGAAGATATCAAGACTGATGCTCTTATTTTTTTCAATTGCATGAAAATTCTATGAAAGTTTGAAAAAACTAAAAACATTACAAAATTCGAGAGATCAATTCAGGACTGTCTTTTTTTGTATGCGTGAACATTCTTATGAAAGTTTTAAAAATCTTCAAGCATTTAAAAATTCTGTGGATAGGACTTTCAATTTTATTTGCTATAGGGACCATTTCATAAATATGTGTACGCAAAAAATGATATAAAACACACAACATTTTCAGTTTTTTTTTGTTTTTTCTGTCTATCCAGGCCTTATTTTCTCTCTTATTATTTTTTTCATTTGCGTGAAAATTTTGTAAAAGTTTGAAATCTACAAACATTCAAAATTTCTGAAGATATCAAGACATGACGTTGTTATTTTTTTTCAATTGCATGAAAATTCTGTGAAAGTTTAAAAACACTAGAAACATTAAAGAATTTTAAAGATATCAATTCAGGACTGTCTTTTTTTTATATGCATGAAAATTCTTATGAAAGTTTTAAAAATCTACAAACATTTAAAAATTCTGTGGATACGACTTTCAATTTTATTTGCTATAGAGAACATCTCATGAATATGTGTACGCAAAAAATGATATAAAACACACAACATTTCCAGGTTTTCTTTTCTATCTCTCTAGCCTTATTTTCTTTCTTATTTTTTTTTCATTTACGTGAAAATTTTGTGAAAGTTTGAAATCTACAAACATTCAAAAATTCTGAAGATATCTAGACATGATGCTCTTATTTTTTTTTCAATTGGATGAAAATTCTGTGAAAGTTTGAAAAAACTAGAGACATTAAAAAATTCTAAAGATATCAATGGACTGTCTTTTTTTATATGCATGAAAATTCTTATGAAAGTTTTAAAAATCTACATGCATTTAAAAATTCTGTGGATAGGACTTTAAATTTTATCTACTATAGATATTTCATAAATATGTGTACGCAAAAAATGATATAAAACACACAACATTTTCAGGGTTTTTTGTCTATCTAGGCCTTATTTTCTTTCTTTTTTTTTTCATTTGCGTGAAAGTTTTGTGAAAGTTTGAAATCTACAAACATTCAAAACTTCTGAAGATATCAAGACATGACATAACGCTCTTATTTTTTTTTCAATTGCATGAAAATTCTGTGAAAGTTTGAAAAACTAGAAACATTAAAAAAATCTAAAGATATCAATTCAGGACTGTATTTTTTTTATACGCATGAAAATTCTTATGAAAGTTTTAAAAATCTACAAACATTTAAAAATTCTGTGGATAGGACTTTCAATTTTATTTGCTATAGAGAACATTTCATAAATATGTCTTACAAGACTTACAAGTCTTACAAGACTGTCTGATTTTTTCTTCATTTGCATGAAAATTCTATAAAACTTTAAAAATCAGTACAGCATTACTACATACATTACAAACATTAAAAAATTCTGAAGACATGACTTTTAAATATGTTGTTTACTATAGGGAAGAGAGAAAATTTCGAAAATATGTGTTAACAAAAAAAAATCAAAAATATGTGTGCGCAAAAAATTATATAAAAGACAACATTTTTAGGTTTTCTTTTGTTTTTTCTGTCTATCTAGGCATAATATTGTTGCTATGAGTCGAGATTATATGAGTCCTACAGTAAACATCTACAAATATTTAAAGATTCTGAAGATATCAATGATATAAAACACCCAACATTTGCAGATTCGTTTGTTTTCTTTTTGTCTACCTACGTAGGCCTATTATTGTTGCAATAATCCAAACTAACAGTCCAAATTGTACGAGTCCTACAGTAAAAATCTACAAATATAATAACAATAACTTAATACAAGACTGTCTTATTTTTTCTTCATTTGCATAAAAATTCCATAAAACTTTAAAAATCAGTACAACATTACTACAAACATTAAAAAAATTCTGAAGACATGACTTTTTAATATGTTATTTGCTATAGGGAAGAGAGAAAATTTCGAAAATATGTGTTAACCAAAAAATTCAAAATTGTTAAAACGTTGCCAGAGAAATTTCATAAAAAAGGAGTGCCTTCATTTTTTTCCTTTGTATGAAAATTCTATGAAAGTTAGACAAATCTACAAACATAAAAAAAATCTGAATATAGGACTTTCTTATATTTTGTTTTTACAAATATTTAAAGATTCTGGAGATATCAATACCAAACTGTTTTATTTTTACTTCATTTGCGTGAAAATTCTAAAAACTTTAAAAATCAGTACAACATTACCACAAACATTGCAAACATTAAATTTTTTTGAAGACATGACTTTTTAATGTTATTTGCTATAGGGAAGAGAGAAACTTTCGAAAATAACTGTTAACAAAAAAATTCAAAAATGTTAAAACGTTGCAAGGAACATTTCATAACAAAATAGTGCCTTCATTGTTTTCATTTGCATGAAAATTCTATGAAAGTTTGAAAAATCTACAAACATGAAAAAAAAATGAATATAGGACTTTCTGAAGTTTTGTTTGTTACAGGGAAGACAGATATTTCAAAAATATATACCTATACATAAAAAATTAAAAGTTCGAAAACGTTGCCTAAAAAATATATGTTAACACCCAAATTTTCAGTTTATTTTGTTTTTTTTTCTGTCTATCTAGGTTTAATATTGTTGCTATGAATTGTCCATATTACTTCAACAGAAAAAATCGACATATGTTAAAAAAATCTGAAGATATATCAATACAGAACTGTCTTATTTTTTCTTCATTTGTACGAAAATGCTATGAAACTTGAAAAAAAAATTTAACTTTTTAAAATTTCGTTTGAAGAGAGAACATTTACTGATGACTTTTAAATTTTGTTTACTGTAGAACTGTGAGAAGACACAAAATTTAAAAAACATGTGTATGCAAAAAAATTAAAAAAATGCTAAAGCTTTGCCTTGAAAATTTTGCAAAGAATCAATTTTAACACCCAAGATTTTCATTTTAATTTATATTTTCTGTCTACTTCGACCTCGTATTGTTACATTGAGTCCATATTACTTGCTAGTTTACTCGTACACTCATTAGTTTACTTACACACTCATCGTTATCTTTGTATTATCAGTATTTTATAACGTGTGCTTAGTGCATCAAAGCACCATTCTTATCTAATGACCCAAAGTTATTTATCCATTGCATTTATCGCTGATTGCCTTCACTAAACGCGTCAATAACCTGGACACACAGACAATAACTGTACACCTGCTGTTTCACACATAATCAATTCTATTGTGGTTAGAAATCAGTGCAACTCGCTATTTTGTATGTATAATTCAAGAAGTACGTAAATTTTTAATTACGCAGGCATAATGTGGAGAAATCTGATCTGTGTTTTTCAAAATGCAGCTTATAGTTTTTCCAAGCTCTCCATGCATGGTGATTTGAAAATATCTATATTCTCTATGCTTTGTTTTTGATAACTTTAGAAGGTATTTTTTTTAAATCATTGCAATATAATGTTGCAATTTCAATAATTTGGATATTGCAGATTACATATAAAAATTTTGTACTGAATTTCGATGAAACAGTTTTATATTTTGACAAAAAGGTATAATCATCATGTCTGTATGGGTTATCCATTTGGACTTGTCCATTGCACTCATAATTTGTTTTTGGGCTTGTTCTGACTATCTTTAAGCGTTAGTTAACTATTCGTAACTTTACGAGACCGGGCCTTAGTTATAACTTTAACAAATAGTTTCGCAGTATAATAAAACTATTAATTATTTAATTAATAACTCGATGGGAATAACTATTATTTGTGTACGACTACAACAGACGATTTATGTGGTAATATTGCATTTTTACCGCCGATTTTATCTGCAGTACTACAATAACATGTTTATTGAATACAGCCGCATTACTGGAATTAAGATAACGCGACGAATATTAATATCCACGCCGTTCAATAAATTTCCCGGTGGCCCCATTTCCTCCCTGGATAATAGTAACGGCCCTCGAGGAAAAGCAAAGATTTAAAGTGCGAAAGGCAATTTCCCGGCGCTTCGGAATAATTTTCCGCGGCGCCTCAAACTTCCGCGGCGGTAAATCATCGACGACTGACGCGACCACACACGCCACACTCCCGGTGGAAAATGCCGATTTCCTCGGGAAAACTCCCCGCTACACGGCGCCCAAAATTGATTCCGTATGATTCAGCGTTAATATGTTCATCGTGAGTGGGAAAAAGTTTGATTTATGAGCGACGTTGTCCGTCGTGAAAGTTGCAAGTGAAAAAAGTGGGAATGGATTGTTGAATTTTATGTTGGTGATCGATCGAAATCAATGATAAATTTATGTGCAGTTGTAATCAGGAGCGCATAAGAAGTGGGTTCAAGTATCTAAATGCTAAAGAAATAGAAAATTTTGTTCCAAAATAATTTAGCCCATATAGCCCAATAAGTTGGCCCATAAAAATCTTTTGGGGAAAAAAGTTAAATTTACTCCAATAAATATAGATAAAAATTTATCAGATATTTATGTAGTATAGAAATTATTTTAAATTTCCAATCTAAAAATCTAATAAATTATAATAAATTTTAATAAGTTTCTTTGGAGAAACATCTGAAATAGCTAAATATATCGTAGTTTTAAAGATATAATCTGGAACAATAACTAATTAGAGACTATAATAATATTAAAAGACTAAATAGAGATATTTATAGTATTATACAATATTCAAGAAAATGCAGTTTTTGATTTTTATTTAAAATTACCCACTCGTTACTATAGCAACGAGTATAATAACCACAATATCTTAAAAGTTACTCATTGGGTATAAATTAAATTACAGGTGTTAGATACAAGTATATCACCTATTATCAGCAACAAATTGCGTTGATATTGATACGGTAGTTATTGAGATATCATTATTTAAAGATGACATAAATTGGAGAAACACTTTTTAATGTTTCTCAACATTCAAGTTAAGACAACTCAAAAAGTGCCGTATTAAAATTAACGTAATTTATCACTGATATTGCGCGATATATCAGTGCTAAATGTGCATAATAACATTAACTTACAATGACTGATTTTTGAGATTTTTGTTAGATAATTTTAATAGGTATAGCAACGAGTACAATAACCACAATATTTTAAAAGTTGCTCATTGGGAATAAATTAAATTACAGGCAATAGATACAAGTTTATCACTTAATATCAGTAACAAATTGCGTTGGTATTGATACGGTGGTTCTTGAGATATCATTATTTAAAGATGGCAAAAATTGGAGAAACACTTTTTAATGTTTCTCAACATTTAAGTTAAGACAACTCAAAACGTGCCGTATCAAATTTAACGTAATTTATCACTGATATTGCGTGATATATGAGTGCTAAATGTGCATAATTACATTAACGTACAATGACTGATTTTTGAGATATTTGTTAGATAATTTTAAAAGGTATAGCAACAGGTACAATATCCACAAAATTTTAAAAGTTGCTCATTGGGTATAAAGTAAATTACAGGAATTAGATACAAGTATATCAACGAATATCAGTAACAAATTGCGTTGGTATTGATACGGAAGTTTTTGAGATATCATTATTTGAAAGTGACCAAAATTGGGGAAACACTTTTTAAAGTTTCTCAACATTCAAGTTAAGATAACTCCAAAAGCGCCATATCAAAATTAACGTAATATATCACTGATATTGCGCGATATATGAGTGCTAAATATGCATAATTACATTAACTTAGAATGGCTGATTTTTGAGATTTTTGTTAGATAATTTTAAAAGGTATAGCAACGAGTACAATAAGCACAATAATTTAAAAGTTGCTCATTGGGTATAAAATAAATTACAAGTAGTGGATATAAGTATATCACCTAATATCAGAAACAAATTGCGTTGATATTGATACGGTGGTTCTTGAGATATCATTATTTAAAGTTGACAAAAATTGAAGAAACACTTTTTTAATGTTTCTCAACATTTAAGTTCAGACAACTCAAAAAGTGCCGTATCAAAATTAACGTAATTTAACACTGATATTGCGCGATATATCCGTGCTAAATGTGCATAATTGTATTAACTTACAATGACTGCTTTTGAGATATTTGTTAGATCATTTTAAAAGGTATAGCAATGAGTACAATAACCATAAAATTTTAAAGTTGCTCATTGGGTATAAATTAAATTACAGGCATTAGATACAAGTATATCAAGGAATAGCACTAACAAATTGCGTTGGTATTGATACGGTAGTTTTTGAGATATCATTATTTAAAGATGACAAAAATTAGAGAAACACTTTTTAATGTTTCTCAACATTTAGGTTTGAGACAACTCAAAAAGTGCCGTATCAAAATTAACGTAATGTATCACTGATATTGCGCGATATATGAGTGCTAAATGTGCATAATTACATTAACTTACAATGACTGATTTTTGAGATATTTGTTAGATAATTTTAAAAGGTATAGCAACGAGTACAATAACCACAATATTTTAAAAATTGCTAATTGGGTACAAATTAAATTACAGGTATTAGATACAAGTATATCACCTAATATCAGTAACAAATTGCGTTGATATTCATACGGTAGTTATTGAGATATCATTATTTAAAGATGACAAAAATTGGAGAAACACCTGTTAATGTTTGTCAACATTCAAGTTAAGACAACTCAAAAAGTGCCGTATCAAAATTAACGTAATTTATCACTGATATTGTGCAATATATCAGTGCTAAATGTGAGTAATTATATTAACGTACAATGACTGATATTTGAGATATTTGTTAGATAATTTTAAAAGGTATAGCAACGAGTACAATAACCACAATATTTTAAAAGTTGCTCATTGGATATAAATTAAATTGCAGATATTAGATACATGTAAACCACCATCTGTAACAAATTGCGTTGATATTGATACAGTAATTTTTGAGATATCATTATTTAAAGGTGACAAAAATTGGAGTTACACTTTTTAATGTTTCTCAACATTCAAGTTAACACAACTCAAAAAGTGCCGTATCAAAATTAACGTAATTTATCACTGATATTGCGCGATATATGAGTGCTAAATGTGCATAATTGCATTAACTTGCAATGACTGATTTTTGAGATATTTGTTAGGTAATTTTAAAAGGTATAGTAACGAGTACAATAACCACAATATTTAAAAAGTTGCTCATTGGGTGTAAATTAAATTACAGGTATTAGATACAAGTATATCACCTAGTATCAGTAACAAATTGCGTTGGTATTGATACGGTAGTTATTAAGCTATCATTATTTAAAGGTGGCACAAATTGGAGAGACACTTTTTATTGTTACTCAACGTTTAAGTTAAGAAAACTCAAAAAGTGCCGTATCAAAATTAACATAATTTATCACTGATATTGCGCGATATATCAGTGCTAAATGTGCATAATTACATTAACTTACAATGACTGATTTTTGAGTTTTTTGTTAGATAATTTTAAAATGAATAGCAACGAGTACAATAACCATAATATCTTAAAAGTTGCTCATTGGATATAAATTAAATTACAGGTATTAGATACAAGTATATCACCTAATATCAGTGAAAAATTGAGTTGATATTGATACGGTAGTCTTTGAGATATGACTATTTAAAGGTGACCAAAATTTGAGAGAAACACTTTTTAATCTTCCTCAACATTTAAGTTCAGACAACTCAAAAAGTGCCGTATTAAAATTAACGTAATTTATCACTGATATTGCGCGACATATCAGTGCTAAATGTGCATAATTTCATTAACTTACAATGACTGATTTTTGAAATATTTGTTAGATAATTTTAAAAGGTATAGCAACGAGTACAATAACCACAATATTTTAAAAGTTGCTCATTGGGTGTAAATTAAATTACAGGTATTAGATACAAGTATATCACCTAATATCAGTAATAAATTGCATTGGTATTGATACGGTAGTTTTTGAGATATCATTATATAAAGATGACAAACAGTGGAGAAACACTTTTTAATGTTTCTCAACATTCAAGTTAAGACAACTCAAAAAGTGCCGTATCAAAATTAACGTAATTTATCACTGATATTGCCTGATATATGAGTGCTAAATGTGCATAATTACATTAACTTACAATGACTGATGTTTGAGATATTTGTTAGATCATTTTAATAGGTATAGTAACGAGTACAATAAGCACAATATTTTAAAAGTTGCTCATTGGGTATAAATTAAATTACAGATATTAGATACAAGTATATCACCTAATATCAGTAACAAATTGCGTTGATATTAATACGGTAGTTTTTGAGATATCATTATTTAAAAATGACTAAAATTGGAGAAACGCTTTTTAATGTTTCTCAACATTAAGTTAAGATAACTCAAAAAGTGCCGTATCAAAATTAACGTAATTTATCACTGATATTGCGCGATATATGAGTGCTAAATGTACATAATAGCATTAACTTACAATGACTGATTTTTGAGATTTTTGTTAGAAAATTTTAAAAGGTATAGCAAGGAGTACAATAAGCACAATATTTTAAAAGTTGCTCATTGGGTGTAAATTAAATTAAAGGTATTGTATACAAGTATATCAACGAATATCAGTAACAAATTGCGTTGATATTGATACGGTAGTTATTGAGATAGCATTATTTAAAGGTGACCAAAATTTGAGATACACTTTTCAATGTTTCTCAACATTCAAGTTAAGATAACTCCAAAAGCGCCATATCAAAATTAACGTAATATATCACTGATATTGCGCGATATATGAGTGCTAAATGTGCATAATTGCATTAACTTACAATGAATTATTTTTGAAATATTTGTTAGATAAATTTAAAAGGTATAGCAACGAGTACAATAAGCACAATAATTTAAAAGTTGCTCATTGGGTGTAAATTAAATTGCAGGTATTAGATACAAGTATATCACCTAATATCAGTAACAAATTGCGTTGATATTGATACGGTAGTTATTGAGATATCATTATAAAAAGATGACAATTATTGGGGAGAAACACGTTTTAATGTTTCTCAACATTTAAGTTGGGACAACTCAAAAATTGCCGTATCAAAATTAACGTAATTTATCACTAATATTGCGTGATATATGAGTGCTAAATGTGAATAATTACATTAACTTACAATGACTGATTTTTGAGATATTTGTTAGATAATTTTAAAAGGTATAGCAACGAGTACAATAACAACGATATCTTAAAAGTTGCTCATTGGGTATAAATTACATTAAAGGTATTGTATACAAGTATATCAACGAATATCAGTAACAAATTGCATTGATATTTATACGGTAGTTTTTGAGGTATCATTATTTAAAGGTGACAAACATTGGAGAAATACTTTTTAATGGTTCTCAACGTTTAAGTTAAGATAACTCAAAAAGCGCCGTATCAAAATTAACATAATTTATCACTGATATTGCTTGATATGTGGGTACTTAATGTGCATAATTACATTAACTTACAATGACTGATGTGTGAGATATTTGTTAGATGAATTAAAAGGTATAGCAACTAGTACAAAAACCACAATATCTTAAAAGTTGCTCATTGGATATAAAATAAATTACAGGTATTAGATACATGTATACCAACTAATATCTGTAACAAATTGCATTGATATTGATACGGTAGTTTTTGGAATATCATTATTCAAAGATGACAAAAATGGAGAAACACGTTTTAATGTTTCTCAACATTTAAGTAAAGACAACTCAAAAAGTGCCGTATCAAAATTAACGTAATTTATCACTGATATTACGCGATATATGAGTGCTAAATGTGCATAATTACATTACCTTACAATGACTTATTTTTGAGATATTTGTTAGATAATTATAAAAGGTATAGCAACGAGTGCAATAAGAACAATATTTTAAAAGTTGCTCATTGGGTGTAAATTAAATTACAGGTATTAGATACAAGTATATCACCTAATATCAGTAACAAATTGCGTTAATATTCATACGGTAGTTTATGAGATATCATTATTTAAAGATGACGAAAATTGGAGAGACACTTTTTAATGTTTCTCAACATTTAAGTTCAGACAACTCAAAAAGTGCCGTATCAAAATTAACGTAATTTATCACTGATATTGTGCGATATATCAGTGCTAAATGTGAATAATTACATTAACTTACAATGACTGATATTTGAGATATTTGTTAGATAATTTTAAAAGGTATAGCAACGAGTACAATAAGCACAATAATTTAAAAGTTGCTCATTGGGTGTAAATTAAATTACAGGTGTTAGATACAAGTATATCACCTAATATCAGTAACAAATTGCATTGATATTGATACGGTAGTTTTTGAGATATCATTATTTGAAGATGACAAAAATAGGAGAAACACTTTTTAATGTTTCTCAACATTTAAGTTGAGACAACTCAAAAAGTGCCATATCAAAATTTACGTAATTTATCAATGATATTGTGCGATATATCAGTGCTAAATGTGAATAATTACATTAACTTACAATGACTGATTTTTGAGATAATTGATAGCTAATTTTAAAAGGTACAGTCTATCACAAACCTTGTCTATCACAAAAACGAACTCAAAAACATCCTGTACAAAAAAATGCGCTCATTTGCGTAGTTAAACTGGATATATCTGAATACTTGTAATAGTAAAATGTATTAATTTCAGACGTACCATGTGAGAATGCAATTGCAAGACTTTCGTTCGACTTTCATCGAGTTGTAGTAAGAAGTAACCATCGTTTCGCTCGTAAGAAACTGTCGTACACGAAAAGTGAATATAACTTTTAAGTACGCCTGTAAATTATTTACAATCCATTCTAATTACGAGCGACGCGCCGGCGTCAGCCGCCGAAAGGAAGACACTGAATACATTAAAGAGCCGCCCATGAATGCGTAAAACTTGTCATGTGCCGTAAAAAAAGTTTTTAATAAGTTTCATGGTGTTCGGGGAATAATGAAAACCTAAATTAGCCATGAATCCGGGGACACCAGGAGAGTGGAGAGAGATTGCGCGGGGAAAAGATTCAGCAATTTGGGGAATTATCAAATCCACTTTCGCGCCGTGCAAACCCAGGGATTTCCGCACCTGGCTGATGAGAAATTGCCTGGGATCAGAACTGGGTTTGTCGATGATACATGCTGGAACTAGCTGTAGTCGATTTTGCACTCAATTGAGAGCGCGAAGTTGAAAAGCAAAGGCCAGTATTGGGCGGTTGCTCAGCCACGTATTTGTGTTTACTGCGCTCTACCGTGTGATAACAGAAATTCCTTACAAACCGGACTTTTGTAAACGGGCACTTTCCGTGCATGATTGCCCCATTATATGTAGAAACAACATTTTAAATGCATCGCATTGATTCTCGTCGATATCGCAAACTCAATTACGAAAACAAGGTGACCGCGTTTACGTTAACGTCACTCTAATCCTGCCACGGGACGTGGCGTAATTCCTTGTATGGATTTTCTGGGGGGAAATTGTACTCCCGTATGCGCTAAGATAATATTTTTTAAAAAACTCACGTGTCTAAAAACGGATCTCTGACGACTCGACGCACGGAAAGTTGGCTTTCACCGGATCAATCGGCATCAGACTTGGGTAATTACTGCAACTAAAAATAGGCCCCGTTATCACTGATCAAACCGAAAGACGAGCGCATTATCATCACCGATTATCGATTGGTTTAATGAAGGGCGCCGGTGTAGATACGGTTTTTAGCGCGCTCGAATGACCGTGCGATAAAAGCGCGCTGCCATCATCCCCCCCGAAACGGGCATTATCCGGCTGGTAATGCCCGTCGAATTGTTATTGGTGATTATTGACGTCGGTTTTTGAATAACGGCGCGGCGTTTTGCATGGTAATAGCCGGCAATTATAATTAATTTTCATGAGCAAACAGAATACAGCGCACGCCAGGCCTTACTTCTGCAGTACAAATAACGTGTGTGTAAATGTATGAATGTATGAATAATTGATCGGACTATCGTTTGGCCCTGGTCAAATTACAGCGAATTACAATGTGCTTAATTATTCAATTCGTTACTAGAAAGCAGATATTTTTTTTAACCTGTTTTTGAGTTTTTAATTTTGTTGAATTTGTTGCACTTCCAACAATGTTTTGCAATGTTTTTTTAAAACTTGATTCTACTATCAGTTGGCCCTGGTCAAATTACAGCGAATTACAATGCGTGTAATTGTTCAATATGTTCCCAGAAAACATATAATTTTTTTAACCTGTTTTTGAGATTATAATTTTGTTGAATTTTTTGCACTTCCAACAATATTTTACAATGTTTTTTTAAAAACTTGATCCTACTCTCTTAATTATTCAATTCGTTCCCAGAAAACATAATTTTTATATATATTTTTTTATTTTATAAATGGTGTTTAGTATTATGTTTATGGTTATATGAATAAAAATTATACTTAACAACAATTATAAAATAAAAAAAAATGTTTACCTTTTTTGAGATTATAATTATGTTAAATTTGTTGCACTTCCAACAATGTTTTGCTATGTTTTTTTTTGAAAAACATCAAGGAAGCAAATAATATAATAGTTTTTTAAAAAAACATTAAGGAAGTACAACAAAGTCAACAAAATTGTAATAACCTTCACCTTAATGTGAGTATCAACCATAATATTTTTGAGATAATGTAATTCAAATGTTAGCCACTTTTGACAAACATTTCATATAGGCCCGGAAACTGTTAAACAAAAATTCTAGAATTTTGATTGAACTAGATCTAATAATGCAATAGCAATATTTCAATTTCTGAAATTGTAATCTTTCTACTTTCCCCACTTTCCGTGGGCCACAGAAAGTGGGCCCAAGGATAAAAATGGGGTGGGAAACCTTAACATAAAGTATTCCAAATTTTATCAGAATAATACCCTATTTAACGAGGAATTGCTGATACGTTGATAGCCGTTGATAACTTTGGCAGAGTAATTGAAGATTTGCTAATTCACAGTTTGCTGTTAATAATGATATGACAGAATACTTGAAATTTTGATATAATACCTAAAATTTTGCTAAAAATTGTTGGCATTTTTAGGGAAAAAATTCGATGGAAATAATTAAAAATATCAAATAAACGTATTCAAATTTTGTTAGCGTAATTGAAATTTTGATAGATTAATTAAAAAAATTACAAGAATGGTGAAGTTTTTCAAGAATTGTTTGAAATTTTGACAGGTATCTTTAAAATGTTGCCAATATCTTGGAAAAATTTCACAGCAATCTTTGAAGTTTTACAGTAATCTTTGAAATTTTTACAGGATATTGACATTTTTGGAATAACAATTCCAATATGTGCAGGAGTTACTCAAATCTAATAATAATCATTCTACAAATTTGAATTGAATTGAAAAAAAAATTGACAAGTCATTAAAATTTTGACATAATACCGAAAACTTTTATAAAAATTGACAGCTCCTAGAAATAATAGTAATCTCAACAGAAATAATTAAAAATATCACATAAAGTATTAAAATGTTGTCAGAGTAATTGAAATTTTGAAAGAATTATTAAAAATTTGACAATAATAATAAAGTTTTTATAAATTTTTTGATATTTTGACAGATATCTTTAAAAATTTTGCAGTATCTTGTAAAATTTTCACAGCAATCTTTGAAGTTTTACAGTAATCTTTGAAATTTTGGTAAAATCAATATTTGCAGAAGTTACAAAAATCTAATAATAATCATCTTTAAAATTTTGGTGGTGTCTTTTATCTCAACAGAAATAATTAAAAATATCACATAAAGTATTAAAATGTTGTCAGAGTGATTGAAATTTTGATAGAATTATCAAAAATTTGACAATAATAATAAAGTTTATATACAATTATTTGATATTTTGACAGTTATCTTTAAAAAAATTGCAGTATCTTGTAAAATTTTCACAGCAATCTTTGAAGTTTTACAGTAATGTTTGAAAATTTTACAGGATATTGAAATATTGGTAAGAACAATTCAAATGTTGGCAGAAGTTACAAAAATCTAATAATAATCATTTAAATTTGTAAGTTTGACAGAGTAATTAAAATTTTGACATAATACCAAAACTTTCGATAAACATTATTGGCAGTATTTTATAAATAATTGGAAATTTCAACAGAAATAATTAAAAACATCACACAAAGTATTAAAGTTTATCAACTAAATTGAAATGTTGATAGAATTGTTGAAAATTTAACAATAATAATGAAGTTTGAAATTAACAGAATTATTTGAAATTTTGAAAGTAATCTTTGAAAATTAGTCACTATCATTAAATTTTTTATAGCAATCTTGATATTTTGGTAAATATAACTAAAATTTTGATTTAATCTATATTATTATATTCATAGGATTCATTCAAGATGTAATAGAGTAATTGAAATGTTGACAAAATACTTGAAATTTTGATATAATATCTAAAATTCAGATAATTTTTTTAGCATACAGAAATTTAGCGAACAGAAATAATTAAAAACATCACATAAAGTATTAAAGTTTAGCAACGAAATTGAAATGTTAATAGAATTGTTGAAAATTTAACAATAATAATGAAGTTTGAAATTAACAGAATTATTTGAAATTTTGAAAGTAATCTTTGAAAATTAGTCACTATCAAATTTTAAAAATTCTAAAATTTTGATTTAATCTATATTATTATATTCATAGGATTCATTCAAGATGTGATAGAGTAATTGAAATGTTGACAGAATACTTGAAATTTTGATATAACATCTAAAATTTAGATACATTTATTTTAGCATACTGTTAGAAATAGTAGAGATTTGGACAGAAATGATTGAAAAGCAATTATTAAAGACAATAATGCAAACTATTTGCAGAATTATTTGAAATTTTTGCAGTATATTGATTTATTTTGGTAACAGCAATTGAAATGTAGGTAGAAATATCTAAAAAAAAATACAGAAATAATTGAAATAGTATTAAATAATGGGAATTTGCCAAAAATATTATTAATATCACCCAGGGAAATTAAGTCATTCAAGACAATAAACCAAAATTATGAAGTTTTGACAGTAATCTTTGAGGTTTTGATGATTAACTTTTTTGTCGATTAATTAAAGTTAAAATAGAATTGTTTACAATTTGATAATAATATTGAAACTATGACAATACTGTATGAAATTTGAAAGAAGAACTGAAATTGTCGTAGACATAAATTAAATTTTTGATAAACTTTGTTCGCACACTGTTAGAAATAGTAGAAATAAGGACAGAAATGATTGAAACGCAATTATTAAAGGCAAAAATGCAAACTTTTTGATAAAGCACCTAAAATTTTTATAAAAATTGTTAGCATTCTATTAGAAATCACAGAAATGTGGACAGAAATAATTGAAAATTTGACAATAAGCATCATTCAACAAATTGAAATTCGGCAGTATATACGAAATTTTAACAGTATATTTGAAATTTTTGATGCGATGATTGAAATTTTGGTAAAATAAATTGAAATTTTGGTAAAATAAATTGAAATATTGGTTAAATAAATTGAAATTTAGGTAGAAATGTCTAAAATTTTTACAGAAATAATTGAAATATTATTAAATAAAAGAAATTTGGCACAAATATTATTAATATCACCCAAAGACATTAAATTAAGTCAATCAAGACACTGGCTGAAATTTTGAAGTTTAGACAGCAATATTTGAAATTTTGGTAGATATGACTGAAATGTTGGTAGATTGACTAAAATTATGACAGAAATAATAGAAATATTAATAAAAATGGTACAAATTTGGCCAAAAATAATGTTGTACACTTCTGGACAAAATTAAGGGACAACTAGTAAAATTCTAAATAAATTTTAAACCTGATTACTACATTTAATGAACCGAATAAATATATAGATGCAAGTGTTTCCTAACCAATAATAATAGTGTTTAATAAACGTCAATTTATGACATGTGAAAATTTTATTGAAAACAACTTATAAATTGGATAAGTTATTTTAAGCATATTTGGTGGTCCCTTAATTTTGTCCTGAAGTGTATATTACCCTAAGACATTAATCAAGTCAATGGCTGAAATTTAGCAGAAATAATTGAATATTTCGCAGTAATTCTTAAGATTTTCACAACAATGATTAACTTTTTTGTCGATTAATTAAGTTTTGATAAGATTGTTCGCAATTAAGTTGAAACTATGACAATACTGTATGAAGTTTGAAAGAATAATTGAAATTGTCGTAGATATAAATAGATGAAATTTTCAAGCATTTTACAGTAATTATTATTTTCATAGGATTCATAAAAGGTTTGACATAGTAATTGAAATGTTGACAGAATACTTGAAATTTTGATTAATACCTAAGATTTTCATAAAAATTGTTAGCATTTTGTTAGAAATCATGGAAATTTGGACAGAAATAATTGAAAATTTGACAATTATTTTGATTAATATTTTATTTATAAATAAATATATAAAAAAATTATGATATTTTTTTTTATTAATACCTAAAAATTTCCTAAAAATTGTTAGCATTTTGTTAGAAATCATAGAAATTTGGACAGAAATAATTGAAAATTTGACAATAATGATGAAGTTTGTGCAGAATTATTATGATCACTATCACCATCGAACACTACCCATCACTTGTCCTGCGGTATAACTTATCGGCCGTTTTAGACCTTTAGGTAAGAAGCCCTAGTTGTGTTAGCTTTCTTGATTTCACACGTGGTACTCATACCACTTCCTATCTTTATCCCACAAGTTTTGATAGTAACTTTTAAAATTCTGTCTGAATAATTGAAATTTTAGTAAAAATAATTAAAAGTAATTCAAATATTTTCGTTGTTTGGATTCTTAGATTGACTTTTTTTCTGTTTAATTGATTCTTCTGGTAGTTGATTGCTTCCAAACGAGTGTCGCAAAGAGCATTGCAAACACAAAATAGCAATTAAAGACGATTTCAGTGTTAATTGTTTTTTTTTTTGCTTGTAAGCAAACGATGTGTCAAGATGTTGAATCGGTGCCGTCGTGTAAAGTGCACCTTTACCGTCGCTATCGCGTCCAGTGTGAATGCAATCAAAGCGCCGCAATCACCACGAACGAGCACAATTAAGCGCCTATCAAGCCCTCCATTGCAAGTAATCTTTGCATTTCTCACAAAAGCAAACAGCAATTAGCGACACTCGCGCTGGCCGCGATTAAAAATGGAAAACCCCTAAACCCTCGCCGAGCACAAAACAGCCTTTCATCGCATGACAACCGCTCGTTTGGGGGCGCAAAAAAAAACGCGGCCCCCATTTAATCCGAGCGTTTTCAATTCCGTTCCGGTGCATTTTTTCGCGCCCCCCTCACCCTCTCTGGCTTCTTTTTGCGCGCCGCTCTCGCATGTCTGCATAATGTTCTATAAAGATCGCGGGCGGGAGATTGGGCAAATTGAAAACGTTCGGCTGGGAATTTTTAAGCGCCGTCGTGGGCTTTCGAGGAGGCGAACGATGAGTCCGCGGGATGCGACGAATAAAAATTCAATAACGCCCACGCGAGAAACGGGGAGCAAAGAGAAAGGGCCACCGATATTTGAGCCATTGAAAAACAGACTGATTCCGCTGGTGACTGGTGTTATAATTGGGTTGGCGACCTATGCGTAAACACATACAAAGATATGAGCCGTTGAAACCCAGGTTGGTTAAAATATTATTTATGAGAGCAATTGAAAATTTGGAATGAAAACTAGAAATTTTCATGAAAACTCTTAAATTGGAGTAAGTCAATTTCTTTTAAATTCCATTAAAGTCTGTTCCAGAAATATTATAGAACTAAAAATATTTTAAAACTAAAATTCTATAACAGGAAAATATTTTGACGAAAAATTGTCATTAACGTCCAAACATTACTATTACATACTAATTAAAAAATGTACCATTTTCTAGTCTTCTACTTCTACTCCATACCACATAAGATGCCACTGTTGAAATAAAACGGAGAATTTCGGTGTTATTTCAAAAGCATCTTATCTGAACTAGAAGTAACAAATTTCAGAAGATTGCAGAAGAAATTAATCGTTTTGATTCAACGCCGTGTTATGTTTTAAAAATAAAACTGTCAACCTGACGTATGTCAATCTGACGTTTGTCAAACTGGCGTTTGTCAAGCTGACGTTTGTCGAACAGATGTTTGTGAAACTGACGTTTGTCAAACTGACGTATGTCAATCTGACGTATGTCAATCTGACGTATGTCAATCTGACGTATGTCAATCTGACGTATGTCAATCTGACGTATGTCAATCTGACGTATGTCAATCTGACGTATGTCAATCTGACGTATGTCAATCTGACGTATGTCAATATGACGTATGTCAATATGACGTATGTCAGACGTTTGTCAGACGTTTGTCAAACTGACGTATGTCAATCTGACGTATGTCAAACGGACGTATGTCAATCTGACGTTTGTCAAACTGACGTATGTCAATCTGACGTATGTCAATCTGACGTATGTCAATCTGACGTATGTCAATCTGACGTATGTCAATCTGACGTATGTCAATCTCACGTATGTCAATCTGACGTATGTCAATATGACGTATGTCAATATGACGTATGTCAATATGACGTATGTCAGACGTTTGTCAAGCTGACGTTTGTGAAACTGACGTTTGTGAAACTGACATTTGTGAAACTGACGTTTGTCAAACTGACGTATGTCAATCCTGCGTTTGTCAAAGTGGCGTTTGTGAAACTGACGTTTGTCAAACAGACGTTTGACAGAGTCCAGAAATTGATCCAGGGACATCTTCCTTGAATATTTCTGGACCACTCCGAATTTAAAGAATAATGTACTCATTACACCACTCTGGTTTTCTCAGACACCCATTGAAAATTTGATATAAAAACTAGAAATTTTCATGAACTCTTAAATTGGAGCAGGTCCATTTTTTTAAATTTCATAAGTGCAGAAATGGATCGAGGGACATCTCCCTTGAGTATTTTTGGACCACTCCGAATTTAATGAATAATGTACTTATTACACCACTCTGGTTTTCTCAGACACCCATTGAAAATTTGATATGAAAACTAGAAATCTTCATGAAAACTCTTAAATTGGAGAGGACCATTTTTTTAAATTTCGTAAGTGCAGAAATGGATCCAGGGACATATCCCTGGAGTATTTCTGGACCACTCCGAATTTAAAAAGTAATGTACTTACACCACTCTAGTTTTCTCAGAGAGCCATTGAAAATTTGGTATGAAAACTAGAAATTTTCATGAAAACCTAAATTGGAGCAGGTCCATTTTTTTAAATTTCGTAAGTGCAGAAATGGATCCAGGGACATATCCCTGGTGTATTTCTGGACCACTCCGAATTTAAAAAGTAATGTACTTACACCACTCTAGTTTTCTCAGAGAGCCATTGAAAATTTGGTATGAAAACCAGAAATTTTCATGAAAACTCTTAAATTGGAGCAGGCTGATTTATTTAAATACCATAAGTCCAGAAATGGATCCAGGGATATCTCCCTTGAGTGTTTCTGGACCACTCCGAATTTAAAAAATAATGTACTTAAACTACTCTGGTTTTCTCAGACACCCATTGAAAATTTGATATGAAAACTAGAAATTTTCATGAAAACTTAAATTGGAGCAAGTCCATTTTTTTAAATTTCATAAGTGCAGAAATGGATCCAGGGACATCTCCCTTGAGTATTTTTGGACCGCTCCGAATTTAAAAAATAATGTACTTATTACACCACTCTGGTTTTCTCAGACACCCATTGAAAATTTGATATGAAAACTAGAAATTTTCATGAAAACTCTTAAATTGGAGCAGGTCTATTTTTTTAAATTTCATAAGTGCAGAAATGGATCCAGGAACATCTCGCTTGAGTATTTCTGCACCACTCCGAATTAAGAAAGTAATGTACTTACACTCTAGTTTTCTCAGAGAGCCATTGAAAATTTGATACGAAAACCAGAAATTTTCATGAAAACTTAAATTGGAGCAGGTCCATTTTTTTAAATTTCATAAGTGCCGAAATGGATCCAGGGACATCTCCCTTGAGTATTTTTGGACCACTCCGAATTTAAAAAGTAATGTACTTACACTCTAGTTTTCTCAGAGAGCCATTGAAAATTTGGTATGAAAACCAGAAATTTTCATGAAAACTCTTAAATTGGAGCAGGCTGATTTATTTAAATACCATAAGTCCAGAAATGGATCCAGGGATATCTCCCTTGAGTGTTTCTGGACCACTCCGAATTTAAAAAATAATGTACTTAAACTACTCTGGTTTTCTCAGACACCCATTGAAAATTTGATATGAAAACTAGAAATTTTCATGAAAACTTAAATTGGAGCAAGTCCATTTTTTTAAATTTCATAAGTGCAGAAATGGATCCAGGGACATCTCCCTTGAGTATTTTTGGACCGCTCCGAATTTAAAAAATAATGTACTTATTACACCACTCTGGTTTTCTCAGACACCCATTGAAAATTTGATATGAAAACTAGAAATTTTCATGAAAACTCTTAAATTGGAGCAGGTCTATTTTTTTAAATTTCATAAGTCCAGAAATGGATCCAGGGACATCTCCCTTGAGTATTTCTGGACCACTCCGAATTTATAAAGTAATGTACTTACACTCTAGTTTTCTCAGAGAGCCATTGAAAATTTGATACGAAAACCAGAAATTTTCATGAAAACTTAAATTGGAGCAGGTCCATTTTTTTAAATTTCGTAAGTGCAGAAATGAATCCAGGGACATCTCCCTTGAGTATTTCTGGACCACTCCGAATTTAAAAAGTAATGTACTCACACTCTAGTTTTCTCAGAGATAATTTGGTATGAAAACTAGAAATTTTCATGAAAATGCTTAAATTGGAGCACGCTGATTTTTTTAAATACCATAAGTCCAGAAATAGATCCAGGGACATCTCCCTTGAGTATTTCTGGACCTTTTCACTCAGAATTTAAAAAATAATGTACTTACACCACACTGGTTTTCATCGGTTCGTATATCGTATATCTTTAGGCAGAGGTCACCAATCCAATTATAACTATCAGCCAAAGTATCTGCACATTTTTTTAAAAGCTTTTTAACACAATACGAAAAAGTTCAGGTTTTTGATTGATGCGCCGGTAATGAGATGCATTTCGACGTGGCACCTAGCAGGGCCAAATAAAACGGCAACGCTCGCATGATTGCGCGTCAAGGGGGGTAGGGGGCATTGTGCGGGGGCGGCGAAATTCCGCCGGCAATGGGCGCAGATAGGGCCCCCCGTTAATGCCGGTGTTTTATGCGATCCGCGGGGGAACGACTCGTTTATTTGGCCGCCGTAACAGATGGCCTCACGGTTTTCATTATTATCATCATTTCCTATATAAACTCCCGCCGGCGGACGTTACGGTGCATCGCGGAAGCACCGCCGCCCCCGCGCGGCAGGGCCCCCATTTTTACGGCCGCCGCCGACGCAACTACCTGGAAATTGCAAAATAAATCCTCATGTACTCTCCTCTGTAATCCCAAAAGCGTAAGTTAACAGCAAATTACCACGAAGATAAACAAATGCAAAAGAGCGATCGCGAACTGCTTTAAACATAAGAATGCGAATAACAATAATAATAACAATGATGTTTATCAGCAGGAGAGTTTTATTGAGAATATTGAAATTATGGCACTAGTGTCATCCCATCACAACCCATCGAACACTACCCATAACTTAACCTGTGGTATCACTTATCGGCCGTTTTAGACCTTTAGGTGAGCCCTTTTTGTGTTAGCCATTTGAGTTCACTTAGCCCTCTTGATTTCACACGTGGTACTCATACCACTTCCTATTTTTATTCTATTTTTCTTTAAGTTATCTTTGAATTTTGCCAGTAATAAATAAAATTTTGTTAAATATGAGTACATTTTCTTTGAGATAATAGAAAATTTGAGTAATGATTGAAAATTTACAAAATATTTTACTTTGTACAGGGGATTTGAATTTAGACAGATTTATTATATTAGTTTCTGTCTTTGATTATGCCAACAATTTTTATCAAAGTTTCCTCAAAACCGCGTACAAATCGCGTGTATTGCAATCATTATAAAAAAACTACGTCCACTGACATCCTAAAGTGTTTACCCCGCGATTATCCGCTGTAATGACCCGCCTAATTTAATAATTATTTCCTGATGACATCACCGGCTTGTGCGTGTGCGAAGCCAATCTCCGAGAAATTAGGGCGAATTAAGGGAAAAAAATTGCGTGGGCGTTTGTGCGTTGCACTCTGAACTGACGAATTCGCTTTGAATCGATGCGCCGGCGTAATTAATTAACGCAAATTACCGCCTCGTTACGGCGGCGATTTACGGGGGCCCGTGGAATGGGGGCCCCTGCGACGTCTCAGGAAGCGCGCCGCGCTGATTACTTTGTTGTGTGTGTTTTATGCAGCGCGCGAGGTAATTGCGGGACTCCCGCGGACTGCAGGACGGTAATCACGTTGTTAATAACGCTGGAATGAAAAACCCGGTTTTGCAGGCGCTGATAATGATCTTGAGGAGCCCGAGCCGACAGTAATTTCTGGCTTTGGCTCGACGGATGTGCATTCACGTTTCCATTTGTAAGGACGTCAACATCTTGATTAAGGCGCTGAAACAATTCGGTTACGTGCGGACATTTATGCAGAGATGAACTTTACGTTGATTGCATAATGCTGTACTGTGTTAATGCTGGTTTTACGAAGTTTATTTCCGCAAGTTGTGGAAGCACATGCAGAGCGATTTCAGTGGTTTCTCACCATACGTGTTAAATGTGGATGGCACGAAGCAACAGCGGCATTAAAGAGGTATTTCCATATATTACCTCGATGGATTCTTCATTAAACGGATATGGAAATATACTTTGCTCTACTGTGAGCAAAGGAAGGCTCCGAAAAATCAGCAACTGTAGGTTTGAAGAACCACACCTTGACTTTGGAAAGAAGTCTTCAATTAACACTAACAGCGACCAAAGTTATGAAACATCAAATCAGCAACCGTTTGAAGTACCACACCTTGACTTTGGAAAGAAGTCTTCAATTAAAACCAACAGCGAGATATGAAATAACAAATCAGCAACCGTTTGAAGAATCTCACCTTGACTTTGGGAAGAAGTGTTCAATTAACATAAACAGCGACCAAAGTTATGAAACATCAAATCAGCAACCGTTTAAAGAACCACATCTTGACTTTGGAAAGAAGTCTTCAATTAATACCAACAGCGAGTTACGAATCAACAAATCAGCAACCGTTTGAAGAACCACATCTTGACTTTGGAAATAAGTCTTCAATTAAAACTAACAGCAAGCAAAGTTACGAAACATCAAATCAGCAACCGTATGAAGAACCACACCTTGACTTTGGAAATAAGTCTTCAATTAAAACCAACAGCGAGTTATGAAACAACAAATCAGCAACCGTTTGAAAAACCACATCTTGACTTTTGAAAGAAGTCTTCAACAGCGAGCCAAGTTATGAAACATCAAATCAGCAACCGTTTGAAGAACCACACCTTGACTTTGGAAAGAAGTCTTCAACAGCGAGTAAAGTTATGAAACATCAAAGCCCAATGCAGAAAAAAAAACGTTTTCCTTTCGCAAATCAAAATTTCCACAACACTCGAACCCCCTGCCTCGTTGCGATTCTCCCGGCGTGTTCCGGAAGTGGGTCCTCCGGATTCCGGTCACGCGGGCCGTTTCTCATCCGTCCCCGGGTCCGGCCGGGCCGTCGTAAATCGGGGGGCTGGAAGTTCCCTCGCGGACCGTAAAACGCCGGAGATTATTGTTTCTGGTGCTGCGGTGGTCAGCCGCATTAATATTCATCCGTCTACGTGCCCGGCGCCTCAGGACTGCCCATTAACGTCTCCTTCGACAAATGGAGGACAATGGAAGTTGTAAGTCGACGAGGAAGCAGCCGATTAAAACGGAATCGCCGGATTGGAGTGGCGCCGTTGCACGCACAAGGTGCACCAGGTCGTGAATATTAAAGGGGCGACAAGAAGCTCGTGCGTGAGTTGTTGTGTGCAAGTCGCAGAATGAATTTCAAATCCTCGCCTCGGTTTTGATGTTGATGTTGATCATGCATTTCAAATCCTCACCTCAGTTTTGATGTTGATGTTGATTTAATTTTAGATATTCATATGATTTTTGATATGATGAAAGAACTTCAAGATTTTTGATATCGATATGCTATTTTACAAATTTGCTAAATTGTACCCCAAAATTACAGTTGTTGAAAAATCGTAACATTACGAGTATTTAACGATATGTTCTTGAAGTTTTTCGGGGTTTGTTGCAAAAGTCAAGATTGACATTACATTATAATACATCGAATAAAGTTAATTTTGTTACGATTTCAGAAATGTTCTGAAAGTAGTTATTGCAAAACCAGTGCATTCTGAGAAGTCAATTAATACTGAAATCGTCTTTAATTGCCAACAAATTTGCCAAATTGTACCCCAAAATTGCAGTTGTTGAAAAATCGTAAAATTACGAGTATTTAACGATATGTTCGTGAAGTTTATCGGGGTTTGTTGCAAAAGTCAAGATTGACATTACATTATATTACATTGAATCAAGTTAATTTTGATACGATTTCAGAAATGTTCTGAAATTATTTATTGCAAAACGCAAATTGATTGATATTATTGCGAAACGCAAAAACGCAAAAAGAATGCAAAAGTGCATTCTGAGAAGTCAAATAACACTGAAATCGTCTTTAATTGCCATTCTGTGTCTGCAGTATTTTTTGCTTCAGGCATTGATTGCTATGGTCCATGCTTGATAAGATTTCCTGGATCCATATCCTGGAGGTGCATTCATGTGTGAATAAATGATTGTAGTTCTGATAGAAATAATTTTTCGTATAGTCCACACCAGATGAGTTGTCACTTTTCACATAAAACAGAAATCCCTCCCACTGGTGTACAGACCAATGAAAATGCATCCAAAAACCACGGGTGCTGGTTTGAGACATAAAGCAATAAACTATAAATTTATTCCTTTGATCCCTTAGAAACGAAGTTCTTTGGAATAAGCAACCGCATAACTCGAGGACTTTAAGCTTACGTCAATAAACTAGGATGCTCCAAGAGATGCATTTGCATTTTTGTTGACCAGTCCGACAGGATAGAGGAGGGATTTCGGTTTTATGTGAAAAGTGACATCTCACCTGGTGTGGACTATACGAAAAATTATTTCTATCAGAACTACAATCATTTCCCCACAGATCAATGCACCTCCAGGATATGGATACATATGTTAACAATGCAGAAAACGTTTAGATTGAAAATGATTCTCCTAACTAAAATATACTTGGTACTTGGTACTTTAGGCATACTTACTAAAATATTCAAAAACATCAAAACATCGAAAATTAACTGGTACTTTAGATAGGTATACTTATAAAATATTCAAAAAAATCCAAACATCGAACATTTTCTGATAATATTTTGTAAGAAAATCAGTAAATTCTGAAAATTCAAGTATTTTGTAACAAAACCAGTGAAGTCTGAAAAGTCAAACATTTTTGGAGTATTCCAGTACAGTTTTTCGGATAAAATTGTAGCTTTTTTTTGGGATTTTGAAAAAGTTAAGAAATCTAAACTTTATAATTGGACATAGGCGAAATTACATGATGCAGAAATTCATGCATTTTCGAAATATTTCAAAACTACTTATTTTGGGAATATGGTTGTATAGTGCATTTTTGTAGCAAATTTTCAATTGATATTACATAAAACTGTAGTTTTTTTTTGTTCGATGCATTTTTGGTTCTCCTGACCAAATTGTACCCCAAAATTACAGTTGTTGAAAAATCATAACATTACGAGTATTTAATGATATGTTTGTGAATATGTTTTTTCGGGGTTTGTTGCAAAAGTCAAGATTATCATTACATTATATTACATCAAATCAAGTTAATTTTGATACGATTTCAGAAATGTTCTGAAAGTATTTACTGCAAAACCAGTGCATTCTGAGAAGTCAATTAACACTGAAATCGTCTTTAATTGCCATTCTGTGTTTGCAATATTTTTTGCGACACTCGTTTGGAAACAATCAACGACCAGAAGGATCAATTATGGGGAATAATATTCAATCTAAGAATCCAAGCAACGAAAATGATTCAATTACTACAAAATTTGATTTATTTTTACTAAAACTTCAATTATTCGATCAGATTTTAAACATTATTGTTAAAACTTCAAAAATTACTATGAAAATTGCAACCCTTTTTTTCTATCTTTCTCTCCAATACTCAACTTTTTACCTCTACCAGTTAGTGCAGTGTAGTCTTAATGTTTAATATTTCAGGGTAATATTTATTAGTACACATTTAGCAGTATCAGTTTATTGATATTACATAAATGAAATTTTTCATGAATTGACATTTTTCAATATCATTTTAATAATTTTTGATAAAATAATATCGAATCACATATTGGTCACATTAAAACGCAAATATATAAATAATTACGCATTTGATGTTAAACACATTAAAAGTATGATATAACAATATATCACTAAATATCGGTGTCATATTTAACTAAAATTGATACGCGAGTTTTTGAGATATGACTAAAAAGGTGTCAGCAATATTTGATAAACATATCCAAAAACACATGATCACACTAAAACGCAAATATATCAATAATTACGCATTTGATATTAAACACGTTAAATGATATACCAATATATCACTCAATATCGGTGTCAAATTTAACAAAAATGTATACGCTAGTTTTTGTGATATGGCTAAAAAGGTGTCGGCAGTATTTGATAACATCATTTAAAAACACATTATCGCACTAAAAGGCAAATATCTCAATAATTACTTATTGGATATAAAACTTATTAAATGTATCACATACCAATATATGATTTAATATCGTCGCTAAATTTGACTAAAATTGATACGCTAGTTTTTCGGATATAGCTCAAATAGTGTCAGCAGTATTTCATAATATCGTCCAAAATCACATGATCATACTAAGCCGCAAATATTTGATTAATTACGTATTGGATATTAAATATATTAAATCTACAATATACTAATATATGACTTAATATCAGTGCGAAGTTTTACTGAAATTGATACGCTAGTTTCTGAGATATCATTAAAAAGGTGTCGTCCGTATTTAATAATATCCAAAAACACATGATCACTCAAAAATACAAATATTTCACAATTACTCATTGGATATTAAACCTATGAATATGTAATATACCAACATATAACTTAATATCAGTGCCAAATTTTACTAAAATTGATACGCTAAGTATTGAGACATTTGTTAATATCACATAAACTTTTAATAGTTTAGCTAAAAAGGTGTCACCAGTTTTTCATAATATCGTCCAAAAACTGATGATCACACTAAGCTGCAAATATAGGATAAATTACGTATTGGATATTAAATCTATTAAATCTACAATATACCAATATATGACTTAATATCAGTGCCAAATTTTACTAAAATTGATACGCTAGTTTCTGAGATATCACTAAGCCTAAAAAGATGTCAGCAGTATTTGATAATATCATCCAAAAACACATGATCACACAAAAATACAAATATTTCAACAATTACTCTTTGGATATTTAATCTATGAAATATGTAATATACCAACATATGACTTAATATCAGTGCCAAGTTTTACTAAAATTGATACGCTAGTTTCTGAGATATCACTAAGCCTAAAAAGATGTCAGCAGTATTTAATAATATCATCCAAAAACACATGATCACACAAAAATACAAATATTTCAACAATTACTCATTCGATATTAAACCTATGAAATATATAATATATCAACACATGATTTAATATCAGTGCCAAATTTTACTAAAATTGATACGCTAGTTTCCGTGATATCACTAAAAAGGTGTATGTTAACAATGCAGAAGACGTTTAGATTGAAAAGGGATCTCCTAACCAAAATATACTTGGTACTTGGTACTTTAAGCATACTTACTAAAATATTCAAAAAAATACAAACACTGCATATTTTGTGATAGTATTTGTAACAAAACCAGTAATTTCTGAAAAGTCAAATATTTTAGGAGTATTCCAGTCCAGCTTTTTAGAAACTTCATAAAATAGTAGTTTTGCAAAAGTTTCGATATTTAAAAATTGTAATTGAATTATTAGATTGAATCAATTTCAATGAGAAGTTTGATGCATGTTTTGGTTCTCCTGACCAAATTTTTTTGGGGGAATTTGGAAAAAGTTGTAAATTTAAAAATTGTAATTGAATTATTATATTGAATCAATTTCTCAAAAGTCAAGATTTACATTACATTACATTATATCGAATCAAGGTAATTTTGATACGATTTCAGAAAAGTTCTGAAAGTATTTATTGCAAAACCAGTGCATTCTGAGTAGTCAAACAGTTTTGGAATATTCCAGCCCAGCTTTTGTTTAAAAACTTCATAAAATTGTAGTTGAAGTTAATTACCTTAACTTTTCTAACCAGTGAATTCTGAAATTGAAGAAATTCCAGTCATCATACATGAAGACAAAAAATAGCTAGTCAAACAGCTTTTGGAGTATTCCAGTCCAGCTCTTTATAAAGTTTATAAAATAGTAGTTTTTTTGTGTGGGGAATTTTGCAAATGGTTCGGAATTTAAAAATTGTAATTCCATTATTAAATTGAACCAATTTCGCTGAAAATTTTTGGTGCATGGTTTGGTTCTCATGACCAAATTATACACTAAAATTTAAGTTTGTTGAAAAATCATAACATTACGAGTATTTATTAATACGTTTGTGAAGTTTTTCGGGGTTTGTTGCAAAAGTCAAGATATTCAGGCATTATTACATCAAATCAAGTTAATTTTGGTACGATTTCAGAAATGTTCTGAAAGTATTTATTACAAAACTAGTGAATTCTGAGAAGTCAAACATTTTTGGAATATTCCAGTTCAACTACTATTTAGAAACTTCATGAAATAGCAGTATTTTTTTGGGGGGATACTGCAGAAGTTTAGAAATTAAAAAAAATGTAACTGAATTATTAGATTGAATTGAAAAGTTTGGTGCATTTTTTGGTTCTCGTGACCAAATAATACACTAAAATTCCAGTTTGTTGAAAAATCATAACATTGTGAGTATTTAATGGCACGTTTGTGAAGTCTTTCGGAGTTTATTGCAAAAGTCAAGATATTTAGGTATTCAAACATTGAAAATGTTTTGATAGTATTTGTAACAAAACCCGTGAATTCAAATATTTTAGAGGTATTCCAGTCCAGCTTATTAGAAATTTCATAAAATAGTTGATTTTCTTTTGGGGATTTTGAAAAAGTTTAGAAATTTAAAAATGATTATTATTAGATTGAGCAATTTCACTGAGAACTTTGCTGCATATCTTGTTTCTCCTGACCAAATAATGCACTAAAATTCAAGTTTGTTGAAAAATTCAGGCATTATTACATCGAATGAAGTTAATTTTGGTACGATTTCAGAAATGTTCTGAAAGTATTTTTACAAAACCAGTGATTCTCCTGACCAAATTGTTTCGGGGATTGATGAAAAAGTCAAAATATTCAGGGATTATTGCATCGATTTAAGTTAATTTTGCTACGATTTCAGAACTGTTCTGAAAGTATTTATTACAAAACTAACGAATTCTGAGAATTCAAACATTTTTGGAGTATTCTAGTCCAGCTACTGTTTAGAAACTCCATCAAATAGCACTTTATTTTGGGGGATTTTGCAAAAGTTTAGAAATTAAAAAAAAAGGAACTGAATTATTAAATTGAATCAATTTTACTGAGAAGTTTGATGCATTTTTTGGTTCTCCTGATCAAATAATACACTAAAATTCCAGTTTGTTGAAAAATCATTACATTATGAGTATTTAATGATACGTTTGTGAAGTTTTTCGCGATTTGTTGCAAAAGTCAAGATATTCAGGCATTATTATATCGAATCAAGTTAATTTTGGTACGATTTCAGAAATGTTCTGAAAATATTTATTACAAAACTAGTGATTTCTGAAAAGTTAAACATTTGTAGAGTATTCCAGTCCAGCTTTTTGGAAACTTCATAAAATAGTACTTTTTTTGGGGGGATTTTGCTAAAGTTTAGATATTAAAAAAATGTAATTGAAGTATTAGATTAAACAAATTTCACTCAGAAGTTTGATGCATTTTTCTCCTGACCAAATAATACACTAAAATTCCAGTTTGTTGAAAAAATTATAACATTAGGAGTATTTAATGGTACGTTTGTGAAGTCTTTCGGGGTTTGTTGCAAAAGTCAAGATATTCAGGCATTATGACATCGAATTAAGTTAATTTTCAGATTTCAGAAATGTTCTGAAACTATGTATTGCAAAACCAGTGCATACTGAAAAGTCAAACATTTTTGGAGTATTCCAGTCCGGCTACTGTTTAGAAACTTAATGAAATAGCAGTTTTTTTCTGGGGATTTTGCAAAAGTTTAGAAATTTAAAAAAATGTAACTGAACTATTAGATTGAATCAATTTCACTGAGAAGTTCGGTGCATTTTTTGGTTCTCCTGACCAAATAATACACAAAAATTCCAGTTTGTTGAAAAATCATAACTTTATGAGTATTTAATGGTACGTTTGTGAAGTCTTTCGGGGTTTGTTGCAAAAGTCAAGATATTCAGGGATTATTGCATCGATTTAAGTTAATTTTAGTACGATTTCAGAACTGCTCTGAAAGTATTTATTACAAAACCAGTGAATTCTGAAAACTCAAATTTTTTGGAGTATTCCAGTCCAGCTACTGTTTAGAAACTTCATAAAATTGTAAGTTTTTTATTGGGATTTTGCAAAAGTTTTGAATTAGGAGATTGAATCAATTTCACTGAGAAGTTTGATGCATTTTTTGGTTCTCCTGACCAAATAATACACAAAAATTCCAGTTTGTTGAAAAATCATAACATTACGCGTATTTAATGGTACGTTTGTGAAGTCTTTCGGGGTTTGTTGCAAAAGTCAATATATTCAGGCATTATTACATCAAATCAAGTTAATTTTGATACGATTTTAGAAATCGCAGATATTGTACCTGACTTGTGAATCTAGTCATACTATTGATATTATGTGTGTAATGTATATTTGTTTGTGTTATTTTGTGTACCTGTGTATTGTCACCTATATTTTGTATTTTTTGTCTTTGCTATGATTGTTAGGGTTTTTAGACTTTTTGTTAATAATAACGACCCACATCCATGTTAGGTTGCAATCATGCATCGAATGTTATAAGCATGGCCTATGTGATTATTGTATAAATAAATGAATCAATTTAATTGAAAAGTTTGAAGCATTTTTTGGTTGTCCAAACCAAAATGTGCTAAAATTCCGAATGTAAATTGTACTTTAAAAAAAGGCACGATGTTTTCATTGGCTCAACGTTAGGTCATCTTATAACGTGCCGACAGCTCGTCTCTCGATGTAACATTGATTCGGTCGAACAGGCAACGAGATCGGCGATGTAAGTAGGCGCCTGCTAACGATCGCCTGCTTCGAATGCAGAGCCTCGCAGCCTCCTTATAAGGTCGCAAAATGGGTTACCGGCTGTCTCGGCCGGTAAATAAAAATCGCTGCTGACGTGGCGCATTGCATAATTGCGCTCCCAGTATACCTGTTGCGGCGCTCCGCTCCGCACGGACGGCTGCGAAATCGCATCGGTCCCGGTAACGCAATTTTGGGCGACAAATCGCGTTAACTCCGCGTTTACGCTTTCCCGGAGGAGCGCGCCGGAAATCGGGAGCACTCCTGTCTTCCTGCCGCCACGGATTCCCCACGAGGAGAAGAGCAAACAGGACAAATTACATGTTTAATGGAAGGCGATGTGCAACTTGCAAGCATCGCTGCATGGGAATCGTAAGAAGATGGAAGCAATCACAAGGAATGTGCAGTAACAGCAAAAATATTATAACAAAGGTGACACATATTGCAAATATTACAGGGAAGCCGACGTAATATCGTTAATGCAATAGGGAAAAGAGCGAATTAAAAAAACAAAAATTACACACAGAATTATTATTGCAAACAATATCTTGACGCCATGAAACCTTGCAAGCAACTTTTTTCTGTGACTATCTGGGAAACACATACATCTACTAAGAGCAGAAAGGGAGTACCTGGTAAACACATACTTCTACTAAGAGCAAAAAGGTAGTATCTGGGAAACACATACTTCTACCTAGAGCAAAAAGGACATACTTCTGGTTAAGGGGTTAAAGGGAAATACTTCTTGTTCTAGTAAACACATACTTCTACTAAGAGCAAAAAGGGAGTATCTGGGAAACACATACTTCTATTAAGAGCAAAAAGGACATACTTCTGGTTAAGGGGTTAAAGGGAAATACTTCTGGTTAAGTGTTAAAGGGACGATGACATCTACAAATATTGTCTTAGATGCGACAAGAGACTGACTAAAATCTGTCGGACGAATATACAATTCTAGCTCGTAAAACTTCTAGGTAGCCGCTTGAGCTGCGAACTGACCACTCTGCTGAAGATCAGTCTGCTGAAACCATTTATTTTTCTCTCACATTAACACGTTCTGTTCTAGTGGCTAGCCCTATTTCATTAAACAATAACTTAATAGAATGAAGGCGGAAAGACCACATAGGTCGAAGCCTAATAAAGAATGTCTACTACTACTACTAGAATGGTTGGGAACAGTCGCAGCTTCGAATTCTTCTGGCCCTTGCATTTTGCTTCCTAACATTTCCACGACTTCCACGAAGAAATAATAAATTCCCGGTGCATTTTTTTGCGAAACCAGACCTGTCACTGCAGAAAAATATCGCAGCAAAAATATTTCCAATCCCACTTGTCACGGCCATTCGGTGGAAGCCTGCGCCGAGGCTCTGCTCCCTCGAATTAGCGCGGTGACGAGCGAGAATTCATTTCCATCAGGCGGCGGACACGCCATTAAATCACACACAGGCTCTCTCCGTTTGGGCGCGACCGGCTCCATAAGTTTTAATTAAATCGCATTTGTTCATCGCCGCGCGATCAAATCATAAATTAATTAATCCGCCAGCGCCCGGGCGGAACGCGATAATGGCGAAATAATGAGCGCCAAGGCTTGATCACAGGGCGCCGAATTGTCGGGTCAATTGCTTACTCAGAAACGAATTTATGCCGGTAATTACAGTGATTATGATATTAATCGGATAATTGATAGTAACATTGATTCTGATAGCCGTTTTTTCAAGCGAGTGATAATTGCTGCGGAAATTAACCGAATACGTCCTACATCTAATAAATCAACACCAATATTTCGATATCTGAATCGATGAATTTCCTGATCAAGAACGTCTTGACCGATATCAAATTGGTTTATTAGAATATTTGTGCCCTTATTTATAAGTCTGTTCAAAAATATATAGCTAATTGCCTCTAATTGCTATATTACAACTTTTATTATCTTTCGACGCGTTTTTCTCGAAAGCCATTTTTTCGACTTACGCTATTCTTGCACCTGTAAGAACCTAATAATATTAAAGTCCATAATTTTACGAGTCTGAACAAAACTGCGTAAATATCATATCAGGCTGCGGCCGACGACGCGTTGGCCCAGCGAGGTTAGTCATTTTGCCGACTTCTTAATTTTAGGCAAATGTAAATAAGCACACGATCAAAATGATGACACAGAAATAGGTCGTGGGAATACGACGGGAACTCGAAACGGCGATTGCGTAATTCGGTGACACGTATGGGATTGCGTCACCTTGCAGCGGAACGCAGATTTAGCATAGGACAGGGGAAGAAGAGTAAAAAGTGGGGAACAGTATAAATAGAAGTGCGGAACTTAAACGAGACCAGTTAGATGTACCGATCGAGACAGAACGTCACGCTGTCCGACGACGACTCATATACTTTGACTCCTCAGGTGAATATATAACACAAGTTTATCAAATGTAATTCACACTAACAATTCCAAAGTCAATTCCATACTAATAATGTAACCTATCTAGTGATATTACCGCGCCTTGCCGCTGGTAATGAACGAAGTTTAATAAAGGTATGAAATGTAAGGAGCCTCACGCCACTAAATGCGTAGTTGAACCTAACTCCATTTTATACCATGTCCTGACAATATTTTCGTACTGAGAGGAGAATATTGTAACATACCTTCCTTTCCGTCGTCGCAAAACATTTGATCAAACATCTTTTCACACTAACAATTCTAAAGTAATTTATCCATAATAATGTAACCTATCTAGTGATATTACCGCGCCTTGCCGCTGGTAATGAACGAAGTTTAATAAAGGTATGAAATGTAGGGAGCCTCACGCCACTAAATGCGGAGTTGAACCTAACTGCATTTTATACCTTGTCCTGACAATATTTTCGTACTGACAGGAGAATATTGTAATATGCCTTCCTTTCCTCGTCGCAAACATTTGATAAACAGTGTGGCCTCATTAATCAATCGGTAGTTCACTAAAAAGTTGCGTCAGGGGAACATAACTTAATAATTTCGATATAAATAATTCAATGATATTTGTAATTAAATCGTATAATTAAACTTGCTCAGCCCTCCGATATTCAAGAAATCTCAGAATTATGAATGAATGAAACGAATGTTTGTATGTGCTTAAGTAGATAGAAAAGTATAAGTAGAATAGAGCTTTATCATACTAATCTATAATCAATTTTGAATAACAATACCTATTAAAGTTTTTACGATCACATGGCTGATAATGTTGGTAGACGCGAATACTAGCAATATCTCCGGATGAGGACACATTGGGTGCTTTAAGCACTGGAATCGCTTGAAGTACTTTAATGTGAAGTTATGTGATTCGTTCCTATCCACAAGGTGGCGTTGAAATACATTGGTAGGCACCGTGCTAATGAATTTCTATGCAGTGATGACATGTATCAGATATCCTTCTCGGCACAATTTGAAGATTGTGGTGCATGAAGTCGCTAAGTAACACTTTGTAATTCCAACCGCAGTGTTAATAAGTTACTCAGTTTTCAAAATAAAATAAATCATTCAAATTCAAAGAATATAATAAATTTTCAATAATTATTAAACAAATCTATTCCAAAATTTAAATAAATATAACTAAATAAATAACGTCCAATTAGAGTAACAAAATTGTCTTTTATTTACCTGTCGCTTGCATAACCTTTTAAAATGAATAAATCATATGAAATCCATGTATCTGTGTTTTACTTGCTAACAAAAATTACTAACAGACACATTACCCATAAAACGAACCAAACTGAGTTATCACGATTTTGATTTAAAAATCAAACATAACGTAGAGTACTACCACTAAATCACGAGCCAAATCAATATTACAAATTACGAGAATTTGTAAATCACGAGCCAAATCAATTACTTGAATTATAAGAATTCGTGTAATATGCAGTTAAAGAAATTAAATGCATCCAATTGCATTTAAGGATGAATTGCAGTTAAATAAATGCAATGAATAATAAATATTACAAATTATGAGAATTTGTACAACACCTGAGTTCGAACCGTTACACACCCATGTCCACAATTTGTACATGGTAAAATTAGCCTTGACTTCAGATAACTTTTGCCTAAAGCTTAAAGAATTCTGATTTGTACTGTATAGTCGCATGTATAGTATAGACACATGCTCAAATAAATCTAGTACAAGAAATTAGGTTGAAATAGCAATTTTATATAGTCAATATGTTTGTACTAAATTTATGTGAGCATGACTACATTATGCATCTGCACTGATTAAATATTATTACACTGGGATATCTAAGAATTCCAGGCACACATTAGCGTGGCCTGTGTAAAGGAGCGATTTTTGTGAGTTGCGGTCGGAAGTCGGCAAATTGCAGTGCAAACAGCTTTCAGGCGAACACCTCGCCAATGTTAATTGTCCGCATTAAAAACTCGCGTAAATATGCGCTTATCGCGGACGTAATTGAAACACGTCTTGAGCCGCAGGTAATCGCGTATTCCATTACCGGCGTTTATATTCGGGCAGTAAAAAGATAGCCGCCGTGTCCACACTGCCGCCCCCCGGTAAAAACCCCATCTGTATTCATGCCGCCCATTGTTTACTGAAATTTGCACCTTCTTTTCAACCCCGTTATTGCCCCCGTTACGTCCCCCAAGCTGGTCTAATTTACGCGGCGTTAATTTTTGATTGATCGCCCCGGAAAAATCCGCGAGCGTCCGCGCGATAACTCACCCCCGTAATTGCCACCTCCGGCGCTTCTTAATCCGCCGGTTAATTAAATATTTAATTATTAATCGCCGAAGAGACCCGCCGTCCAATTTAAGGAGAACTAATTGCTGTTTACCAAGGTGGTAATTTTCGGCGGCGGATTTAGGGGTCCATTAAAGCGGCCGTTATTGCCGGCAATCGCGCGCCTTACAGTTCCACAGCACGGCCCCCATCACATTTGCCAGCGCAACAGGAACGGGGGAGACGTAGTGCGGCGATTACACCCCCCGTTTCCAACAAAGGGGGCGATAAAAAAGGCGACCCGAGACCCGCATTTGATCCCCATCGAACTGTAACCGGCAGGCCTCAACACTTCCCACGAAAATTTACAGTATTTTTAGTCATCGACATCTCTGTCGATCGCTCGATCATCTCTCAAAAAAAAAACTTCCAGGCAGGTTTTTGAGAATCAATAAAAAAAAAAAAGAATGTTAATAAAGTTAATGTTAATATTGTTCGCTAGTTATGTAGGCAGCTTTCAGATTGAATTCAAAAGAATACTATAACAATGAAAGAGACAGTCAAATTTTCAAAATACAGTCAAAATATCAACAGAACTAAATAGTTCAGAATGTAATGTCGTCCATATGCGAATATCTGAAGAACTGAGCATTGGATATTAATACGTTTCAATATATCAGATATCAACAGATCACTGAATATTAGTGATAAATTGCATCGATATTGGTATGCGGGTTTTTGAGTTTTCGCTAATACATTTACTGATCAATATTGGAAAATATCAGTGAAAAACACATGATCACACTAAAATTCAAAAAAAATCAAAAATCACTCATTGGATATTAATCCCATATTAGAATATCAGATATCAGAATATCATCCAATATAAATAATAAATATTATTGATATTCGTACGCCAGTTTTTCAGATATCACTAAAAATGTACCAGCAACGTAGAAAATGTGGTCCATATGCAAATACCTCAAGAATTGAGCATTGGATATTAATCAAATTTAATAAATTTGATATCAATATATCACCGCATGTCAGTGGTGAGTTGTATTGATATTGGTACGCCAGTTTTTGAGATTTCGCTAATTGAGTCACAGATCAATATTGGTAAATATTAGTGGAAAACACATGATCACACTAAAATTAAAATATCTCAAAAATTACTCATTGGATATTAATTCTATATTAGAATATCTGATATCAGAATATCACTCAATGTAAATGATAAATAGCATTAATATGCGTACGCTAGTTTTTGAGATATCACTAAAAATGTACCAGCAACGTAGAACATGTGGTCCATATATGCGAATACCTCAAGAATTGAGCATTGGATATTAATCAAATTCAATAAATTAGATGTCAATATATCACTGCACATCAGTGGTAAGTTGCATTGATATTGGTGCGCCTGTTTTTGAGATTTCGCTAATAGAGTCACAGATCAATATTTGTAAATATCAGTGGAAAACACATGATCACACTAAAATTGAAATATCTCAAGAATTACTCATTGGATATTAATCCTGCTTTAGAATATCAGATATCAGAATATCATCCAATATAAATAAGAAATATTACTGATATTTGTACGCTAGTTTTTGAGATATCACTAAAAATGTACCAGCAACGTAGAACATGTGATCCATATGCAAATACCTCAGGAATTGAGCATTGGATATTAATTAAATTCAACAAATTAGATGTCAATATATCATTGCATATCAGTGCTAAAATGCATTGATATTGGTACGCTAGTTTTTGAGATTTCGCTAATAAAGTCACCGATCAATATTGGTAAATATCAGTGGAAAACACATGATCACACTGAAAGTGAAATATCTCAAGAATCACTCATTGGATTCCATTTTAGAATATCAGATAGAATATATCACTCAATATAAATCATAAATTGCATTGATATTTGTTGGCTAGTTATGTATACAGTTTTTTTAGATTGAATTCAAAAGAAAGTTGATTAACTATGAAAGAGACAAATTTTCAAAATATACAGTAAAAAGTTCAGAATGTGATATCGTACATATGCAAATATCTAAAGTATTGAACATTGGATATTAATACGATTCAATATATTAGATATAAACAGCTCACTGAATATCAGTTAAAAATTGCATTGATATTGGTACGCTAGTTTTTGAGATTTCGCTAATAGAGTTACGGATCAATATTGGTAAATATCAGTGGAAACACATGATTACACTAAAACTGAAATATCTCAAGAATCACTCATTGGATATTAATCCTATTTTAGAATATCAGCTATCAGGATATCAGTCAATACAAATGATGAATTGTATTGATATGTGTACGCTAGTTTTTGATGTATCACTAAAAATGTACCAGCAACGTAGAAAATGTGGCCCATATGCGAATATCTCAAGAATTGGGCATTGGATATTAATCAAATTCAATAAGTTAGATGTCAGTATATCACTGCACATCAGTAATAAATTGCAATGATATTGGTGCGCCGGTTTTTGAGATTTCGCTAATAGAGTCACAGATCAATATTGGTAAATATCAGTGGTAAACACATGATCACACTAAAATTGAAATATCTCAAGTATTACTCATTGGATATTCATCCCACTTCAGAATATCAGATATCAGAATATCATCCAATGTAAAGAAGAAATATTACTGATATTCGTACGCTAGTTTTTAAGATATCACTAAAAATGTACCAGCAACGTAGAAAATGTGGTCCATATGCAAATGCCTCAAGAATCGAGCATTGGATATTAATCAAATTTAATAAATTATATGTCAATATATCACTGTACATCAGTGATAAGTTCCATTGATATTGGTACGCCAGTTTTTGAGATTTCGCTACTAAAGTCACCGATCAATATTGGTAAATATCAGTGGAAAACAACACATGATCACACTAAAATTAAAATATCTCAAGAATCACTCATTGGATGTTAATTTAATTTTAGAATATCAGAAATCAGAATATCAAACAATATAAATGATAAATTGCATTGATATTCGTACGCTAGTTTTTAAGATATCACTAAAAATGTACCAGCAATATAGAAAATGTGGCCCATATGCGAACATCTCAAGAATTGAGCATTGGATATTAAATCAAATTCAATAAATTAGATGCCAATATATCACTGCACATCAGTGATAAATTGCATTGATATTGGTACGCCACTTTTTGAGATTTCGCTAAAAAAGTCACCGATCAATATTGGTAAATATCAGTGGAAAACACATGTTCACACAAAAATTGAAATATCTCAATAATCACTCATTGGACATTAATTTCATCTTAGAAAATCAGATATCAGAATATCACTCAATATAAACGATAAATTGCATTGATATGTGTACGCTAGTTTTTGGTGTATCACTAAAAATGTACCAGCAACGTAATAAATGTAGCCCATATGCGAATATCTGAAGAATTGAGCATTAGATATTAATCAAATTTAATAAATTATATGTCAATATATCACTGCACACGAGTGATAAATTGCATTGATATTGGTACGCCAGATTTTGAGGTTTCGCTAATATAGTCACAGATCAATATTGGAACATATCAGTGGAAACCACATGATCTCACTAAAATTAAAATTTCTCAAGAATCACTCATTGGATTTTAATCCCATTTAAGAATATATGATATCAGAATATCACTCAATATAAATGATAAATTGCATTGATATGTGTACGCTAGTTTTTGATGTATCACTAAAAATGTACCAGCAACGTAGAAAATGTGGTCCATATGCAAACATATCAAGAATTGAGCATTGGATATTAATCAAAATCATTAAATTATATGTCAATATATCACTGCATATCAGTGATAAATTGCATTGATATTGGTGCGCCAGTTTTTGAGATTTCGCTAATAGATTCACAGATCAATATTCGTAGATATCAGTGGAAAACACATTATCACACTAAAATTAAAATATCTCATGAATCACTCATTGGATATTAATACAATCTTAGAATATCATATAGCAGAATATAAGTCAATATAGATATTAAGAATTACTAATATTCGTACGCTAGTTTTTGAGATATCGCTAAAAATGTACCAGCAATGTAGAAAATGTGGTCCAAATGCAAATACCTCAAGAATTGAGCATTGGATATTAATTAAATTCAATAAATTAGATGTCAATATATCACTGCACATCAGCTATAAATTACATTGATATTGGTACCCCTGTTTTCGAGATTTCACTAATAGAGTCACAGATCAATATTGCTAGATATCAGTGGAAAACACATGATGACACTAAAAGTGAAATAACTCAAGAATCACTCATTGGATTCCATTTTAGAATATCAGATAGAATATATCACTCAATATAAATCATAAATTGCATTGATATTTGTTGGCTAGTTATGTAGGCAGTCTTTTGAGATCGAATTCAAAAGAATATTGATTAACTATGAAACAGACAAAATTTTCAAAATATACAGATAAAATATCAACGAAGTTAAAAAGTTCAGAATGTGATATCGTCCATATGCAAATATCTGAAGTATTGAAAATTGGATATTAATACAATTCAATATATTAAATATCAACAGATCACTGGATATCAGTGATAAATTGCATTGATATTGGTACGCTAGTTTTCTAGATTTCACCAATAAAGTCAAAAATAAATATTTGTATATATCAGTGGAAAACACATGTTTGTATATATCAGTGGAAAACACATGATTACACTAAAATTAAAATATCTCAAAAATCACTCATTGGATGTAAATTCCACTTTAAAATATCAGATATCAGAATATCATCCAATACAAATAAGAAATATTACTGTTATTCGTACGCTAGTTTTTAAGATACCACTAAAATTGTACCAGCAATTGCACAACCTTCACCGCGATAGTTTCCTGCATCAGATTTTAGACCAATTAGAAGGTTGGAATTGCTCGACCTTCACCGCGATAGTTTCCCGCATCAGATTTTTGGCCAATGAGAAGGCTGGAATTGCACAACCTTCGCCGGGGTAGTCTCCGCATCACTTTTCGGACCAACAAGACGGCAATTGTTCGTCTTTCATCCCTTAAGTTAAAAGCATCACTTTTCGTACTTTTTCTACATTCCGACCTAAAAAAAACGTACATATTTGCACCTGAAATCCTAGCACTGTAATGTATGATAAAATGTGTTCAAGTTAGACGAACCCTCTTCTTGTATACATCTCAGCCGTGCCGTTGACCTCCGCTAATCGCTCATTATGCCATGCTAATATCCGCCTCGCTCGGCGCAACTTGGCCTTTTTGCATCTCAAAGCGCATCAGACATTCCCTTTGCCTTCCACAGAGGAATCCCCAGGCGCGATCATCGCGGCTCTCCTCTTTTTTGCCCCCTTCCTGCGTTCCGAAGACGCGCTCAAAGCGCGCGGGGGATTAAGAGAGGGCGAAAGGGCGGCCAGGGACGGGGAGCAGGACGGGCGCACGCCCCTGCCCCACCCGGTGGGTTCATATTGCGTCTTCGCGGGGTCGCAGACGTGCGCTCGATTTGTTTGTATCGGCCCCCGTTTTCAGGTGCTTCCCCCCGGTTTTTCCGCCGCCGCATTTCCCCGCCGCGGCGCCCGCCGGGAAATGCATCGGCATTCCTGGCACGCGCCGCGGGGAAAACCGACTTACCCGGGCTGTGTAACGCTTTTACGCAGTTCCCGGGAAATTTGTTTACTGCGGGAGGTGAGACGGCGCATATGAAGGAGCGGCCGGATAAATATGATGTTGTGAAAGTGTTTTCTGGTTTGCAGGAAAGTTTTCTTTTCTCCCTTGAAACGCGCGCAGCAATAAAGTACTGGATAGCTAGTCAGACCACGTAAATTATTACTGCATTTTTAGACGTCATTACCTCACAAAGTTACGAATAAGCTCATAGGTAACCCTAAGCAATCATAACAGTGATTGCTCTAGTTACCTACTGAGCTCATTTACCAACATAATTAAACTAATTGGTTCGCTGCATTTCTATATACACCAAAGAATCCGGTAAAGTCGTGCAACCCTTTGCGGGCACCTGTCCTGTAAAGAATCATTTACCGAGTCAATCTAGATGACAGTAAACGAGCGTTTACACATCAAGAGCCGGTTGTCCTAGCTTACGTTGCATTCACTGTATGAAGTTGGAAAACGACTGCTATTTGTTGATCAGCAAATTTATCAGTTCGACTTACAATCAAATGTAAAAACTGCATCAATATTTGCACCATAGCAAAAATTCAAGTTATCACAGCAAGAAGCTTCCACTTATGCGGGGAAATCTCATATAGACGTTATTGTTTGCTTCCACGAGGCGCCACTTGTGTTATAACGACGCGAACTCTTTGTCCGCATAATTCAACCTATTCTCGATTGCAGACGACTTCTTTTCCTGGCTGCGTCGTGTTCGCTTAACAGGCGAGTGTGCTGCTATAGCTTGTTATCCATCTGGTGTGCAATTACGGCTTTGAATCGCGCGAAGATGGGAAACTCTGAGTGTGGAAATCTCCTGTAAGAGGATGAGCTGCAGATGGCGATGCTCACCGCGAGCGAGGCAGACGTGTTGTAGCGGATCCTGGGGGCCTTGCACCGCATTTGAATATTTCCCTCACGTGCAGAGCTCGCGTCCTCATTACCAGGATCGATTGCGACGACGAGGGCCACGTAATGCCGATGAGGAGTACGGCTTAAGGACAAGAACTATTATGCACTGTGTTGGTTTTACGAAGTAAAGTTTCCTCGCTTTCGGTTCAGCGTTACCTGCTGATAGTTTTCTTGCCTCAGAATTCGGGTCAGAATATGCAGAACAAGGCTTTACAACGTTCTACATAGGAGCTTTAATAAATTTAGAGACGAAGGTAAGAAATACGGTAAATAGGCCTTAATTACCCATAGAATTATCTCAATGTGAAGAAAAAGTATCGCAAACTCTGGACTAAATACAATCAAACACAAACAAGTACACTAAGTACAACAAGAAGATGAGGAAGACAAGAAGAGAAGAGCAGAAGAAGATGAGCAAGACAAGAAGAGAAGAGCAGAAGAAGATGAGAAAGACAAGAAGAGAAGAGCAGAAGAAGATGAGAAAGACAAGAAGAGAAGAGCAGAAGAAGATGAGGAAGACAAGAAGAGAAGAGCACAAGAAGTTGAGGAAGACAATGAAGGAAAACAGGTCTACAATGAATAGCCCTTAATTACTCATGAAATTTGCTCAATGCGAAGAAAAACTATCCTTAACTCTGGAAGTTAGCTAGAAATTAGAAATTAGCAGGTCTACAATGAAAAGACCTTAGTTACTCATGAAATTAGCTCCATGCAAAGAAAAACTATCGTTAACTCTGGAAATCTCCAAGTACAGCAAGAAGGAGGGAAGAACAGAAGAAAGTGAGGAAATTACCTCAATGCGAAAAGAAAAACTATAAGAAACTCTGAAATTCTTCAAGTACAGCAAGAAGAAGAGAAGAGCAGAAGAAGGTGAGGAACACAATGAAGGACAGGTCTACAATGAATAGACCTTAATTTCTCATGATATTAGCTTAATGCAAATAAAAACTATCGTTAACTCTGGAAGTGTCCAAGTACAGCAAGTACTTGGACAACTCAAAACGTGCGTTATTTGCCCAGTCATAATAATGGAGTTTAAACAAGTATCCGCCAAATCTATTTCCATATTTGATCATATTGTAATAATTATAGCAAAATACCATCAAGTGTTTTGCATAATAAAAAATATATATATAGTATCTGGAATTTTCTTTGTGCTACGTTCAACAATTTTAGAGGACAGTAATGAGTAAGTCTTGATTACTCATCAAATCCATCATAATCTTAAGGAGCAGAAAAAATAGTGCAGAATTTGGAATTTTCTTTGTACTACGTTCAACACATTTAGATCAGAAAGTAATACGATGAGCAAGACTTGATTATTCATAAAAAGTAGTTCAGTCAAAACATGTTTTTTGACATAAATACAATTCAGTTCAATTCGAGTATAGTTGGCATCAGGAAAATTCATTTACACTTACCACAAATTATTTTGATAGTTCAGTTCAAACATGTTTTTTGACATAAGTACAATTCAGTTCAATTTGAGTACAGTTGACATAAGAAAAATTCTTTTACACTTACCACAAGTTATTTTCGTAGTTCAGTTTAAACAATTTTTTTGACATAAATACAATTCAGTTTAAACGAGTACAGTTGCCACATAAGAAACATTCATTTACACTTACCACAAGTTATTTTGGTAGTTCAGTTCAAACATGTTTTTTGGCATAAATCCAATTCAGTGTAAACTAGTATGGTTCACACATAAGAAACATTCATTTAAACTTACCACAAGTTATTTTGGTAGTTCAGTTCAAACATGTTTTTTGTCATAAATACAATTCAGTTTAAATGAGTACTGTTGACATTCATTTACATTTACCACACGTTATTTTGGTAATTCAATTCAAATATGTCTTTTGATATAAGTACAATTCAGTTCAATTTTAGTACAGTTGATATAAGAAAAATTCATTTACACTCACCACAAGTTGTTTTGGTCCAAAATTCAAAATTGTGTCGGTAAATCTGAAAAGAAATGTTTTTTATTAGTTCAAGTTGTACAAAAGTTCACTGAGTAACAATGATTTCATAACTTTCTATTTCACTTGTTTTTAATTATTCTATGGAACTACTCCAAGTGTAAAGTTCTACTCGCTCCCGATTGGAAAACAAAATTAGTTCAAGTTGTACAAAAGTTCACTGAGTAACACTTTTTTCATAACTTTCTATTTCACTTGTATTTAATTATTCTATGGAACTACATCAAGGGTAAAGTTCTACTTGCTCTCGATTGGAAAAAATATATTAGTTCAAGTTGTACAAAAGTTCACTGAGTAACAATTATTCATAACTTTCTATTTCACTTGTTTTTAATTATTCTATGGAAGTATTTCAAGGGTAAAGTTCTACTTGCTCTCGATTGGAAAAAAAAATAGTTCAAGTTGAAAGAAAATTACATCTATGACTGCCAGGAACAACTATAAGATTGCAAACTTCATATTTTTCTACGAATTTTTATCGAACTCTGGGAGATTTTGCCAAGAACAATATTGCGAGTTTCATATACACTATTCAAAAGAATTATCGCATATTTTTGATTTTTTTTTTGTTTCTACTTACAAACACGAATCACATCGGTAACTTATAAAAAATATATAATAGTGTTTTTTTGGAATATGCGATAATTCTTTTGAGTACTGTATTTGCTATGAGTATTTATTAAATATTAGGGGATTTTTGTCAATATAAACTAAAATTCGATTCATGATCATGAAAATTTAAAGCAAAAGTAAGAGGATTTGATAACTTTGTAGGTGTTATTCAAGAATCTCGCGTATTCTAGATTAGATTATTCATAACTATCACTAGATTGAGACAAAACTAAAACTCGACTCATGATTGAAAATTTAAAGCAAAAGTAAGAGGATGTGATAACTTGGTAGTTTTTATTCAAGCATCTCGCGTATTCTAGATTAGATTATTCATAACTATCACTAGATTAGGACAAAACGTACTAAAATATTACGTTTTCTACGACAGTGTGTAAACTAAGTTTTTGCGCACGTTACCAATGCGTGAAGTGATACTGTTTAGCACAAGTGCATACAAAAATTACCTGTGCGTAAAATAAGTTTTACACACATAAAATCGTGAGCACATGTACAGCCACGGACTCTAAGAATGGCGCATCCGTCCGTCCGAGCAGTGTTCTATCATTGTCTACCGTACTTCTACCATACGGGACCAGGCAAGGATAGAAGACTGCTGGAACGAACGGACGCGTCATTCTTAGAGTCCGTGGCTGTACAATCAATCACATGTACGTGTACTATAAATCACAGCAAGTGTACTATAAATCATGAGCATGTGTGCTATCAATCATCAGCACGTGTACTATAAATCATCAGCACGTGTATTATAAATCATCACCACGTGTACTATAATCATCTGCACGTGTATTGTAGTCATTGCCAAATTTGCAAGAAAAAATCTGTGCGTGTACTATAAATCATCGCCAGGTGCGTTTATCATGATGTACTAAAGTAAACTCGTTGCACACCGTAAGGGTTGAGTTTGGGGGGCGCTGCCCTAATCTGTAGGTAATTAATTAAATTCTCGTAAGGCACTCCGTAACCATCAAACAATGAGCCCGAGGATCCTTGCCGTACCTCGTCTTCTTCCGTGGCTTATTCCCCTTCGGGAGGGTCGGTATTCTTTTTTGCGCCCGCATTTTCCGCGTTGTTCTTTTTAATTAACTGGAAGCCGTTTTAATAGATGATTAAACTGTCAGGGCCGGGATTGGACGGGGCCACTATTCGCGATATCCTGGCAGGATGACGCAGGGAGCTCACCCCCGCCCCCTCCTCCTCGCGCTCCCCGGAGAAATTAATCTGCCCGTCCGCGTTGTCTTTGATATTGCGCCATTAAATCGCACACCTCCGCACGCCGCCCCCGCGCCGCCCCACAGCCCCCACGCCGCCCCCGCGGCAGCCCGTGCGTGCGTGTCTATTGAATTTTCTTTTCGGGGCCAAGTGTCGAAGTTTCCGAGACGTAATTAAGGAGAGCGCGCCGGCGAGAGGAGGGCCGCAGCCGCCCCCGGAAAATTTCGGGCGGGTGGGGGGCGAAAAGTTCGCGCGTTATCCGGCGGTTTGTTTCCCCCGCGGAGCGGCAGTTTAATGAGTCTCCCTCTGGGGGAAGTTTGTTTTCCGGGCCGGGATTTGGAAATATTATATGGATTCTCGGGGGCGGTGATCCCCCCCGGAAGGGGGGAGACGTCGGCGCCGCGACGCCGCGCGCGCGGGAGTGCAACCGGAGGAGATTTTATCTTTCCATTTCCATTAGGGAACTTAAGCTCCCCAGCCGTTGCTCGCGTAATTAAGGAACACTCGCTCGGTGTTTGGCTTAATCTCTTCGACACAAGCGAGAAGCGAGATCCACCTATTAACGGGCCGTTATTCCGACAAATTTTAATCTCTCGTTCGTTACCTTTCGCGCCCGGGGCGTAATAGGGGGGCGCAAAAATTACGCGCCAACGACCCGAGCGCGGAAATGGAATTGGTAAACACAACTGGGCCAAAGCATCTTTCTAATGGTATCTGATGGCAATTTCACGTTTATAGATTTGTACGTACGCTAGCTGCGCTACCCCCGCAACAATTTTCAAAGGTCCACCTATACACCAATATCTGCAACCTTAGCGCACGTACTGAAGCAATAATCGGTTTCCTAGAGCAATATATTTGCATGGGTCTTAAAAGCCCTCGCCTGCAAGAACTGTAAATAAACGTAATGAACCCACTTCCGCTGGTTGTTAAGAAACGGCGCCGCGGACTCGTTATAATTACCTGCGCCATTACCGGCAAACCGGTCCGGCGTTTTTAGCGACGCCGGAGGAAACGCCCGGCTTCCACACTGCATTGTTCAGCGCGCGCTGATTGCGAAACGCAGAAACGTCGAAAGACGCGCGCGAAAAAAACCCAACGCGCTCGACGCCCATTAAAAAGGCGACCGATTAGCCGCGCCGGTCATGCATTTTCAGCGCAAATCCTCCCATCTATATGCAAATGAAAATGAGGCGCATCGATTCGGTCCGGTTAACCCACATACACCCGCCCGTCTTCCTGGACTCGATAAATATTGACACGATTAATAGGAGCGCAAACAGCAAACAGCGGGAGAAGAGCTCTTATCTCCCCCGAGATAACGGGTTCAGAGCGCCGTGGGAGAAAAATCCGCGTTTTTTCCACTCCCGTCATCATCTCGCGAGACGGCCAGGAGCGGCTCGTGACTTGGGCATGAAGTGCGGGCTTTGTGTGCGAAGGTGAGAAGGTCACAGCTGCAATTGCAGTTTTGCAACGGCGAGGGTTCCGAGTACTCGCGCTCATAACAAAGAGGTTCATGTGCAACAGATACTAGGTTTTAATGAAGTGCCAAGATACAATAACCGAGATAATAACTGCAATTGCTATAACTTATGCTCAAATATAAGAACGAGATATCCCGCAAATAGCGATAGAAGCAAGACTTACTTGCTCACTTCTATTGCTACTTGCGGAATAATTTTTAAAATTCATCATTATTTTTTTTCATTTTTTTTAAATTAAATTTTTAAAGCATATTCAATCTAATAAAATAGTTATAACAAGTAAATATGTACGTGTATACTTGCTTGTGAGTTGAGCGTGAGTAATAGAATATTTTAAGGATGCTTCAATAGAAAATAGATTTTTTTTCTGAATATATTGCGTATTCAAAAAAATATTACACATAAAAAAAAATTCTTACGAATAAAAAGGGGCGCCACGTAAATGTTGAGTATAACTTAAGGCCGCCCTTATTCATGTTGGCCCTCGTAATCCTTAATTATTTAGAAAAATAAGGAAATTATTACACCCCATTATCATTAATTAGAAAATTTTCATTAAATGCTGCACAAAGAATTTTTGATCAAATCAGATCGAAAATTAAGAACTGGCCACACATGTCGTATATTGCTGAAAAGAGAAAAAATCCCTCTTATTAGCTAAGCCACAGCCAACTATGAGTTCCATATCGAAATCCACAACTTTATGTCATAGCTCGAACTTCAAACAGTTTTTTGAAAAATTGACTACGCCGCAGTATTCTTTTCAAAAAAGTGCCTGAACAACGTAGAATTTTTTTTTTCTATTCTCATAAATAAGCTACCTACGGCCATAAAACGAAAAGTAAAAAAATCGAATTTTCGCAACTCGAAAACAAAAGACAATAGCCAATTTTGGTTTTCACCATTACGCTTTTCTCGAAAAACGAGAGGGGGGGGGGGCATTTGATCATACCTGTTATAGTTATCGAAATTCCCTACAAAAATATCAAAATTTGCCCACCTTTTACCGTTTCTAAAAAATATTTTACATAAAAAATCGGACTTACGGATGAAAAAGGGCGCCACGTAAATGTTGGGTAGAGATTAAGTGGCACCCTTATTCATGCTGCCAGTCGTAATCCTTAAATATTTAGAAAAATAAGGAAATTATTACACCCCATTTCTCTTAATTAGAAAATATTCGTATAAATAGAGCAGTTGGTTAAATTTCGCAATTTTTTAATAGAAAAACTCTACAATAGTTTCGATCTTACGACCTTTATCAAGAGACAAATAAAGCTGATAGTTCAACTTTTGTTCTCTTAAATTTTTTCCAGGCACCTGATATTTTATGAAATATTTGCAAAAAATCTATTTAGGTAACTGTACTTCGTGGAAATAGATTTTAGACAAAACTGATAGTTCAACTTTTGTTCTCTTCTATTTTTTCCACGCATCTGATACTTTATGAAATATTTGCAAAAAACCTATTTAGGTCACTGTACTTCGTGGAAATGGATTTTAGCCAAAAATTACTGGGACCTCCCAATTTTAAACGTCGTTTAGCTTTAAACTCTCTTTAACTTTTTTTAGATACAAGTGTATTTAAACTATAAATAGCTGTGAAATGTGCGTTGCACGTTCAATTTTTTTTTAATACCAGTCATAATAATGAAACTTAAGCACTATATTGTTCAAAATTTATTAATTAGAAGTTGTAACTATAGAAATATTATGGAAAATTTATCATAAACGAAAAATATTGTTGATATGACATGATGAAATTGATTATTGCAATGAAGCTTTTATAAAGTTTATAGATAGGTGACTCACGAAAATTATTTCCCTGAATAACATTAATATTAATTGAATAAAACACCCTTTCAACATTAATCAATCGCTCAAATATCGCTCATAGAAGAATAGAATAGAAATAGTTTTGGAACTAGCTAGATTAGCTAGCTAGATTATCGAGGTGGCCACTAGTAACACCTGTTACGTAAATTTTCGGAAATTTTTTGAATGCTTTACGTACATAGTAAAAGCATTACGTCTGGTAAACTATGGAGAAACATGATGCTAGGGATCTTGTCAACTTGTTCGACATTTCACATTTTCGCCTGACCTTTGCGAAATGGCGTATAAAGTAGATATTGGAAAGTTCGAATGAAGCTTTTACAATGAAGCTTTTATAAAGTTTATAGGTGATTCAAGAAAATTATTCCTTTAAATAACATTAATATTATTAATATTAATCATATAAAACACCCTTTCTACATTAATCAATCCAAATGTCGCTCATAGAATAGAATAGAAATAGTTCTGGAACTAGCTAGATTAGCTAGATTATCGTCGAAGTGGCCACTAGTAACACCTGTTACATAAGTTTTGGGATTTTTTTTTTAATGCTTTACGTGACATAGTAAAAGCAAGTATGGAGAAACATGATGCTAGGGGTCTTGTCAATTTGTTTAACATTTCACATTTTCGCCTGACCTTTGTGAAATGGCAATTGTAGATGAACTTTCGAATATCAACTGTATAATATTCGAAAGTTCATCTACAATTGGCCTGTTTTTGGTAGGTCTACACATGAAATTCCCTCGTCACATTCCCGTTTGTCCGAAGTAGTTATACTGTGACAGTTCTAACTCACCCCCCGTAAAGATTTCGATTAATTTAATTGACGCTTTTAATTCGCAGTTCTAATCAATCGCGACGAGCAGTAACAATGGGTTAATTACGGAAATTTCGAGTAATTTAATAATAATAATAATAATAATAATAAAGAATTTATTAACAAAAAACGCTACATAATATACAAAATTTTAACAAAACAACAAAAGAAAACACACAAATAGCAATTGCAAGATAACAGTGGGGTAATTACAACAATTGCAGGTGCATTACTTCAATTTCCGTAACCAACCCACTGTTACTGCTCGCGGCAATTGATTAAAACCGCGAATTAAAAGCGTCAATTAAATTAATCGAAATATTTGCGGGGGTGAGTTAGAACTGTAACAGTATAACTACTGTCCGATATACAGTAATTTTTGAAAAAAATATTATGTCCACAAAAAATGTTTACTATATCTCGTTTTGAGAGCTGTGGAACTAAGTTGTAGATGGACTTTCGAATATCTACTTTATACGCTATTTCGCAATGGTCAGATGAAAATATGAAATGTAATACAAATTGGCAAGACTTCTAGCAACATGTTTTACCATAGCTGACTAGATGTAATAGTTTTACCATGTCACGTAAAGCATTAAAAAAAAATCCAAAAACTTGTGTAACAGGTGTTACAAATTGAATTTTCGGCATTATCAAAAAAAGGCCTAAAGCTGGTTTTTAAATTTACAAGTACACATCTGTGCGAAGTTTGCTTGCCGTTAATTAAATATTATGAGGAAGAAGTGGAAACGCATGATAGTTATCGAACTGCATCTTACAATGATTTTAACAACAGAGCCAAATTTTGTTGAAATGTTATCCTACCATAAACAACTCCATTGGTTGAGTTGAAAATGATACTCAATATGAAAGGTGATGAATGATGAATTGAATGATTTAATTTAAAACACTTTTGTTCTCTTCTATTTTTTCCATGCACCTGATAGTTTATGAAATATTTGCAAAAAACCTATGGAGTAAACTATACTTCGTGTAAATGGATTTTGGCCAAATATTACTAGGAACCAATTTTTTTTTGAAATTATGAGATATGAATTTTCAATTTGATTGGCAACTGTACTAACAAGATCCATCAGGCCGAAACCTATTTCCAATTGTCCTTCAGAGTTGGTGTCCAACTAAACAATATTTTAATATTTCCTACTTTTAACGAGTTAAAGTTTCACATACTTATTATAAATAGGTCAATATATAACAAAAGGCGGAAATCAAAATATACCCCATTCGATTTTCCAGAATGTTCATCAAAATTTTGGAGAGAAAAATTGCTTATGTTGTAAATGTCACCTAACTTTTCAAAAACAATAAATATTGAAAATTACACTTATCATGAAGCGAATTTTCAAATACATTGATCTCGAAACTGTCTTTTTTGATTTTCGTCATTTTTTTTTTGTAACCCCACGATATGTCTAAAATATGTTCCAATACTTCTATCAATATTTTAGGATACATATTTCTCAATATGTATATTGATTTTGCAAGTGGATCGCGTTGGCACAACACTTATGTTATAAATCTTATCAAACGAATGTGCAAAAACTTTTCAAAAACAAAAAATATTATAAACTACATTTATCACGAAGCAAATTTTCAAATACATTTATCTCGAAACTATCTTTTTTTACTTGGTCACCTTTTCTTGAAACCCCACGATATGTCTAAAATATGTTCCAATAGTAAAATAACTAAATTTTCAACTACATTTATCTCGAAACTGTCCTTTTTTTGACTTGGTTAATTTTTTTCTTGTAACCCTACGATATATCTAAAAAATGTTCCAAACTTCTATCAATACTTTAGGAAACATATTTCTCAATTTGTATATTGATTTTGCGAGTGGGGCGGTTTAGCTCAACATTTACTGCCCCTTCACACAAAATTCATAATAAGCGAAATCCCCGTGGACACATCGCAATCGATTAAACTCTGCATATTGTAACGTCCCAAGTTGCAAACGCGTTTTTTTTTTTGTACACAAAAGCGGTTCTCGTCCGGCATTCGGATCAGGGATGTATACATGCGATCGCACAAAAAGGGGGTGCATCTGCCCGACAATTGCGGCTGCAGCTGAACTGCATCCAAGCGATGCAACAAAGGACGGCCTCCTCGGAGCCGATAAATTCATTAGGAACCCACGATGCGTTTTCGAAGGGTCGCACAGGTAGAATCCGAAGCGAAACCATTGTCGAAGGACGGGCAACAATACTTTACCTGAGCGCGTTCGCTCGTACGTGAGTAATGCGAAGGGAATGCTCGAAATCTAGTATGTATTGATGCAGCGATCCGAAATTGTGCCCCTCGCACATGAGTTAAGCGGAAATGTTTAATTGGTGGTAGAATTCGCTGATGGTTCAGGCGGCAGTAATAATTTTGACAAAAATTGTTCAACATTAAAATTTAAGAATTGTAGATACTTTTTACGGATTAGATCAGTACCAATTTAGTGTCGCATCAGTGATAACTGACATCAGTAATAATTTAGGGTTGTATTAGTCACAACTGAAGAATGTATGAAACCAAAGCCATGATAAAATTAGACAAACCTACAAACCTAAAATGACAAAGCTGCAAAATAACAATTTCCCAAATTCTGTTCTTGAAACCTGACTCAGTTGGACTCTCGAGTTCTGGACGTGCCTTTGCACTCCAATCTTGATAACCAATGCCACACAATTCTGGAGTTAAGTCTTGAGGTAGTCACCAATGCAGGTTAAGTCCAACTGCCTGCTGACCCAGACGCTGTGAACTGCACTAGTACATTCAGTCTGTAACCTCTTTAGAACTTCGACAAGAGGTTACAGACTGAATGTACTAGTGCAGTTCATAACGTCTGGGTCAGCAGGCAGATGGACTTAAAATCAGACTTTGTAAGTCTAAGTGCCCCCAGACTTTGATACCCAGAGAGACTCTGAATCAGGCTTTGAAAGCCGAAGTCCCTCCGGACTTTGATACCCACATAGACTTTGAATTCACACTTTGTACGTCGAAGTACTTCCAGATTTTGACATCCAGATAGACTTTGCAATCAGACTTTGTAAGTCGGATTAAACAAACTAATAAGAATGTGCAGTTTATAACATCTGGATATGTTAGTCTGGAGGTACTTAGGCTTTAAAATCAGACTTTGTAAGTCGAGATGCCTCCAGATTTTGATATCCAGATAAACTTTGCAATCAGACTTTGTAAGTCTGATTAAAAAAACTAATAAGAATGTGCAGTTTATAACATCTGGATATATTAGTCAGGAGGCACTTAGACTTTAAAATCTGACTTTGTAAGTGGAGTGCCTTCAGTGTTTGATACTCAGATAGACTTTGAAATCATATTTTTTAAGTCGAAGTGCCTCCAGACTTTGATACTTACATAGACTTTGAAATCAGATTTTTTAAGTCGAAGTCCCTCCAGACTTTGATACCTATATAGACTTTGAATTCACTCTTTGTACGTCGAAGTACTTCCAGATTTTGATATCCATATAGACTTTGCAATCTGACTTTGTAAGTCGGATTTAATCAAACTAATAAGAATGTGCAGTTTATAGCATCTGCATATATTAGTCAGCAGGCACTTAGATTTTAAAATCTGACTTTGTAAGTCGAGTGCCTTCAGGATTTAATACTCAGATAGACTTTGAAAGCAGATTTTGTAAGTCGAAGAGCCTCCAGACTTTAATACTTACACAGATTTTGAAATCAGACTGTGTAAGTCGAGATGCCACCAGATTTTGATATCCAGATAGACTATGAAATCAGACTTTGTAAGTCTGATTAAACAAACTAATAAGAATGTGTAGTTTATAACATCTGGATATATTAGTCAGGAGGCACTTAAACTTTAAAATTTGACTTTTGACTTTAAAAGTCGAGTGCCTCCAGACTTTGATACCCAGATAGACTTTGAAAGCAGATTTTGTAAGTCGAAGTGCCTCCAAACTTTGATACATACACAGGCTTTGAAATCAGACTTTGTAAGTCGAAATGCCTCCAGACTTTGTATGCAGATAAACTTTAAAATCGAACTTTGCAAGTTGAAGTGCCTCCAGACTTTGATACTTCGATCGACTTTAAAATCGTTACCTCTAGATAGTAGTTACATATTCTATATAGGTTTAACATCCAATGTGTGACATATACTACTACTATTGCTAGTACCCTATTAGTGATATCTCAAAATGTAGCATGTGAATTTTAATACAATTTGCAATCAAATGCAATCAGACTTTGTAAGTCGGATTAAACAAACTAATAAGAATGTGCAGTTTATAACATCTGAATATATTAGTCAGGAGGTACTTAGGCTTTAAAATCTGACTTTGTAAGTCTCCAGACTTTGATACCCAGGTAGACTTGAAAAGCAGATTTTGTAAGTCGAAGAGCCTCCAGACTTTAATACTTACATAGACTTTGAAATAAGACTTTGTAAGTCGACATGCCTTCAGATTTTGATATCTAGGTAGACTTTGAAATCAGACTTTGTAAGCCTGATTAAATAAACTAATAAGAATGTGCAGTTTATAACATCTAGATATATTAGTCAGGAGGCACTTGAACTTTAAAATTTGACTTTATAAGTCGAGTGCATCCAGACTTTGATACCCAGATAGGCTTTGAAAGCAGATTTTGTAAGTCGAAGAGCCTCCAGACTGTGATACTTACATAGACTTTGGAATCAGACTTTGTAAGTCGAAATGCCTCCAGACTTTGATATGCAGATAAACTTTAAAATCGAACTTTGCAAGTTGAAGTGCCTCCAGACTTTGATACCCAGATTGACTTTAAAATCGTTACATATACTATATAGGTTTAACATCCAATGTGTGATTCTTGAGAAATATTCAAATTTGAATAACATATACTACTATTGCTAGTACTGTATTAGTGATATCTCAAAATGTAGCATGTGAATTTTAATACAATTTATTATTGAGTGGTATATTGGTTTATCATGTCTTGAATTGGATTATAATCCAATGCATCGTTCTTGAGATATTTACTTTTTACTAATATGATGTGTTTTCCATTGATATTCTTAAATGTTGATATTAACTTTTCTTTTTCTGGAGATATCTAGAAAACTAGCGTGTCAATATTAACATAATCTATTATTGGTGTTGAGTGATATCTCAAAATCTATCATGTGAATATTAATACAAATCATTATTGGCATTGAGTGATATGTTGGTCTATAATGTCTTGAATTGGATTAATATCCAATGCATTGTTCTTGAGATATTTCCTTTTTACTGCAATGATGTGTTTTGCATTGATATTCTCAAATATTGATATGATTTCATTACAGATATCTCAATAACTAGCGTACTAATATCAATGAAATTTATCACTAATAATGAGTGTTATTTTTATACATTATGCATTAAATTGGATTAATATCCAATGTGCGTTTCTTAAGATATTAGCTATTTACTGTAATCATGTGTTTTCCATTGATTTTCTCAAATATTGATTTAACTTCATTAGCGATATTTCGAAAACTAGCGTACCAATACCAATACAATTTATCGTTTATATTAAGTGATATTTCAAGATATAACGAATTAAATTGGATTTATTTCTAATGCGTAATTCTTGAGATATCTGTATTTTACTGTGAGTATGTATTTTATAGTGATATTCAGTAACATTCGTAAATATTACCTTTCATTTTTCTGGAGATAACTAAAAAAGCTATCGTGCCAGTAATAACACAAAATTTATGGGTGGTATTGAGTGATAAGTTGGTCTATAACGTCTTGAATTGGATTAATATCCAATGCATTGTTCTTGAGATATTTGTTTTTTACTGCGATGCTGTGTTTTCCATTGATATTCCCAAATATTGATATGACTTGATTAGCGATATCTCTAAAACTAGCGTAGTAATATCAATGAAATTTCTTATTAATATTGAGTCATATTTTGGCATACTATATATTAAATTGTATTAATATCCAATGTGCGATTCTTGAGATATTTGCTATTTACTGTAATGATGTGTTTTCCATTGATTTTCTCAAGTATTGATATAACTTCATTAGTGATATCTCAAAAATTAGCGTACCAATATCAATACAATTTATCATTGATATTAAGTAACATTTCAAGATATAACGTATTAAATTGGATTAATTTCCGATATGTAATTCTTGAGATATATGCATTTTACTGTGAGTATGTATTTTATAGTGATATTCAGTAACATTCGTAAATATTAACGTTCCTTTTTCTGGAGATACTTCATAAACTAGCGTGTCAATATTAACACAATTTATTACTGGTATTGAGTGATATGTTGGTCTATCATGTCTTGAAGTGGATTAGTATCCAATTCATGGTTCTTGAGATATTTGCTTTTTATTGCGATGATGTGTTTTCCACTGATTTCGCAAATATTGATATAACTTCATTAGAGATACCTCAAAAACTAGCGTACCAATATCAATACAATTTATCATTGCTATTAAGTAACATTTCAAGATATAACGTACTAAATTGGATTCATTTCCAATGCGCAATTCTTGAGATATGTACGCTTTTCTGTGAGTATGCATTTTATTGTGATAATCAGTGATATTCGTGAATATTAACTTTATTTTTCGGGATATCCGTCAAAAACTAGCGTGTCAATATTAACACAATGTATGACTGGTATTGAGTGATATATTGGTCTAGCATGTCTTGAATTGGATTAATATCCAATGCATCGTTCTTGAGATATTTGCTGTTTTATTGCGATGATGTGTTTTCCACTGATATTCTCAAATATTGATATAACTTCATTAGCGATATTTCAAAAACTAGCGTACGAATATCAATACAATTTATCTTTTATATTAAGCAATATTTCAAGATATAACGTATTAAATTGGATTAATTTCCAATGCTTAAGTCTTGACATATATGCGTTTTACTGTGAATATGTATTTTATAGTGATATTGAGTGACATTCGTAAATATTAACTTTTCATTTTCTGCAGATATCTCAAAAACTAGCGCATCAATATTAACACAATTTATAACTGGTATTGAGTGATATGTTGGTCTATGATGTCGTGAATTGGATTAATATCCAATGCATGGTTCTTGAGATATTTGCTTTTTACTGCTATGATGAGTTTTCAATTGATTTTCTCAAATATTCATATGACTTCATTAGTGATATTTTAAAAATTAGCGTCCCAATATCAATACAATTTATCATTGATATTAAGTAATATTTCAAGATATAACGTACTAAATTGGATTAATTTCCAATGCGCAATTCTTGAGATATGTGCGTTTTACTGTGAGTACGCATTTTATGTGATATTCAGTGGCAAATATTAACGTTAATTTATTTGGAGATATCCCAAAAACTAACGTATCTACAATAATACAATTTATTACTAATATTGACCAATACTTCAAAAACAGACTTTATAAGTTGAAGTGCCTCCAGATTTTCATATCCAGATAACACTTTAAAACCAGACTTGTAAATCGAAGTACCTCCAGACTTTGATATCCAGATGAACTTTAAAATCAAACTTTGTAAGTTGAAATGCCTGCAGACTTTGATATCCAGATAATACTTTAAAATCAGATTTTAAGTCGAAGTGCCTCGTAGACTTTGATACCCAGATAGACTTTGAAATCAGATTTTGTCGTTGAAGTCGAAGTGCCTCAAAATTTTAATACCCAGATAAGACTTTTAGACTTTGTTAAGTGGAAGTGCCTCCAGATTTTGATACCCAGATGTTTTTGATGTGCGTTTTTTTTTCTTCGTTTAATGCTGTTGTATATCTTCCAAGTTTTATTATCCCTTCTCGTTGCTCACTGATGGCATACAATTCAAATAACGGACACTGTATATTTGCCCCACAGTTCTTCGCTTCGGAAGTAAAGTATATTAACTGACGAGGTTCTAGTACAAATATTAAACTTCCTCCGCAATGATAATAACAATAACGTTACTTGATGCGTGGTTTTCGACACACTTAGCCAACCTCATTCCCGTGTCTTCTGCAATTTCGTTAATTAGAGGAGCACCATTACAGCGTTCCGCACGCGAGCAATCGATGGCCTGTAAAGCGACTTTTTAAACGTATTACAGTTCCCCGCTCCACATTTTCCGCGTACAGCCTCATCAATGTTGCAGCGCAATTAATTCGTAATTATCGATGGCCGGTAGTCCCACGACATTGGCGCCTCCGTGGCTCGGGACGTGAATAATAGGGTCTTCCTGAAAAAAAATAATATAACCTTTTTGTGTCTTAACGTAAAGTTTATAACCTGTAATTAAACATCCCACAGAGAAAACGTTTGGTTTTCATTGTAACTTATCAACAAACAACATACAATATCGTAAAACTTACACATTTTGTCACGTGACCGACGAAACCCTGTTATTGGCCGAGCGGCACTGTGACGTCTTTGCGCATGTTGGCGATCGGGAGTCAGTGCATAAGGGATAGGAATCGTGGATTAATACGACTTAGAATCCAGTCTGACATAAAATAAGTTCTCATGGGTTAGTAAAGGGACAGCCAGATAATCTGATAGAAGTTCACGTGTTAATGGTTCCCGACTTTTTCTCAAAAAGTGAATTTTTCAACGTAGCCGAAACGCGTGGAGTCGCATATAATTTTCCAAATCCTCTTCCAGCTCTAAGAACAAATAAAATACTGTTTAAACTTTGCAATATATCCTACATCTCATACGAATTGGTAATGCTGATTTCAAAATTTGTAATTATTAATCATCTAATCAAATTTATAAAATCAACAGTTTGCTACAAATATTGTTTCAACATGTTTTTTAGTTTTAACTAAACGTTTGTGTGAGAACATATTGTACAAAATCTCACAGTACTTTAAAAAAGTAATAATGATATGGAAGGTATTGTTTTAGAATGGAACCCACAAAACTATTTTGAGGTTATGTTATTACTAATGTATATATATAATCGGAAATCCCCTTGAATACCCATTACTAATGATGATAGTTAATTATATATATTTATCGAATTTCGTCGATAATTTATTGAAAAATTATGTACTTACATTAAAATGGTCTTCACAAAAATAGTAAGACGTCAAAGTGACACTCGCGGAATCACTTCGGACTTGTTGTAACCCCCTTTTCTGTATATCCCCTGTTGGGACGTTTATAAACAACTTATTTGGTTCGCATTTACTGCTGCTATCACATCCAGGCACAATGCAATACTTATTCGTCCTTTTTTTCGTAAAACCGACGTTTTCTTTCTGTCGCTCCATTGTAAGCAATGCTACAGCTGAGGGCCACGTGCGCTGTGACATCACAGCAACATGGCGGGTTTCGGGACTTTTTCAAACGCCGTTAATTTTAAAATCGTGTTTGCTAATTACAACGATTTGTCTCAGCACAAAAATTAGTGCCAAGGATGTTTTTAATGTGTCTAGAGTTCAGTTTCAAGGTTTTTGAAAAGTCGCGGAAGACCCTATTCAGCGCACTTTTAAGCAAATTGACCCCTTAAGTTGACGGGGAATCTGCAACTTCGCTACCGCCAGCGACTGGCCTCAGTAAATCCGGAAGTTGTTATTCTTGTTGGGGTCGATTCGATTAAGAGCCAGCGGGATTTGCAGTACGCGAAAAAGTCCATTAGAAAACAGTATCCAGCATCCGGCTGACCTCTTAAGTAAATAGTGGAAATCCGAAGTTAAACGTGGAACTTTTAATACACAAATCCTGTCAGCATTTACGCGGATAAGAAACACTTCTTTTAAATTTATTTTGAAATGTATACGTTTTTTTTTATTGGAGGCAGTAAAAATGCCTAAAATTCGTTGATGAAAATTTACGCGGATGAGAAACTCTTTTTTTTTAAATTTAATTTGAAATGTATTCGTTTTTTTTTATTGGAGGCAGTAAAAATGCCTAAAATTCGTTGACGAAAACAAATACGAAATATGTCTTATGAGGAATTTTCGACCTAATAAATTTATCCCATCCCACTTCTGAATGGTAAGGTGCACACTTCTTGGACGTCACCAATTTTGCGCGATAACAAACGTTGGTGCAAAATTTTTCTAGTCTTTCATCTGTAGAAACTTTATATTATGTAAACAAGTTAATAGCATTTCTATTACATAATGTGTAATTATAAAAGGGGTTGTGCAGGATGTGAACGGTTGGAATATTTGTTCTAGTAGTAGTAGTCCCCTTTCATAATTCATACACAAAAGGACATACATAAAAGAATAATTCATAATCTGTAATGAAAACAAGAAGAAAATAGAAAGAGTTATACTAGTAATACACCTGAAAGTGGGATGAAATTTGTCATAATTTGTGATTGATTGAGAAATAATATAGCTATCATTTATTTCAAATCAATCACAAATTATGCCACATATCATCCAATTTTCAGTATTTATTACTCTTCAACAAAGCCCTTTGTTGTAAAACCGCCCACACAAAACCGCAGCATTAAGAATCAAACTGATGCACCACTTCAAGCATAGCTCATGCATCCAACATCGTCATTCCGGTTCCACGGGCAATTGCTTTTGATTGTGAATTAATTGACGACTCAGTTGTCCTGCATTAGTATTTCTTTCCAATTGGCCGGACGAGGGCCATTTGGGCAGTGCGTGGTCGATGACAGCCGTTGGTGCTCGTCAATCAATCGAGTTTACGCAGAGATCGGGTTATCGCATTCTGATCGGTCACAATTGGCTGCCCATTCGAAAGGCAAATAACCCTATCAATTATCCGTTCAGTTGGACACAATAAAATTGTGTGGCCGGCCAACAATCCGCCGTTTAGTTCCGGCATGCGTCCCAGTAACGTGGGCAAGAGTGTTTCGGATGGGCCTGCATTGGAATGCGAAATCCGATTGTAATAATTTGTCCGAATGTTAGGAGAAGGGTTCATCAAAAGTAGAGCCCTGTCAATCGCAAATGTACCATCGAAACGACTCTTCAAACAGAATCTATATAGAAACATCGAATTTTCAAGATTAAGATGAATGAAGATCAATTACTGTGAAATGTTATAATCCAAGTTGAATCTTAAAGAGTGTCTTCTAGGGTCGGAGTTCAAAGTTGAAGTTCCTCATTCTGAGTGTTCATAAGTTTTACGCTATAGGCTCTATGAACAATAGTATAGTATGAAATTAGTTTATAATTCATAGGCTTATGGCATGAATTTCACGAATGCCATAATCCAGAACATTTGGTTACATTCAAGAACAGAATTCATCGTACTTTCTTTTATTAGTCAAAACTTTACAAGTCTTCTTATATATTTTTACTATTTTTTTTTTAATTTCAATTATTTGGTATCTTGTTGTAACATCAATTTATAAAAAAAGGAACATTCATTTTTATCAGCTTCCAGTCTTCCGTGTTTCTTGTCGGTGGTAATAACCGGAGCACACAGTTTTTGCGAAAACTCCAAAGGCACTCGTCGACGCGAGATCCCCGCCCTTCCTTCTTCCCTCACGATAAATTTTCATTAATTTTTTTTGTGTGCATCCACTCGGCACTCCGTCTCGCAAATTGATCCGGGAGTTGCTCACATCAGCTAACGCCGTACTTCCCGCAGAGGGAATCGATACCCTCCCTATTTGTATCCCCCGTGTCGTGAGGTTTTTTAACTTTATTTTTGGCACTTCGAGAGCCCGATGTCTTTCGTTTGGCAGTGCGGTTCTGTATCGCTAGTCGATAAATTCGCGCGCGCTTTTTTCGCGCTCAGTGCCAGTCGTGAAAAATTCACAGCCCCCAGCTCGCCCCCGGCTTATCAATCTGGGGGATGCTGAAGTATTCATGCACACATGCAGGATTTGCTATAAGGATGAGCGCAAGTTTCGTCGATGCACCGCAATTACGCCTTAATAAATTCGAGGTGGTAATCCGCTAATGCGCGTTAATGGGGCGGATTTTCGTGTGTGCGCCCCGACCCCTTTGGGCGGCGACATTTTCCTTGCTCCCTCCGACCCCGGTTTCAAATTGTTTCGCAACGACGCCCCAGATTGTAACTTATGTCGCGGGGGGGGTTTTATTTTATATATTAGGGGTAATATATGTTCGGGCGGGCCGTTGAAACCGCGGACCGTTTCTCATAACGTCGTTATTTGGGGGCGGTTTTGTTCGCTCCGACGAAACCCTGCAATACCTAAATTCAAATCAAAATACGTCGCAAAAAAATACCAGGCATGTAGGTGAGCGAAGTTAAAACGAAATTGGGAGCAGTTACGACCATATAAGGCTTATTTTATAGCCCTAAGTCAGTTTACTGCCGTTAATCCGAAGATTAGTTATCTGAAGATTAGCAATCCTAAGATTAGCTATCCGAAGATTAGTTACCTGAAGATTAGTTATCTGAAGAGTAGCTATCCGAACATTAACTATCCGAAGATTATTCATCTCCATAAAAATTACGTTTTTAAATTTTCCCCCCATTAATTTTTCTTGCCCAAAATTCGTTGTTCTTTATAAAATTTGGCCTACAATATTTTAGAAACTAGAAGTTTAATTCTAAAAGAAAATAGAAACTAGAGAAGTATTCTAAAATAATTTGGCATAAATCTGTAAACAGTAGTAGATTTATGTTCTTGGAAGCTATATAATTAAATATTAATTATCATTGAGAAATATCTCCTAAAAAGCACCTTGCTATTCGAAGATTATTTATCTCCATAAAAATTACAGCGCTTTTAAATTCCCCTCCAATTTTTTCTTGCCTAAAATTCCTTGTTCTCTATAAAATTTGGCCTCCTGGAACAATATTTTAGAAACCAGAAAATTAAGTCTAAAAGAAAATATAGAAACTGGAAAATTTATATAAAATAATTTGGCATATATCTGTAAGAAATGCTGAAACAGTAAACAGTAGTAGATTCATGTTTTTAGAAGCTATGTAAATAAATATTAATTCATCCCCATAAAAATTAGTTGTCGCTCAGTAATGGTTTGTCTTATATTCGATATCTTTTGCGAAAAAACTAGTAGCAGTTGTCAGTTATATGAAATCACTTCTCAGTTTTGTGAAATCAGTTGTCACATTATTGAAATCTGTTGTTAACTTTACTGATCAATAGTCGAAACAATGAAACATCGACAAGAACATACGAGACATCATCAGTTGTCTCTCAGAAGTTGTCGGTTGTATACATATACGATATACGTTTTCAATTAACCAATATCAGTTTAACGCCATTCGTCATCAGGATATTGTAAACTGTTATGTTAATGTTTAAAAGTAATTTTGTCATATTACTGACATTCTTTGTTAAATTTACTGATCAACAGTCGAAACAATGAAACTAGAAATGGGCAAGAACAAACGAGACATCAGTTGTCTCTCAGTAGTGGTTTTTTGTATACATATACGATATACGTTTTCAATTAATGAATATAAAAAAAATGGTATCTTGGAGCTTGTGAAAGATTCGTATTAATAAAGAAAAAAAAACATTTTTCACAAAACACATTTATTATATCTAAATGTACATTTCGATCGCTAGGCGACCATCTTCAGTAGTAATATTTTTACTGAAGGTGGTCGCCTAGTGATCGAAATGTACATTTATATATAATAAATGTGTTTTGTGAAAAATATATTTTTTCGTTATTAATAACTAATATCAGTTATTAGTTTGACGCCATCGGCCATCAGGATATTGTAATTTGTCATATTAATGTTTAATAGTAATGTTGTCATATTACTGACATCCCTTGTTAAATTTGCTGATAATCAGTTGAGATGAGAATTGAGAAATAACCAAACACATGAGATCAGCATGAGATATTATCAATTGTCACTTAGCGGTTGTTTGTCTTGTAAAATATATACGTTGTGAGTTATATAATGTTGGTTATTACTGACATAACCATAAATTGACTATCGTTTGTCTAAAGATTATTTGTCAGTAATAAAATTCTTAATTGTCAGTAATACAATAACATTTATTACTGATTTATCAGTAACTGATATACTGAATTGACTTAATTGCTTATAATTGGTTAGTTGTTACTGTATAGTTTAAAATAATACGATGCCAGCATGCATCTGACTGGCACTGATTCATCTAATTTACCAATTTTGACGAGCAATTATCGCCAATTCATCTATCAGTTGTCATGTTTGACAACAACGTTTTGTCAAACATGTTTTGTTGATCATTGACACAAGTTTAAAATGATGCCAGCATAACATCGATACTAATATTGGTTTCAATTTGCATTCATATAGTCGTAAATTGTCACTCATGCTACACTAAATTATTACTAATTGATATACAGGTAACAACTAATTTAGTGTTGCAGCAGTAACAATTGAGATACAATTCCCTACTAATTTAGTGCAGCATCAGTAACAATTGGTATTTAAATCAATACTAATTGTAGTGTAATATAATTCAGTGTTGCATCTGTAACACTTACATATAGGCAGTCTGTTGTTACTGATGCGACACTAAATTAGTATTGATTTATATATCAATTGTTACTGATGATGCACTAAATTAGTAGTGAATTTTATATCAATTGTTACTGGTACAATACTAAATTAGTTGTTTTATGTATATCAATTGTTACTGATGCAATACTATATTAGTGCTGATATGTTTCTGCCAGTTTTCACGGGTATAATGATAGCGATTTATCAGTTGTTAATGATTGATTCAATACTAAATTAGTAGTGATTTATATATCAATTGTTACTGATGCAACACTAAATTAGTTCTGATATGTATTTGCCAGTTTTCACGGGTAGAATGATGGTAATTTATCAGTTGTTAATGATTCATGCAATACTATATTAGTAGTGATCTATATATCAATTGTTACTGATGCAATATTAAATTAGTACTGATATGTATCTGCCAGGTTTCACGGGTAAAATGAGAACAAATTATCAGTTGTTACTGATAGAACAATTGTAAATTGTAAATTGATACTAGTATTGGATTTTAACGATTAGCTTTATCGATTTTTTTTTCTAAACTTCGAAACGAGAACGTCTAACGAGAACTTTCCTCTGCAACCGATTGCAAATTATAGCAAAAGGAAGATTATCAATCCAATATACTCAAATCTTCAAGATAAACTCTGCTATGACACCAAACATAGACGAATTGGATCTATGTTTGTAGGTTTGTCTAATTTTATTATGGTTCTCCGAATTTTTATTTATTTTGTAATCCCTAAAGCTTTATAAGTCAGGTTTCAAGAACATAATTTGGGAAATTGTGATTTTGCAGCTTTAATTGTCGTTTTATATTTATAGGTTTTCTTCTAATGTTATCATTTCTCTCCCGATTTTTTTATTTAATCCCCAAAGCCTTATAACTTCTAAACTTTTAAACGAGAACTTCTAACGAGAACTTATTTCTGCAATCTATTGCAAATTATAGCAAAAACAAGATCTATACATGTTAACGGAACAAACGTATACCCCACAACGACGATAAAATACTTAGGAATGACGATTGACAATAAGCACAAATTCGACAAACACTTACGGAACACAAAGACGGAAATACAAAAACGAGCAAAACATTTTAGATGCCTAACATACGGAGGAAGAGGGATATCTATTAGTACAGCAACAAAAATTTACAAATCCATCTGCAGGCCCATGATTGACTACGGCCAGATCATACTAAAAAATGTAAGAAACACCTGCAAACGAATTACGGACGTAACTGAACGGAAGACATTAAGACTTATCACTAAATTAAGACATAAGGACAATCATCTTCATAACATATCAAACATAAATTTATACAAGATCACCAAAATCATACCCATCCAACAAAGACTAGACAAACTACGAAATAAATTTCAACAAAAACAGGACAATAGGACAATACTCGACGAATTGTGTATTAAAAGACAAAACAAACGCACTACAAAATTACATCCGACAAAAACGCTTCATGAATCATATTACACTTCATAACACTCTTTTCACACTATCAAAATAATCACTCATGAATCACATATGTAGTGTAATGTATAATGTAACGTACGTATAATGTAATGTATTATGTTAGGCAAGGCGGAAAGACCCTATGGGGTCGATAGCCTAATAAAGATTGTTTATATATACAAGATCTATCAATCCAATACACTCAAATTTTCAAAAGAAACTCTGCAATTAAATCAAACATAGACGATTCGGACCTATGTTTGTAGGTTTGTCTAATTTTATTATGGCTCTCCCGATTTTTATTTATATTTTAATCCTTAAAGCCTTAAAGCCTTATAACTTATAACTTCAAAAAGAGAACTTCTAATGACAATATTGCTCTGGAACGTATTGCAAATTATAGTACAAAGAAGATATATCGATCCAATGTACTCAAATCTTCAAGAGAAACTGTGGAATTAAATCAAACATAGACGAATCGGACTTATGTGTGTAGGTTTGTCTAATTTTATCATGGCTCTCCAGATTTTGATTTATTTTTTAATCCTCAAAGCCTTATAACTTCTAAACTTCGAAACGAAAACTTCTAACGAGAACTTTCCTCTGCAACCTACTGAAATTATAGCACAAAGAAGATCTATCGATCAAATATACTCAAATCTTCAAGAGAAACTCTGCCATTAGATCAAACATACACGAATTGGACTTATGGTTGTATGTTTGTCTATCATGGATCTCCCGTTTTATTAAAGCCTTATAACTTCTGAACTTCGAAACGAGAACTTCTAACGAGAACTTTCGTCTGTAACCGATTGCAAATTATTGCAAAAAGAAGATCTATCAATCCAATATACTCAAATCTTCAAGAGAAACTTTGCTATTAGATCAAACATGAATAGGACCTATGTTCATGTAACATTTTTTTGTTATAATAGGATTACCTTTTATTTCCCAAAATTTGCCCTAGAGCTAATAAATCAGCATTTATACTCAACGTCTATTCAATTAAAATATTTCGCTGGTTTTTCCCGTAACTGGAATAACGATAAAAGCGAATGAGAGGAAACGGAAAAGGCTAACACGTGCTCCTCTGCGGACGTTATTATTTTAGCTTCACTTAAAATTATAATTGAAATATAGGCGTTCAACAGCTGGCCGCAACATTATATAGATTTAACCCTATTACCCTGTGCTAACGCTGTATATTTACTTAGAAAGTAATGTTGAACTACTGCACTGCATTAAATTACCTCCCTCGGACGAAGACGTCTAAGACCTTCGCCGGTGCATCCGGGGGGCGGCGAAGCCCCGGAGTCGCATTCGATTACCGGGGGGCGGCCGTTCCGGGGGCCCTTGCCCCCCGGATTTATACGGGAACACGTGTAGTACCGTTTCTATGCTCGGTGCAGTGTATATATCACTGTATCAATTTAATTTCAGTTTTGTAGGTGCGCAACGTGGCGGACTATTTCCGGCCGGAAGACGCCTCCGGGAGCGGCGTCCATATTTACCGGAACTCGCACTTTTATTAAAAAAAGGGCGAAAAATTCGATTCGGCGAGGTAATATGGGTTTATGGCTCCGGGTTTTGTCCGTACTTTTATTTATTCGATTCGAAACGCGGCGGGGATAAGTTTGAAATTTTTTGCCTCTCCATTTGCGCGCTCTGATTTTCACGTGCAAGCGCATTCGCACGTCCCGCAATCGGACCTTTGGACTCACGCTCATTCGAAGTGACACTGTGGACTGATAGGTGAATAAACATCACCATTACTCACCTCACCTGCCTTTACGTGTCGCCTCTAACACAATGGAAACAGATAGCCTGGTTTAGTGTCCGAACTTCGATCCGAGTTTATTAGGGAATGTGCTGAACTGACACAGTTACATGCAGTTTGAATGCTTTACATTGCCACTGCGGAGTCTATATTGCCAAATTCCTGTTACTTATGAAATACTTGCGTTGTGTATTACTTATCGCATGTCCCTGTATTACTGTATTATTATTTTCCCTATGTATGCCATCTTATGTTACTTTTATATTACTCTGTACCGACTTATGCAGACACATTTTGTTATAGAATGTTATAGAATTATTATCCTTTAAAGTGGTTATATGTTTTTTACTTATGATGTGTAGAAACATACAATTATCGAGAGTTCATAAAATTCCGTAAAAACGTAAAAAATGGGCATCTCAGATATTTCAAGTAACTTAAATCGTCAATGATTCGTATTATTGGGTATCTCGATGGTGTATGGTCCTCGCCCTGGTCCTTGGTCCTCATAGTGAATTTAAATAACAGTGATATAAAACAAGATGAACAGAATACTGTTGACTAAATGAAATTGATTAAAAAAAAAAAACAGAATTTAAGGACATCATCGAAATGAAATATTAAAAAAAATACAGGATTCCAGAAGTGAAAAAATTCGAAATATTTTTGGAATCATATTCTATTCAGCTTTCAAAATTTTACTCGTCGAGGATTCTGCACATTTTCTATGTGCGTAAGTACATTTCGTTGTGCAGTTAATTCCATAATGATCGATTCGAGGAGATTCCTTCGGCAGCCTCTCGATTACATTCTGGGCCGTGTATTGCACACGTAACATCGCCTCTCCCGGAAGTGCCTTTGTGCGTCATAATGGAGCGTTCGCCCCGGTGCGGCCGCCCGGTGCGCCTCGATTAAACTTTATTCCTTTTCCACGTTTCCTCCCCCTTTGTTCGGCCTCCCACGCTTCGTGCTGCGGCGGAGCATAGGAAAACGTCGGCGATTTTTAAAACAAGGGGGATTCTCCTCGTGTCGCCCGTTCCCACACAAACGGCTCCATTTCCAATGCCGCTCAACCGGCAGCAGTAGGAAGTTGTTACTACATCAAGTAACAATCACAGAATTTTCACAGTTAAGAAAAATACGCGATATAAAATAGAAAAGTTAAAGAAATATATCTCCAATAATTTTAGTAACAATAAACAATTGTACAGGGTCCGTCATTTCACCTCCCGTCTTCAATAGCTCAGGTACTAATTGAGTTAGGATCTTGATATTTTGCAGACTTCAGTTGCTTTCTAGGGTGTATTTCAGGAAAATATTTTTGATTATACAGGGTGTCCCAAAAAAGTGTGACGTCAACATGATGTATATTTTTACATTGCATGGTACATTTTTTATTACTTATTTGGGTGCCTCTTATTGATGCCTACATACCCATAAAATTTGATTGAAATCGGTTACGTGACATTAGCGCAAAAAAATAAAAACTGAAAAAAATCAGTTTTGCGCCATTGGTTAAGAAAATTAATAAGGGATAAAAATAGTGCCTCGTTAATAAAACCTTACAAGGTACTTATTAAATAAGGTCTGACAGTTGCGTTAACCAAGTTTTATTGATATGCATTATACAGAGTGTCCAAAATTTAGTGTCAAACTTTTCAAACTTTAAAGCCCTTTATTTTTCTTATTTTAAATTGGAACCCCAGTATATTTTTATGTAATACCATGCAGAATTAAAAGATAAACATTTTTCCTAATTACAACCCTATCTCAATTCCTAACACATTCAAAGATATTTGCAGAAAACTCGTTTTATCAACAATTCCAATGGCCATTTTAATTAATCAAAATCGAAGGTGGGTTTGAAAAACAATTTATTAACAATAAACTTTAACAAAGTGACAAGAGACATTGTTGACTATAGTAATATAAAAAATTTAAACTTTTTTAGCTAAGGTCTTTATACCCAAGATACCAAAATTACCTTTTGTCATGGAAAATATGATATTCATAATATGACAAATATTATGACCTATGCCATATTGACAAATGTGGATATGACTTTCATATTTTGAACGTTTGTGCCTTCAAGAGGGCGGAAGACATATCGAACATAAGTTCTAGCACTTAATTAATTTGAAAAATGCACAGTTATGTTATGTTTTTATGAAATTTTATTACTAAAACTATTTTTTATACAAAACTTAATACTTTTACGATGTGTAATAGGTTTAGACGAAAATCTGTGAAACCTTTAATAGTTTCGAGACAATAATTGTAACTACAAAACATGTTATGTCAATAAATTGTTTTTCAAAGTTACCTTCGAGTATTATTCATTAAAATGGCTATTGTAATAGTTGATAAATCGAGTTTTCTGCACATAACTTTTAATGTGTTAGGAATTGCGATAGAGTTGTAATTAGGAAAAATGTTTGTCTTTTAATTCCACATGGAATGACATAAAAATATACAAGGGCTTCAATTCAAAATAAGAAAAATAAAGTGCTTTAAAGTTTGAAAAGTTTGACACTAAATTTTGGACACTCTGTATAATGCATATCAATAAAACTTTGCTAACGCAACTATCAGACCTTATTTAATGAGTAACTTGTATGGTTTTATTAACAAGGCATACTTTCATCTCTTATTAAATTTCTTAACCAAAGGTGCAAAACTGATTTTTTTCAGATTTTATATTTTTGTGCTAAAATCACAGAAACGATTTTAATCAAATTTTTTGACCCTTTATATATAATCATCTTCTAAAATAGAAAGTAAACAAGTTGAAAAACTTATAAGACCATTCAGGGTCCTGAAATTTTGACCAAAACCGCAAAACTGCTAGAACAGCAACCAAGAAACTATACATGTGCAAGCAAAACTGCAAAAGATAACCATTTCAGGTCTTGCAAATGTTGAAAAACTACTGAAAAATGGAATATTTCAAATTTTTTAAGACAGTAACTAAGAAATATATAAACCGTATAAAACTACAAGTCCTGAAATGTTTTTCACAAAATGAAAATGTACTGTAACTAATGAAAACTGTATGCAACCATTTTAGGTCCTAAAAATAATGTAAAACTGACGGATTATATGAAGATTTTACAAACTTTTTAAAGATTTTGACCCTTTCTATATAATCATTTTCTAAAATAGAAACTAAACAATTTGGAAATCTTATAAAACCTCTCAGCGTCCTGAAAATTTTGACAAAAACTACAAACTGTAAGAACAGCAACCAAGAAACTAAACAAGTGCAAGTAAAACTGCAAAAAATAATCATTTCAGGTCTTGAAAATGTTAAAACTACTGAAAGAAACTAATGGAAACTTTATGAAGTTACCACATAGGCATGGTGTCCTGAAAATGTTTACACAATATGCAAAACTAAAAAAAAAATTGCAGCCAAAAAAATTAACGTGGAAGTAAAACTGCAAGTATAACCATTTCAGGTCTTGAAAAGATTAAAACTACTGAAAAAAATGAAAGTTTTAAAAATTGTAAAACAGTAACTAAGAAATATATAAACCGTATAAAAATACAAGTCCTGAAATGTTTTTCACAAAATGAAAATGTACTGAAACTAATGAAAACTTTATGCAACCATTTCAGGTCCTAAAAACTTTGTAGAACTGATGAATTGCTTGAAAATTTTATGTATTTTTTTAAGATTTTGCCCCTTCTTACGTAAACATTTTCTAAAGTAGAAACTAAACAAGTTGGAAATCTTATAAAACTACTCAGGGTACTGAAAATTATGTAAAACTACTGAAACTAATGCTAACTAATGGAAACTTTATGAAACCATATCGAATGTCCTGAATATTTTGACAAAAACTGCATAACTCCAAGAACAGCTACCAAGAAACTGAACAAGTGCATGTAAAACTGCAAAATATAACCATTTCAGGTCTTGAAAATGTTAAAACTACTGAAAAAAATGAAAATTTTATGAAATTTGTAAAGATACGTGTTTGATTATTTCAGGACTTCTAGTTTTATAAGATTCATATATATTTTTGGTTACTGTTTCAGAACATTTAAAATATTCATTTCTTTCGGTAGTTTTTCAACTTTTTTAAAATCTGCAATGGCTATTTTTAGGAGTTTTACTTACACTTTTTGTTTGTGCTTTGTTTTAGGAAAACCTGCACTAAATAACCATTTTAGGTTTTAAAAAATGTTGAAAAGGTACTGAAAAATGAAAGTTTTAAAAATCGTAAAACAGTAACTAAGTAATACATAAACCGTATAAAGCCTCCTGAGTGATAAAAGTCTTGACATGTTTTTGGTAAAGTGAAAAATGTACTGAAACTGATGAAAACTTTATACAACCATTTTATGTCCTAAAAACTTTGTAAAAGTGACAAATTGTATGAAAATTTTATGTAATTTTTAAAGATTTTGACTCTTTTTATGTAAACATTTTTTAAAATAGAAACAAAACGAGTTGGAAATCTTATAAAACACTCAGGGTGCTGAAAATTTTGTAAAACTACTGAAACGAATGCTAACTAATGGAAACTTTATAAAACCATATCGAATGTCCTGAAAATTTTGACAAAAACTGAAAAACTGCAATAACATTAACCAAAAACTAAACAAGTGCAAGTAAAACTGCAAAAAATAAAATCATTGCAGGTCTTGAAAATGTTAAAACTACTGAAAGAAATGTTTTTTTTAATAAAATATCCTAAGATAAGATATATAATTTTGGTTGCTGTTTCACAATATTTCAAATATTCATTTCTTTCTGTAGTTTTTCAACTTTTTGAAAACCTGCAATGGCTATGGTTATTTTTTGCAGTTTTATTTTACAATATTTAAAATATTCATTTTTTCAGTAGTTTTTTCATTTTTTTAAAACTTGCAATGGCTATTTTTAGTAGTTTTACATACACTTTTTGTTTGTGCTTTGTTTTAGAAAAAAGACTGTAACAAATAACCATTTCAGGTTTTGAAAATGTTGACGAAGTACTGAAAGAAATGTATATTTTATGAAATTTCTAATAATATGTTTTTTCAATATTTTGATGGCCTGCAATGGTTATTTTTTGCAGTTTTATTTCACAATATTGAAAATATTCATTTTTTTCAGTAGTTTTTTAACTTTTTTAAAACCTGCAATGGCTATTTTTATGCGTTTTACTTGTACTTTTTGTGTGTGCTTTGTTTTAGAAAAAACTGCAATAAATAACAATTTCTGGTTTTGAAAATATTGACGAAGTACTGAAAGCAATGCCAATTTTATGAAATTTCTCATGATATTTGTTTTTCCATATTTTCATGGCTGCAATGGTTATTTTTTGCAGTTTTATTTCACAAAATTGAAAACATTTATATTTTTTAGTAGTTTTTCAACTTTTTCAGAACCTGCAATGGCCATTTTTAGGAGGTTTACCTTCACGTTTTGTTTGTGCTTTGTTTTAGAAAAAAAACTGAAATAAATAACTATTTCAGGTTTTGAAAATGTTGACGAAGTACTGAAAAAATGGAAACTTTATGAAATTTCTAATGATATGTAGTTTTCAATATTTTAATGGCCTGCAATAGTTTTTTTTTTATAGTTTTATTGTCACTTTTAGTTTTTTTGGTTATTCTTTGCAGTTTTATTTGCACTTTTAGTTTTTTGTATGTAGGCATCCATAAAGGACACCCAAATAAAGAACAAAAAATATACCATGCAATTTAAAAATACTCATCATCATGACGTCACACTTTTTTCAGGGTGTCCCAATAATCAAAAATAATTTCCTAAAATACGCCACGGAATGCAAGTAAAGCCTGCAAAATATCAAAATCCTAACTCAATTAGTAACTGAGCTACAGAAGACGGGAGGTGAAATGACGGACCCTGTATATATATACTGTATACAGATCTGGTATAAAATTTTCAAAATTACCATTAGATAAATTTTCAGAAATTTCAGTGACTGATAACTTATACTGATCAACTCGAAAAGTTAATAACTCGATTTTCTCACTTATTTAAGACATACCAGTGGTCGAATTTTCTGAGGATTTGTATTCAGGCATACTGTATACAGATCTGGCATAAAAGTTTCAAAATATCCATTAGATAAATTTTCAGGAATTTCAGTGACTGATAACTTATACTGGTCAACTCGGATAGTTAGAAAGTTTCAACAGTTAGAAAGTAAACGTTTAAAATTTTCAAAAATTTGCCAATAGTTTGACATAAGTTTGGAATATGCTTTACAAACAATTGTACGAGTTTTTGTTGGAATTTTTACAAAGCTTTTTCTCTCAGTATTGACCATTCTGTCGAAAATTTGGACTTTCCACGTCATGGTTGCTAAATTTGAACGTATTTGAAGGTCTGTTGAGAAATTTTATAATTTGACGAATAAATAGGATAAAAGTTATCCGGATATTTGAAGAAATCTTAAAAATCGTTTTTCGTTGGCAAATAAAATAGTGAATTTTATGAAAATATGTAAATTTGATCAGTAAATCCTTAAAACTTAAGAAATATTGTGTAAATCAAACTTTTAAAAGAAGTTTAAACAAACCCATTAAAAATATATAAATGTCTTGAAAAACCAAAGAATCTTAAAAAATATTCAACAATTCTAACAATTCAAATAACAATTCTTCAAATTCTTCAAATAACAATTCTATGAAATTTTTATAAAAATGTTGTGTTGTGTATAAAAAAGAATTTTATTAATTTGAAAGTATTTGAAAATCTGCTGAGAAATTTTATAATTTGACAAATAAATATGACATCAGTTATCCAGATATTTCAAGAAATCTTGAAACACGTTTTCGTTAGCAAATAAAATTTTATGAAAATATGTAAATTTGGTCAGTAAATCCTTAAAATTTAAAAAATATTGGGTACATCAAACTTTTAATAGAAGTTTAACGAGCCCATTAAAAAAATATAAAAGTCCTGAAAAACCAAAGAACCTTAAAACTTTCGATTTTCTGCTGGCAATTACAGCAGTCAATTTTGCGATTTTTTTATAAAAATGCTGTGAAATATTTAATTAATTTGAAGGTATTTGAAGATCTGTTTTATAATTTAACGAATAAATGTGATACAAGTTATCCAGGTATTTCAAGAAATCTTAAAACACGTTTTTCGTTGGTAAATAAAATAGTGAATTTTATGAAAATATGTAAATTTGGTCAGTAAATCCTCCAAATTTAAGAAAAATCAAAAAGTGTTAATCAATCTTGTAAACTGGTTTTTGTGAAAGATTAATTTTCAAGTCAGAACAAATTTACACCAAGATCTTTAAATATCTTCAAAAGAATCATACCAAGTCTTTGATAATGTCTTATTCAATTCTGATTCAAAATTGAGGAATTTGCGATATATAAGCGATTTTTCAACATATTTGATCAATTTTGCACAAATATCTGATGGACCTTTCAATAAATGCTAGCTACTTTTAGAGTTTCATATTTTTTATATATACCTATGTCAAAAATTTTTTCTTCTTTTTATTCTTCTTATGGATACTTACTGGTAGTAGTTTCGGCTTATTTAGGCCATCTTCAGAGGTGTTTATTTTTGATATATAGTCCAAATACCTATCATATATACTATATATGAAAAATAAATACCTCTGAAAATGGCCTAAATAAGCCAAAAGTACTACCAGCAAGTAGTCCAAAAGAAGAATAAAAATAAGATAAATCAATATAATAATATTCCGTTTCTGTGAAAAGGTCATTTCCATGAATTCATGATCATTAAATATCGTGAATAACAAGTTTTTGAAAATGTTATCATCAATAAATATTGTGAAAAATATGTAACAAGTTTTTGAAAATATTATCAATAAATATCGCGCAAAATATATAACATGTTTTTGAAAATGTTATCATATCTGATTAAAAAATATGGAATTAGCACAATTTTTCATGTTCTGTATATGCCGAAAACGCAAAATATCCGTAAGATTTTCTAGCAATTTTCATAAACGTAAAACGAACAATCACAGAATTTTCACAGTTAAGAAAAATACGCGATATAAAATAGAAAAGTTAACGAAATATATCTCTAATTATTTTAGTAACAATAAACAATTGTATATATACTGTATACAGATCCGGCATAAAATTTTCAAAATTACCATTAGATAAATTTTCAGAAATTTCAGTGACTGATAACTTATACTGGTCAACTCGGATAGTTAATAACTCGATTTTCTCACTTATTTTAAACATACTAGTGGTCAAATTTTCAGAGGATTTGTATTCAGGCATACTGTATACAGATCTGGCATAAAATTTTCAAAATATCCATTAGATAAATTTTCAGGAATTTCAGTGACTGATAACTTATACTGGTCAACTCGGATAGTTAATAACTCGATTTTCTCACTTATTTTAAACATACTCGTGGTAAAATTTTCAGAGGATTTGTATTCAGGTATACTGTATACAGATCTGGCATAAAATTTTCAAAATAACCACAAAATAAATTTTCAGGAATTTCAGTGGCTAACAGAAAACCTCTCACAGTTTTCAAAAAGAGATTTTTGTAATGTTCGTTATTACTTATGTGTATTAATGTATCTGTGCTATTGAATTCTCTGCCCCTTCCATGTTTGTTTTGCGTATCACCCCTAATTCATCCCCTATGGGGGCTTTCTCGTTGGAATGAAATGTTGAGTTCTGTACATCTTTGATGTCGTACCATGGCGGACTTATCCGTAACGAGGGCCCCATTTTTCCCGCGCAAGCCGCGCTCTTAATCTTCGTTAGCCTGTTGTAGCCGGGCATAAATCAAACACTGCCCTCACGCACGAAGAGGGGCGCAATCGATGTCGCGCTGGCAAACAAATAATTCATGCCGCGACTGGCGCATAGATCATCAAGAGCTGGAACACAATAAACAGGTCGCGTGTGATGCGCATTGGAAATAAGTCCACGGGACGGGTGCATACATCAAAACGGCGCTATCGAAAATGGGGGCGCAAAATTGTCGCAGTTATCGCCCGTGGGGCTGGGGGCGGCCTAATCGCCGGCGTTTGCACAACAAACGCACCGAAAATGGGACGAGCCATCAGGGATAATGACCAACGGCCCCGCCAGGGATTGTCCTTATCAGATCGCGCTAACGATTGCCGAACGTAAATTACGTCGCAATTAAATAAGGCCAGGAAGTCCCCCCCTCGTGCGTTTACGGCCGTGGCAGGGGTATCTTGACACGTTAACTACCCCCACTAAATTATATAACCAATTATCCACGCAATACCTGTCCCGGCCGCAATTTACATTTCGAATTGTCCCCATATGTTATTGCCGCCTGATCCTTTGTACATTATGGCCCAGGCCATGAAATATTCATAATTCGCAATTCCCGCGGCGCCGCCCCTGGCGCGCGTGCGGATGCTTAATATTAAATTTCCAATTTCGGCGGAAAACAAAGGAGGGGCGCAATCAAATTTTCGCGCACCGGAAGCGCGGAAATCTTCCCGTTTTTCCCTCTCTTAATTCGATTTCTCGCTGCTGCTGCTAATTAGCGAGCGACAATGCGCTAGTTACCCATTCAGCGCTCACGACGACCCTTTTAGTCGACTAATTTTTCTGGAGCAAATTCACCAAGCTTACTTAAAACCCTAGGAATTTTCCACGGCGAATTCTCAGATGGGGGGAAAGCTATGTGTTTTAATAAGCGCAAATGCACACGGAAAAACCAGACGATTTCCCGGATTGCTTGCGGTCCCGCAATAATCTCGGGGCTCCGGGATTCTGAGTCTTGTCACTGCCAAGGCTCAGGAACTCGCCTATTTATAAGGCCCGCATATGCGCCCGGATGGTTTACAAGAATGGACGTTGACTCCGGCAAAAACCCGGCTAATTTACTTTCATCCACGTGCCACTCTAATTACCATACGAGCACGATGCCCCAGTTGAAATAAATTAACGTGAAAACCCGCAAATCCATTCACTAAAAATATTTAATAATCGACTACGTGCTAATACATATTTAAATACAAAATACCTATATGTTACTGATATTATTATATATGTTTATATATATGCAATATATGTATGTTCACGGAACACAACACTATAAAATACAGATAAATGTAACACTAACATCCTCTATTAGCAACTCTCCATAAGAGCAACAATTTTGAATTCATCTTTTCATAACTGCGCAACTATTGACATTTAACAGATCTAACTTTAACTAGTTGTAATTGAATCGTTTATTTCGGAAACTGGTCAAGTGCACCTTTTCAAATTGCTGGGAAACAAAGATAAACATTATAGCGTTGATATTTAAACAGATTTTCGCCTGAAAAAGTGTCTAGTAATAGTTAACATTTTCCAGAAGTTGATGGTGCCTGCAATTAAATTATAATATTTCTCCCTTAATTGTAACAAAATATTGACAATATTGCAGTCGACTCGTTTCTGCAATAAAATGCGATGGTTTCATTGAAAAATCTCAAGAAATTTGATCCTTATTGCGAAATCAGTAAGTATCTCTAATATAATAGAGAAATCAGAGAAATGATTGAATAATCTATCGAAATTTGACATTACATATTTAGAAATGTCTTGATTTTTTTTTAATTATCGAAAAAATTGGAGAATGAAAAAATATGAGTAATAATTATGTCACTCATTTTTGATTAGGATGATCTCGAAATCTGTAGAGATCTCAAATATAATTAAGAAATCAGAGAGATAAGTGAAACATCTATCAAAATTTTACATTACATATTTAGAAATGTATTGATATTTTTTTTAAATTATCGAAATCTCTTGGAATCGTGCTACAATATAAAAATGTTTAGATATTTTAAAAACCATCGAAAAATTGGTATAGTGAAATAAAATCTAATAATCAGATCAATCGTGTGAACCAATTTGGATTTTCTGATCTCGAAATAATTGAAAAATCTCTCGAAATCATGATAATAAATGAGAAATCTACAGAAATCAATAAGAATTATTGAGAATTTCTCCACTTTTTCAAGGAAATGAAAAGTATGCAAAAAAAATCATATGAGTTATGTCAGTCATTTTTTATTTTAATGATCACGAAATCTGTAGAGATCTCAAATATAATTAAAAAATAGTAGAGATAAGTGAAACATCTATCAAAATTTTACATTACATATTTAGAAATGTCTTGATATTTTTTTAAATTATCGAAATCTCTTGGAATCGTGCTAAAATGTAAAAATGTTTAGATATTTTAAGAACCATCGAAAAATTGGTAGAATGAAAAAAATCTAATAATCAGGTCAATCGTGTGAACCAATTTGGATCTTCTGATCTCGAAATAATTGAAAAATCTCTGGAAATAATGATAATAAATGAGAAATCTACAGAAATCAATAAGAATTATTGAGAATTTCTCCACTTTTTCAAGGAAATGAAAAGTATGCAAAAAAAATCATATGAGTTATGTCAGTCATTTTTTATTTTTATGATCTCCAAATCTGTAGAGATCTCAAATATAATTAAGAAATCAGAGAGATAAGTGAAAAATCTAGCATAATTTTACATTACATATTTAGAAATGGCGTGAAATTTTTTTAAATTATCGAATTCTCTTAGAATCGTGCTAAAATGTAAAAATGTTTAGATATTTTAAGAACCATCGAAAAATTGGTAAAAAAATCTAATAATCAGGTCAATCGTGTGAACCAATTTGGATTTTCCGATCTCGAAATAATTGAAAAATCTCTGAAAATAATGATAATAAATGAGAAATCTACAGAAATCAATAAGAATTATTGAGAATTTCTCCACTTTTTCAAGGAAATGAAAAGTATGCAAAAAAAAATCATATGAGTTATGTCAGTCATTTTTTATTTTTATGATCTCCAAATCTGTAGAGATCTCAAATATAATTAAGAAATCAGAGAGATAAGTGAAAAATCTATCGAAATTTCACATTACATATTTAGAAATGTCTTGATATTTTTTTAAATTATCGAAATCTCTTGGAATCGTGCTAAAATTTAAAAATGTTTAGATATTTTAAGAACCATCGAAAAATTGGTAGAATGAATAAAATCATAATCAGGTCAATTGTGTGAACCAATTTGGATTTTCTGATCTCGAAATAATTGAAAAATCTCTGGAAATAATGATAATAAATGAGAAATCTACAGAAATCAATAAGATTTATTGAGAATTTCTCCACTATTTCAAGGAAATGAAAAGTATGCAAAAAAAATCATATGAGTTATGTCAGTCATTTTTTATTTTAATGATCACGAAATCTGTAGAGATCTCAAATATAATTAAAAAATAGTAGAGACAAGTGAAAAATCTATCAAAATTTTACATTACATATCTAGAAATGTCTTGATATTTTTTTAAATTATCGAAATCTCTTGGAATCGTGCTAAAATGTAAAAATGTTTAGATATTTTAAGAACCATCGAAAAATTGGTAGAATGAAAGAAATCTAATAATCAGGTCAATCGTGTGAACCAATTTGGATTTTCTGATCTCGAAATAATTGAAAAATCTCTCGAAATCATGATAATAAATGAGAAATCTACAGAAATCAATAAGATTTATTGAGAATTTCTCCACTATTTCAAGCAAATGAAAAGTATTTAAAAAGAAAATAATAGATAGATAGATAGATAGATAGATATGTTTATTGGTGGCAAGTAACAAAGAGTTATACAGAGTTATATAAAAAAGAGTTATATAAAAAAGAGTTATATAATATGAGTTATGTCAGTCATTTTTTATTTTTATGATCTCCAAATCTGTAGAGATCTCAAATATAATTAAGAAATCAGAGAGATATAAGTGAAAACTCTATCGAAATTTTACATTACATATTTAGAAATGTATTGATATTTTTTTAAATTATCGAAATCTCTTGGAATCGTGCTAAAATGTAAAAATGTTTAGATATTTTAAGAACCATCGAAAAATTGGTAGAATGAAAAAAAATCTAATAATCAGGTCAATCGTGTGAACCAATTTGGATTTTCTGATCTCGAAATAATTGAAAAATCTCTGGAAATAATGATAATAAATGAGAAATCTACAGAAATCAATAAGATTTATTGAGAATTTCTCCACTATTTCAAGCAAATGAAAAGTATTTAAAAAGAAAATAATATGAGTTATGTCAGTCATTTTTTATTTTTATGATCTCCAAATCTGTAGAGATCTCAAATATAATTAAGAAATCAGAGAGATATAAGTGAAAACTCTATCGAAATTTTACATTACATATTTAGAAATGTATTGATATTTTTGTAAATTATCGAAATCTCTTGGAATCGTGCTAAAATGTAAAAATGTTTAGATATTTTAAGAACCATCGAAAAATTGGTAGAATGAAAAAAAATCTAATAATCAGGTCAATCGTGTGAACCAATTTGGATTTTCTGATCTCGAAATAATTGAAAAATCTCTGGAAATAATGATAATAAATGAGAAATCTACAGAAATCAATAAGATTTATTGAGAATGTCTCCACTATTTCAAGCAAATGAAAAGTATTTAAAAAGAAAATAATATGAGTTATGTCAGTCATTTTTTATTTTTATGATCTCCAAATCTGTAGAGATCTCAAATATAATTAAGAAATCAGAGAGATATAAGTGAAAAATCTATCGAAATTTCACATTATATATTTAGAAATGTCTTGATATTTTTTTAAATTATCGAAATCTCTTAGAATCGTGCTAAAATGTAAAAATGTTTAGATATTTTAAGAACCATCGAAAAATTGGTAGAATGAAAAAAAATCTAATAATCAGGTCAATCGTGTGAACCAATTTGGATTTTCTGATCTCGAAATAATTGAAAAATCTCTGGAAATAATGATAATAAATGAGAAATCTACAGAAATCAATAAGATTTATTGAGAATGTCTCCACTATTTCAAGCAAATGAAAAGTATTTAAAAAGAAAATAATATGAGTTATGTCAGTCATTTTTTATTTTTATGATCTCCAAATCTGTAGAGATCTCAAATATAATTAAGAAATCAGAGAGATATAAGTGAAAAATCTATCAAAATTTTACATTACATATTTAGAATTGTAATTGATATTGATATTTTTATACTTGATATTTTTTTAAATTATCGAAATCTTTTGGAATCGTGCTAAAATTTAAAAATGTTTAGATATTTTAAGAACCATCGAAAAATTGGTAGAATGAAAGAAATCTAATAATCAGGTCAATCGTGTGAACCAATTTAGATTTTCTGATCTCGAAATAATTGAAAAATCTCTCGAAATCATGATAATAAATGAGAAATCTACAGAAATCAATAAGAATTATTGAGAATTTCTCCACTTTTTCAAGGAAATGAAAAGAATGCAAAAAAAAATCATATGAGTTATGTCAGTCATTTTTTATTTTAATGATCACGAAATCTGTGGAGATCTCAAATATAATTAAAAAATAGTAGAGACAAGTGAAAAATCTATCAAAATTTTACATTACATATCTAGAAATGTCTTGATATTTTTTTAAATTATCGAAATCTCTTAGAATCGTGCTAAAATGTAAAAATGTTTAGATATTTTAAGAACCATCGAAAAATTGGTAGAATGAAAAAAATCTAATAATCAGGTCAATCGTGTGAACCAATTTGGATTTTCTGATCTCGAAATAATTGAAAAATCTCTGGAAATAATGATAATAAATGAGAAATCTACAGAAATCAATAAGATTTATTGAGAATTTCTCCACTTTTTCAAAGAAATGAAAAGTATGTAAAAAAATAATAATATGAGTTATGTCAGCCATTTTTGATTTTTATAATCTCGGAATCTGTAGAGATCTCAAATATAATTAAGAAATCAGAGAGATAAGTGAAAAATCTATCGAAATTTCACATTACATATCTAGAAATGTCTTGATATTTTTTTAAATTATCGAAATCTCTTAGAATCGTGCTAAAATGTAAAAATGTTTAGATATTTTAAGAACCATCGAAAAATTGGTAGAATGAAAAAAATCTAATAATCAGGTCAATCGTGTGAACCAATTTGGATTTTCTGATCTCGAAATAATTGAAAAATCTCTGGAAATAATGATAATAAATGAGAAATCTACAGAAATCAATAAGATTTATTGAGAATTTCTCCACTTTTTCAAAGAAATGAAAAGTATGTAAAAAAATAATAATATGAGTTATGTCAGCCATTTTTGATTTTTATAATCTCGGAATCTGTAGAGATCTCAAATATAATTAAGAAATCAGAGAGATAAGTGAAAAATCTATCGAAATTTCACATTACATATCTAGAAATGTCTTGATATTTTTTTAAATTATCGAAATCTCTTAGAATCGTGCTAAAATGTAAAAATGTTTAGATATTTTAAGAACCATCGAAAAACTGGTAGAATGAAAAAAATCTAATAATCAGGTCAATCGTGTGAACCAATTTGGATTTTCTGATATCGAAATAATTGAAAAATCTCTGGAAATAATGATAATAAATAAGAAATCTACAGAAATCAATAAGATTTATTGAGAATTTCTCCACTTTTTCAAGGAAATGAAAAGTATGCAAAAAAAATCATATGAGTTATGTCAGTCATTTTCGATTTTTATAATCTCGGAATCTGTAGAGATCTCAAATATAATTAAGAAATCAGAGAGATAAGTGAAACATCTATCAAAATTTTAACATTACATATTTAGAAATGTCTTGATATTTTTTTTAATTATCGAAATCTCTTAGAATCGTGCCAAAATTTAAAAATGTTTAGAAATTTTAAGAATCATCGAAAAAATGGTAGAATGAAAAAAATCTAATAATCAGGTCAACCGTGTGAACTAATTTGGATTTTCTGATGTCGAAATAATTGAAAAATCTCTCGAAATCATGATTATAAATGAGAAATCTACAGAAATCAATAAGAATTATTGAGAATTTCTCCACTTTTTCAAAGAAATGAAAAGTATGTAAAAAAATAATATGAGTTATGTCAGTCATTTTTGATTTTTATAATCTCGGAATCTGTAGAGATCTCAAATATAATTAAGAAATCAGAGAGATAAGTGAAAAATCTAGCATAATTTTACATTACATATTTATAAATGGCTTGATATTTTTTTAAATCATCTAAATCTCTTGGAATCGTGCTAAAATTTAAAAATGTTTAGATATTTTAAGAACCATCGAAAAATTGGTAGAATGAAAAAAAATCTAATAATCAAGTCAATTATGTGAACTAATTTGGATTTTCTGATCTCGAAATAATTGAAAAATATCTCGAAATCATGATAATAAATGAGAAATCTACAGAAATCAATAAGAATTATTGATAATTTCTCCACTTTTGCAAGGAAATGAAAAGTATGTAAAAAAATAATAATATGAGTTATGTCAGTCATTTTTTATTTTTATAATCTCGGAATCTGTAGAGATCTCAAATATAATTAAGAAATCAGAGAGATAAGTGAAAAATCTATCGAAATTTCACATTACATATTTAGAAATGTCTTGATATTTTTTTAAATTATCGAAATCTCTTGGAATCGTGCTAAAATGTAAAAATGTTTAGATATTTTAAGAACTATCGAAAAATTGGTAGAATGAAAAAAAATTAATAATCAGGTCAATCGTGTGAACCAATATGGATTTTCCGATCTCGAAATAATTGAAAAATATCTCGAAATCATGATAATAAATGAGAAATCTACAGAAATCAATAAGAATTATTGATAATTTCTCCACTTTTGCAAGGAAATGAAAAGTATGTAAAAAAATAATAATATGAGTTATGTCAGTCATTTTTGATTTTTATAATCTCGGAATCTGTAGAGTTCTCAAATATAATTAAAAAATAGTAGAGACAAGTGAAAAATCTATCAAAATTTTACATTACATATCTAGAAATGTCTTGATATTTTTTTAAATTATCGAAATCTCTTGGAATCGTGCTTAAATTTAAAAATGTTTAGATACTTTAAGAATCATCGAAACATTGGTAGAATGAAAAAAATCTAATAATCAGGTCAATCGTGTGAACCAATTTGGATTTTCTGATCTCGAAATAATTGAAAAATCTCTCGAAATCATAATAATAAATGAGAAATCTACAGAAAACAATAAGATTTATTGAGAATGTCTCTACTTTTTCAAGGAAATGAAAAGTATTTAAAAAATAATAATATGAGTTTGATGAGTATTAAGAGCACTGTATTGAGAAATAGAATAATGAGATATAGAATGGACATATTTATTTGTGCGTGTCATTTCCCGACTTGCAGAAGTCTTGCAATTACAATACTTTCTTCTGTAATTTCGTATATGCATTCAAAATATCCACTAAATTAATTTTCAGGAATTTCATGACTAACCAGAAAACTCTCACAGTTTTCAGAGAGGAATTTTTGTAGCGTTTGTTATTAGTTGTGCCCCTCATGTATGTTTTGTGTTTCACCCATAATTCACCCCCCATAAGGGCTTTCTCGTTGGCATGAAATATTGAATATTGAATCTGTATAAATCTCGAAAATTATTAAGAAATCTTGGGAATGATTGAAAAATCTCTAGAAATTTCGATAATTATTGAAAAATCTCTAGAAATTTCGATAATTATTGAAAAATCTCTAGAAATTTCGATAATTATTCAGAAATCTGTAGAAATCTCGAACATTGAAAAACGTTGGAAATAAATGAGAAATTTCTAGAAATCTTAGTAATAAAAAATACTGACAAATCATTACATATTAATTTAATGGAAAATATGGAAAATTATTGGAAAATCTCTTGATACTAATTAGAAATGACCGAGTAGATATTTTAAGCATTAACGTGAATTTTGTAATTCGTAGCAACTATTATGCATTTTCTGATTTTATTGATCTCAAAATTATTGAAAAATCTGTCTAAATCGTAATAATAAATGAGATTTTTTAGGAAATTAATAAGAATGATTTAGAATGTCTCCACTTTTTCAAGTGGAATGTATAAAATGTATCTTAATATATAAATAAAACACAATTGGTGTGAGTGTGACAATTGTCGTAGTACAATATTAAATATTTTGTGAAACTCACGCCAATTGCGTTTTAATTATATACTAACATGGAGTTTCATCATGTATCAGCCTCATCAATCCAATACCTATTTAAATGTATCTTAGATATGATTGTAAAAATAATAAGTAGTAATAGTTCAAATGTTTCGAAATTGCCAGTAGTATTTGTCAAAACAACTGAAATTTGTCAAAAAAGACTGAAATTTGTCTGAAAGATGCAATTAATTTCACTAAATTTGTTTTACTTTATTTTTTTGAATATGTATGGAGTTTTCTGCTAATAAATATTACTATTGTTATTATTATTATTAAAATTGAAAAAATATAATTCATTTAGCAAAGATTTAATTTTTTAATTACCGCTACATTGAACAAAAAAGGTCTAACAAGATGATCTACAATTTGCATAATATATATTTCTTATTGAAATATTTTGAAATGATGATTTCTAATAATTTTAAGCTAACCATTTTAAGAAAATTATTACTGAAAATATCAAGTTTTGTCTTAAACGTGTTCATATTTTTAAACATGCTTAATACAACTTCACCAGGACACGTGGGTCACCTGAAATAGTCACGTGGGTCAGTGTGTGACCACAGGTCATAGGTTAGCCATCGCTGCTTAGGCAATTGGTTCTTGAGCATAATTGCCATCATTTATTCGCTTACCGCTTACCGCTTACACCTCACATTCACGTCGAAGAATTATCGACTCGCTTATTATTGAAACCCTCGACTATGAAAGATTCAGAGTCATCCGCTGTCATCGTGCGTACTTCGTCAATTATTCCTTCGGCGGACGGCAAGTGGCCTCTTATTGCACTCCTTGGAGACTCCCAAGGACCGGCTAGGTGGAAGCCGCAAATGCGAAATTAAGTCAAACCGTATTTTATGGGCGAAAATGTCCCCGGCTTCATTTGCGAGTCAGAAGTATCAATTTGTCGCGGGAATTTGTCGTGGTTCAAGCAGGACGTTGATCTTTACGCCATAAATTTTCCAGGGATGTTTTTAACATGGAAATAGATTTGGCAGATACTTTAAACTAAAATCGAATAATTAACTTTCCTAGTTGACATATTATCAACGTGTCATATTCAACTATTGGACGTGATTAATAAATTATGTACATGTTCATTTTTATGGCTGTATTAGTTTTAGTAAAAGAACGTTTTAATCTTCTGAGAGTGCATTTACAAATAAATTGAATATAAGTGACTTTATGTAAATATAAGAAACTAATGCATAAATGATTAGGTGAAAAAACTTAAATTCTTTATTTCACCCCAAGATCCGGGAATGTCTGGGCTCGAAGGCTGCAACGGCCTAATGACTTTACGGCTCCTGCAGGCATCTGGTTTTATCTAAATACGTCTTGGTATTATTTTCGTAATAAAAATACCCGCCGCCGTCCCTCCTCATTACACGGATTTATCCGCCTCGCAGGCACCCCGATAAATCGGAGACGGCAACTGGAACTTACGGGGGGTGTCGCGCGCCCCCCATTCAGCCGCCCCCTTGGAGTGATTAATCCGCGGGGTCCGCGGCATCTCTAAGGGCCCCCGTAAATCACGTCGCAGAAAAACACGAGTAAACAGCGGCCGATAACGAATTGCCGCAGAAATATGCCGTAAGAGAGGCACTTACGGCCGGCAATTCTTTACCGGCCGCCGGACGGATATTATCGCGGAAAAAATAAACGAGCGCGAGTCTTGAATTAGTTACTGGGGAAGATTATCTGCGCCGTGATTTAATCACCGGCGCTGCATATTGCATGGGCTATTGATTCGGGCTAAAGCCAGATAAAACCATTTCGATGCACGATAAATAGTTGCGAAATAGCCGTTGCAAGCTGATTAACGTTAATGCCCGTTTTAATTAAACCGGCTTCTTTTTATACCCGCTTGATTGTAAACGCAATTTATAAATTTAAATGTATAAACTAATTTTATAAAGTAAAAATTCGTACAATTTTTGACAAAAAAATTAAATAAATAACTAAAACTGAGTAGGTACAGTCATGCTCGCATAAAATTAGTACAATAAATTAGGTTACAATTTTATTTTATGAAGCAATTTTAATATGTTTGTACTAGATTTATGTGAGCATGACTGTACATATTTAAAAAATTGACAAAAAGTGAATATTTTCATGAGTTACATACAAAACTTCAAAATTTTCAAAAAGTTGTTGTACGACATAAGTTTGGCATAAGCTTTACAAACAATTGTACGAGTTTTTGTTGAAATTTTTACAGAGCTTTTTCTCACAGCATTGACCATTTTCTCGAATATTTTGAGTTTCCACGTCATGATTGCTTTGCGTTTTTTTTTTGGACTTAATAACTTTTTGATCAATTAGTGAAAATTCAGATTGTTATAAATATAGGTATTAGGTCACTTCATTTGAGATACAGAACATTAAATTTGAAAATAACATTGACAAATAATTTGGGAAAATAGCAGCAGTCAGTACATCCTCAAAACGTAAGAAATATCAATAAGTGTTGATCAAACTTTTAAATGAAGTTTAACAAGCCCATTAAAAAAATATAAATGTCTTGAAAAACCAAAGAATCTTAAAAAATACGATTTTCTGCTGGCAATTACAGCAGTCAATTCTATGAAATTTTTATAAAAATGTTGTGAAGAATTTAATTAATTTGAAGATATTTGAAGATCTGTCGACAAATTTTATAATTTGACGCATAAATATTATACAAGTTATCTAGATATTTCAAGAAATCTTAAAACACGTTTTTCGATGGTAAATAAAATAGTGAATTTTATGAAAATATGTAAATTTGGTCAGTAAATCCGTAAAATTTAAGAAACATCAATAAGTGTTAATCAAACTTGTAAACTATTTTTTGTGAAAGATTAATTTCCAAGTCATAAGAAATTTACACCAAGATCTTAAAATATCATGAAAAGAATCATACCAAGTCTTTGATAATGTCTGATTCAATTCTGATTATGAGAATTCTGATTCAAAAATGTTGAATTTGCGATATACAAGCAATTTTTAACATATTTCATCAATTTTGCACAAATATCTCATGGACTTTTCAATAAATGTTCGCTACTTTTAGAGTTTCATATTTTTTATATACCTATGTCAAAAACAGAAACTTCCGGAATATTTTCTATGAATTAAAAGAAAAATAACATACAATTTTAGTTTTCGTGAAAAATTAATTTCCAAGTCATAAGAACTTTACGCCAAGATCTTTGAATATCGTGAAACTAATCAAACCAAATCTTTGAGAATGTCTGATTCAATTCTGATTTTGAGAATTGTGATAAAAAGCTGTGGAATTTGCGATATATAAGCGTTTTTTCAACATTTTTTTATCAATATTGCACAAATACCTGATAGACTTTTCAATACATGCTCAATACTATAGTTTCATATTTTTTATATACCTACGTCAAAAACAGAAACTTCCGGAATATTTTCTAGGAATTCAAAGAAAAATAACATACAATTTTAGTTTTTGTGAAAAATTAATTTCCAAGTCATAAGAACTTTACGCCAAGATCTTTGAATATCGTGAAAAGAATCAAACGAAGTCTTGAGAATGTCTGATTCAATTCTGATTCTGACAATTCTGATAAAAAGCTGTGAAATTTGCGATATATAAGCGATTTTTCAACATTATTTTATCATTATTGCACAAATATCTGATAAGACTTTTCAATAAATGCTCAATACTATAGAGTTTCATATTTTTTATATACCTACGTCAAAAACAGAAACTTCCGGAATATTTTCTAGGAATTCAAAGAAAAATAACATAACTTTTCGTTTTTGAGAAAGATTAATTTCCAAGTCATAAGAAATTTGTAAGAAAGAAAATTTGCAAGAAACTAGTCTTGAAAGTATGATTTAATTCTGATTCTGAGAATTCCTATTGAAAAATGTGGAATTTGTGATATATGTATAAGTGATTTGGCGAATAAATGCTCGCTGCGTTTAGAGTTTCATATTTTTATATACCTATGTCAAAAACATAATCTTCCGGAAAAAACTTTCTAGAAATTAAAATTAAAATTACATAAAATTTTCGTTATAGTTTCATCCATTTATTATTAAATTACATTGCTTTTTCTTCTTTTTATTCTTCTTGTGGAGTACTTACTCGTAGTAATTTCGGCTTATTTAAGCCATCTTCAGAGGTGTTTATTTTTGATATATAGTTCATATATCACATATACTATATATAAAAAATTAACACCTCTGAAAATGGCTCAAATAAGCCGAAACTACTACCAGTAAGTACTATAAAAGAAGAATAAAAAGAAGATAAATCAATATAATAATATTCCGTTTCTGTGAAAAAGTCATTTCCATGAATGCATGATCATTAAATATCGTGAAAAATATATAACAAGTTTTTGAAAGTGTTATCATCAATAAATATCGTGAAATATATATAACAAGTTTTTGAAAATGTTATCAATAAATATCGTGAAAAATATATTTGATGTTATGTGTATATTTGATATAAAATGTATATTTTATATCAAATATATATAAATGTATGTATATTTGATACGATGTTATCGTATCTGATTCAAAAATATGGATTTTGCACAATTTTTCATGTTTTGTATATGCGGAAAACGCAAAATATCCGTAAGATTTTCTGTATATTTGATATCAAATATATATAAATGTATGTATATTTGATACGATGTTATCGTATCTAATTCAAAAATATGGATTTTGCACAATTTTTCATGTTTTGTATATGCCGAAAACGCAAAATATCCGTAAGATTTTCTGTATATTTGATATCAAATATATATAAATGTATGTATATTTGATACGATGTTATCGTATCTAATTCAAAAATATGGATTTTGCACAATTTTTCATGTTTTGTATATGCCGAAAACGCAAAATATCCGTAAGATTTTCTGTATATTTGATATCAAATATATATAAATGTATGTATATTTGATACGATGTTATCGTATCTGATTCAAAAATATGGATTTTGCACAATTTTTCATGTTTTGTATATGCGGAAAACGCAAAATATCCGTAAGATTTTCTGTATATTTGATATCAAATATATATAAATGTATGTATATTTGATACGATGTTATCGTATCTGATTCAAAAATATGGATTTTGCACAATTTTTCATGTTTTGTATATGCCGAAAACGCAAAATATCCGTAAGATTTTCTGTATATTTGATATCAAATATATATAAATGTATGTATATTTGATACGATGTTATCGTATCTGATTCAAAAATATGGATTTTGCACAATTTTTCATGTTTTGTATATGCCAAAAACGCAAAATATCCGTCAGATTTACTAACAATATTCATAAACGTAAAACGAACTGTTATTTTCGTGTTCAGGAAAAAATGAAAAACTTTCTATTTTCATAAACATTTAGTAATAAGAATTTTATCATCAAAATTGTCCAAAATCTAGAATTTTACTTTTCATGAAAAATAATATGAATGCATACGATCATAACGATTTTTTTTGAAAATTTAATGAACCATTCATAATCAATTCTTTATCAATTCTCCCGAAATTTTTTTAGTAATATTGAAAATAAGATTTTCAATTTTCATAAAACATGGGGCATGTAGGTAATAAGGTTTTTCGTTGGCAAATAAAATAGTGAATTATATGAAAATATGTAAATTTTGTCAATATCCTTAAAATTGAAGAATTATCGGTAAGTGTTAATCAAACTTTGAAAAGAAGTTTAACAAGCCCATTAAAAAAATATGAATGAATTTGAAAAACAAAGAATCTTAAATATTACGATTTTCTGCAGTCAATTCTATAAAAAAAAATTTGTGTTAACTTATTTCAACTTATAGTAATTGAATATTTGACTTGGTTTAGAAAATTAATAACAAAATGTGAAGTTTTCAACAGTTTTACTAAACAAAATTATTCATAAGTAATATTTACGTTCAATATTCAAAAGACGTCCCACAAAAATATATTTAACTGTTGAGAAATTTTATAATTTGACGAATAAATATGACATCGGTTATCCAGATAATTCAAGAAATCTTGAAACAGGTTTTTCGATGTAGCAAATAAAATATTGAATTTTATGAAAACATGTAAATTTGGTCAGTATATCCTTAAAATTTAAGAAATATCAATAAGTGTTAATCAAACTTTTAAAAGAAGTTTAAGAAGCCCATTAAAAATATATAATTGTCTTGAAAAACCAAAGAATCTTAAAAATGATGATTTTCTACTAGCAATTACAGCAGACAATTCTATGAATTTGTTATAAAAAGTTTTGAAGTATTTAATTAATTTGAAGATATTTGAGAGAACAGTTGAAAAAATTTATAATTTGACGAATAAATATGCTATAAGTTATCCAGATATTTCAAGAAATCTTAAAAACGTTTTTGTTGGCAAATAAAACAGCGAATTGTATTAAAATATGTAAATTTGGTCAATAAATCCATAAAATTTAAGAAATATCAATTAAGCCCATTAAAAAAATATTAATGTCCTTAAAAACTAAAGGATCTTAAAAATTAAGAAAAACGAAAGAATCTTAAACATTACGATTTTCTGCTGGCAATTGCAGCACTTATTCTATGAGATTTTTATAAAAATCTTGTGAAGAATTTAATTAATTTGAAGGTATTTGAAGATCTGATGAGAAATTTTATAATTTGACGAATAAATACAATACAAGTTATCCGGATATTTGAAAACATCTTAAAATACGTTTTTCGATGGCAAAAAGAATAGTGGATTTTATGAAATAATGTAAATTTGGTCAATAAATCCTTAAAATTTAAGAAATATCTTTAAATATCAAACTTTTGAAAGAATTCTTTTAAAAGCCCATTAAGAAAATGTAAATGTCTTGAAAAACCAAAGAATCTTAAAAATTACGATTTTCTGCTGGCAATTACAGCAGTAAAATCTCAAAAATCTCAAAATTTTTCTTGTGTTATCTTAATTCAACTTATAGTAATTGAATACTTGACATGGTTTAGAAAATTAGTAACAAAATGTGAAGTTTTCAACAGTTTTACTAAACAAAATTAATTATATTTCAAAAAACGTCCCACAAAAATATATTTATCCGACATGTAGGTACCAAGGAAGTAGAAATTAGGTTTAGTTTCACAAACAGAATTTCGATTTTTTTCAGTATTCTTGCAGATTTTGTTATGGAAATCGAAAATCATGCCATAAAAAAAATTTACTAAACAAAATTTATCATAAGTAATATTTACGTTCAATATGTAGTTTTCAACAGTTTTACTAAACAAAATTCATACAAAAATAAACCGTCACATAAAAATATATTTATCCGACATGTACTGGGAAGTAGAAATTTGGCTCAGTTTCACAAACAGAATTTCGATTTTTTGCAGTATTCTTGCAGATTTTGTTATGGAAATCGAAAATCATCCCATAAAAAAAATTTACTGAACAAAATTAATCATAAGTAATATTTACGTTCGATATTCAAAAAAACGTCCCACAAAAACTTATCCGACATGTACTGAGGAAGTAGAAATTTGGTTCAGATACACAAACAAAATTTCAATTATTTGCAGAAAATCATTTTTAATATTCTTTGGTTTTTTGAGAAATTTAAATTTTTTTCAGTGGGTTGTTTAACTTGCCAATAGCAAATAAGTAAAAATCTGGTTAAGTTTTATAAACAGAATTTCGATTTTTGCAGAATTCTTACAGATTTTAATATGGAAATCGGAAATTGTGCCATAAAAAATCAGTTGTCTGCCACACAATAAAGATTTGACTGATTTTCACAGTTTTATCAAAATTTCAGAAAAGCTTCACATATTTTTTAATTGCAGGTTTATTTAAAGATTTTGGTTATGGTTGATCCTCATATTAAGCTTAAAGTTATTATGAGAAATTTATATTTTTTTCAATGCGTTGTTTAACTTGCCAGCAGCAAATAAGTAGAAATTTGTTTCAGTTACACAAACAGAATTTCCATTTTTTGCAGTATTCTTACAGATTTTCTTATGGAAATCGAAAATTATCCTATTAAAGATCAGTTGTCTGACACATAATAAAGATTTTACCTATTTTCACAGTTGTATCAAAATGCAAAAAAAAAACTTTACATATTTGTTTATTTGCAGGTTTATTTAAATACTTTGGTTATGGTTGATCCTAATATTAAGGTCAAGGTTATTATAATAAATTAATAATTAAATCAATATATAAGATTTCGAATTTCATATGTTTGCCTTGCATATCTATTGAGTTTCGGGGGATTTGGTTAAAATAAACTAAACCTCGACTCATGATTAAACATTCAAAGCAAAAGTAAGAAGATTAGCTAACTTGCTAGTTAATTTTTCAAAAAAAAAAACGTATTTTAAATGAGATTATTCATAACTATCAGAAGGTTTGGATGAAACGAACTAAAGTTTTACTTTATATCACTAATAGTATTTGTTTCTTTATTATACATATATACTTATATACTATATATATAGTATATAATGTATATACTATATATATAGTATATAATGTATGTACTATATATATATATATATAGTATATAATGTATATACTTAAATATCATGAAAATGATATTGATATAGATAAGTAACGCTTGACAGCTCTACCTTGTGATACATTGTGAACTAGGTAAAAAAAACACACACAGGTTACTTTGTTAGTATCACTTAGGTTTATTTATAGTTAAATAAACTATAGTAACTATAAATAAACCTAAGTGGTACTAACAAAGTAACCTGTGTGTGTTTTTTACCTATGATATTGATATGATGATATTTTATGTTGATATTATTATATATTGATATTAAAACGAAAATCAATTGAGTTAATTCGCAAATATACTGTTATCATTCAGTTTAACATAGTTTTAAGAGGTGTCACTTGATTTGTACAAATTTTACGTTTGACGAAAAAAAGATCGAAATAACATAATTTTCAGAAGTAGTAGTTTTCAATTAAAGAATTATTAATAATTTTTAATACTGGGGAGCTAGTTCGGAAAGGTATTTTCATAAGTTTTATTGATTCGCAATCAGTTTTCGTGAGAATTATGAACCTAAAATTATAAAACAATGAGTTCAATTTCCAAGAATAAAAATGAAACTGCAAAAATTTCAAAAATTGTTTTTGGAAATGTTGTACATTTTACATATAGTTATATCGACTTTCGAAAACAATTGTAAATTGTTATAACCTAAAACTATTACTGATTCGTATGTCAGTTGTCATACATCGTTTTTTTATAGTTTGCAGTTATTTTTAAATAAAAAATATTGCCTCAGTCATAACTTATTAACTTATGACAATTTATTCTAGTTTAACTTATGACTCCTCTTAAGTTAAACTTGAGTCTTTCTTTAGCTCATAACTTTTAAGTTAAACTTGTGTCTTTCTTTACAAAATGTACATAGTCTAACTACTATATAACTACTGATTTTTTTTTATTAAGCCAAAGTTTGTTTTTTTCGACCATAATTTTGGTTTTAGTGTACCAAAAGAAGTTTATTTTACATAATTAATATGTGGCAAAAATGCGAAAATGCAGATATTAATGTGCTGTATGCAATTACTTTTTATCATAACCGATGACTTGTGAAATTTTTGTAAAACTCAAATAGATGTTTTCACAAAAACAATTAGCTATTTGTGGAAACGTTTTTCAGAAGTAAATTCAACATAACTGAAAAATCAGTTCTCATAATTAAAAAAACGTAAAAAAAGGTTTATTTAAAAACCTTGGCTATGGTTTATCCTCAACTTAAGGTAAAGGTTATTATAATAAATTAATAATTAAATCAATGTTTTTTTTATAGTTTGCAGTTATTTTAAAATAAGAAAAATTGCCTCAGTCATAACTTATGACAATTTACTCTAGTTTAACTTATGACAAGTTAAACTTGAGTCTTTCGTTACAAAAAGTAAATAGTCTAAGACTCCAAGATCTATCTAACTACTGATTTTTTTTTCATTAAACCAAAGTTTGTAGAATTTTCGATCATAATTCAGGTTTTAGTTTACCAAAAGAAAAGTTTATTTTACACAATTTAATATGTGGGTAAACGTGCACAAGTGCATATATTAATGTTCTGCATGGGTTTTAGTTTACCAAAAGAAAAGTTCATTTTACATAAGTTAATATGTGGCAAAAATGCGCAAATGCTGTGATTAATGTTTTGTATGTGATTACTTTTTACCATAACCGATGGCTTGCAGCTTGTAAAATTTTATACAGCAAAACTCAAAGAGACGTTTAGACAAAAACAATTAGCCATTTGTGGAAAATGTTCTCCAGAAGAAATATCAAGATAACTGAAAAATCAGTTCTCCAAATTAAAAAGACATAAAAAACGGTCTGTTTATGATTTTTTTTCGAACCCAATAGTAGTTTCGGGACTCTGCCGTTTTAATGCTAACGATGATGTTTTTTTCGGACTTTAACTGGGAAACGTAAGACTTTGGTTATGGTGAATCCTGATATTAAGGTAAAGGTTATTATTATAAATTGATAATGAAATCAATGTTTTTTTTAAATATTTTGAAGATATTTTAAAATAAAAAATATTGCCTCAGTCATAACTTATGACAATTTACTGTAGTTTAACTTATGACTCCTCTAAGTTAAACTTGAGTCTTTCCTTACAAAAAGTACATAGTTTAAGATTCCAAGATCTAACTACTGATTTTTTTTTCATTAAACCAAAGCTTGTTTTTTTCCAGCATAATTCAGGTTTTAGTTTACCAAAATTTACATAATTTAATATACTTCTGGACAAAATTAAGGAATCACTAAATATACTTAAAATAACTTTTCCTATTTACAAGTTCTTTTCAATAGATATTTCACATGTCATAAATTGACGTTTATTAAACACTATTATTATTTGTTAGGAAACACTTGCATTTATATATTTATTCGGTTCATTAAATGTCGTTATCTGGTTTTAAATTTATTTTTAATTTTACTAGTGGTCCCTTAATTTTCCAGAAGGGTATGTGGGCAAACATGCGCAAATGCAGATATTAATGTTCTGCGTGGGTTTTAGTTTACCAAAGGAAAAGTTCATTTTACATAATTTAATATGTGGCTAAAATGCGCAAATGCAGTTGTTAATGTTCTGTATGTGATTACTTTTTACCATAATCGATGAGTTGGAGCTTGTGAAATTTTCGTACAGCTAAACTCATAGAGACGTTTTCACAAAAAAAGTATTTGTGGAAAATGTTCTCCAGAAGTAATTTCAAGATAACTGAAAAATCAGTTCTCATAATTAAAAAGACATATATCTTTTACAACGAAAGGTTGTAACTTTTGGATGGAGGGTATCTGTATATGTGACCTTTCTGATCGTTCCAGATATATTTCGAGCGCACATCTCGCAAGCGTTGAAATGCATTGAATATTTCGTGCTGAGATTTATGGGCGCAGTTATCTCCATAAGCGTCGAGGCGATACGAATCTTTGTGAACTCTTTACGTACCAGGCCCTTCGAAGAGATAAGCAGAAACGCATGGCATGTGCCTCAACGTCCCTCAAAACCCTATTTTTTCGATAACCGCGGGTTATTTACGGGCCCCGGTGTGTGGGACACTTCCCGAAAGGGCGCGCAATAAATTATTCGGGCCGCAATCGATAAGGGCGACACGAAGCCTTCCCAGAATTAAAGACCAGAGAAAGGGTCGATAAAATCTCCGGGCGCGGCGCCGGATTCCGGTGTTTACAGGCCCTCAGGCATCGATAATCGCGCGCTCTTCTTCCCCAGGACCCTTATCTAACCGGTGTCCGTCAGTGTGACGCAATAACTCACCTAATCCGGCCTGGTTCTAGGGCGTCCGGACGGCGACCTGAAACGAGGAAAGCAGAGGTGAAAATAGGGAAATGAGCACACAACAAGGGCGTGTGCGTGAGGCATCTCTCGTTTACCTCACGCCAAATGCGCGGTAATTTTGTCGTGCGGTCAGCGCGAAAAAAGCGCATACGCACGCACTCGTTTTTACGGAATTATTTATTATTTGGGGCACGGCGCGGATGGACGTGACTTGTTGACCGCGCTATTACGTAAGCCGCGTATATTTTTATTATGGCAACATAAAAAAGCGCTGCACTTTATGGGGCTGGATTACGCTCGGAAACACGACACGGAGAGCGTAATTACAATCCTGCTGCCACGTCCATCTAGGTCAGAGGTCCCTGCCAACCTTTTTGGCACGGGGGAAAAATTAATTTCCAAGTCAAGAAATTTATCACAAGATCTTTAAGTTTCGTTTAAAATCTGACTATTAAATCTAATAAATGCACACTACTTTGATATGGAGTTTTCAGTTACATCAGAGGTCCGTGCCAACCTTTTTTACAGAGGAAAATTTATTTTCCAAGTCGTAAGAAATTTATTGCAAGATCTTTAAATTTCCTTTAAAATCTGACTATTAAATCTAATAAATGTACACTGTTTTGATATGGAGTTTTCAGTTACGTCAGAGGCCCGTGCCAACCTTTTTTTCCATAGAGGAAAATTCATTTTCCAAGTCGTAAGAAATTTATTGCAAGATCTTTAAATTTCGTTTAAAATCTGACTATTAAATCTAATAAATGTACACTACTTTGATATGGAGTTTTCAGTTACGTCAGAGGTCGGTGCCAACTTTTTTCCATAGAGGAAAATTTATTTTCCAAGTCGTAAGAAATTTATTGCAAGATCTTTAAATTTCGTTTAAAATCTGACTATTACATATAATAAATGTACACTACTTTAATATGGAGTTTTCAGTTACGTCAGAGGTCGGTGCCAACTTTTTTCCATAGAGGTAAATTTATTTTCCAAGTCGTAAGAAATGTATTGTAAGATCTTTAAATTTCGTTTAAAATCTGACTATTAAATCTAATAAATGTACACTGCTTTGATATGGAGTCTTCAGTTACGTCAGAGGTCGGTGCCAACTTTTTTCCATAGAGGTAAATTTATTTTCCAAGTCGTAAGAAATGTATTGTAAGATCTTTAAATTTCGTTTAAAATCTGACTATTAAATCTAATAAATGTACACTGCTTTGATATGGAGTCTTCAGTTACGCCAGAGGTCGGTGCCAACCTTTTTTCCATACAGGAAAATTTATTTTCCAGGTCGTAAGAAATTTATTGCAAGATCTTTAAATTTCGTTTAAAATCTGAGAATTAAATCTAATAAATGTACACTACTTTGATATGGAGTTTTCAGTTACGTCAGAGGTCCGTGCCAACCTTTTTTCCATAGAGGTAAATTTATTTTCCAAGTCGTAAGAAATTTATTGCAAGATCTTTAAGTTTCGTTAAAAATCTAACTGTTAAATCTAATAAATGTACAATACTTTGATATGGAGTTTTCAGTTACGTCAGAGGTCGGTGCCAACTTTTTTCCATAGAGGAAAATTTATTTTCCAAGTCGTAAGAAATTTATTGCAAGATCTTTAAATTTCGTTTAAAATCTGACAATTAAATCTAATAAATGTACACTACTTTGATATGGAGTTTTCAGTTACGTCAGAGGTCCGTGCCAACCTTTTTGGCACAGGGGAAAAAAATAATTTCCAAGTCGTAAGAAATGTATGACAGTATCTTTAAATTTCGTGAAAAATCTGACTATTATATCTAATAAATGTGCTCTACTTTGATATAGAGTTTTCACATTTCCCAAACAGCTGAAAGTTCCGGAACAAAATTTCATATCTGTCTATAACAAAACCCACATAAGATTTAAAAAAAAAATCTCGATGTTCTAAAGTTTTCCTTTTCCAGAAACACTAATAATAATAGTTTATTAACGCTAATGCTCACAAACAGCTTACACACGTCAAATATCCAGGCAAGGCATATTTACCTAATAAGATTTTTAAATATCGTGAAAAATAACTCTGTAATGATTTTATTTTCCAGAAAAACTAATATCCAGGCAAAAAATTTCTTATAAGGTCTTTAGATATGAAGTTTCACGATATTTAAAAACCTTATAAGAAATTTCTTGCCTGGATATTAGTTTTTCTGGAATTGTTATTTTTTTTTTGTTTTAAGAATGTTATGGATTCTGTTATACTGGATGGGCACAGGATTGGTTTGGAAAAAAACAGGGCGGTTTTAACCGGTTAAAACCGATTAGTAAAGCCTCTGGACTTTTCTAACGCGGGTTTTTCTAATAGGTATTTATTTTTTATATATTTAGTTACAACCTTTACAATCAATTTAAATTTTATAATTTCAATTTCATATTGTTCGATTTTAAATTAACAGCAAAAAAAATAGAAAAGCCCAGAAAACTCAGAAGGCCCCAGTAAATCCCGCAAAAACCCAAAAAACCTGCAAAAGCCCGGAAAAACCTGCAAAAGTCCAAGTGTCCTGTCTTTTTGTCTGGATAGGCAACACCAATTCAATGTTAGCGGTTTTCAAGAAATTTTGCAAACCGTTCAAAAATTACCTAATAAAGTTGACAGAATTTTTGACTCAAAAATGTGAAATATTGATTTATCACCGATCCTTCAAGATATTTTATAAATTTAAATATTTGATAACTTTTCAAGAAATGTTCACTATTTCGATATAAAGTTTTAACTATTTCGTTATTTTTTTATTTAGGTTGTAAGTCGAAATATCCGGAACATTTTCTAAGAATTAAAAGAAAAATAACATCAAATTTTCATTGTTGTGAAAAATTAATATCCAAGTCATAAGAAATTTATACCAACGTCTTCATATATCGTGAAAAATCCATTACAAGTTATGTTAAATTCAGACTCAAAAATGTGCGAAAATCTGATGGACTTTTCAATACATTTTCACTACTGTAATACAGAACTTTCATATTTTTTATATATGTATATCGAAAAGTTAAAATTTCTAGGAATTAAAAAACATACATAAAAGTTTCACTTTCGTGAAACATTAATGTCCACGTAATAAGAAATTTATACCAACATCTTTAAATATCCTATCAATAATCATAAAAAAAATTATGAGAATGTTATCAATTCTAAAATATAGGATAGGCAAAACTAATAGAGTTGAAGAAAATTTCCACATTGTATTATGAAATGTCATGAATTTTCAAGATTTTTTTTTTAATCCTGTACGAATATTTAGTAGAATTATCAAAAACTTTTAATGTTGATACGAGTTTTCACCTTTTATATGTACCTATAAAAGGGAAAACGTTTTAGACATTGCCAAAAAATCAATTTGTCGAAAAATGATATAAGGCAGAAATTCATAAGAAAAACTTGTTTTTTAAACTAAGTGTCATTCATAAAAATTTAAGCTGCGGTTTAACGGTAGTTTAATCTCAGTTACCATGGTAACTGTTTGTAAAACAACGCTAAACAACCGCTAAACCACGGTTTAAATTTTTATGAATAACGCTATAATTCTTGCAAATTCGGAAAATCGTAAATTTGAAAATGTAGATAACTGGTAACTTGGAATTTTCAAGTTTGCCTTAGGAAATGGATACTCTCAATATAGAACTAGAATATGTGGTTCGTTTTATCAAAATTTGCTTCTTGGTGTCATCTTAGGTCATCTTAGGAACTTAAACGTTAAAAGTTGAAATTTATAAATAATTTACTGTAAACGATAATTCCTAGAAATTTGGAACGAAAGTATTTTTTTGCTAAAAACTAAATCTTGCAATTCCTGTAAAATCATAAGTTTTAAAATATAGATAAGTGGAAACATGAAATTTTTAAAGTTAAATGCATGAATTTAAGTAATGTATATATGAACCTGACAATTGACACTTATAAATTAGCTGTAAAAAATATAATTGTCAGAAATTTGGAAGGAATCTATATTTTTTAAATACATATTGTTGCAATTTCGGTAAAATAATAAATTTGAAAATATGTATGTTCATATAAATGCGCAAAATTTACTTATTTTTTAAAAATTATCTCTGAGCTATGTTTAAAATTTGAAAAATTTACCTTGGTAATTTTAAGTTGCACTAGAAATAAGAGAAATAACACAACCTGAGTAATTAATTCGAAAAATTTATAAGTCGCCATAGGAAAAAGTCCTTTTTTTAAAATTTTCTCCATTATACTATGCATTTTACAATTGAAATTTGTAATTTTGATAATGTGATGAGTAAAAAATATATATTTGGAACATAACAAACATCATATTTTTCATTCAATCATCAATTATTTTTCTATAAAAAATATTCTGTGCATTTACCTACATAAGTTTTACTTGTTAAAAGTTTATGAGTGAAATTTTAAATTGGCTGTACAAATTTGAAGATTGGCTAGAACTTGATTTCATATTATTTTTCTCTAACAAAAATTCTGTGCATTTACCTACACAGTCTTAATACCTAAAAGTTTACGAGTGAAATTTTAAATTGGCTGTAGAAGTTTAAATATTTGCTAGAAATTGACTTAATATTATTTTTCTATAACAAATATTCTGTGCATTCATCAACATAGTTTTAATAGTTAAAAGTTTACGAGTGGGATTTTAATTTGGCTGTAGAAATTTAAATATTTGCTAGAAATTGACTTATTATTTTTCTGTAACATATATTCTGTGCATTTACCTACATAGTTTTAATAGTTAAAAGTTTACGAGCGAAATTTTAAATTGGCTGTAGAAATTTAAATAGTTGCTAGAAATTGACCTAATATTATTTATCTATAAAAAATATTCTGCGCATTTACCTACATAGTTTTAATAGTTAAAAGTTTACAAGTTAAATTTTAAATTGGCTGTATGAATTGAAATATTTGCTAGAAATTGACTTAATATTATTTTTCTATAACATATATTCTTTGCATTTATCTACATAGTTTTAATAGTGAAAAGTTTATGAGTGAGATTTTATATTGCTTGTAGAAATTTAAATATTTGCTAGAAATTGACATAATATTATTTTTCTATAACAAATATTCTGTGCATTTACCTACATAGTTTTAATAGTTAAAAGTTCACGAATGAGATTTTAAATTGGCTGTAGAAATTGAAATATATGCTAGAAATTGAATTAATATTATTTTTCTATAAAACATATTCTGCGCCTTTACCTACATAGTTTTAATAGTTAAAAAATTACAATAATTTGTGCATTTACCTACATAGTTTTAATAGTTAAAAATGTACGAGCGAAATTTTAAATTGGCTGTAGAAATATAAATATTAGTAAATTGACATAATATTATTTTTCTATAACAAATATTCTGTGCATTTACCTACATAGTTTTAATAGTTAAAAGTTTACGAGTGAAATTTTAAATTGGCTGTAGAAATATAAATATTTGCTAGAAATTGAATTAATATTATTTTTCTATAACAAATATTCTTAGGCATTTGCCTACATAGTTTTACATAGTTTTAATAGTTAAAAGCCTACGAGCGAAATTTTAAATTTGGCTGTAGAAATTTAAATGTTTGCTAGAAGTGGGCAGAGCGAATCTTCTTATTTAGCCTTATTTCATAGAGTACTGCATATAGACCTTTTCTAGTTCCTTCCATGATTTGTGACCTGGGATTTCTGTGCCTATATTCTCATTCCTTGGTGTTTTCTCTTTCTCAGCAGAGAACGAATACTATACACTATAATTAAATTGAATGTGTTTATGGTAATCACTAGGTGCAACATATTGATTAAGGAGATTTAAAATAAACACTTGTACATAATAGTATATTAAGAAGATTTAAAAAAAGGTATAAGTTTCACAATTTTCTTTTTAATAGAAATAACTCTACAATTGTTTCGGTAGTCAAAACATTTTAAAGAGCAAATGAATTCTCATTTATTCATTCATTGCTCTATGAGTTCTGTTTTCATTTGCTCTTGAAAATGGTTTAACTACAGAAACAATTGTAGAATTATTTCTATTAAAAAAAGTAAAACTTATACAAAGTGTTTTTTTTTTAATTTTCTTAATACACTATAATGTACAAGTGTTTATTTTAAATCTCCTTAATCAATATGTTGCACCAAGTGATTACCTGACACACATACAATTTAATTATAGTGTATAGTATTCGTTCTCTGTTGAGAAAGAGAAAAAATGTACAATCGCCGATATTTGAAATGCAACTAAAAGCCTTAACCAGAGCGGTTGTACAATCACCAACATTTGAAGAGCAACACGATATTTAAGGATCGCCTTATGGACATTTGAGGGCGAAGCTATTTTGCATCTGTATTTGTACTTGTACGTGCCTAAACCCCGATTACCAATAAGGCCGATATGCGCTCTGGTTTATGGCTTTTCGTTGCACTTCGAATGTTGGCGATTGTGCTATATACTATGGAGAAATATGGGGGACTATTGATATGTACCACTACTAGATTTATTTTTATATTAAGATTGTAATTTAGATTAAGGCAAAGTAAGAGTAATTAACAAACACCAAAAACAACAAACTAAATTCTAATCACTTTCTTTTTCGGTTTCCATAAGAAACACGTTAGAATAAGTATCTATATAATTTTTTTTTAATAATAATAATCATTCATTGTTCAAAAACCAAGAAGTGAATCCCTGTCAAATAAACACAAATCATTAAATGTTTATAAGACTGTCTTGTACGCGCCTAGCCATTGTCCGTAATTAACAAACTCCAAAAATAACAAACTACATTCTAATCACTTTCTTTTTCACCTATATGATGTATCGTTTTTTTATAATAATCATCATTCATTGTTCAAAAACCAAGGGGTGAATCTCTGTCAAATAAACACAAGACATTAAAATTTTATATGACTATCTTATTGTACAATAATGTATTTGTTTTTATAATAATTATCATTGTTCAAAACCAAGGAGTAAACCTCTGTTAAATAAACACAAGTCATTAAAAGTTTATAGGACTGTCTTTTTGTACCTGCCAAGCCATTATCCTGACTTGAAAACTTTGTGTCTGAATACACATATAAAATACTTCCTGGTGTCAAAACACTATCGAAGAGTCCTATATGCACCAGTGGATAAATAAAGGATGAGAAGAGAAGAGACTTTACAATAATACTAATATTATTGTAATTAAGTAAATTTTAAGTGAATTTTAAATTATTGTAATTACTATTGTAATACTAGTATTATACTTAGTGTTATAATAATAATTCTATGGCATAGAAAACGTAGCTAGTTTCCTTGTTCTGTTACATTAATTTTATTGTAGTGTATATTGTCGTTATACTATTACCATACTACTCCTAGGTCAGGTGAAAATGGTATTATTGCAATGCGAAATTACGTGAAGGGGAAATGGCATTATTCTAATAGTATTATGATATTATATTCTCTACGTATAAAACTCGCACGGCGATCGCACCTAGCAGTAAATTAATTACACACACGCACGCACACATGCATATGTACGAACTCGCACATGCACATACACACAATTCCAGTTACGTAATAAAACTTTGCAGGCGGTATTTAATTAAAAGTTGGACGGGAAATAAAACCGGCGGCGAGGTGAACGAGGCCCCCCTGCCGCAGGGGGCCCTGCATGTCTCTGTGCGCGCCCTCCTCTTGTATACGCTCACGTTTTCCACGGGAGGGTGCTAAAGAGGAGCGCGGAAAAACGCGGAAAATTAAACCAATTACGGATTCACGTGCGGCCGACGTGCTCACGTCCGCGCGCTGCTCTGCACAGGACTTGATGAACTGATGAACATCGTAATAATGATGGATGTAATGCGATAATAAAAATCTCCATTACCGGCCGACGTGGCTGCGGGGTGGATTACGTGAGCGAGCGGAAGTTTCGCGTTTTCTTCAGGAACAACTTCCTTCTTTCAGGAAGAAGCAGAATGTTTTCATTGTGAAATTTGATGGGTTGTAGAAAAGTTGTTCAATGGAACTAGAAAAAACCATGGGAGCGCGACAAGCCTGTATGCTTGGTGTGAATGCTCCGTAAGGAATAACTTGCTGCAACATTGCTCATGTCCTTGTAGTTATCTTGAAAACAAGAAATTGGTATCTTTTTATCAGAAATGTACACATTCACACATACATATATACAATTTAATGTGAAAGGTCTATAATAGGTAAAATGACTTGGCAACCAAATAAAACCATCAGCAAGCAATTATTTAATTAAAATTGCATAACGCAGTTAAAATCTTGTGCACTAAACTCTCCACTAAAACTTGGCGCTGAATTTATGCCATCCACTCTTGGCTTGTCAACAACTCTCTCACGGCAGCGACATATTTTTACGGCCCGCGTAATTACTGTTGCCGAAGCCCCACGACATAGACACGCTTCTAGTTTTATGACCGGCGGTAAATTTCAATTTCGGCGACACCTGGGTGCTCTTACGTAGTAAAATTTCGCCTAATGCCCGGGCGAAACGCGAGCTTCGCCCGCGGATCGCTCGCTGCAAGGGTTACTTCCGGCGCGGCTCGTTACCCGACTTCCCCGGAAGTGTCGTGAGGCAGCTCCTCGGCGGCGGTCTCTTTTCCGGTATTTACCGTATCGGCTCGGGGAGCCGAGAGTCGTGAGTTTAATTAGTTGTAAACGCGGGAACGGTTTTGTACGCGATTCGCCACGGGCACGAATCGGCAGTAAAATGTTCGAAAAGTCATGAACGTTTTTCCGTGCACGAAGGCGGATTGAAAGGCATTAAAATGCGAAACTGCTTAATGAAGTTGGCGCGGCAAGTTTTAAGTTTTAAGTGCGCCCGATTCGGATTGGGGCATGAAAATGTATTTCATTGCGATTACAGGCACTAAATTATGTTTTTTTCTTATAAATTTAGAGCGGAAAATTCATTCAACGTACTAAAATATTCATTTCACCACAATCCAATTGAGGCTATCAGAGCAAGAGTGCACTAACCCACGAAACCTAAAAATTCCAAAATAATTAATTAAATGTGCGTAAACTAAGTTTGTACGCACAGTGTTCTTCACACATTTTTAGCATCATAAGTTCGTAAAAAAAATAACCTGTGCGTAGAAACATCAACTGTCCGTAAAAAAAAATTACACACAATTCATTCACTAACCAATTAAAAAAAAATAGTATTTTGCATCAAATTTTAGCTGTTTTTCATCATAGCTGTCGTAGTAAAGACTTCGTATGGTACATTTTCGTAAAGTCGTGCTTTTTGGCACTCGCGTTTCCGCGCTTATTCAAAAAAAGTACTACTTCACGAACTTGCATCATGTATAACTATTTTTGTAGCTACAGCGCATTTTCTTGGCTTTTGATGCGTTTGCAAAATATATTTAAAAACTAGCAGATAACTTACGGTATATATTGTATGAATCCGTGGTTAATACTTGATTAAACATCTTTAAATAAGTATAAATAAAGAAGATCGAAGTGAAGACAAAACTGAGTTTTATTTGTCTCTTGATAATGATTGTCAGACCGAAACAATTGTAGAGTTTTTCTGTTATAAATTTGTTAACACTTAATTTAGTGCTTTATTTATGCTAACTTACAGTTTCTTGACCTACCAAAAAGGCAGGCAAGGTTCAAGAAAATCTCGTTTATCTCCATTGCATATGCTGGTGGGTTAGTCCACTATAGTTCTCATAGCCTCAATTCATAAATTTTCTTGATTGACCAAACAACAATAATAATCTTATATTTCCCCCTAAAATTTATATCTCATAAAATAAGCTCCTATTTTTCACCTGGTATCAAATTTTCCCTCCACGCTTTTAGAAAACAAAAACAAAATTATGCAAAATTGCTAAAATTTTCCTAATTTTGACGATCAGTGGGATTACATTATTATCTTGTAACTGATGGTTAATTCGTGCAATTCGTAAGTTTCATTTATTCTCCGCAATTTTTGCATGTTTTCTCTTACGGTTTTCTCAAAATTAAAACTTAAGAAAAAACGTGGACAAAGGTTTTCGTAAAATTAAAACTTTAAAGAAAACGTGGACAAAGGTTTTCTCAAAATTAAAACTTAAAAAAAAAGTGGACAATCAAGAGAAGTTCTATTTTAGTAAACCCTGATTAGATCCATATCTTTTAACTCTCAATTTACTTGTAAAGATATTTTTAAAGAGAAACTCTGGAAAATAAAGATACGGTCCAATTTCTAATAATAACTTATTTATACAAGCTCTAAATTTTAGAAAACCTTGAATAAAGGCTTATCTCTCAAGTGACAAATTACTGGTAAAAGTCTAATAAAACTTTTCACATTTTTTCTCTGGTGTTAAGAAAACCTTTGAAAAATGTTGCGTGTCATGCTAACCAAATACCATTTTTATAAATATGTATGTCACAAAACAGGCTGTAACTTTCAAATTTATCATAAAAATAAAATCAGGATATATACATATTAAAATACATATCATGCCTCTGATGATGGTTTAAAAAAAACGAAACCAGTCAGGCGAAATAAAATAAATAAATAATAAAATAAAATAAAAATTATTTTTTACCAGTAAGTACCAAATTATAATATAAGAATTATAATATAAGAACCTTAAATACATAACTGGTAATTTATGGATAAAACCTTAAACTTAAATATCTATGTATTATAATAAAAAAAATATCATAGGTTTAGAGGTAAAACTCGTTATAAGTATGTTTTATTATTTTCTCTTTTTGATACAATTATACTTTTAGTGTTCAGATAGAAATAACTTCTTGAGTAATTACGTATTTTATACCAAAGTATTATTAATATATCTTACAAATCTCAAAAATATAAAAATGTTAGTTAATGATTTTTACCTCTACGAATTCCATGAACTAAGTTATAATTTTTATGATTTTTTTTTGTGAATTCTAATGAAATTGAATGAAAATAAAGTTATGTTTTTTATAGATAGTGAGAACAATCTTTATGAATTATTATGAATTTTTTTGTGAAAACTAATGAAATTTAATGAAAGTAAAGTTATATTTTTTTATATAGAGAGAACAATCTTTATTTGGCTTTTGGCCCTTGACATTCCTGCCTTTGTTTTATATATTTTCCTAATTTTTAATATTTTCCATATAGTTTAAGTATAAGTAAACTAAAACCCAATTTTTTTAAGCTAAAAAAACCTATGGTCGTTTTTAATATACAGTCCGTAGGCAAGGTTGAAATAAATCACCATTTAAAAAAAACAATGACGTTTAAAAAAAACAAAAACCAATGTTGTCTTTAAGAATCCAAATAAATCATGATTTATTTATAATCAAGATTTCTACTGCGTGCAATTTTAATTAAATGATTGCAAATCTAAACGATTGTTTAGAGGTAAATTTCATTATAAGTATGTTTTATTATTTTCTCTTTTTGATACTTTTAGTGTTCAGGTGGAAAGAACTTCCTGAGTAATTACATATTTTATACCAAGGTATTATTAATATATCTTACATATCTCAAAAATACAAAAATGTCAATTAATGATTTTTACATCTGCACGAACTTCGCGAATTAAGTTATAATTTAATTTATTTTAAAAAAAGTGAAGTCTAATGAACTTCAATGAAAGTAAAGTTATGTTTTTTATAGAGAAAGAAAATAAACTTGATTACTCTTTTGGCCCTTGGCCTTTCTACCTTTGTTTTATATATTTTCCCAATTTTCATTCTTTTTTTTGAAATGTTCCTGAACGTTATTATTTGTATAAATTAGTAGATTTGGCCGTTATTTCTTGAAAGTCCATACTCATTACTTTAATAATAGTTTCTTATTACTTAAGAAAAATGTATTATTTTCACTACAATGTTACACTAATTTTTCGAAAATGTATTGATTTATACTCTGATTTTTCTAAACTGGCGTGCACGTCATCAAAATAATAATCATAATAATGATGGCACAATTTTACAAGGTTGCCAGTTGTCCTGGGTATTTAAAAATGGCTGCAATCAGCTGTTGCGCCCGTGCAATCTTGTGCGACAGTGCGCGGTTCGTATCAAATTCATCGACTTCTCTACCGTTTATCGTACAGATATCAATCTTGTGGTTATGGTTTAACATCTACAATGGCAAAATATGCATTGTAATAATCGATCAAATGTAACAAGTTAGACGTCAAAGAAGTTTTAAGCATTAGTGAAAAAGATGTGGCATCGTCGCCGAGAAAATATCGCCGATGCCAACATAACATAATTTATTACATGATTGGCAGGCGAAAATTGTGTCCGCGGTTAATACACCGATTACCTATTTATAACCACCGGTGATCAGTGTTATGTAACAAATGATCTTCAGATTAATTTCGATTCTTAAACTATTGTTATGCATATTCTCGAAAACAATCACGTTGGTACGAAAAAACCTCATCGCACAGCTGTTTGATGACGTGCACGCCAGTTTAGAAAAATCAGAGTATATCTCTTATTTCTCCTAAAATTTATTTCTTTTCATACAAAAAGCTTCTCTTTGTCCCTAGTTTTAAAAATCATGTGAAATTGTTAATTGCGAATGTTAAAAAAAATTAATAGATTTTTCTCTTTCCCCCAAATTTTCCATATTATTCTTATGTCCTAGAAAACCTTTTTTATGCATACTCAAAATTTTTACTGTTTTAGTGATTTTTTAAATTTACTTTTACTCGATATGAACTTATATTTTCCCCTAAAATGTATTTCTTTTCATAATAGCTTCTACATTTCCCTGGCTTTAAAAACCATTTGTAAGGATATATTTTTCATTGTGAATATTAAAAGAATCAAATAAAAAAAGTTTGTGTTCCATTCTGAATCAATTTTTCTACACATTCTCCTGATTTTGAGAAACGTAACATGAGAGAACCTTCTACATTTTAGAGTTCAGGATTTTTCAAGTATTATTATTAATTTTATTAGCATCACTTCTCGATAATGGATAATTCGTAAATTGAAAATTTTGCTCAATTTTCCACAATTTTCTCTTAACGTTTGTTGAAAATTAAAACTTAAGAGAGAACGTGAAAATAAAGGGAAAAAAATCATTTTCAAAAAACCTTTAATGCGTTCTATTTTGGCTCAATTTATTGGTGTTTTATTTTTTATTTTTTCAACTCTACACATTTTCTCTTGGTAATTCATGAAGTGAATTGGAAATTTCGCTATATTTTCCACAATTGTTCGCGTTTTCTGGTAAAGTTTTTTTTTGTAAATTAAAACTTGGGAGAAAACGTGGAAAATAAAGAAAAGTTTTTGCCTTTGGGAAAAAAAATTCACAAAACTTTGTCTTTGAACTGGCAATTTAGCATATTTACTTTTGAAATAATGATGATTATTGATGATAATACTTTTGAAAAATCATATCATAGTTTTCAAAAATCTTAAATTTTTTACATTATTCGTTGTTTCAAAAAGTCAAAATACGTGCAGATTATTAAAACTCTTATCTTTAACTTTTGTCATAATATTTTGCAAATATCTTGGTATACTTGAAATGTCTTAACATATTTCTCAATTTTTTTATATTTTATAATATTCGTTGTTGTAAAAAGTAGAAAGATGTAGAGTTTATTAAAACTCCTATCTTTAACTTTTCTCAATATATTTTGCAAATATTCTAGCATACTTTTGAAATATCTTAATATATTGTTCAAAATTTTTATATTTTATAATATTCATTGTTTCAAAAAGTATAAACATGTACAGTTTATTAAAACTCTTATCTTTAACTTTTGTCATAATATTTTGCAAATATCCTAGCATACTTTTGAAATATCATTACATATTTTTCAAAAATATTATATTTTATAATAAACGTTGTTTCAAAATGTATTACGTGCAGTTTATTAAAACTCTTATCTTTAACTTTTGTCATAATATTTTGCAAATATCCTAGCATACTTTTGAAATATCATTACATATTTTTCAAAAATATTGTATTTTATAATAAACGTTGTTTCAAAATGTATTACGTGCAGTTTATTAAAACTCTTATCTTTAACTTTTGTCATAATATTTTGAAAATATCCTAGCATACTTTTGAAATATCTTAATACATTGTTCAACATTTTTATATTTTATAATATTCATTGTTTCAAAAAGTATAAAGATGTACAGTTTATTAAAACTCTTATCTTTAACTTTTGTCATAATATTTTGCAAATATCCTAGCATACTATTTCATCATATTTTTAAAAAATCTTATGTTTCACATTCGCTGTGTCAATTATTCGATAAGTTTCAAAGTATAAATAAGTATTTGTGAAATGGGGGAAGAATTTTTAAATATATTTCTTTGGGTGTTTTATCGGTCTCATCTGGTTTATGTATAACAGGGGTTTAGATTCGGTGGTGCAAATTCGCCCCCAACTAACAGAAAACACAATGGTTTCGGGGGCGAGCGAGAGGGGGGCTTAAGCGTATTGAACGGTCGACGGCGGCGAATCCCTTCAGCGTCTCTCGTGTTTACATTACATGACACTGAATAGCCTCTTCTGGAGGAGTCCTGACGCGCGAACACCACTTTGCAGGGCGGAAGGACGATAAGAAACGTGTTCAGCCGCGGCTCAGCCGCGCTGTCGCACATGTTTAGTTTGCGGTTTTTTCGCCCTATCCTGAGGGCGTCGCGACGCCGACGCGCCGGCCGGAGATTATCCGCCGGCGGGGGGAGATAAGAGGTAAAAATGTGCGAGCCGAATGCCACTTTTTCCCCGCGATAATTCACAAAACACTCCGAAACACTTCGTCCTCTGCTCTCTCTCCTCACATCTCGACGGACTACTTTATATTTATCAGCCTTCGCCTCTTCTTATTCAATATACTGCGCCTCGGAGAAATCTATTAGTTTCTCTTGGATATAAAAAATATATAACACTACCTGCTACTAGGATCAGAGATCACCAAACCTCAAAGGGATTTAATGCGACCTGCTAACATTTTGTTCCACAAATACATTTAAAAATTCTCAACTGCATTTCCATAGAAGACCATTTACACCCTTCGGCCGACTACATAAAAGTATAAAACTTGCAACATTAATAAATATTTAAAAAAAAAACATTTCCAAAAAACAACTTCGCAAGTTAATATAATGATCAGATTATTGGACAGTATTAAGAAATTTCAAAAACTATAAAAAAAAATTAAAAAAACTCGGGTACGAAAAAATATTACAGAACACTTTAAGCAACATTAAGTCAGGCTCAAATTTTTTCATATACTATTTTGAAAATGTTTCATGCTACGAATTTCCAATTAATGTGTTTGCTTCCTCCTCATTTCGTAAGTTCTCTAGATCAGATACCTGAAGATTTGAGTACCAAATTATATTTTTCGAAAACATAAAAGATTCAAACATAAATATCGTAAATAAAAATGACCAAGAAAAATGTCATTTACAAAAAAAAAAAACTTCGCTGATTAAAATGAGAGATTTCACTGGTGAATACAATTTTTGTCCCTTGACAAAAATTGACACTGCCAAATAAAATTTAAATTAATGCTTAAATTTCATCATTTTGCTGCAATATTTAATTTACAATAAAGATATCGAAATTTTCTGTCAAAATGTGTGATTTTCAAGTACAATTTCAAGTAGTTCTTTGTTTTTCTGAAAATTTCTTCGTTTCCAGTAAATATTTTGCAGTTTACAGTACGAATTTTGTGGTTTCCAACAACATATTAAATTTATGCCGAGAATTTTATAATTTTCAGTGCTGTCTTTAATTTTCAATCAAAATGTTGCCGTTTCCAAGGTATGTTATTAATTTTCAATTATAATTATATAATTTTCGACGAGCACTTTCAAGCGTTTCCATGAAAATTTCACTAGTTTCAGTAATGTCATATTATCTAGCTTTTCTGCTAATAAATATTATTTATTATTATTATTAAAAACTTTGTTATTGCCACTAAAATTTAAAATTTATGCTGAAAAATGTCATTTCCAAAAAACAACTTCACAGGTCAAAATGAGAAATGGTCAACACAATTTTTGCCACTGCCAAATAAAATTTGAAATAATGCTAAAATTTCATCATTTTTGCTGCAATGTTTAATTTACATGTTAAAATGTTTACTGCATTTAAATTACAATAAGAAAATTGCAATTTTCTATCAAAATTTGTAATATTCTAGTGCTATTTTAGTTTTATTTTTCTTTAATTAGTTTTTATGAAAATTTCTTCATTTACAATAAACATTTTGCGGTTTTCAGTAAAAAAAATTGCAGTTTCCAGCAACATTCTAAATTCATGCCGAGAATTTTATCATTTTCAGCGGTGTCTTAAATTTCCAATCAAAATTTTGCACTTTCCAATGAATATTAATAACTTTTAATTACATTTTCATAATTTTCGATGAATACTTTGTACATTTCAACGACAATTTCATCATTTCCAGTGAAACATTGTATTTACCTGTTGTTTTTTTTTTTAATTGATGTTGACAGTTTAACAGCTTTCATTTCATTTTCATTTTCATTTCATAAAACATAAAAAAATAGATATTTTTAAGAACGTAATAAGTCATTTATTAATTTGTATAACTTGTTAAGTTGTGTAACGACACCACATAAATAAAATATTTCTAATTATTATTATTATTATCAATAGGCCCTTTACCTTTCGGTGTGGGCTAAATATTACGATTTAAAATATATTTATGAATATGGTATTTTATCAATTCCAGTAAAAATGTTCAGTGGTATGTTTAATTCCCAATTAAAATTTTGCACTTTCCCAATGAATGTTGCTAATTTTCAATTACAGTTACTTGATTTTCGATGAATATTTGATAACTATCATTGAAAATTTCGTAAATTTTCATAAATTCATCAGTTCCGGTAAAAATATTTTATAATTGACTGAAAAATTTTGGATCCATGCTAAAAAAATTATAGTTTTCACAACAACGTTTAATTTTCAATCAAAATTTTGTACTTTCCAATGAATATTGTTAATTTTCAATCCAAATTTTGCACTTTCCAATGAATATTGTTAATTTTCAATTACCGTTTCTTAATTTTAGATGAATTTTTGGTTTACCTTCACTAAAAATTACATCAATTCCGGTAAAATATTTGCATTGACAGCAACATTTTAAATACTTGCTGAGAATGTTATAATTGTTAGTGATATGTTTAACTTCCAATCAAAATTTTGCACTTTCGAATGAATATTGCTAATTTTCGATAACTTTCAATTAATTCCAATAAAAAAATTGCAATTGTGAGCAAAATTTTGATTTCTTGATGAGAATTTAATCATTTTCAGCATTTTCATGTTTAATTTATAATTAAAAAAATGTACACTTTCCAATGATTATTGCAAATTTTCAATTGCAGTTTCTTAATTATCGATGAAATTTGATAACTTTTATTGAAAATTTCATCAATTTAATTAAAAAAACTGCAATTGGCAGCAAAATTTTGATTTCTTGATGAGAATTTAATCATTTTCAGCGCTATGTTTAATTTATAATAAAAACTGTACACTTTCCAATGATTATCACAAATTTTCAATTGCAGCTTCTTAATTATCGATGAAATTTGATAACTTTTATTGAAAATTTCATCAATTTAAGTAAAAAAAATGCAATTGGCAGCAAAATTTTGATTTCTTGATGATAATTTAATCATTTTCAGCGCTATGTTTAATTTATAATAAAACTGAACACTTTACAATGATTATTACAAATTTTCAATAGCAGTTTCTTAATTATCGATGAAATTTGATAACTTTTATTGAAAATTTCATCAATTTAAGTTAAAAAAAATGCAATTGCCAGTAAAATTTTAGATTGTTGGTGAAGATTTTATAATGTTTATAATCCATCACGACCAGAGGGAAAAGAATTTGATAAATGGTGAAAACAATTTGACATATTATGGGGCATACATTTGAGGCGTTTATTTTAAAAATAACACAATTCCAAAAATGCACAAATCGAGTTATTAACAATAAATGGCTCTCAAGACCAATGTCTGTGCACAAACAAAACCTGTTTTCTCGAAAAACAATACAAATCGCGTGTAACAGCCAAATGATTTTTTTTCATTTGCCTGTTATAGCCTGTTACATTCCAACTATTCCCACAGTTTTTCTCTTCTTTCACAGTTCTTATTTAAAATCATTTGTATTTTTAGATAAGTTAATATAAATACAACAGGATAGCCAGATTTATTTTCGCAGTACTTTGAGTATAACTTCCACTGTAACTTTTTTTAAATATCCCACAAAAGTGATTTTTGGACATGTGCACTTTTTAAAATAAACGCCTCACTTGATACAATATTGAGAAGTGTTAGCAACAGGGAAAAGCATTTGAGATCAAGTGAAACAAAAGTGATACATGGTGAAAAGCAATCGGAAAACTCCGTAATAAAAATATAGACGAACCATTTCAGTATTCATGCATATAGCATTTGACGTTCATTTTCAATATATCAACATTTTCAAAATTTCCACAGCTTTTATAATTGTCCTGAAATTTAGTGCAAATTCTTCAAAATTTTGATCATTCATTCCAGTTTTTGGATAGTTTTTTTGAATAATCTGAATTTTTGCAGAATTAAATGTAAATATTGAAGAATCTATACTGAGATGATTCTTCAATATTTACATTGAATTCTGAAAAAATTCGGATTATTCAAGAAACTATTCAAAAACTGAATGAATTATCAAAATATGGAAGAATTTGTACTAAGTATCAGGACAATTGGTGTTCAAATTTTATATTTTTAAAATAAAAATTGTAATCTTTCAATAGTATCACGTTCTGTGGTTATACTGTAGTTTAAAAATTGCAATTACTTTTATTTAAGTAATTCAATGTAAATGTTGAAGAATCATCTCAGCACAGTGGTAAAATTTGGAATTTTTAAAATAAAAATTGTAATTTCTCGTTCTGTGATTGTACTGTATAAACATTGCAATTACTATATAAGTAATTCAATGTATATGTTGAATCATCTCAGTATAGTGGTCAAATTTTGAAAATAAAAAATGTAAGTTTTCAAAAATATCTCGTTCTGTGGTTATACTGTATATAAATTGCAATTACTTATTATATTGAATTACATTCAGTTTTATAAAAAAAATGAGAAGACACTGAAGCAAGAAAATTGAATTAATTTCCGCGCATTAAGCGCTAATTAGCAATCAATTCCGTTTTGTATGCTCTAATCGCTTTATGCGAGCCCGGATTCGACGGGAGCGCCGATAATTCGCCCGTCTCGCGCGTTTAATGGAGTTTAAGTGAACGCTCGGGTTAATTGGCCCCCTCAATTGCGCTTAATTATTTAAATGCACATGTCGTGAGCTCCCCCCCAAACAGCATCCGACAGACGCAACGTCTTGCATATTGCGTCAGAGGAACACGCAACAGGAGAAAAATCGCGCAGATGTCGTCTTCCAAGTGAAATAATTAACAATGAAAATTGCATTAATTGCGTGCTAAATATATGTAACGAATGTCGGTTTCATGTTCTTAATATTTTAATGAAGAACACTCAACTATGTTTTCACATTTATTTATAAATAGTGACAACTGATGATAAATAACAAACAAATGACAGTGACAAATTACAATGACAAATGACAGTGACAAATGTCAGTAATAAAATACAATGACAAATTTCAATGACAAATGACAGTGACAAATGACAATGACTGTGACAATAACTGTGAAACATGACAATTAATCAATTTTCACTGCTGTTAAGTCTTATGTATCAGGAGGTGAAAGCCTCTAACATTACGTCTTGCAGGTGAAATAATTAAGAATGAAAATGGCATTAATTTCGTGCTAAATATATGCAATGAATGTCAGTTTCATGTTCTTAATATTTAAATGAAGAATACTCAACTATGTTTTCACATTTATTTATAAATAGTGACAACTGGTGATGAATAAGAAACAAATGACAGTGACAAATGACAGTGATAAATTACCATGACAAATAACAGTGACAAATTACAGTGACAAATGACAGTGACAAATGACACTGATAATATACAATGACATATGACAGTGACTAATAATAGTAACAAATTACAATGGCATATGACAGTGACAAATAACAGTAACAAATTACCATTACAAATGACAGTGACAAATGACACTGATAAATTACAATGACATATGATAGTGACAAATAACAGTAACAAATTACAATGACATATGACAGTGACAAATAACAGTAACAAATTACAATGACAAATGACAATGACAAATCACAATGACTGTGAAACATAACAATTAATCAATTTTCACTGCTGTTAAGTCTTATGTATCAGGAGGTGAAACCTCTAACATTAATCAGTTTTGACTGCTGTTAAGTCCTGTGTATCAGGAAGTGAAAACCTCTAACATTAATCAGTTTTCAGTGCTGTTAAGTCTAGGATAGGTTGGTGCAAAGGAGACGAATGAAACTTCGTTATAGATTTTTAGGTAATTTCGGGGCAGTATTTTTGCGGAATTTTTCATTAACCCGCCAAAGGAATTTTCGATTAAGCACGGAATTTTAGTGCAGAAATTATGGCACCTGACCGTGATTCATGCGCAAGTTATGCGCCGTGCTGACCGATTATTTTCCTCCGACGTCGGCGTGCTCGTGGTTTCCAGATAATGTTAGAATTACTGAGTGACCGCTCCCAGCACCTAATCGAGTTTCTGCGTGATCTGCGTACGTTAGGGCTGCGGAATTTTTAATCTCGCGCGTTTAACGCGTCGTTTGGTATCAGCCCTGCGGATAAACTCGCAGAAACAAATAGAATTTCCATTAGCCGCCCCCCTCGTGCGCTCGCTCCGCCGGATAGCGATTGGAAGTGGACGCAGGGGCGGCCGAAGAATTAACGAAGCGTGCGGGTGCGAGGCGCCCTTCGCCTCCGCTGCCCACCTAATGGGCCCCGAAGCCGCCCCCGACGTAACGACGCCGCATCGGAAGAATGTTAACTGCCCCCCACGTCCTGCGGAGGCGATAAGCCGGGGGTAAATAAATAAAACTCGTCGCGTTTACCGACCGGAAAGTTTCAGTTTTTATTCAAAAGGGTTGAGAGTCAAGTGGCGCGCTGATATCGGCACTCCCTTTGATTGCGCGGCGAAGGCTTCGAGTGCGGCGATAATGGCGCGGAGCCGATGGCGGTGATGCGGCCAGGAAATTACGTCAGAATATTAATCCTGCGTTCTCCACGGGAAAACCTTTCAGCGCTTATCTCTAGATGTGCAAGGAAATGAAACATGCATGACGATTCGGCCCCACAATGGGGCCGAAGCGGTTCGGACGAAAAAAGTAATCAACGCTTTCAATGCGATATTCAAAGTTTGTTATCTGCGTTTCCAAAACTAACACCAGCACATTTAAAAGATGAATCCATAAAATAACGGCCGAAGATTTAAGATAAAATATTTTCTATACAGGACTCACCCATTGATGTATTTGTTAGTAGATTTACAGAGCATTCACCACTTGTACAAAAATTTGTTTTCTAAATTCTACGTATAAACTATAAGTAGTTTAAAGCTTGAAACTTAAAAAATAAGTAAGAAACAAATAAAAAATAAGTAGAAAATGAAATTTCATAACAAAAAACAATACTTTAGCAAAATTTACTCTTTGCAATGAACTTGGTTTCAATAACAATTGAAAATTTACATTTAAGAAGATTTAAGAGATTTACAACGACATACTTTATTTGACAGAAATATATATTCATATGTTATAATTTTTTTTTTTTATTTAAATATTTTATTTATTCGAGAATAGTTTTAAAAAATTATATAAAAAAAAATTGGAAAAAGTTAATATATTTGATATGATTTTCATTTTTTATATATTTGATAGGTTTACTTTCATTTTGTATAAAACGTAACCATTTTCTTTTAATATAAGAAAATTACTGCAATTACAAAAAATTGTAATGAGAAAGGTAACCGAGCTTAACTTTTAGGGCCAAATCCACATTCAAAAGGGCTTATTTTTTCACAAAAGTTTATCTATTTCACATAATTTTCTAGCAATTTTCGTAATTTGCAGTTACATATTACGAAAATCCATAGAAATACAGTTTCTGAATTCTTGATTTTTGATATTTTCATTGCATATTTTGGAAATTCTCAATCTGTCTTTTCTAAAATGATGTGTATTTTTGTTGAAACTTGTCACATTTGATTGAAATTGTTACAAGTTTAGTTATTTAGTTGAATATTTCGATAATTATTTTGATAATACAATGAAGTTTTATCCAATTTCTCCAGATTTTTCTGAATTTCACTTTCTTAGGTTTCAGTACGCTGTCGTTCTATGCTACCACCACATGACATTATAATATTAATTGACACTAACAATCTTACAAGTATGTCATGATATTACACATGACATAATATTAATTTATTAATTAAAACGTAAGCATTCTCTTTAAATATAAGAAAATTACTGCAATTAAAAAAAATGTAATGAGAAAGGTAACCAAGCTGAACTTTCAGGGCCAAATCCACATTCAAAAGGGCTTCTTTTTTCAAAAAAGTTTATCTATTTCACATAATTTTCTAACAATTTTCGTAATTTGCACGTTACGTATTACGAAAATCGATAGAAATATAGTTTTTGAATTCTCGATTCCTGATATTTTTATTGCATATGCTAGAAATTCTCAATCTGTCTTTTCTAAAATGATGTGTATTTTTGTTGAAACTTGTCACATTTGATTGAAATTGTTACAAGTTTAGCTATTTAGTTGAATATTTTGATAATTATTTTGATAATACAATGAAGTTTTATGCAATTTCTACAGATTTTTCTGAATTTCACTTTCTTAGGTTTCAGTACACTGTCGTTCTATGCTACCACCACATGACATTATAATATTAATTGACACTGATAATCTTATAAGTATGTCATGATATTACACATGACATAATATTAATTAATTAAAACGTAAGCATTTTCTTTAAATATAAGAAAATTACTGCAATTAAAACAAATGTAATGAGAAAGGTAACCGAACTGAACTTTTAGGGTCAAATCCACATTCAAAAAGGCTTCTTTTTTCACAAAAGTTTATCTATTTTACATAATTTTTTAACAATTTTCGTAATTTGCACGTTACATATTACGAAAATCGATTGAAATATAGTTTTTGAATTCTTGATTCCTAATATTTTCATTACATATTTTGGAAATTCTCAATCTGTCTTTTCTAAAATAATGTGTATTTTTAATGAAACTTGTCATATTTGTTCATATGTTTATATTTAATTGAAATTCCTACAAGTTAAGTTATTTAGTTGAATATTTTGATAATTATTTTGATAATACAATGAAGTTTTGTGCAATTTCTACAGATTTTTCTGAATTTCACTTTCTTCGGTTTCAGTACGCTGTCATTTTATGCTACCACCACATGACATTATAATATTAATTGACACTGACAATCTTATAAGTATGTCATGATATTACACATGACATAATGTGTCAATATTAATTGACACTGACAATCTCGTAATTATGCCACAATATTACACATGACATTATAATATTAATTGACACTGACAATTATAAGTATGTCATGATATTACACATGGCATAATATTAATTGATACTGACAATCTCGTAACTATGCCATAATATTACACATGACATTATAATATTAATTGACACTGACAATCTTATAAGTATGTCATGATATTACACATGACATAATATTAATTGACACTACAATCTCGTAATTATGCCATAATATTACACATGACATTATAATATTAATTGACACTAACAATCTCATAATTATGCCGCATTATAAGTTTTGCAAAATCTTTCAATTCTGATAACGAATTGGAAAAAAGCTTGTATGATACACGTGAATAAAGCAATTTTATTCACTTATACCATAAATAGCTATTTCACCATTTATCAAATAGCTTTTCCCTCTGGTCGTGATGGATTATAAAAATTATAAAATCTTCAGTAGAATCTAAAATTTTACTGGCAATTGCAAAAATTTTACTGCAATTTACGAAATTTTCAATAAAAGTTATCAAATTTCATCGATAATTAAAAAAATGCAATTGAAAATTTGTAACAATAATTGAAAAGTGTACATTTTTTTTATTATAAATTAAACAGCGTTGAAAATGAAAAAAATCTCGTCAAGAAATTAATATTTTGCTGGCAATTGCCAATTATTTATTGGAATTGATGAAATTTTTAATGAAAGTTATGAAATTTCATCGAAAATTAGGAAATTGTAAATTGAAAATTTGCAATAATCATTGAAAAGTGTAATTTTTTAATTGTAAATTATACATAGCGTTGAAAATGATAAAACTCTAACCAAGAAATTGAAATTTTGCTGTCAATTGCAATTTTTTTATTGGAATTGTTGAAATTTTCAATGAAAGTTATCGAAAATTAGCAACATATTCATTGAAAAGCACAAAATTTTGATTGGAAATTAAACAAAATACTGAACATTCTTACTGGAAATGTTGAAATGCCATATTCATTGAAAAAAATTAAATTGTAATATTTTGAAATATTTTATTTTGTGGTGTCGTTACACAACTTACATAAGTTTACAAATTCATAAATTACTTATTATGTACTTGAAAATATGTATTTTTTTATGAAATTGTGAGATATCTATTGTAACTTAAACAGTGAAAGCTATAAAATTGCCATCAATTAAAAAAACGCCTATTACAAATTTTCACTAGAATTGATGAAATTGTCATTGAAACGTACAAAGTATTCATCGAAAATTATGAAAATGTAATAAAAAATTATTAATATTCATTGGAAAGTGCAAAATTTTGATTGAAAATTGAAGACACCACTGAAAATTAATATATTCTTAGCATGCATTTAGAATGTTGCTGGAAACTGGATATTTTTTACTGAAAACCGCAAAATGCGTATTGGAAATGATGAAATTTTCATAAAAACAAAGAAAAAACCTAAAATCCTAATTGAAAATACTATTACTGTAATTTAATCATGCAGTAAACATTTTCAGTAATTTTAGAAATATTTTATGAATGTGGTGTCGTTACACGACTTCCACAATTTATACAAATTAATAAATTACTTATTACGTACTTGAAAATATATATTTTTTATAAAATTGCGAGATATCTATTGTAACATAAACTTTGTAGTGAAACCGATAAAACTGTCAACATCAATTTAAAAAAAAAACAGGCAATTACAATTTTTTCACTGGAAATGATGAAATTGTCGTTGAAACGTACTAAGTGTTAATCGAAAATTATGAGATTGTAATTAAAAATTATTAATATTCATTGGAAAGTGCAAAATTTTTATTGGAAATTAAAGAAATCACTGAAAATTATAAAATTCTTAGCATGAATTTAGAATGTTGATGAAAACTGCATATTTTTTACTGAAAACCGCAAAATGTTTATTGGAAACGATGAAACTTGCATTAAAAAAAAGAAAAACCTAAAATCGTACTTAAAAATTACAAATTTTGATAGAAATTGCAAATTTTTTATTGTAAATTAAACATGCAGTAAACATTTTAACATTTTCAGCATTCATTTTAAATTTTTATAACAACGTTTTTACCGGAAATAGTGAAATTTTCATGGAAACTCTTAAAGTGCTCATAGAAAATTATGTTATTATAATTGAAAATTAGCACTATATTGGGAACGGCAAAATTTTGATTGGAAATTAGAGGCACCACTAAAAATTATAAAATTCTCAGTATAAATTTAATTTGTTGTTGGAAATTGCAAAACGCTTACTATAAACTGTAACATTTTACTGGAAACGAAGAAATTTTCATAAAAACAAAGAAAAACTTGAAATTTAATAATTATTGTAATAATAATGCTTCTTAAAATAAATAGGAAAGTAGTATTAGAATATTTCAATTATTGTACTTGAAAATTACATATTTTGACAGAAAATTGCAATTAGCCAATTATCCATTGAAAGCGACAACATTTTTATTGTAAATTAAACGTTGCAGCAAAAATTGTGAAATTTAAGCATTAATTTAAATTTTATCTGGCAGTGGCAATTTTTTAACTGGAAATGATGAAATTTCCATTGGTACTTATAAAACATTCTACGAAAATTATGAACTTACAATTGAAAATTGCAAATGTTCATTATAAATTGAGAAATTTCGGTTTGTGAATTATTTTTTATTTATTTATTTAGATACTTGGGTAGGTGATTCCATTATGGAAAATTGCGTCGTTTACATCTTGAACACAGTAATGAACAGCATATTTTTAATTTTAGGAAACTTATTTTCCATTTTTAAGGACATGTTTCCCATTTATAAGAGCATATTTTCGATTTTGAGAGGATATTTTCTATTTTTAAGAACACATTTTCCGTTTTTAAGAGCATATTTTCTATCTTTAGGAGCATATTTTTCATCTTTAGGGGCATATTTTAAGCGCTTAGAATAGTTTTTTTTGGAGAATATTTTTGGTTGCCCTAGTTATCAGCATTTTCATTGCGAACTTTAGCTTAATTTTTAATAATTTAATATTAAAATATGGAAGTATTATGGATGAATCTCCTACATACAGCACATTCAATATTAATTTTGAGTGTTTATAGAAAATAAATCATTTTTGACTTTACCTACATTTTTTTTAATGTACAATCTTCAATTAAAATCGTATGCTTGTATTTACAAAGTTATGTCTGCCATAATTATTAATCAATTACGAGCCATATTGTGATCAAAAATATGTAAATTCCTTCACGAACGGAAATATTGGCTCGCTCACGTGCGAGACGGAAAAACCCGTTTTGTAAAGGTAACAAGGACGGCGCGTTTAAGATGATTCAGCGTTTCTCGAAAATTTCACATGGGCGTACTGCTCGTTCTCTGGACTGGACCTCTGACCATTAGATTATAGCTGCCGCCTCGTAATCAAATGACAAGAATATAATTTGTGGTAAACGCTGACTGTTCGGACAGCAAACAGCAATAGAAATAATAAGTTGTAACTTATAATAGTTTGTGATACCGAAAGCATTAAATTGTTATTATCTTCCAATGACGAATCGTATAACAAATAACCGTATAAATAATAGGTTGTAATTTTAGTTTGTCATGCCAAGAGCATTAAATTATTAATAACTTTTGCCCACGACTATCTCGTAATATGCTTATTTTGGTTATTATATAAAATAAATAATTTTCTTTGTTTTTATAGCACACTGTTTATTAAAATTAGTGAGTATAGTTTCGATCACATTCTGATCATTATCAAACTTAGAGTTAATAACTTGGAGTAAACTTTACTCTAAGTTTGATAACGATCAGAACGTGATCGAAACTATAGTTTTAATAAACAGTGTGATATAAACAAAGAAATGTGTTTGTTTTATTTAATTTATGTTACTCTAAGTTTGATAATGATCAGAACGTGAACGAAACTATAGTCACTAATTTTAATAAACAGTGTGATATAAACAAAGAAAAGTGTTTGTTATATTTAATTTCATCATGTAGATGCCTACAAAGTTGACCTATTTTACTTATGTTTCTTCAATTATAATAATATCCATTAATCATTAGTCAGCAGTGATTAATAATCATTATTCACTACTGAAAAATCATTCGGACTTTTAAGAAGTTAAATTTCGCATGCGTTTTTTAAACCAGGTACTCGAGCAATATATCGCATACAGTCCGCCGGTTTAGACGGCTACGACACCATGACACTTCTATAGCAGCAATTGCAAATCGTCTGTATAACCTAATCTGTCAAGCGTGAGGCATGTTTTTTGTTTATTATCTTGAGTTTGTGGTCTCGTAAAACATATGAAAATTGAAAATCTCGTAAACAAATATTAATAATTTAAGTTCAATTGTTCAAACAACAAGTTAAATGCTAGTTTTCAAATGATATTCAGATTCTTGTATTTCGGCACAAAATATAATGTTTAGATTCGTGTTTTTGCAGCGAAAACGTTGGCCATCTGCGCTCGTCTTGCGAGTCCCACCTGGACTCGCCACTGTAATCCGGCGTTTTAGGGCCGGCCATTTACAGGGGGAACGCAATTCCGGCGAGGAATCCGCTCATTTGAATTGTCCGGAAGGGCCGTAGGGCGGAAGGGACGGCGTTTGGAGTCGAGTTTTTAAGTTAATTAGAAAATGCCATCGGAATGGAGGGGCAGTCCTTATCAGCTTAGATAAGAGCCACGCGGCAGTTTGCAATGCTGTAATCTGCGCTGTGTAACGTTTACCGAAAAAATAAATAGCATGAAATGCGTCGAATGACAGGTTAGCAAATTTATTCCACACGCACCGTTTGAATAATTTAGATTTTCAACTTCAAATTCTGTTTACTGCAGATGTTAGTCCAGTGAAATTTGCTATTGCAGATGCTATTTCATTGAAATTGCTATTGCACATGCTATTTCATTGAAATTGCTATTGCATGTCCTACTTCATTGAAATTGCTGTTGCATGTCCTACTTCATTGAAACTGCAAATGCTAGCTCTTTGGAATTGCTATTGCAGATGATATTTCATTGAAAATGCTATTTCGCATTTTCTTGCACTTCCAAATCATCATCAAAGCAAATTTATTTTAAACGCACCGTTTGAATATTTTAGATTACCCGCTTCAAATTCAATTTACTGCAGATGCTAGTCCATTGAATTTGCTATTGCAGATGCTATTTCATTGAACTTGCTATTGCACATACTATTTCGTTAAACTTGCTATTGCACATGCTATTTCATAGAAATTGCTATTGCATATCCTACTTTATGAAATTGCTACTGCAAATACTATCTCATTCGAATTGCTATTGCAGATGATCTTTCATTGAAAATGCTATTTCAGATGCTACTTGCACTGCCAAATCATCTCGCCCCATAACCAAATAAATGCCTCCATGGGAGCAGAACGTTCGGTGTGAACGCCCAAATTATTACCCCTCGTTCGCCACATGTTTCCCATTTCAATGATGCCGCACTTAAAAGCGCCCCCATAAAAACATTCGCTGCGCCTTGTAACTCAGCCGACTTCAACAACCATCCCCAATAAATCAATTTCGTCGCCGGAAAGTTACAAAGAGAACTCAAAAAATTCATAAAATCAACGCCCCAGTGTTTACACACGTATTTACAATGGAAATAAGCAATAAATGCTTCGCCGCTGCTTTACGACTTATTAGTTATTGGTGAGCTAGAATATTTTTGAAAGCACTTTTTGAATGTCCTTCCAACAAAGAGCAACACTGTGAATGGCCATAAAAAGTGTTTATTGGGACACAAAAATATGGCAGTGGACCAAATAACCACCACTACTCCTAATACTAATAATAATAAACCGTGTGACACTTCTGGTGAAGTATAGCTGTTTATACCAAACAACTAAAGAGTTTTAAAGCAATTCGTTCTAGTTTCAGTCTGCAGAGACAGACGAAACGCGATATCTTAACGGCCATCAAGAGTGGCTGCATTTTTCCGGTTCATGGGGGTTAATAAATTGGGGAGAACGGGTCTTGGGCACAATGCAGGCACACATTCCGTTCGTGGGGCTGAGGTCGAGGGATGACCTCCAATACAAATATACATTTTTTACCATTGCAATGGTAATAAATAATGAACCATTCCTCAATGCACAGAGTAATGGAAATTTTTATAATTACATTGAGCAATGGCCTCAGTCGTTTTACGAAGTTTGAACGAACTCGATGCATTGAGAAATGGCAATTTTGATAATTACATTCAATAATTCATTGGTTTTTGGAAGCTGGAATGAACTCAGTGCATTGAGTAATGGTAATTTTAATAATTACATTGAGCAATACCTTCCTCATTGGTTTTACGAAGTTTGAACGAACTCAATGCATTGAGTAATGGCAATTTTGATAATTGCATTGAGAAATGGCAATTTTGATAATTACATTGAGTCATTCATGGATTTCTGGAAGTTTGAATGAACTCAGTGCAATGAGTAATGGTAATTTTGATAATTACATTGAGTGATACCTTCCTCTTGATTTTGCGAAGTTTGAACGAATTCAATGCATTGAGTAATGGCAATTTTTATAATTACATTGAGTAATTCATTGGTTTTTCGAAGCTTGAATGATCTTAATGCATTGTGTAATGGTAATTTTGATAATTACATTGACCGATGCCTTGCTCATCGGTTTTACAAGTTTGGATGACCTCAATGCATTGAGTAATGGCAATTTTGATAATTACATTGAGTAAATCATTGGTTTTTCGAAGCTTCAATGAACTCAGTGCATTGAGTAATGTTAATTTTGATAATTACATTGAGCAATACCTTCCTCATTGGTTTTACGAAGTTTGAACGAACTCAGTGCATTGAGTAATGGCAAGTTTGATAATTACATTGAGTAATTCATTGGGTTTTGGAAGCTTGAATGATCCTAATGCATTGAGTAATGATAATTTTGATAATTACATTGCGCAATGCCTTGCTCATTGGTTTTACAAGTTTGGATGAACTCAATGCATTGAGTAATGCCAATTTTGATAATTATATGAGTAATTCATTGGTATTACGAAATTTGATGGAACTCAATGGATTGAGTAATGGTAATTTTGATAATTACATTGAGCAATACCTTCCTCATTGGTTTTACGAAATTTGATCAAACTCAGTGCATTGAGTAATGGCAAGTTTGATAATTACATTGAATAATTAATTGTTTTTTTGGAAATTTGAATTGACTTAAAGCATTGAGTAAAGGTTATTTTTGATAATTACATTGCGCAATGCCTTGCTCATTGGTTTTACAAGTTTGGATGAACTCAATGCATTGAGTAATGCCAATTTTGATAATTATATGAGTAATTCATTGGTATTACGAAATTTGATGGAACTCAATGGATTGAGTAATGGTAATTTTGATAATTACATTGAGCAATGCCTTACTCATTGGTTTCACAAGTTTGAACGAACTCAATGCATTGAGCAATGGCAATTTTGATAATTTGATGAGCAATTCATTGGTATTACTAAGTTTGAATGAACTTAACATTGAGTAATGGTAATTTTGATAATTACATTGAGCAATTCCTAACGTAATGGTTTTACAGAGTTTGAAGGGACGTGGGTTTTTTGTTTTTTTTTGGGCAAGTGCATATGACGACAGGCTAGCGAATTTAATTATAATCAGAATTGATAAGGTTTTGAATACATTATGTTTACTAACGCCTGAGTGTGCTCTATATTGATAAGATAGCGTAAGTCCAAACTAACAATGACGCGATAACTAATAAAACGCGAATGTTTGCATTGCCATAACGAAGGCACGCAAATGGGGGTAAATTGAATCGTTTTAATTTCCACTGTGGTGTGAATCTGGTTTTAGAAAATCTAAAAAATTATGGCGCTGTACCCCAAAAAATGTGCAAAATATCAGTTAACTTTCCTGTTATATATACTGGCGAGCAAAAAATAGAGGTCATTTTAAAATTATGACTTATTTTTGGATTTTTGTTTGTTTTAACTTTACGTTTGCAAATTGTAAACAATTGTACTGTATTTTGCACATTAAATTTAAAAAAAAAGCAATGTTGAATCGTAAAGCATATTTATTGTTTTTATTGCCTATTTTGGAAATATCACAAATTTACAGTTCAAACGAAGTTCGAATTTTTGTTTCTAGGACTAATATAGAAAATAAATAATGAAAAAAAGTTATCACTAATAACGAGTATTACCCCCGCTTGCATTACTGATTGAAGTCGACGAGGAACTTTTTGAATTAAATTAACGATCACATTTTGGTAGATATTATTCCATTCCTGCAATTTTGTAGAATACATTTGTCAGGAAATGTATTATTAAACGCCTACTTTGGTTTACAATTTGCAAACATAAAGTTAAAACAAAAAAAATCCAAAAAATAAGTCATAATTTTAAAGTGACCTCTATTTTTTGGTCGCCAGTGTAGTATGCATGCGCAAACTTGGAAGTTTTTGGTTTTGTAGGTTTGTTACAACGTACGAGTTCAAAATTAGCTATCACTCACATCACAGCACTCGTGGCAAATACACGTGTTAATGGTGAATTTATTTTGTTCAGTCAATACGAAGAAAATAAGGAGAATCAAAGTGGAAGCAAGGGCAGAGTTACATCATCGTTATCATCTGTATCCAGCAAAGATAAGTGCTAGTCTCTATAAGGTTGTAATCGCTAATTAAATCAATTTCCCCTCGTCCTGCGTTCACGCAGGTGAGGGGACAGCAGCTCTCCCCCCGCGCGCGGTCGCACGGGCTGTGCAGGTGGGGATCATTGGAGCCAGAGCAGCGGTGAGCGATATATCAAGCTGCGTATTATAATGGATTCCCGCTTGCGAGACGGTGAGTCTGCCGTTGATGGCGGACAGAGCCAAAGGAATCCCGCGTCCTCTGTAGCTGGAGGATCGTATATCAACGTCGATTCAAATGTTCAAACAAACGAACCATCGGGGACTGAAGTCCCTCAGTCCTTTGCGTCCGTAGTTAAAGATAAAAGCTACACACCGAGTTTTACATTCCCGGAGAGGGAACAGGCAATAGTGCTTGACGCTATTGCAAACTGTCAAAAAAACGATTATATCACGGCTGTAGGCACAATCATTGGGCCTAAAAACATCATCTTCGCTTCGCGCATTTCTAATAACCGTATATGCATCTACTTGTCTACCAAATATGTGGTAGAAGAGTTTATGAGCAAGGCTGGTGGCATTAAGCTGGATGATTCATTCATTCCAGCTCGTAGATTAGTTTCACCGGCGAAAAGAATTATTCTATCAAATGTTTCCCCTTGTCTTCCACATGATGTGGTGGAAGGCGCATTAAGAAGGGCTGGACTTAAAACGGTTTCGCGTATTAGCTTCATTAGCGCAGGGCTGAACACCCAGGAATACCGGCATGTTCTTAGTTTTAGAAGACAAGTATATGTTGTTTTAGAAGAAATGGATAAACTGTCTGAGTCAATCCTCATTAGTCATAAGAGCAATATGTTCAGAATTTTTCTCACCACTGATGAGATTCGGTGTTTTGTATGCAAGAGGACTGGACATATTGCGAGCAAGTGCAGCAATGGCCCAAAAGAACACGGAGACATCAGAGAAAAACCTTCGGATAATTCAGAAGATCTTGCGTATGTCCAGGCAGTAGAGGACACCCCAGGAAGTATCATTCAAATTAGTGAACAAGGAGAAACTAGTAGGGGAGGGGGTACTGGTTTCAGAGCTCACACCCCCCTACAGACGGTAACTAACTGTTATGTTCATGCAGCAGCCGAGAATAAAGGAGACATGATAAATATCACAAATCCAGGAGTCTCAGAAACTAAGAAAAGAGCGGCCCCCTCATCGACCTCAGATTCAGTACACAAGGGATCTGAGGCAGAAGAGGATATATTAAAAACACTAAAACAGAAGCAGAAGAAAAAAAAAACCGAAAACTTGAGTGATCCATACTTAGCAGAAGTCGCTCCAGTCTTTGAAGAAAAGATAGAGGTTATTACATATGAAGATCTCTGTGAACTGATAGCGAGATGCAAAGGCAAACAAAACGTTGCAGACATTGCGAGGGAATACTCTGCAGATTTAAGTTCTTTGGTGGAAGTGCTGATTATGGCTGTTCGAATTGTTAAAACCAACAATCTTAAGAGCCGCATTAAGCGAATAATTGCGAAAATTAAGAAGGAATTAGGGGAGACTATGTCTCTGGATGACATCAGCTCCACCTCATCACAAATGTCAGATCAAATGTCAGACATTATGGGCTTCGAATCCTTCGAATAATGGAGACAATAAATCACAACTTACACATATTGCAGTGGAATGCACAATCCATCATGTCAAAAAGGGAGAATCTGGAGATGCTATTACACGAATACAAGATAGACATTGCACTCATTTGCGAAACTTGGCTGAATATATCAGCCCAATTCAAAATTAAAAATTACAAAATAGTTAGAAATGACAGAGAGGATGGGTATGGCGGGACAGCTGTGCTAATCCACAAAACAATAAAATTTTCGCAAGTAACCTTCACTAATTTGCCGGAACGCATTAATATCTGTGGAGTATTCCTGCCACAATTGGGTTTTTCAATAGCTAGCTTCTACCGGCCTCCTCAGTCAAGAGTTAGTTGTGAAGATTACACTAATCTTTTTTCCCAAATGTCAGCACCCAGTATTATATGCGGAGATTTTAATGCTCACAATAGAGTATTTGGCTCAGAGAAGACCGAAAATGCGGGGAATATTATTTTAAAGGTAATAGATGAATTAGGCTTGATCTGTTTAAACGATGGCAGATCCACGCGAATAAATAGACCAACCGAGAGAGCTTCGGCACTTGATCTGACGCTTGTTGACCCAGAGCTAGCTATAAAATTAGAGTGGAACATCTTGGAAGATTCGTACAGCTCTGATCACTTCCCTATTGTGATTAGATCCGGAGAATATAGTATCGCGAATCAAATTATCTTTCCGTCTAGAAGATGGAAAATACTCCCAGAAAATATGCTCGACTTTAACAGAGCAGTTGGCAGGATATTTGGAGATGCGAATAACCTTACCATGTGGAGCGCGGAGGCTAAGCTGGAACATATTATAACGTGTATTCACCAGGCAGCCGACGAAACATTCAAAATCAAGAAGCCGGTGATTACCTCAGCGAAACCGCCACCAGTTTGGTGGGATGAGGAGTGTACTAAAATAATAATGGAACGAAAAGCCATGGTTAAGCAGTATAAACGAGACCCGATACTAGATAATTATATCAAATGGCAAGAAGCCTCCGCGTATTCGAAAAAAATTCTCAAATCCAAGAAAAGAGAGAGCTGGAGAGGGTTTATAAACAACTTGAATAAGGATACCCCCCTAAGCGAAATATGGTCCAAAATAAAAAAAATTAGAAGGGCCAATCAGCCGGGCTCAGTAACCTCAGCGACGGATCTGGAGGAAATAATAGACTCGCTAGCACCGGCTTTTGTGTCCAACGAGGTAACTCCCCTTCCGGCTAATCAAAAGCATTGTACTGATAAATTTATGGCGGACCCGTTTATAAGGGAAGAATTAGAGAACACATTAGCAGACAAAAAGTCCAGTACTCCAGGACTGGATGATGTAGATTTTGCTTTCATAAAGCACCTCCCAGACAATGTTAAAGAAGTCCTGCTAACAATCTATAATGAATTATGGGTAAATGGAGTAGTTATCGGTTCATTAAAACAAATTTTAATAGTTCCTATTCCGAAACCTAATCTTAACATGGATCAAAAACCTTCCTTTAGACCGATTTCGCTGCTTTCCTGCTTCACGAAAGTGTATGAGCGCATGATAAAGGCCAGGCTTGAATACTGGGTGGAAAAAAACTCTATCCTCCCCAACAACCAGTACGGATATCGCCGAGCCAGGGGTACAGTTGAGGCAGTATCTCATTTAGCGATGGATGTTCAAATTTCCTTCTCTAAAAATGCATACTTAGGTTGCATCTTCCTTGATATTAGAAGCGCGTATAATAACGTAAACCTTGAGATTCTGGAGGCTAAACTGATCAAATTGAAATTACCTGCCAAAACTGCAAGGGCTATTACCAGCATTTTCCGAGAGAGATCCATTTACGCACGAGCCACCAATCGGGAGATGGTGGGTCCGCGGACAGTGTCGGTAGGAATTCCGCAGGGTTCGGTGCTAAGTCCACTGCTATTCAATATATATACCGCAGACTTCCATAAGCTCTTCAGTGGTTACACAAGCTCAATTCAATTTGCAGACGATTTCGCAGTATACGTGTCCAGCACATCGCTAGAGACAACTGTGAGGAGACTATCCATGATCATGGAGCAGGTAAATGTCTGGGTGAGAATGAACGGTCTCGAACTATCGTTAGATAAATGCTCTGCATTATTCTTTTCGCGACGTCGGGATAGTCCAGTAGATAGTATATCACTGGGAGGCATGAAAATATCCGTGCGACAAAACATCAAATATCTGGGGTTTGTCATTGATAACAAATTAAAATGGACCAATCACATTCAACACTTAGCAAGCAAATGCGAGAAGTATATAAACCTGTTGCGGGTTATCTCAAAAAAGGGGTGGGGCGCAGACCTATTTGTAGCAAAAATGTTTTATAGGGCCTGTATACGAGCCCATCTAGACTACGGTTCCTCTGTGTATGGCTCGGCAAGTTTAAATCAGCTGAAAGCACTGGAAAGAATCCAAAATAAGGCACTTAGAATATGTCTGGGAGCAATGGGCTCCACGCCTACTGATGCCCTGCACGTTGAAGCTGAGGAGCCACCGCTGGACCTCAGAAGAAGGTTTCTGGCTTGCAAAACCTGTATACAATGGTCTACAAGAAACAACGAGGAGATGCTAAAGAAAACGCATGAAATAACTCTCGAAAACCTCCAAAACCAGTACTGGCGAAAAAGAAATTCTCCTCCCTTGGCGGAAGCCTTTATCACCACCGCATCGATTCGAGAGGAATTGTACAAGGCGGTCCAAGTTGAACCGGACAACTTCGCGGATCTATTACGTCGTCCTGCAGTAATTACCCCCGTATACAGTGTATCGGTCGCAGTTAATATAAAGATTCATAACAATCTGCTGGAGGCTTTAAGTGAACATAAAGCAATATACACGGATGCCTCCAAATACAAAGATGGATGCGGCTGTGCGTTCTTGGATAATACGAACAATAAGACAAGACAGTTTTCCCTGAACAAGCACCTTAGCATATTCTCAGCGGAGGCTAGGGGAATAGAGGAAGCTATGAGGTATATATTAGGAATTGAGGGAACTAAATTTGTTATCATGAGTGATTCACAAAGCGTATTAAAATCCATCAGCAATAGGAAACACCCGTCTCGAGCGCATGAAAGCATTCAGAGGATATGGAACCTGTCAGCGGAGTCACGGAAACAAGGAAAAACGATCGTTTTTGCGTGGATCAAAGCTCACACGGGCATAAATGGCAACGAATTAGTGGACAAGGCAGCAAAAGAAGCTGCTTACGCAGGGGGAGCCCCAATAAAAGAGATGCCGTCGAAAGATGCAATTAACTTGTTAAAACATAGAATTTTGAGGGATGAATGGGATGTCCGCTGGAGGAAGCGGTGTGCCCTAAAACAAACGCAGTATGCTAGGATACAACCTCATATTAAGCACAAGCCTTGCTCCAAGTACGTCAAAATATCTCGAGCGCATCACACGATGGTAGTTAGACTGCGAATTGGGCATTGCAGATGTCCATCGCACCTGTTCAGATTAGGTATTATCGACTCACCTGAGTGTGAATGTGGCACTGATGAGGGGAACCTCAATCACCTTTTGTTTGGATGTCCGAGGTACGAGGAAGAGCGCTGTGCATTTTTCGAGAAATTGGCAAATCTAGGTATCAAACGTCCATGCAATCTGGTTCATCTCCTCTCTGGCAATTATTCAGAGATCAATATGGCAATATGCGTGTTCTTAGAAGAATGCCGCATTATAATTTAATTAAGTATTAGCTATTAAGAATCCTATGTGAGCAGTCCTATGTGGGTTAACCCTTTTTCCAGCGGCCGTATTGTTGTTTGTGTTAAACAAGTCCTTACGATAGGCCTCGTAAGGTGAAGTCAGTGTCCCTTGTCTTTCCCAATTGTAATAAGTAAAGTGGCGGATGGGTTGAGTAGCCCGAAAAAGCCAATCATAAAAAAAAAAAAAAAAAAAAAAAAAAAAAAATTAGCTATTTATTTTATAAATAAATGAAATTGCTTTATTTACGTCTATCATACAAGATTTTTTCCAATTCGTTATCAGAATTGAAAAATTTGCGTTGTCAGGTTACAACAAAAATTTCAAGGATAGTGCGAATTTACCTATTTTTGAATTTATTCACGTTCTCTTGTTGAATTTGAAATTAAATTGAAGATGTCTGTACTTTCGCTTTGATTTAGTATGTGTTTGATTTACCTATAATGAAATTATAGGTTTCAAAACGTATATATTATAGTGAAAATATTGATTTTACAGGGAAAATATCTATTTCGTGTATAAAAATATTGATTTTGAAGAATAACAAATTTCGGCTCTTTTCGGTATTTTTTAACGGGCATGTGGGGATTTTGCTCGCGCACTTCTATGTTAATTACCTCAGGAAATAATGACCATTCTGTGTTGTTTTAAAATTTGGTTACCGCGCGTTATGAATAATTCATGACTGGTCAGTCACATATGGACATGAGTTCTGCGTCGGAACAGCATTGTTTTAAAAAAAAAACGGCGAGCGGATGCATAAACATGGGGTTTTCAGGCATTAATTAGCAATCCTGAAGTATTCATGAGTATGCAAAATCGGCCCCGCGACGTCGCCTGAAAAACTGAAAAAGTAACGGCTCCGTGCGAATTGCGGCGGCGGAAAGTGGAGAATGCCGTGCGGCCAATTACATAATTATCGGCGTTTTTTCGGTTTGCAAGACCGCGAAACACCTTCATTTGCGCCGCATGCCGTGCCACAGCTAAATCTAGAAATCACGCTCTCGGATAACGGAGGTGGAGCGTGGGCGATTATTTCTTCTTCTTCTTCTCCTGCAGTCCTCGCATAGAGTGCAATACAATAGTCGGAGGAGAGAGGTTCAACGTACATGCAACGATCCACCTCGTAACTCCTGGGGTCACCGAGCGAGTTCAAGACTGGTTATTATTTTTAAGGAAAATATGTATATACTCGCTTGCTTGCGGGTAAACGAGCGCCTGTTTACATAACAAACGGTATTACAATGGAGTCCGCCGACGAAAGTGACACCGGGAAACTTTTTAATTGGCACGCTTTCTCCCAGAGGTGCTCGCTTTTTGCAGCTACGGAAGTGTAATTAGGCTGTACGCCAATTCCCATCCTGGAGAGCTAATTGAATCCCGACACAGACGTACTGTTTTACAGAGAAAACATCATTTTGTTAACTAGTTATTGGGAGATTTGTAATTAACACCAAACTGGTCTTTTATACTTGTCTAAAGAGGAAATTACAAAAACAATTAAGAGACACGAGCACAATCGAGCAAGAAAAGGAAAATAAGGCATTGTCAGTATTTACACCAGAAACTGATTCTTCTGAAAATTTGACAAAGTTTCAGTATTAAATAAGGGAGAAAATCAAACATAAAACTTTCTGCATTGACAAGTATGGGTTAGTTATTACTCAAAATTCTGAAAATTTATAATTTGCAAATTTGATATTGAATTCGTGTACAGTACACCTGAAACTAATTCTCCTTAAAATTTGACAAAGTTTCAGTATTAAATAACGGAGAAAATCAAACACTTTACTTTCTGCATTGACAAGTATGGGTTAGCTATTACTGAAATTTCTGAAAATTTATTATTTGCTAGTTTGATATTAGATTCATCTACACTACACCTGAAACTAATTCTCCTGAAAATTTGACAAAGTTTCAGTATTAAATAAGGGAGAAAATCAAACACTTAACTTTCTGCATTGACAAGTATGGGTTAGCTATTACTCAAAATTCTGAAAATTTATTATATGCAAATTTGATATTAGATTCGTCTACAGTACACCTGAAACTAATTCTCCTGAAATTTTGACAAAGTTTCAGTATTAAATAAGGCAGAAAATCAAACACTTAACTTTCTGCATTGACAAGTATGGGTTAGCTATTACTGAAATTTCAGAAAATTTATTAGTTACAAATTGGATATTAAATTCGTGTACAGTACACCCAAAACTAATTCTCCTGAAAATTTGACAAAGTTTCAGTATTAAATAACGGAGAAAATCAAACACTTAACTTCCAGCATTGACAAGTTGCGTTAGCTATTACTGAAATTTCAGAATTTATTATTTGCAAATTTGATATTAAATTCGTCTACAGTACACCTGAAACTAATGCTCCTGAAAATTTCACAAAGTTCGGTATTAAATAAGGGAGAAAATCAAACACTCAACTTTCTGCATTGACAAGTATGGGTTAGCTATTACTGAAATTTCTGAAAATTAATTATTTGCAAATTTGATATTAAATTCGTGTACAGTACACTTGAAACTAATTCTCCTGAAAATTTGACAAAGTTTCAGTACTAAATAAGGAAGAAAATCAAAACTTAACTTTCTGCATTGACAAGTATGGGTTAGCTATTACTGAAATTTCTGAAAATTTATTATTTGCAAATTTGATATTAGATTCGTGTACAGTACACCTGAAACTAATTCTCCTGAAAATTTGACAAAGTTTCAGCATTAAATAAGGAAGAAATCAAACACTTAACTTTCTGCATTGACAAGTTTGGGATAGCTATTACTGAAATTTCTGAAAATTTATTATTTGCAAATTTGATATTAGATTCGAGTACAGTACACCTGAAACTAATTCTCCTGAAAATTTGACAAAGTTTCAGCATTAAATAAGGAAGAAATCAAACACTTAACTTTCTGCATTGACAAGTTTGGGATAGCTATTACTGAAATTTCTGAAAATTTATTATTTGCAAATTTGATATTAGATTCGAGTACAGTACACCTGAAACTAATTCTCCTGAAAATTTGACAAAGTTTCAGTATTAAATAAGGAAGAAAATCAAACACTCAACTTTCTGCATTGACAAGTATGGGTTAGCTATTACTCAAATTTCTGAAAATTTATTATTTGCAAATTTCAGATTAGATTAGTGTACAGTACACCTGAAACTATTTTTTCTGAAATTTTGACAAAGTTTCAGTATTAAATAAGGAAGAAAATCAAACACTTAACTTTCTGCATTGACAAGTATGGGTTAGCTATTACTCAAAATTCTGAAAATTTATAATTTGCAAATTTGATATTAAATTCGTTTACAGTACACCTAAAACTAATTCTCCTGAAAATTTGACAAAGTTTCAGTATTACATAAGGGAGAAAATCAAACACTTAACTTTCTACATTGACAAGTATGGGTTAGCTATTACTGAAATTTCTGAAAATTTATTATTTGCAAAGTTAATATTATATTCGTGTACAGTACACTTGAAACTAATTCTCCTGAAATTTTGACAAAGTTTCAGTATTAAATAACGGAGAAAATCAAACACTTAACTTTCTGCATTGACAAGTATGGGTTAGCTATTACTGAAATTTCTGAAAATTTATTATTTGCAATTTTGATATTAGATTTGTGTACAGTACATCTGAAACTAATTCTCTTGAAAATTTGACAAAGTTTCAGTATTAAATAAGAGAGAAAATCAAACACTTAACTTTCTGCATTGACAAGTATGGGTTGGCTATTACTGAAATTTCTGAAAATTTATTACTTGCAAATTTGATTTTAGATTCGTGTACAGTACACCTGAAACTAATTCTCCTGAAAATTTGACAAAGTTTCAGTATTAAATAACGGAGAAAATGAAACACTTAACTTCCTGCATTGACTAGTATGGGTTAGCTATTACTGAAATTTCTGAAATTTTTTTATTTGGAAATTTGATATTAGATTCGAGTACAGTACACCTGAAACTAATTCTCCTGAAAATTTGACAAAGTTTCAGCATTAAATAAGGAAGAAATCAAACATTTAACTTTCTGCATTGACAAGTATGGGTTAGCTATTAGTGAAATTTCTGAAAATTTATTATTTGCAAATTTCATATTAGATTCGTGTACAGTACACCTGAAACTAATTCTCCTGAAAATTTGACAAAGTTTCAGTATTAAATAAGGAAGAAAATCAAACACTTAACACTTTGAATTGAAAAGTATGGGTTAGCTCTTACTGAAATTTCTGAAAATTTATTATTTGCAAATTTGATATTAAATTCGTGTACTGTACACCTGAAACTAATTCTCCTGAAAATTTGACAAAGTTTCAGTACTAAATAAGGAAGAAAATCAAAACTTAACTTTTTGCATTGACAAGTATGGGTTAGCTATTACTGAAATTTCTGAAAATTTATTATTTGCAATTTTGATATTAAATTCATGTACAGTACACCTGAAACTAATTCTCCTGAAATTTTGACAAAGTTTCAGTATTAAATAAAGGAGAAAATCAACACTTAACCTTCTGCATTGACAAGTATGGGTTAGCTATTACTGAAATTTCTGAAAATTTATTATTTGCAAATTTGATATTAGATTCGTGTACAGTACACCTGAAACTAATTCTCCTGAAAATTTGACAAAGTTTCAGCATTAAATAAGGAAGAAATCTAACACTTAACTTTCTGCATTGACAAGTATGGGTTAGCTATTACTCAAAATTCTGAAAATTTATTATTTGCAAATTTGATATTAGATTCGTGTACAGTACACCTGAAACTAATTCTTCTAAAAATTTGACAAAGTTTCAGTACTAAATAAGGAAGAAAATCAAACACTTAACTTTTTGCATTGACAAGTATGGGTTAGCTATTACTGAAATTTCTGAAAATTTATTATTTGCAAATTTGTTACGAGATTCGTGTACAGTACACCTAAAACTAATTCTCCTGAAATTTTGACAAAGTTTTAGTGTTAAATAAGGAAAAAAAACAAACACTTAACATTCTGCATTGACAAGTATGGGTTAGCTATTACTCAAACTTCTGAAAATTTATTATTTGCAAATTTGATATTAGATTCGTGTACACTACACCTGAAACTAATTCTCCTGAAATTTTGACAAAGTTTCAGTATTAAATAAGGAAGAAAATAAAAACTTAACTTTCTGTATTGACAAGTATGGGTTAGCTATTACTGAAATTTCTGAAAATTTATTATTTGCAATTTTGATATTAAATTCATGTACAGTACACCTGAAACTAATTCTCCTGAAATTTTGACAAAGTTTCAGTATTAAATAAAGGAGAAAATCAACACTTAACCTTCTGCATTGACAAGTATGGGTTAGCTATTACTGAAATTTCTGAAAATTTATTATTTGCAAATTTGATATTAGATTCGTGTACAGTACACCTGAAACTAATTCTCCTGAAAATTTGACAAAGTTTCAGCATTAAATAAGGAAGAAATCTAACACTTAACTTTCTGCATTGACAAGTATGGGTTAGCTATTACTCAAAATTCTGAAAATTTATTATTTGCAAATTTGATATTAGATTCGTGTACAGTACACCTGAAACTAATTCTTCTAAAAATTTGACAAAGTTTCAGTACTAAATAAGGAAGAAAATCAAACACTTAACTTTTTGCATTGACAAGTATGGGTTAGCTATTACTGAAATTTCTGAAAATTTATTATTTGCAAATTTGTTACGAGATTCGTGTACAGTACACCTAAAACTAATTCTCCTGAAATTTTGACAAAGTTTTAGTGTTAAATAAGGAAAAAAAACAAACACTTAACATTCTGCATTGACAAGTATGGGTTAGCTATTACTCAAACTTCTGAAAATTTATTATTTGCAAATTTGATATTAGATTCGTGTACACTACACCTGAAACTAATTCTCCTGAAATTTTGACAAAGTTTCAGTATTAAATAAGGAAGAAAATAAAAACTTAACTTTCTGTATTGACAAGTATGGGTTAGCTATTACTGAAATTTCTGAAAATTTATTATTTGCAAATTTGATATTAAATTCGTGTACAGGACTCCTGAAACTAATTCTCCTGAAAATTTGACAAAGTTTCAGTATTAAATAAGGAAGAAAATCAAAACTTAACTTTCTGCATTGACAAGTATGGGTTAGCTATTACTAAAAATTCTGAAAATTTATTATTTGCAAATTTGATATTAGTTTCGTGTACAGTACACCTGAAACTAATTCTTCTAAAAATTTGACAAAGTTTCAGTACTAAATAAGGAAGAAAATCAAACACTTAACTTCCTGCATTGACAAGTATGGGTTAGCTATTACTGAAATTTCTGAAAATTTATTATTTGCAAATTTGATATTAAATTCGTGTACAGTACACCTGAAACTAATTCTCCTGAAAATTTGACAAAGTTTCAGTATTAAATAACGGAGAAAATCAAACACTTAACTTCCTGCATTGACTAGTATGGGTTAGCTATTACTGAAATTTCTGAAAATCTATTATTTGCAAATTTGATATTAGTTTCGTGTTTAGAAAACCCTTTAGAAAACAGTACCTATTTATAAAATTGGTCATTAATCTTGGACTGAAAAGCAAATAAATAACACTACGTGCCACAATACAAAATGTTTATTATTATTGCTCCAATCACTGGCAACCTCCAGAAATACAAAACATTGTGTGCACGCATTGAATGCTGATTATTAGTATACATGTGCACTAGTATACACTACAAATATTATTATTCCGTCGTGCAGACCTACAAAACTATGAGCAACAAAACTATTGTTTATAAATAGAATAAAATTTTATTTTGATAAATATTGATTGAACAACAAAACTATTGTTTATAAATAAAATAATTTGATAAATATTGACAATTGTAATTCTTCATAGTCTATCTGTTTTATTCGTACTTTTGGCGAGCCGAAGCAGTGAAGGCCGATAACGCTTTATGACTTCACTGTTTTGCATTTTGCAGAATGCCTAGAGTAATTTGGAATTTATTATGACTTGAATTTGACTTGAAAACATTGCCAGAAGAAGGAGCTAAATATTTTCAGGAAATTACATTTAATTGAAAAAAAGTTTGTATTAAAATTGAGGAGGCGTGTTTTGAAGTTCCATGAAATTTAAAAAAATGCAAGAAGGTAGAAATCAAATCTTTAAAACCAGCAAGATATTCTATAAAATATTAGAAAAATGGGACAAAAATGTAGCAAGTTATTTATATAAATCGAAGAATAATTTGAAATTTATTGCGGCTTGAATTTGACTTGAAAACATTACCAGAAAAAGGAGCTACATATTTTCAGGAAATTACATGTAATTGAAAAAAGTTTGTCTTAAAATTGAGGAGGTGTGTTTTGAAGTTCCATGGAATTTTAGAATATACCAAAAGGATCAAATCAAATCTTTAAAACCAGCAAGAAATTCTATAAACTATTAGAAGAACGTGACAAAAATGTAGCAAATTATATATATAAATCGAAAATCCTTTTCGATTTATATATCATTTGATTCCATCAAATGGAGTCTTTGTCTCTATTTTCCAGAAAAGGGAGACATGTTCCGTGCTCCATGCAATTTTTTAAGAATATAAATCGAATCCTTTTCGATTTATATATAATTTGATTCCATCAAATGGAGTTATTGTCTCTATTTTCCAGAAAATGGAGACGTGTTTTATGCTCCATGCATTTTTTTAAGAATCATGATATATGTTATGAAATTAAACAATTTTACATAATATTTTTGCCAATTTACATTGAAATGTTTCCATAGAATTTTCACACCTTTCCACGAAACTTTATATAAATTGAAATATATAAATAATGTCGAAATATATAGATAAAGTTGTGGAAAAAGGACAATGATTATAATATAAATTTACATAAGTTTCAATAAAATTTTCACAATTTTGCATGAAGACTGCAATCAATTCAATAAATGTACGTGAGAAATGCATTACAGCATTGAAATTTTACAGTAGACCAAATATGTCCGTATCACATAGAATAATAGCACATTAAAAACTTTCTGTGGCAACTGCAGTTACAAGGAATATATAAAACTGAAAATTTTACAGCTCTCAAATGAATCCGACAGCTGTAAAATTAATCTGACAGCTGTCAAATGAATCTGACAGATGTCAAATGAATCTGACAGCTGTCAAATGAATCTGACAGCTGCCAAAAGATTCTGACAGCTGTGAAATAAATCTAACAGCTGTCAAATGAATCTGACATCTGTCAAATGAAATTTATAACCTTAAAACGAATATAATTAGTTTCAGGTGTATTGTACACGAATTTAATACCAAATTTGCAAATAATAAATTTCCAGAATTTTGAGTAATAGCTAAGCCATACTTGTCAATGCAGAAAGTTAAGTGTTTGATTTTCTTCCTTATTTAATACTGAAACTTTGTAAAATTTTCAGGAGAATTAGTTTCAGGTATACTGTACACGAATCTAATATCAAATTTGCAAATAATAAATTTTCAAAAATTTCAGTAATAGCTAACCCATACTTGTCAATGCAGAAAGTTGAGTGTTTGATTTTCTTCCTTATTTAATACTGAAACTTTGTCAAAATTTCAGGAGAATTAGTTTCAGGTGTACTGTACACGAATCTAATATCAAATTTGCAAATAATAAATTTTCAGAAGTTTGAGTAATAGCTAACCCATACTTGTCAATGCAGAATGTTAAGTGTTTGTTTTTTTTCCTTATTTAACACTAAAACTTTGTCAAAATTTCAGGAGAATTAGTTTTAGGTGTACTGTACACGAATCTCGTAACAAATTTGCAAATAATAAATTTTCAGAAATTTCAGTAATAACTAACCCATACTTGTCAATGCAGAAAGTTAAGTGTTTGATTTTCTTCCTTATTTAATACTGAAACTTTGTCAAATTTTCAGGAGAATTAGTTTCAGGTGTACTGTACACGAATCTAATATCAAATTTGCAAATAATAAATTTTCAGAAGTTTGAGTAATAGCTAACCCATACTTGTCAATGCAGAATGTTAAGTGTTTGTTTTTTTCCTTATTTAACACTAAAACTTTATCAAAATTTCAGGAGAATTAGTTTTAGGTGTACTGTACACGAATCTCGTAACAAATTTGCAAATAATAAATTTTCAGAAATTTCAGTAATAGCTAACCCATACTTGTCAATGCAGGAAGTTAAGTGTTTGATTTTCTTCCTTATTTTGTACTGAAACTTTGTCAAATTTATAGAAGAATTAGTTTCAGGTGTACTGTACACGAAACTAATATCAAATTTCCAAATAATAAATTTTCAGAAATTTCAGTAATAGCTAACCCATACTTTTCAATTCAAAGTGTTAAGTGTTTGATTTTCTTCCTTATTTAATACTGAAACTTTGTCAAATTTTCAGACGAATTAGTTTCAGGTGTACTGTACACGAATATAATATTAACTTCGCAAATAATAAATTTTCAGAAATTTCAGTAATAGCTAACCCATACTTGTCAATGCAGGAAGTTAAGTGTTTGATTTTCTTCCTTATTTTATACTGAAACTTTGTCAAATTTTCATGAGAATTAGTTTCAGGTGTACTGTACACGAATCTAAAATCAAATTTGCAAGTAATAAATTTTCAGAAATTTCAGTAATAGCCAACCCATACTTGTCAATGCAGAAAGTTAAGTGTTTGATTTTCTCTCTTATTTAATACTGAAACTTTGTCAAATTTTCAAGAGAATTAGTTTCAGGTGTACTGTACACGAATTTAATATCAAATTTGCAAATAATAAATTTTCAGAAATTTCAGTAATAGCTAACCCATACTTGTCAATGCAGGAAGTTAAGTGTTTGATTTTCTCCGTTATTTAATACTGAAACTTTGTCAAATTTTCAGGAGAATTAGTTTCAGGTGTACTGTACACGAATCTAATATCAAATTTGCAAATAATAAATTTTCAGAATTTTGAGTAATAGCTAACCCATACTTGTCAATGCAGAAAGTTAAGTTTTGATTTTCTTCCTTATTTAGTACTGAAACTTTGTCAAATGTTCAGGAGAATTAGTTTCAGGTGTACTGTACACGAATTTAATATCAAATTTGCAAATAATAAAATTTCAAAAATTTCAGTAATAGGTAACCCATACTTGTCAATGCAGAAAGTTAAGTGTTTGATTTTCTTCCTTATTTAATACTGAAACTTTGTCAAAATTTCAGGAGAATTAGTTTCAGGTGTACTGTACACGAAACTAATATCAAATTTGCAAATAATAGATTTTCAGAAATTTCAGTAATAGCTAACCCATACTAGTCAATGCAGGAAGTTAAGTGTTTGATTTTCTCCGTTATTTAATACTGAAACTTTGTCAAATTTATTATTTGCAAATTTGATATTAAATTCGTGTACAGGACTCCTGAAACTAATTCTCCTGAAAATTTGACAAAGTTTCAGTATTAAATAAGGAAGAAAATCAAAACTTAACTTTCTGCATTGACAAGTATGGGTTAGCTATTACTAAAAATTCTGAAAATTTATTATTTGCAAATTTGATATTAGTTTCGTGTACAGTACACCTGAAACTAATTCTTCTAAAAATTTGACAAAGTTTCAGTACTAAATAAGGAAGAAAATCAAACACTTAACTTCCTGCATTGACAAGTATGGGTTAGCTATTACTGAAATTTCTGAAAATTTATTATTTGCAAATTTGATATTAAATTCGTGTACAGTACACCTGAAACTAATTCCCCTGAAAATTTGACAAAGTTTCAGCATTAAATAAGGAAGAAATCTAACACTTAACTTTCTGCATTTACAAGTATGGGTTAGCTATTACTGAAATTTCTGAAAATTTATTATTTGCAAATTTGATATTAAATTCGTGTACAGTACACTTGAAACTAATTCTCCTGAAAATTTTACAAAGTTTCAGTATTAAATAAGGAAGAAAATCAAACACATAACTTTCTGCATTGACAAGTATGGGTTAGTTATTACTGAAATTTCAGAAAATTTATTATTTGCCAATTTAATATTAGATTTGTGTCCAGTATACCTGAAACTAAATCTCCTGAAATGTTGACAAAGTTTCAGTATTAAATAACGGAGAAAATCAAACACTTAACTTTCTGCATTGACAAGTATGGGTTAGCTATTACTGAAATTTCTGAAAATTTATTATTTGCAAATTTGATATTAAATTGGTGTACAGTACACCTGAAACTAATTCTTTTGAAATTTTGACAAAGTTTCAGTATTAAACAAGGAAGAAAATCAAACACTTAACGTTCTGCATTGACAAGTATGGGTTAGCTATTATTGAAATTTCTGAAAATTTATTTTTTGCAAATTTGATATTAGATTCGTGTACAGTACACCTGAAACTAATTCTCCTGAAAATTTGACAAAGTTTCAGTATTAAATAAGGGAGAAAATCAAACACTTTACTTTCTGCATTGACAAGTATGGGTTAGCTATTACTCAAAATTCTGAAAATTTATTATTTGCAAATTTGATATTAAATTCGTGTACAGTACACCTGAAACTAATTCTCCTGAAAATTTGACAAAGTTTCAGTATTACATAAGGGAGAAAATCAAACACTTAACTTTCTGCATTGACAAGTATGGGTTAGTTATTACTGAAATTTCTGAAAATTTATTATTTGCAAATTTGGTATTAGATTCGTGTACAGTACACCTGAAACTAATTCTCCTGAAAATTTGACAAAGTTTCAGTATTAAATAAGGAAGAAAATCAAAACTTAACTTTCTGCATTGACAAGTATGGGTTAGCTATTACTGAAATTTCTGAAAATTTATTATTTGCAAAGTTAATATTATATTCGTGTACAGTACACCTGAAACTAATTCGTCTGAAAATTTGACAAAGTTTCAGTATTAAATAAGGAAGAAAATCAAACACTTAACTTTCTGAATTGACAAGTATGGGTTAGCTATTACTCAAATTTCTGAAAATTTATTATTTGCAAATTTGATATTAGATTCGTGTACAGTACACTTGAAACTAATTCTCCTGAAAATTTAACAAAGCTTCAGTGTTAAATAAGGGAGAAAATAAAACACTTAACTTTCTGCATTGACAAGTACGGGTTAGCAATTACTGAAATTTCTGAAAATTTATTATTTGCAAATTTGATATTAGATTCGTGTACAGTACACCTGAAACTAATTCTCCTGAAAATTTGACAAAGTTTCAGTATTAAATAAGGGAGAAAATCAAACATATAACTTTCTGCATTGACAAGTATGGGTTAGCTATTACTCAAAATTCTGAAAATTTATTATTTGATATTAGATTCGTGTATAGTACACCTGAAACTAATTCTTCTGAAATTTTTACAAAGTTTCAGTATTAAATAAGGGAGAAAATCAAACACTTAACTTTCTGAATTGACAAGTATGTGTTAGCTATTACTGAAATTTCAGAAAATTTATTATTTGCAAATTTGATATTAGATTCGTGTACATTACACCTGAAACTAATTCTCCTGAAAATTTGACAAAGTTTTAGTATTAAATAAGGAAGAAAATCAAAACTTAACTTTCTGCATTGACAAGTATGGGTTAGCTACTACTGAAATTTCTGAAAATTTATTATTTGCAAATTTGATAATAAATTCGTGTACAGTACACCTGAAACTAATTTTCCTGAAAATTTGACAATGTTTCAGTTTTAAATAAGGGAGAAAATCAAACACTTAACTTTCTGCATTGACAAGTATGGGTTAGCTATTACTGAAATTTCAGAAAATTTATTATTTGCAAAGTTGATATTAGATTCGTGTACAGTACACCTGAAACTAATTCTCCTGAAAATATATAAACAATAACTTTCTGCATTAACAAGTATGGGTTAGCTATTACTGAAATATCTGAAAATTTATTATATGCAAATTTGATATTAGATTCGTGTACAGTATACCTGCAACTAATTATATTCGTTTTACAGTTATAAATTTCATTTGACAGATGTCAGATTCATTTGACAGGTGTTAGATTTATTTCACAGCTGTCAGAATCTTTTGACAGCTGTCAGATTCATTTGACAGCTGTCAGATTCATTTGACAGCTGTCAAATTCGTTTGAGAGCTGTCAAATTTTTAGTTTTATATATTCCTTGTAATGCATTTCTCACGTATATTTATTGAATTGATAGCAGTCTTCTCTCTCTCACATATTCCATGCTCCATGCAATTTTTTTATAATCATGAAATATGTTATTAAATTAAACAATTTTTCATAATATTTTGAAAAATTGTTTAATTTAATAACATATTTCATGATTATTAAAAAAATGCATGGAGCATGGAATATGTCTCCATTTTCTGGAAAATAGAGACAATGACTCTATTTGATGAAATTAAATTACATTTAAATCGAAAAGAATTTTGGATTTATATAAATAATTTGCTACATTTTTGTCCCGGTTCTTCTAGTAATTTATAGAATTTCTTGCTGGTTTTAAAGATTTGATTTCTACCTTCTTGCATTTTTTTAAATTTCATGGAACTTCAAAACACACCTCAATTTTAAGACAAACTTTTTTCAATTAAATGTAATTTCCTGAAAATTTTTAGCTCCTTTTTCTGGTAATGTTTTTAAGTCAAATTCAAATCGCAATAAATTTCAAATTACTCTTCGATTTATATAAATAATTTACTACATTTTTGTCCCGTTCTTCTAATATTTTATAGAATATCTTGCTGGTTTTAAAGATTTGATTTCTACCTTCTTGCATATTTTTATATTTCATGGAACTTCAAAACAAACCTCCTCAATTTTAATACAAACTTTTTTCAATTAAATGTATTTTCATGAAAATATTTAGCTCCTTTTTCTGGTAATGTTTTCAAGTCAAATCCAAGCCGCAATAAATTCCAAATTACTCAAAATTCTGCAAAACGCAAAACAGTGAAGTCATAAAGCGTTATAGGCCTTAACTGCTTCAGCTCGCCAAAAGTACGAATAAAACAGATAGACTACGAAGAATTACAATTGTCAATATTTATCAAATTATTTTATTTATAAACAATAGTTTTGTTGTTCAATCAATATTTATCAAAATAAAATTTTATTCTATTTATAAACAATAGTTTTGTTGCTCATAGTTTTGTAGGTCTGCACGACGGAATAATAATATTTGTAGTGTATACTAGTGCACATGTATACTAATAATCAGCATTCAATGCGTGCACACAATGTTTTGTATTTCTGGAGGTTGCCAGTGATTGGAGCAATAATAATAAACATTTTGTATTGTGGCACGTAGTGTTATTTATTTGCTTTTCAGTCCAAGATTAATGACCAATTTTATAAATAGGTACTGTTTTCTAAAGGGTCGATGGTCCATTAACATATATATTTCAAATTTTATATGAGAAAACAATACTTTCTTAATGAATTGCCACTCAAAATGAATCGCAAAGGAAAATTTCGATTTTCATAAAGATAAATGACCAATTTTATAAATAGGTACTGTTTTCTAAAGGGTCGATGGTCCATTAACATATATATTTCAAATTTTATATAAGAAAACAATACGTTCTTAATGAATTGCCATTCAAAATGAACCGCAAAGGAAAATTTCGATTTTCATAAAGCAGATTATAAATAGTGTACTCACAATTTTTTTTTTTTAATGAAAACACAAAAAATCTGCAATTAGCGCCAAAATCGCAACCAGCAGGTAATGGAAATCATCAAACTTGCGCGATTCAATCAAAAGCACTCATTGTTTTCTGCACACACTGGAAGCCTTTGAATGCAAAATATTTGTCCAGCCGGACGATTTGAATTAATATTTATATTCGCGAGCGCCGAACGGCGATGAATTGTTCCGGCGAATTGGTGCGAACGCCGTTTTTCGCCTGGCGCTAATTGAAAATGCGTGTGCGTGGGAGCCACGGCGAAATTCCGAGTGAATTGCGAATGTTAATTGACAATAGGGAAAACTGATTGTTATTCCGTTTCATTTTGGAGAGAGGTTATTGTGCGGCGAATTTCATTAAAGCGAAACTTTTCTGCACGCAATTATTACGTGCGCATTTAAATCGAGATACTTTTAACAAGTATTTGCGGTCACTGGACAATACATCATCTAAAATGCTAATTTGTTATGACGGAATTGACATTTTAATATCACCAATTACACCTAAATGCTTTTGAATCGCCCTGTATGTCAAATTTAATTAAAAATTGCCGAAATCTGCCAAATTTTCAATTATAGTTAATCTGTTAAATTTTCAACAACTTTCTAAATGGGTACAATTCCCGACTGAGACATTCAAAATCTATAAAACTCAAAGCTTCTGCTGCGAAAATCTGTCAATTTTTCAATAGGTACTGCCTGAATCTATTAAAAGTTGTCAATTTTTGATGTCCCCGTTTTAAACTGTAAACATCTATCAGATTTTTAAGTGCAGCAGTTCACATACGTCAAATTCTCAATTAAAATCGTCGAAATTTGTCAAATCTTCAATTGGAACTGTCAAAATATGTCAAATTATTAGCTTCAGTTGTGAAAACCTGTCAATTTTTTAATAGATATTGCCAAAATTTGTTATTTTTCGATGTCCAGGTACAAACATGTAAAAAGCTATCAGATCGCACGTTGAAAACAACAGTGGCACTATACAAAAATAAGACATCTAAAATCTATAAAATTAAAAGCTTCTGCTGTGAAATTCTGTCAATTTTTCAATAGATACTGCCTGAATCTGTTAAATGAATTATATTAAAAGCTTTTTTAAAAGAATATATTCTGTAGAATTTTATTAAAAGGTTTTATAAAGATTACTCAAAAAGTCAACAGGATTCAATTAAGATTCACATTTTTCAGAAAATTAATATATTCTGTAGAATTTTATTAAAAGGTTTTATAAAGATTACTCAAAAAGTCAACAGGATTCAATTAAGATCCACATTTTTCAGAAAATTAATATATTCTGTAGAATTTTATTAAAAGGTTTTATAAAGATTACTCAACAAGTCAACAGGATTCAATAAAGATCCAAATTTTTCACAAAAGTAATATATTCTGTGGAATTTTAATAATAATATTTACTAGCATAAAACTATATAATATACACACAAAACATAATAGAAAAATAGAAAATACATTAAAAACAAAACAATATCAAAATGGAACACAAGTAATATATTTTGATGGCATTTTATGGGAATTTGTTGTCATGTATATATTTACTTTTTGTATATTATATAGCTTGCCTGCTAATAAATATTCTGTATTATTATTATATATAATCGATCTTTATTGGGCTATCGACCCCATATGGGGTCTTTCCGCCTTATTATTATTATTATTATTATAATTTTCTGTACATTCAATAAAATTGTTGGACAATGTTAAATGTTTTTTAGAAGATTGTGTGAAGAGTTCTGAATATTTGTAGAAAACTGAAGGAAGTACAAAATTTTATTATCAGTATTTATTATCATAAATTATCAGCAACTGTCTATTAATTTCGATAAAAATTAGACGTTATTTTATGAAAATCTAATGAAATTTTCGACAATTTTGTAACATTTTATAGAATATTACATGAAGATTCCATATTTAATAGATGTTTCATACATTTTACTAAAAAATTAATGAAGTTTGCTGTCATGTATATTACATTTTGTATATTATGTAGCTTTTTTGCTAATAAATATTCATTATTATTATAAGTTTTATACATTTTCTGCAATTTTCTGAAAATCTATAGAATAATCAACGACGACTCCAAAGTTTCCAATGAAATTTCATATATTTTAGGGAAATTTAATAGTATTTTATGGGTTTTTTAAAAATGTTTTATATATTTACGGGAATTTTAAAATGTTTTATATAATTTTTTAAACGATATCATTTAAACATTATTGTCATGTTAAACGTGCCAATAACTATTCATTATTATTATTATTATTATTATATAAAGATTACTGAAACATTCAATAAAGATTTCGAATTTCTCAGAAATTTATTATATTTTGTGAAAATTTTGTGTACTTTCAATAAAATTTTAGAAAATGTGGGACATTTGTGGGAAGTTGAATAGAACAATAGCAAATTGTAGGAAGAATTATGAAAATATGTTGGAAAATTTCGAATTTCTCAGAAATTTATTATATTTTGTTGAAATTTTATAGTATTTTATGACAATTTTGTGTGCTCTCAATAAAATTTCAGCAAATGTTGGACATTTTCAGAAGTTGAATAGAACAATAGCAAATTGTAGGAAGAATTATGAAAATATGTTGGAAGATTTCGAATTTCTCAGAAATGTATTATATTTTGTGGACATTTTATAGTATTTTATGACAATTTTGTGTACTTTCAATAAAAATTCAGCAAATTTTTGACATTTTCTGAAGTTGAATAGAACAACAGCATATTGTAGGAAGAAGTACGAAAATTTGTTGAAAGATTACGAATTCTTCTGAAATTTATTATATTTTGTGAAAATTTTATAGTATTTTATGACAATTTTGTGTACTTTCAATAAAATTTCAGCAAATGTTGGACATTTTCTGAAGTTGAATAGAACAATAGCAAATTGTAGGAAGAATTATGAAAATTTGTTACAAGACTTCGAATTTCTCGGAAATTTATTTTATTTTGTGGACATTCTATAGAATTTTATGACAATTTTGTATAGTTTCAATAACATTTCAGCAAATGCTGGACATGTTTAAGGATGTATGAAAAATTATGATTTTTTTTTAAAGATTTCCAATTTCTTAGAAATTTATTATATTTTGTGGAACTTTTATAGTATATTATGAAGTTGAATAGAATAGCAGATTGTGGGAAGAATTCTGTTTTTTTTAAGATTTCGAATTTCTTAGAAATTTTGTGGAAATTTTATAGTATTTTATGACAATTTTGTGTACTTTCAATAAAAATTCAGCAAATTTTTGACATTTTCTGAAGTTGAATAGAACAACAGCATATTGTAGGAAGAAGTACGAAAATTTGTTGAAAGATTACGAATTCTTCTGAAATTTATTATATTTTGTGAAAATTTTATAGTATTTTATGACAATTTTGTGTACTTTCAATAAAATTTCAGCAAATGTTGGACATTTTCTGAAGTTGAATAGAACAATAGCAAATTGTAGGAAGAATTATGAAAATTTGTTACAAGACTTCGAATTTCTCGGAAATTTATTTTATTTTGTGGACATTCTATAGAATTTTATGACAATTTTGTATAGTTTCAATAACATTTCAGCAAATGCTAGACATTTTTTAGGATGTATGAAAAATTATGATTTTTTTTAAGATTTCCAATTTCTTAGAAATTTATTATATTTTGTGGAACTTTTATAGTATATTATGAAGTTGAATAGAATAATAGCAGATTGTGGGAAGAATTATGTTTTTTTAAGACTTCGAATTTCTTAGAAATTTTGTGAAAATTTTATAGCATTTTATAACAAGTTTGTGTACTTTCAATAAAATTTTAGAAAATGTGGGACATTTTCTGAAGTTGAATAGAACAATAGCAGATTGTAGGAAGAATTACGAAAATTTGTTGAAAGATTACGAATTCTTCTGAAATATATTATATTTTGTGAAAATTTTATAGTATTTTATGACTATTTTGTGTACTTTCAATAAAATTTCAGCAACTGTTGGACATTTTCTGCAGTTGAATAGAACAATAGCATATTGTAGGAATTTTAGGAAGCAAAATGTAAACATCTATCAGATTTTTAAGTGCAGCAGTTCACATATACGTCAAATTCTCAATTAAAACCGTCGAAATTTGTTAAATTTTCTATTGCAACTGTCAAAATATGTCAAATTCTTAGCCTCAGCTGTGAAAACCTGTCAATTTTTTAATGGATACTGCAAAAATTTGTAATTTTTGATGTCCCAGTGCAAAAATGTAAAAAGTTATCAGATCGCACGTTGAAAACAACAGTGGCACTATACAAAAAATAAGACATTTAAAATCTATAAATTTAAAAGCTTCTGCTCTGAAAATCTGGCAATTTTTCAATAGATGCTGCCTGAATCTGTTCAATTTTGTCAATTTTGATGTCAAAGTTGTAAAATGTAAACATCTATCAGATTTTTAAGTGCAACAGTTCCCATACGTCAAATTCTCAATTAAAACCGACAAATTTTCAATTACATCTGTCAAAATATGTCAAGTTCTTAGCTTAAGCTGTAAAAACCTGTGAATTTTTTAATAGATACTTTAAAAATTTGTCTATTTTGGTGTCCTGGTGCTAAAATGTAAACAGCTAATTTGTTATGGCGGAATTAGCATTTTAATATCACCAATAACACCTAAATTTATTGATGTTTCGGACACTAGTAAGTGCAACAGTTCACATACGTCAAATTCTCAATCAAAACCGTCGAAATTTGTCAAATCTTCAATTGCAAGTGTCAAAATATGTCAAATTGTTAGCTTCAGCTGTGAAAACCTGCCAATCTTTTAATAGATACTGAACCACGGTCAAAGGTGCTGCTGGACCTTAGAGCTGGAACCCAGGACCTTTGGGAATATTTTGGGACTAAAACATCAAACAACTTAGGGCTCGAACCCAGGACTTCTGGAAGAGCGTTTTGAGCATCTTGGATGTGCAAACTAGTATCTCTTGATGAAATGGCATCTGAGGGACATAACCTTTTGCGGCGCTCCAGAACCGACCTCTGAGTCACTCGAGAGCACGTTCACTCCTCATTCACCGCGCTATGCGTGCGTAACACAAAGAATGCCCGCGGAATGGAACCCGTGAATCACCTGGTGACCATCAGATTTCGTCCATTACCTGGTCATCCTTATCGGAACCAGAAGAATCGGCGACACCACGAAGTCTGCAGAAGGTATATCCAACGTTTCGAGCTCAGGTATATCCAAAAGTGCACTCACTGGAGGAACCAATCCACTAACACTCGGAACACAACGGCGGCGTGCGCACAGACGGGACGGACAGAAACACGTTCGTGACGGAGGTCTGCAGTGAACTGCACGTCCGTGTCCCCCCCTGCGGTATTGAAACCCAATCGACCTTAAGCCGCGTCTGGTACAAAGAGGGAGAGACGACTTAAACCAGTTTCGTTTGTTACCAACTCTCCGGCGGTTAATTGCTTCCCGTCCGGAGGAGACCTGCGCCACGGTTATCTGCACCGTTCTGCAATCTATTTCTGGAGGAGCGGGAATTTTCGGGATGCAGATAAGCTCCCGGAAGAGGATTAACGAGGAATGGTATGCCAGAGGAAGATAATTTACTCGGCAGATGCTATGCTATGTGAAGGACAATTTAAGCCATTTAAAAGGCTACTCAACAAAGTTAAAAATCAACAAAACTGAAAATTTTGAGCACCTTCCAAATGATATTTAAGTACAAGCCGCAATTTACTAGACATAAGAATAAAAGACAAGAGAATAATAAAAACATAAAATCCCGAGCAGAAAGACTTGAGAGACGTTAGCCCTTTGAAATGTAAATATTTTCTATTGTACAACTACATGTAATTAAATTTAGCAAAATAAAAAATTACTATTACTGCTGATATTTATTAGAGGAAAAAATTAGAATCATCAACATTTTATTCTTTCAAAATTTTTCCAAAATTAAATATTTTCTACTCTGCTTTTGCATATTATTAAATCCTTTCGTGTGTTATGTTTGTGTACAAATTTCGTACTGTTCATCTGCATACATGACATATTTTGACAGTTGCAATTGAAGATGTCACAAATTCTACTGTGCAGCTTAATAACTTTTAAGATTCGATTTGCTCCTAGATGAGGTGCAGCGAAACACTTACAGCGAACGATATTTCACGAGATTTGTAATGAAAGGCGTGCAGCCACTAAGCCCCTCGTTGCTCGGCTGCTTATCCCCCGTGTTTGCGATAACTCGCGGAAACTCAAACAAATTAGCTGTGCGGAAAACTTCGGAAAGTGTAAATATCGAAAGAAAATGGCTGTCGCGCCGATTTTAACGTCAAAGGTCGACCCCCCGCGGGGGGTTGTGGGGGGTTCATGCCTCGTTTCCCCGGCCGCAATCAAAGGTCGATACGCTCGAGGCACTTATTTGCCTTTTGGAAATTAATTGTGTTTGTCGCCGGAGTTTTACTGGGATTATTGATAATCGCTCACGCGAGCTACTTAAAGGGTTTATCTGGGGTTGGTGGTAAAACGCGTGGTAAAAGCCTTTTTCTCCCTTGCCGACCACCGGAAAATCAGATAGATCACAAAAAATGATTTGACAAAGTGACACTATACAAAAGTTATTGCTAAAAGACACTTTTTTTATATATAATTTTATTTTTAACCTTATTGTTACCAAATAAATTAAAACAATCATAAACATAATATTAATAGCCCAAAGATTGCTATAAGCAGTATATTAATGATAATCATTTTATGACAACAAAAAAATCAGCAAAACTTAACAAATTCCACTAAAAAATGTTAATTTTTGTGTAGTTTCACTGTTGTTTTCAACGTACGATCTCATAGCTTTTTACATTTATCCACGAGTACATCAAAAATAGATAAATTTTGGCAGCATCCATTAAAAAATTGATAGATTTTCGCAGCTGAAGCCAAGAACTTGATATATTTTGACAGTTGCAATCGAAAATTTTACAGATTTCGACTGTTTTAATTGATAATTTGACGTATGTGAACTGTTGCATTAAAAATCTGATAGATGTTTACATTTCACAAACTTTTATATCAAAAATTGTATTGTATCTTTGTATTAATCGTCAAATATTCCCAAAGTTTCTGGATTCAGGCAGTATCTATTGAAAAATTGACAGATTTTCACAGCAGAAGCTTTGAATTTGATAGATTTTAACTGCCTCAGTCGGGAATTGTACCCATTTAAAAAGTTGTTAAAAATTTGACAGATTTTGACAACTATAATTAGAAATTTAGCAGATTTCGACAGTTTTTAGTTAAATTTGACATACAGGGTGATTTAAAAGGTAGGGTCCAAACATTTAAAGGACTGGCACTTAAAGGAAGGACTGGAACAAGTCAAACTAGATTATAAGTTTTATTATATATTTTTGTCTTTGATATAAGCTATTACTTGAATGACCGTTTTGATTTGCTTTCATTGTGTAATTTAATTTGACCTCTATAAGACATACTAGTGTCAGAAACATCAATAAAATTAGGTATAATTGATGATATTAAAATGCTAATTCCATAATAACATATTAGCTTTTTACATTGTTGCATGGCGACATAAAAAATAGACAAATTTTGGCAATATCCATTAAAAAGTTGACAGGTTTTCACAGCTGACGCTAAGAATTTGACATATTTTGACAGTTGCAATTAATTTTTTTTACAAATTCCGACAGTTTTAATTGAGAATTTTACGTATATGATCTGTTGCACTTAAAAATCTCATAGATGTTTACATTTTAAACCTGGGAAAGCAAAAATTGACAAAATTTGACAGATTCGGGCAGCATCTATTGAAAAATCGACAGATTTTCACAGGAGAAGCTTTGAATTTTTTAGATTTTGAATGTCTCAGTTAGGATTTCTACCAATTTAGAAAGTTGTTACAAATTTAACAGATTTTGACAACTATAATTGTAAATTTGGCAGATTTCGACAGTTTTTACTTAAATTTGACATACATAATGATTCAAAAACTGAGGTCCAAACATTTAGGTGTAATTGGTAATATTTAAATGCTAATTCCGCCATAACAAATTAGCTTTTTACATTGTTGCATGGCGACATAAAAAATAGACAAATTTTGGCAGTATCTATTAAAAAATTGACAGTTTTCACAGCTGTAGCTTAGAATTTGACACATATTTTGACAGTTGCAATTAAAAATTTGACAAATTTCGACGGTTTTAATTGAGAATTTGACGTATGTGAACTGTTGCACTTAAAAATTTGATAGATGTTTACATTTTAAAACTGGGATATCAAAAATTGACAAAATTGAACAGATTCAGGCAGAATCTACTGAAAAAATGCGAGATTTTCACAGCACAAGCTTTTAATTTAATAAGTTTTGAATGTCTTAATTTTTGTACAGTGCCACTGTTGTTTTTAACTTGCGATCTGATAGCTTTTTACATTTTTGCACTGGGACATCAAAAATAGACAAATTTTGTAAAATTTGACAGATTTTGATAACTATATTTGTAAATTTGACAAATTTCGACAGGTTTTACTTAATTTTGACATACAGGGTGATTAAAAAGCTAAGGTCCAAGCATTTAGGTGTAATTGGTAATATTTAAATGCCAATTCCGTCATAACAAATGAGCTTTTTACATTGTTGTACGGGAACATCAAAAATAGACAAATTTTAGCAGTATCTATTAAAAAATTGACAGGTTTCCACAGCTGAAGCTGAGAATTTGATATATTTTGACAGTTGCAATTCAAAATTTGACGGTTTTAATAGAGAATTTGACGTATGTGAACTAGTGCACTTAAAAATCTGGTAGATGTTTACATTTTAAAACTGGGATATCAAAAATTGACAAAATTTATCAGATTTAGGCAGCATCTGTTGAAAAATTGCTAGAAAATTTGACAAATTTCGACGGTTTTAATTGAGAATTTGACGTATGTTAACTGTTGCACTTAAACATCTGATAGATGTTTACATTTCAAAACTGGGATATCAAAAATTGACAAAATTTAACAGATACAGGCAGTATCTATTGAAAAATTGACAAATTTTCACAGGAGAAGCCTTGAATTTTATAGATTTTGAATGTCTCAGTCGATAATTGTACCCATTTAAAAAATTGTTAAAAATTAACAGATTTTCACAACGATAATTGTAAATTTGGCAGATTTCGACAGTTTTAAGTTTGACATACAGGGTGATTCAGAAGGTGGAATCCAAACATTTTAAGGACTGGCACTTAAAGGAAGGACTGGAACCAAACTTATAATCTAGTTTGACTGGTTCCAGTCCTTCCTTTGTTTGACAAATTTGACATACAGGGTGATTCAAAAGGTGGCGAGCAAGCATTTAGGTGTAATCTGTGATATTAAAATGCCAATTCCGTCATAACAAATTAGCATTTGTTTGATTTATTTTTTTATGACAGGGCATGATAAAAACAAAGAAATCCTCTGTAAGTAGATAACGGTTGGAAATAAGACAAAGGTTTATTAACATATTTTGCTTCGTATAGCATCTCACATCACACCCTTAAGTTTGGACCATACCTTTTGAATCACCTTGTATATCCGTAAAAGTGGTTATGCAGCGATTATCACTTCGCAGTACTCATAACTTTGTATAAATATAAAAGAACTGATTAATATTTGAAATTTCGCTTTTATAAACTGTTTGTTCATTTAATGGTTCTTTCATTGAAAATAGCCCTAACTCATTTATTTATTTTGAAACTGTTGTTCGCGTACGCAAGAATTGATAACTGTTCTTCTTCTTATTTCTCTTATTCATTTTGCACCAATATTCTTCATCGCTTTGTATAAATACAAAAGAACAAATTGATATTTAAAATTTCGCTTTTATAAGCTGCTTGTTCATTTAATGATTTTTTCATTGAATATAGCCCTAACTCATTTATTTATTTTGGATTTGTTGTTCGCGTATGCAAGAATTGTTATTAGTTCTTCTTCTTATTTCTCTTAGGAATTTTGCATCAATTTTCCTCATCGCTTTGTATAAATACAAAAGTACAAATTGATGTTTTAAATTTCGCTTTTATAAACTGCTTGTTCATTTAATGGTTTTTTCATTGACAATAGCCCTAACTCATTTAGTTATTTTGAAACTATCGTTCACGTCCGCAAAAATTATTAACTGTTCTTCTTATTATTATTTGTTTACTTAGCCATTTTGCACCAATTTTCAAATTCGTTCTTGTTTAAATGTAAAATTTCTGAATTCGTTAATTTTTAAATCATTGAGCAAATACTGCCCAAATTTTGTATTGGTTTTTAATTTAGTTGCAGTTGCTTAGTACCTGCAACTTTGTTTGTCTTTGATGACATCAGTCGACAATGGAATCGGTCTCACAAATGATAAAATGGTGAAGCAAACTACAAAAACTTTCAACAATATGAATATGATATTATTATAATACGAATTATTGACTTATTGACGAATTATTATTATTATTATATGAAAGAAAATGATTTTTTTTTGTTATAGCGAAAGCGTAAATAAATAATTAGTATTTTTTCTTTCATTTGAAGTTATAAATTGAATCAGGTTATATGTATAATTCAAATTTAAAACATCGAACTCTCAGAAGACATAAATCTGAGAAAGAATCGAAAGCATCGCGAGGTAATTAATTCAAAACTATTTTTTTCGGATCTAAAAATGAAAATACCAAACTTGCCGATACTGATCGCAGTAGGGATAGTGATGATAATATTTATAACATTTAAGTCCAAATAGAAAATCGGTGACAAATGGATTGATGAGCTCAAAAATCAATCGAAGAAGAAGGTAATGTTAGATGTGAACCTGTTGCATTTGAAGCACAACTCGCAAGTGGAAATCCTAGAATTGTAAAGTATTTACAAAACAGTTGAAATAAGTTCGATTAGACTTCTGAATTTACGACAAAAAAGATATATTTGTCAGAATCTGTCTCGCCTTTAAATTATTTTGTACAATACGTACTGTTTCTTTAGCTGATAGATGGTTCAGCAGATGGGCAAATTCATTGAAAACAAGGCAAAGAAGCACAGCTAGCATTTCCAAAATTATGTAGATAAGTATGTTGATTTTAGTGAGATCATTCACTGAAAGTACACATGGCTGATAAAGTTGTTAACTCAATACAAATACATATCGTAATTCTGTTTTCTTAATTTATAGTCTCCGCATTCCCCGGATACATTTCAAAGGCACTGCATCTTAAGAATATTTCACAAGAATGTCCCTAAGAAGTGGCACGCTTCCGAGCTTAAATAAACCGTCGCGCTATTTTTAAATTTACAAAGTGAATTACGTCGCCGGGATTCGCTGCAGCAGCAGCATCCCTTTGAAAAAGTCCACCGCGCATCCGTCTCGGGGGTGGATTCTGCGGCGATAAATTTCGCCGTTCCAACAGCTGACGACGAGTTAAAAACGTCGGCCAGCTCGTGCCCGAAGACCCGCAATTATACAAGTACATGGGGGGACATAATTGGAGCACGCGGGGATTTAATTAATCGTCGCGACAACGGCAAACGGCCCGTCGCATTCCGCAATTAATTGGTGTCCGAGAGCACAAGTTGATCGGATGATCTTTGATTTCCAAATTCCGGACGTTTAACAATTAATTGGTAGCAGCGTGGATTTTCCAAGTTGGTGCAATTGATGCTCTCGGGTTTTAATTTAACGCAATCAACTTGTAACGATCCTTACATTTTTGTGGCATTTGTGGCTACCAAAAACTTATAATATTCGCATGCCAAAACGTTTGGGGACTGCTGCAGCAAGTAAATAATTTAATCAACTTGTAACGATCCGCACATTTTTGTGGCATTTGTGGCTACCAAAATCTTATAATATTCGCATGCCAAAACGTTTGGGGACTGCTGCAGCAAGTAAATAATTTAATCAACTTGTAACGATCCGCAAATATTTTTGTGGCATTTGTGGCTACCAAAATCTTATAATATTCGCTTGCCAAAACGTTTGAGGACTGCTGCAGTGAGTAAATAATCCAGTTACCCACTGGCACTGCCATATTATTACCGTCGTTATGAGAGGTGCGTGTTTCGGTCGTGGAACGCAAACACACCCCAGGGCGGATATCTTCCCAGGGCTTTGATCTTAATTACGGAGGGCCCTCATCAAGTATCAAACTTAGTCGTAGCACAAGCCTGCAATAGCGGCCGACCCACTCGGCGGTTCGCCGGACGGACGTTAATAAATTTATTGCCCCAATTTACCACCAGAACACGAGCATCTTTCAGCAAGTGCCCCCCACAAGCGAGCGCCGTCTGAGGAGGGCGTAAATTCGCGTTTATGAACCGCTTGGAACATACACGAACTTGCAACGCTCTGTTCCCATTTTCAACTCACACATTTAATTGTATTAATGAGTTTTCTATGAATACGCCACTTTGTTTTTTTGCAATAAAAGCAAATTTAAGATTTTTGGAGTCGTAGATTTTTGGAGTCTGATCACCATCAATACCAAGCAGCGATATTGAAAAACGTATAACAAAATTTGCGTGCTTGCAATATAAAAAAACTGCTTAGAATTTGGCCTACAGTTATGGCAATCAAAATGACGGCACAAAAAAGTTGGTGAGCCAGAAATTCTAGCTGTTTTTACTTGTAAGCAGCATATTTCGGCCCCATCCATGAATAGAAGGATCTGCCCGAATCCCCTTTCATTAAACAATGCGCCACTACAACCTCTGATTGAAACATTCTCCGTTGACAATGCCCATCCAAAAACATGGCTTATACAGCCCCCCCCAAGAATTCCTAATAATATTACATGCAAGAAATTAACTGGAGGGATCTAATGCAAATAATCCTCAGCCGCGTTCCATGTATATTAGCCGTTGATTCATTATCCTTTATCATATTGAGAAATTTAGTTGCGCTGTGTGAGGGAGCTGCTCTGAGCGACAGCGTTCTTATGAGCCGCCCCTCGGTATCAATGTTAATTATTGCGGCCCCCCGGACTTCCGGGGGCGCATTGCTGACGTGCCGCGCGCTAAATGCGCCCCGAAATTAAATTCAGATCCCCCCGGTGCACCCCGCGGCAGGCGCTTATTAAATATTTCGCAGATGAACCCCCCAGAGTCCCCCCAAAGACGCATGCCTTGGCCACTTTAATATTCTTATTAGTCAGCATTAGGAACGAATTAGTTATTAGGTATGTATACAACTGTATAACACACTCGGTAGATATTTCTGCGATTGGTTGAAAATTAGAACTGCAGCGCAAATTATTTTTAATATTTTCATCATAGTTCAATGACTAGTAAAAAAAAAAACTGCAAAAAATTGTAATGATTTCTATCAAAATTTCAATTATTCTGTACTCAAAAATAACAAGCTCGCTCGGACCTTACACTTTAGGGCTCATCAATAAAGCCCCAAATTATGTACTTAATAACATTATTGTAAATTAACATAAAATTTAGTAAATTATGTAAATTTTTTGTATATTGGGAGGTTTTCTCGTGGATAAATAAATAAATAAATAAATAAATAAACATATATAGCCCACGATTGAAAATTGATAACATAATTGACATTTTGACAAAACAATTGAAACTCTGACAATAATGATCACATGGTGACATGAATGAGTGGAATGAAGAATGAAAAAATATGAAGAAATGTTGATATTTATTTAATCATATTTTAATCTTTTTGAACATTTGAATCTACTTATACACATATGTTGTGATAGTCAATTATTTATACATTACACTGTATCCCTCTTTTTCATGACTTGTGTAAACCTATTAGCCTTGGTAACATGAAATAAATATTATTATTATTAATATTATAATGATTACTTTCAATAATTTTCCACTATTTGTATCAGAATTTCATCCATTTTTATCAAAATGTCAATTGCAGTTAAATTTTAATTATTTTAGTCAAAATTTCAATTATTCTGTCGCATTTCAATGACTATCAAAAAGATGTCAAAATTGTAATGATTTCTGTCAAAATTATCTGTATTAAAACTTAAGTTTTCATGAACATTTTAATTACCTATTCTCAAATTTTTAAATATTCTCTGATAATGTCAACCATATCATTCAAAATTAAATTATTACTGTGTAATTTTCAATGATTACTGTCAATTATACCCAGATAATATAGTTCTGTATTGTACTAAATTTTGCCATTGGCATTAAAGCAACCAATGGCAAAATTTAAAAATGTAATAAAGTCCTATTTTGAGGAAATAACGATTCTATAGTCCAAGTCTAAGAAAAATGTCTAAGCAATAAGTTCATTGACGTAATTGCCTAGGAGTTAAGTTATAATTACTTGATTCGTTAATTTTAACATGTCTGTGATCGTCCTTTATTTAGAAAACCATTACTTGAATTATTGACATCTATTTATTTAATTTTATATTTATATTATTCCTGTGTACCCTACATGTATCTGACTTGTGTAAACATTATTATTATTATTATATTACTATTATATTATTATTAGTAGATTCTATGGTATACTCAAAGATCGTAGAAAAGCCTCAATTTTGTATGTCAAATGCTAATCGTTTCTACTGGTACCGCTAATTACTTTAATTTTTATTATTATTTTTAATATTTATCATCAATATTTTTTCTCACAATTGTTGTCACAGTTTCAATTATTTTGTCAAAGTCAACTATTTTTGTCAATACTACTAATAAATTTGACTTTAACCCTTGACTTTTTAATTTTATTAAAGTATTGACAAAAATAGTTGAAAATTTGACTTTAACCATTGACATTGTGATTTAATTAAAGTATTGACAGAAATAGTTGAAAATTTGACTTTAACCATTGACATTTTGATTTAATTAAAGTATTGACAGAAATAGTTGAAAATTTGACTTTAACCGTTGACATTTTGACAAAATAAATGAAACTGTGACAATAATTGTGATACAAATTATTGATGATAAATAATAAAATAAATTAAACTAATTAGAGGTACCAGTAGAAACGACCAGCATTTGACATATAAAATTGAGGTTTTACTAGGATCTTTGAGAATACCATAGAATCTAATACCATACAGAACTATATCATCTGGGTATAATTGACAGTAATCATTGAAAATTACACAGTAATAATTTAAATTTTCATAAAAATCATTGAAATGTTGAGAGATACAGTTAACATTATCAGAGAATATTTAGTCATATTTTAAGTCAAAATTTAAGTCAAATTTTCTCTTATTTATATCGAAATTTTATCTATTTTTATCAATGTGTCAATTAATACAATCAAATTTTAATTATTTTTGTCAAAATTTCAATTACTTTATAATTTTTCAATCAGTGTCAAAACATCTTTAAAAAATTGTAATGATTTCAGTCGAGTCAAAACAGCTGTAGTTAAAATTTTAATTACTGTCAAACTTTCAAATATTTTTTGATAATGTCAACCAATTTTGAACTATTTCGCCATTTTTCATGATCAACTGGCAAATTTTCAAACATTCTACGAAACTATAATATTAAAAATGTCATTGATTTTAATCACAATTTTAACTACATCTGACACATTTTCAATCTGTATTATTAATCAATATATCTGTATTAATACCTCCGAATTTTTAATAATTACTGTTAATTTTTTTTTATCTTGTCAAAAGATCTGTAGGTAATATTATAATTACCTTCAAACTTTCAAATATTGTTTGATAATGTCAACCAATTATTTACCAAAATTTCAATTGTTTCTGCCACATGGTCAAAACTACCGTAATTTTTTTTAATCCAGTTAAAACAGCTGTAGTTAAAATTATAATTACTTCAAACTTTCAAATATTGTTTGATAATGTTAACCAATTTTCAACGTTTTGCCATTTTTCATGGTCAACTGGCAAATTTTCAAACACTACGATTTTAATCACAATTTTAACTACATCTGACAAATTTTCAATGATCACTGCCACATGTTCATTTATTACTGCGAATCAATCATTTATTTGCTTTAAGATTCCAAATACTGCAAAATATTCAAATATTATGTTATAATATCAACTGTATCTGTCCAAATTTTAGTTATTTTGACATAATATTTTCCCAAAGTTTCAAATATTTTATCCTAATGTAAAATTTTCAATTATTTTGCCATTTTTTATTAGTCAACTGTAAAATTTTCAAACATTCTATGAAAATGACAACTATATCAGTCAAAATTCTATCCATTTTGATCACAATTTTATCTACATCTGACAAATTTTCAATGATCATTGCCAAATGTTCATTTATTACTGTGAATCCATCATTTATTTGCTTTAAGATTTCAAATACTGCAAAATATTCAAATTAATGTTATAATATCAACTGTATCTGTCCAAATTTTAGTTATTTTGACATAATATTATATCAAAGTTTAAAATATTTTATTCTAACGTCAAATTTTTAATTATTTTGCTACTTTGCATTGGTCAACTGTCAAATTTTTAAACATTCTATGAAAATGGCAACTATATATGTCAAAATTCTATTGATTTTGATTACAATTTTATCTACATCTGAGAAATTTTCAATTATCACTGCCAAATGTTCATTTATTACTGTGAATTTATCATTTAGTTGCTTTAAGATTTCAAATACCGCCAAATATTTAAATATTATGTTATAAATCAAACTGTATCTGTCCAAATTTTAGTTACTTTGACATAATATTCTCCCAAAGTTTCAAATATTTTATTCTAATGTCAAATTTTCAATAACTTTGTCATTTTTCATTGGCCAACTGTAAAATTTTCAATAATTTTGCAATTTTTCATTGGCCAACTGTAAAATTTTCAAACATTCTATGAAAATGGCAACTATATCAGTCAAAATTTTATTGATTTTGATCACAATTTTAACTACATCTGACAAATTTTCAATGATTACTGCCAAATGTTCATTTATTACTGTGAATCTATCATTTACTTGCTTTAAGATTTGAAATACTGCCAAATATTTAAATACTATGTTATAACGTCAACTGTATCTGTCAAAATTTCAGTTATTTTGAATCCCAAAGTTTCAAATATTTTATCGTAATGTTAAATTTTCAATAATTTTGTCATTTTTCATCGGCCAACTGTAAAATTTTCAATAATTTTGCTATTTTTCAATGGCCAACTGTAAAATTTTCAAACATTCTATGAAAATGGCAACTATATCAGTCAAAATTCTATTGATTTTGATCACAATTTTATCTACATCTGACAAATTTTCAATTATCACTGCCAAATGTTCATTTATAACTGTGAATTTATTATTTATTTGCTTTAAGATTCCAAATACTGCAAAATATTCAAATATTATGTTATAATATCAACTGTATCTGTTCAAATTTGAGTTATTTTGACATAATATTGTATCAAAGTTGCAAATATTTTATCCCAACATCAAATTTTCAATTATTTTGCCATTTTTCAGTGGTCAAGTGTAAAATTGTCAAACATTCTATGAAAATGGCAACTATATCAGTCAAAATTCTATTGTGTTTGATTACAATTTTATCTATATCTGAGAAATTTTCAATGATCACTGCCAAATGTTCATTTATAATGTGAATTTATCATTTATTTGCTTTAAGATTTCAAATACTGCGAAAAATGTTTAAATATTATGTTATAATGTCAACTGTATCTGTCCAAATTTTAGTTATTTTGACATAATATTGTATCAAAGTTTCATATATTCTATTCTAACGTCAAATTTTCAATTATTTTGCTACTTTGCATTGGTCAACTGTCAATTTTTCAAACAATCTATGAAAATGGCAACTATATCAGTCAAAATTCTATTGATTTTGATCACAATTTTAACTACATCTGACAAATTTTCAATGATCACTGCCAAATGTTCATTTATTACTGTGAATCTATCATTTATTTGCTTTAAGATTTCAAATACTGCAAAATATTCAAATATTATGTTATAATGTCAACTGTACCTGTCCAAATTTTAGTTATTTTGACATAATATTGTATCAAAGTTTCAAATATTTTATCCCAGCGTCAATTTTGCCATTTTTCATTGGTCAACTGTAAAATTTTCGAACATTCTATGAAAATGGCAATTATATAAATCAAACTTTTATTGATTTTGTTCACAATTTTCACTACATGTGATAAATTTTCAATGATCACTGCCAAATGTTCATGTATTACTGTGAATTTATTTAAGGTTTCAAATACTGCTAAATATTTAAATATTATATTATAACGTCAACTATATCTATAGTAATTTTGACTCCTAAAGTTTCAAATATTTTATTCTAATGTAAAATTTTCAATAATTTTGTAATTTTTCATTGGCCAACAGTAAAATTTTCAATAATTTTGCTATTTTCTATTGGCCAACTGTAAATTTTTCAACATTCTACGAAAATGGCAACTATATCAGTGAAATTTTTATTGATTTTATTTTATTGTTCTGACAAATTTTCAATGATTACTGCCAAATGTTCATTTAAAATGTGAATTTATTATTTTTTGCTTTAAGAATTATGTTACAATGTCAACTGTATCTGTCCAAATTTTAGTTATTTTGACATAATATTGTATCAAAGCTTCAAATATTTTATCTTAACGTAAAATTTTCAATTAATTTGCCATTTTTCATTTGTCAACTTATTTTGACATAATATACTACCAAAGTTTTGAATAATTTATCCCAATATCAAATTTTCACTACATTACAGTTGAAGACAGCCCAGAATACCTAATAGCTGATTCAATCCTCCAGACCAGGGGTCCCAAAACATTTTTGGAGTAGAAGTTTGTCGTAATATCTACTTATAAAATGTCTCCTTGTGGATTTGAGAATTTTGGCAGTAGAAATTCCTCTACTATAAATACATTTTTGGAGTAGAAGTATTTTGTAATATCTACTTATAAAGTTTCTGCCTATGGATTTGAGGATTTTGGCAGTAGAAATTACAAAATTCCTCTACTATAAAAACATTTTTGGAGTAGAAGTATTTTGTAGTATCTACTTATAAAATGTCTCCCTGTGGATTTGAGGATGTTGGCAGTAGAAATTCCTCTGCTATAAAAACATATTTGGAGTAGAAGTATTTTGTAATATCTACTTATAAAATATCTCCCTGTGAATTTGAGGATTTTGGCAGTAGAAATTACAAAATTTCTCTACTATAAAAACATTTTTGGAGTAGAAGTATTTGGTAATATCTACTTATAGAATGTCTCCGAGGATTTGACGATTTTGGCAGTAAAAATTCCTCTACTATAAAAACATTTTTGGAGTAGAAGTATTTTGTAATATCTACTTATAAAGTTTCTGCCTATGGATTTGAGGATTTTGGCAGTAGAAATTACAAAATTCCTCTACTATAAAAACATTTTTGAAGTAGAAGTATTTTGTAATATCTACTTATAGAATGTCTCCCTGTGAATTTGAGGATTTTGGCAGTAGAAATTACAAAATTTCTCTACTATAAAAACATTTTTGGAATAGAAGTATTTTGTAATATCTACTTATAAAATGTCGCCCTGTGGATTTGAGGATTTTGGCAGTAGAAATTACAAAATGTCTCTACTATAAAAACATTTTTGGAGTAGAAGTATTTTGTAATATCTACTTATAGAATGTCTCCCTGTGGATTTGAGGATTTTGGCAGTAGTAATTACAAAATTCCTCTACTACCAAAGTGTTTTGGGATCTGTTGATTGAAGGATTGAGTTATTAGCTATTTATACAACTGTATATATATACGTAGTGGTTGTTTCAGCGATTTGTAGAAAATTAGAATCGTTAAATTGCAGTGAAAACTGTTTGCGAAAAACCTCACCCTGTGCCTATTATTTGTTATTAAAAAACAGATATCTGTTGCGTGCGATCTGGGCATGCAAATGGGGCTGGCGATGAATACTAATTAAGAACGCCCTTAGCGGCGCTAAGGCCGTCATTACCGGCCTCCCCGGGATCCTCGGGCGCCGCATTTTTCCGCACTTTTCCAGGCGCTCCCGAAGAATTACAACTCGTTAAACTTTAAATTACTTCCCGTCCCGTCCGGTGTGCGTTGCATATTTTCATACCCGTCGACAATGATTTAATCCCCGATCGCATGTTCCGTCGGTTTTTACGTCGCATTAAATCCGACGTCGCGCGATCAGATACCCGTATTTATGCACGCCGACGGAGTGGAAACGCCGGACGGAATTGCGAATGCATAAATAAAACGGTATTCGTGTTCCATGTCGCGTTCCCCGCGAGCAAATATACTAATGTACGCTTTCTGAGATGTCGGGGGAAACGAAACGTGCAAGGAAAACGCCGAGGACGAGGTGGGCGAGGGGGGGGTGCAAAGTAACAAACGTGATAATCATCGTGTTATCGTGTTTCCTGCATTCGCGGTTCTTTATAATCCCCTGTCTGATACAGGAAATTGAGAACTACGAGCAATTATCAGCTTGGTAAACACATGATCAAAAACATTGTAAATCCAAAAGAAGAGAAATTTTGAAGAAAAGACGGACAGTAGTAATGCTATGACAGTTCTGCCTCACAACTGCCATAGCATTACTACCAAGGACATTGCGTTATGTTCAGTTGCAGATTTAGGGAGGGGGGCTATGAGGAGGGCGGCCCAGGGCGGTAAATTTTTCGCAAAATATCAAAGGCACAAGTGACAATAAAAAATAAATATACAAATAAATAAATGACGAACGAAAAAAGGCAAATACAAGAAGTGAAGCATCTAACTACCTCCTTCAACTTCAAACATTAGAAACGACTTTTTTTGTCAATTTTATGCTGAGCTATGTTATCTCGATTTAACGTATAAAGTAATAAGCCACATTACTCTGAGATCGATATATCAACCGTACCAGTATACAACGTATAAGAGCAAAATTTAACATTTATGAAATTGAGCACTGAAGAAAGCGAAAAATGTTGTAAATTTCTAGATTAGTAAGAGTTCTCTTACTGATTGCTGATAAGCCTATGTCTAAATGAATAACTTTTTTACTTTTTATATGTCGCTGTATGCTATAACTGGCGAGCCTAATCCGGGCGTACTTATCGCTCCCAAGTCCACAATTGTGTCCGAAATCATCATGTGAAGGGGGCCCTTACAATTCCACGTAACTGCGCGACGGCCAATTTCTGTGCGGGGTTTTCACTTGCAAATTTCCCCGGTGAAAATCGCCGCCGCCGGGGGCGAGGGTGGGCCCCCCTTCTTCCGATGCACCCCCCCGACAATACGCAATCCGTCTGGGGGCGACGGATTGCGCATGGGGGAGCCGCGCTTAAAGATTTACAAAAAGCAAATCTTCCCGTCCGTCGGCGCGGGCCAGATTTATGGCCCTCATTTTTTCGGTTTGCCAGACTTTTACGGCTTCATAAAATTTATCGATCAAATAAGGAACAGCGGCAGGAGATCAACATACTACGCGCCCTGACATTGTTTTTTACATGGGCCCTGGGGGATTCGTTATTTTTATCGGCGATGACCGACGAGAGGGAATGCGTTTTCCGCTGCGAACGACGAAGGACAAGGCCTTGTTTGTCACATAACAAATATTCATTAGGTATTAAATTAGAACAATCGGTAGTCCCTAGGCAAGTAACATGTGAAATAGAAAACGCCCAAGTATACTGCGAATATTTATATTATTTTGCTACTAGTTGGATAATTATCTAGAATTATGTCGATGTAATTCTTAATAACAATAATAAATTAATAATAATAATAATAAAAATAATTCGAGGAAAACTAATTGTTTAGTTCAGTTCTGTTGACATTTATTATGACAATTAATTTATTTATACAGTGTGGAAATTAAGTAGCGCATAAATTCGGTAACTCCTATAATGTGTATGAGAGAAAAAACTAAAAGGGAGATAGCGATATAAATTACTGCGCATATGAAAATATTTTTTTTAGATTTAAAAAAACATAATTTTAAAAGTCATTAATGTTTTTTTTTAATATTTTATATATGGAAACCATATGACAGATTTTGTAAAAAAAAATACACAATACTTAATTAGACATAAGTCTTCAAGAAAACATAAAAATCTAAAAATACCCTATCGATAGTTTTTCCAGAAACTCTTGAAACTGAGTGGTTTGATACATACAACAACATATTTGAAATATGTAGCAATTTGATAATAATTATTCAAATTTTTTCAGTAATCATTCAAATTTTGATAGAATAAGCGATAATTATATACAAATAATGAAACTCTTGAAACTGAGTGTTTTGATACATGCAACAACATATTTGAAATGTGTACAAATGTGATAATAATTATTCAAATTTTGATAGAATAAGCGGCAATTATATACTTATAATGAAACTCTTGAAATTGAGTATTTGGATACAAACAACAACATATTTGAAATATGTACAAATTTGATAATAATTATACAATTTTTTTCAGTAATCAATCAAATTTTGATAGAATAAGCGACAATTATATACTAATAATGAAACTCTTGAAATTGAGTATTTTGATAATTACATACAACAACATAATTCAAATATGTACAAATTTGATAATAATTATTCAAATATATTCAGTACTCATGCAAATTTCGATAGAATAAGCGACAATTATATACTAATAAAGAAACTCTTGAAATTGATTATTTTGATAATTACATACAACAACATAATTCAAATATGTACAAATTTGATAATAATTATTCAAATATATTCAGTAATGTTTCAAATTTTGATAGAATAAGCGACAATTGTATGCTAATAATGAAATTGTAGAACACCAAACTAGTTGCTATCTTTAAGTAACTAGAAAAATCTAAATATCACTACTTAATCTTAATTATATTTAATACTTAATTAAATATCACTCTTCAAGAAAGCATTAAAATCAGAAAATTTCCCATTGTTTTCCTAGAATATTTATTTATAAAGGCATAGATAATAAAGAATAATATAATTGTTACATATTTTACGGAAAATATTTTATAAATGGAAACCATATGATAGATTTTGTAAAATATTTTACAAAATACTTGACAGATTTTAGTAATATTTTGCGGAATACTCAATTAAACATCTTCAAGAAAACATTAAAATTTTAAAATACCCCATAGAAAATTTCCCTGGTATTTTCGTTTATATAGGCTTACCATAATAGTGAAAATTATAATTGTTACACTTAATTAGACATAACTCTTCAAGAAAACATAAAAATCTAAAAATACCCCATCGATAGTTTTCCCAGAATATTCGTTTAAATGTATGGTATAGAAGTGCTAATTTATTCGTTACATATTTTTGCAAAAATTTGACAATTTTATTAATATTTTGAGGAATACTTAACCAAACATCACTCTTCAAGAAAACATTAAACTTTGAAAATACCCCATAGATAGTTGCCGTGGTAATTTCGTTTATATAGGCTAAATTTAAACGAATATTGTGGGAAAACTATCGATAATTTGCACTAGTGAAAATTATAATTGTTACATAGATATATTGCGGAAAATATATTTTAATATATAATCCATATGATAGCTTTTGTAAAAGAATTACAATTAGATATAACTCTTCAAGAAAACACAAAAATCTAAAAATACCCCATCGATAGTTTTCCCACAATATTCATTTAAAGGTGTACATAGGGGTGCAAATTTAATCATTAAGTATTTTTGCAAAAATTAGAAGAAAAAAATTAAAATTTTACAGTATACTTAAATAAGTATCGAACATTAAAATCTGAAAATACATAGATAGTTTTCCCAGAATTTTCATTTTAAGGCGTGGTATAAAAGTGCAAATTATCGATAGTTTTCCCACAATATTCGTTTAAAGGTGTGCATAGAGGTGCAAATTTAATCATTACATAATTTTGCAAAAATTAGAAAAAAATTATTAAAATTTTACAGTATACTTAAATAAGTATCGAACATTGAAATCTGAAAGTACCCCATACATAGTTTTCCCAGACTTTTCATTTTAAGGCGTGGCATAAAAGTGCAAATTATTATTGCTTCAAATTTTGGGAAAACAATTATTTTATATAGAAACTGTATGTCACTTTTAATAAAATATTACGAAATATATTGTTTTTTCTTGTTAATAATAATATTGTTATTTTAGAAACTGAATTTCGAAACAAAATTTGTATGGTCTGACTTTAATAACTTAACAGTAAGTAAGGCAATTTTCTAGGAAACTGTTAAGTGAAAACCTCTATACATCAACACGTTTTTGTTAAACGAATCTCATAAAAGTTTATATTATAGCATGGGAACTTGTAATTTTGTAATTTTATATTGGTAATTTGTAATTTTTAATTTGTGATTTTGTAATTTGTAATTTTTAATTTGTAATTTGTAATGACCATGTTATCTGTAATGAATTATTTGTAATTTTGTATTTTTATCTGTACTTGTTGACGCTCTCAAATCTCTTTCTGTGCAAGCAATAATTGAGTTTTTTTTCTTTTTAATAAAGAATACTATTATTATTATTATTATTCTTACATACATTTGCCAACATCATTATTTTGTATAGAAACCGTGAGACATATTATTATAATTTGACGGTACGTAAATAAACATTATTTTTCAAAAAAACCTTAAAATCTGAAAATACCAATTCGATGGTTTTTCTGGAATTTTTATTTCTTATAATATTGTAAACTAAAATCTTTAAATATTCATGGAAAACAAAATGTTATTCGGAAACCATTGTACAAATTTTATCACAATTTCAGAAAATACGTAATAAGATATATTTTACATTTCGACACCCCAAAAGGATAAAAGAAGCTAGATTATTATAATAATAATAATATATTTTGAATTGTGGTGGCGTTTACTTCGTGATACATTTTATCAATTATAAATAAAACAAGTTACTTTGTGAGTATAACATAAATTTATTTAGTTGTGAGTTTAGACTACTTAGGTAATAATTATCAGTGTTAAGTCTTTGTTTTACTTTGTTTGATAATTATTACCTAAGTAGTCGAAACTATAGTCATAAATAAATAAATGTATTTGATACTCACAAGGTAACTAGTAGTTAGGCAACACTGGTTCTGGATCGCCCCCCGCGAAGATTTCGATTAACGCGAATCAAGCCGCGAATTAAATTAATCGAAATCTTCGCGGGGGGCGATCCAGAACCAGTGTTGCCTAACTACTGTAACTTGTTTTATTTATAATTCTTCTTCTTCATGTGCATATCCGATTTCTGATGTTTGCGATGAGCATGACTATCTTCACTATAATATATTTATAATTAATTAGATATTATTTTTCAAGAACATAAAAAATCTGAAAATACCCAGTGATAGTTTTTCCAGAGTTTTCGTATACAGGGTGTCCCACGTTCGTGGACCATTACACGTTTATGGGTTTCACGATAAGATAAAAATTTGAAAAACAATCATCCACAGATGGCTGATTCCGTTCTCCTCAGGTGAGATACTTTCAACCTACAGTACCGAAATTTTCTAGGAAACTGTTAAGTGAAAACCGCTATACATCAACGCATTTTTGTTAAACGAATCGCATAAACGTTTTTTTGTTAATATTCGAAATTTTGTTAAAACTAATTGATTTTTTTAATTTAAAGGTTGTCCTAGAACTGTTCTAGAGTACCAATCGTTTAAAATTTTACCAATTTTTACACAAAAATCGTTTAGAAATCTGCAGCAGCAATTGTGCGCGAATAAATTTCACCCCAATAAAATTCTGGTGCAGCAATTTACGATTCAGGACCAACGAAAATATGTGCCAAGTAAATCTTAATGAATGGCAATTTTAGTACGCATTCAACGGGGATTCCCCCCTTTCGCATACATATTTCATATTAATCCCGACGAATTGTTTTATCCCTCATCCTTGGATCTTCTTGGGAGACAATGGCCATTAATGTTTCACATCGCCGGGGGATTATTATTGTCCATAGTCCGTGCATAGTAAATTTTTATGACGTCTGCCAGCGCGGATGGCTTTACGGCGCATTAAAGTCGGCCGAAGTTGCGCTCCCCATTGTTGTATTAATACCGTTCGGGAGGCCATTCTGCTTCTGGTCCCTTGCTTCGGATCCGTCTATATTTATTAGCAGTGTAAGGCGGACGAGGACGCAATGAAATTTCGCCAGAACTGCCTACTTGTAAAGCCAACTTCCGCGCCTAAAACATCTACTTCCACTTTACGATAACTAAAGCTTAGGCCACAAAAATAAACGGCACTGCTGATGAAACTTATAGCGGATCACCTGTTTTTCTGTCTTTCCATCTACTGACAAAGTTTCAAATAGGTATCTCACGGTTTAAGACGCCAACAGTTAGATCAACCTTGATCAAGCTCTCAGTAGAACTAAGAACGTTTTTTATAGTATATCCACGAATATACACGTTTTTTTTTTACTGAACATAAAAGAACAGTTATGCATGTGCATAATTTTCTTTCTTTCTTGATTAATTATAATAAGACTAGAGAAAAAAATCACAAAAATCCAAAACTGAGACAATTAAAAAAAAATACATTCAAAACGAAAGCCATATAAAAAAATATAGGTGCATTATGAGACTGGCAAAGATTTCCGTATTTTTTAGCAGTTTGCAAATTTACAAAACAAAAAACATATCGACTTATTGCCTTTTTCCAGATAATACGAGTAAGTCACTTAGTTATTTTTTGATTGACTAAACACAAGAATTACAAAATATGACAGTTTTGGCATCTTCGGCCACAAAAAAATAATTGGTAGCTACTTCCGAATATGTCTGATATACAAGTAATATAATATTCAAAATCTATAGAAAAATTTAAACTGTATATTTAGTAATTTGAAAAATTTATAATTTCATACATATACTGAAGAAATAGGTACTTTGTTTCAAAATTACCATGCTTACATCTCTTTTAGAGAAAAAATGAAAATTCAATTTATATTTTGGAATGCTTTGGATATAAAAGATTGATAAGATGCAAAAAAATCTATACGACGAATAAAAAATCAAAATTCATAAATATTTCAATGTCATTCAACTATTTTATGGAAACGTAGAAAATTACAATTATTGAAACATACTTGTAAATAAAAGGAAACATTCACAAACATGAGATAATTTTTAAAAGAGCTTTCATATTCAAAACGAACGAATTCACAAAAATCCAAAACTAAAATAATTTAAAACAAAAAACCCTTCCACATTCAAAACGTAAGCCAGAAGAAAAAAAGCATTGTGAAACTGTTATGTAGTCCCAAACTTTCCGTTTTTTATCAATATACAAATTAAAAAAAAAAAACATTTTGACCTTTCCCGATATTGAGTTACTTAGTTATTTTTTGAATAAACACAATATGTTATTTATTACAAAATATAACAATTTTTGCATATCCAATCATAAAAAAATATTGGGAAGTACTTCCAGATGTGAGCCATTGATTTTGAAAGTGGGGCAAGTTCTTTTTTTTAAATTCAGATAACTCCATTACACAATGATTGTTCTGTATATTTCTCGACTTTTCTCAATTAAAAAAATTAACTTACCCCACGTTCAAAAATAATGACTCATATATCTGATGTAAAAATAATATTAAGTTTAAGGTTTCATCCATAAATTACCAGTAATGTAAAGGTATTATTATTATGTAATAGACATCTGTAACATTCAAATCACATTATTCTACACCCAAAAGGGTAGAAGAATTATGATTATAATAATAATAATAATAACTTTCTAATTTCAAAATTCAAATTGATTACAAATATTTATCATAAAAATATCAAAAAAAAGATCAGGATATATACATATTAAAATACATATATCATGCCTCTGATGATGTTATTTTAGAAACCGACACTAGTCAGGCGAAAAAAAAAAGAAAAAAAAAATTTTACCAGAAAGTGCCTAAAAATAATACCTTAAAAATACTATAATATTCAAAATCTATAGAAAAGTTTAAAGTGATTTTAAGTTCAAAATTATTATTATATTATTACTTCAGTAATTTCAAAAATATATAATTTCATATACAGGGTGTCTCAAAATTGACGCCCGTGCTTTTGGGTTTCCATTCAGTGGGCTAAAAGAATATGAAATTAAGAGTGGAACATTTTCCGTTTGTCCCTCGTTATAGAGTTATTGATAAAAAAAAAACAAAAATATAACATTTCATCTTTAAACTTGATTAAAAACTAATAATGTTTCTAAAAAACAAGATATTGTCCACTTCTGTTAAACAAATTGTCAAATCTGGCGGTTATGTCTCTAGATTTGACAAAATGGATAAATGAAAATCGTGCACTAACTAATAATATAAAAAACAAGAATTGTCTACATCTGTCAAACTAATTGTCAAATCTGACAGTTATATCTCTAGATTTCACAAAGAGAATAAATCAAAATCGTGTACTAACTAATGTTATTAAAAAACAAGATATTGTCCACTTCTGTTAAACAAATTGTCAAATCTGGCAGTTATGTCTCTAGATTTGACAAAATGGATAAATGAAGATCGTGTACTAACTAATAATATAAAAAACAAGATATTGTCCACATCTGTCAAACTAATTGTCAAATCTGACAGTTATATCTCTAGATTTCACAAAGAGAATAAATCAAAATCGTGTACTAACTAATGATATTAAAAAACAAGAAATTGTCCACATCTGTCGAACTAATTGTCAAATCTGACAGTTATGTTTCTAGATTTGACCAAGAGAATAAATCAAAATCGTGTACTAACTAATAATATTAAAAAAACAAATAACAAATAATAATTAAAATACGAGATATTGTCCACATCTGTCAAACTGTCAAATCTGGCAGTTATGTCTCTAGATTTGACAAAATGAATGAATCAAAATCGTGTTTTGAGTAGTGATCGAAAAAGTTACTGTTTACATTTTTATCAATAACTCTACAACGAGGGACAAACGGAAAATTTTCCACTCTTAATTTTCAATTTGTTTTAGTCCCCTAAATGCAATCCCAATGGCACGGGCGTCCATTTTGAGACACCCTGTATATACTGAAGAAATTCCTTGTTTCAAAAATGTAATGTTCAGATCTATTTTATAGAAACATTGGACATTTAATTTAATTTTTGGAAAGCAGCCGCTTTGGATAAAAAAATTAATAGATTCAAAAAATGTATGCGATGAATAACAACATTAGAATTCATAAAATTATCAATGTCATACAACTATTTTATAGAAAAGTAAAAAATTCAGTTATTGAAAAAAACTTCCAAAATCGAAAACTGAGACAATTTGAAATCTAGAGAAAAGTTTAAACTGTATATTCAGTAATTTAATTTTTTTATAATTTCATGTACAGTATGTTTACAGTTATTTATACGCGGAGACAGTTAAAAATCTCCAGAAATTTTGATCATTATTCCAAAATCTGTAGAGATGTCAAAATATAATTGAGAAATTAGGGAAATGATTGAAGATCTCTCGAAATTTAATAATATTTTGATATAATCATTAAAATTGTTTCTACCTTAACTATGTGGTAGTCTTTGATATACAAGTATGTCCCGGGATTAAGTTTTGGATAACAGTTATTATTATATTTTTAATTGTATTCTTCGTCTTTATTGGAGTACTTACTGGTAATTTATATGTTTATAAAAGATGTTTTTTTTTTGTTTTTATTATTTTTATTATGGAATTAAGAAAAAAAAATTGACTGTGATTGATATTTATATAAAAATAGATGAACTTTTGATATACAGTATGTCCCCGGATTAAGTTTAGAAGAAAGATTTTTTCCATTTTTATATTTAAGTAAAAATGTTATAGGAATTAAAATTTCTGCTTGGTCCGAAAATACCATTTTAGTTATTAAAACATTGATTTATTTATACAGGGTGTTGACTAATAAAAAAAATATCTAATTTTGACACTTTAGAAACATAACATCATTTTAACAATCCCCCACCATTTTCTTCACAAAGTTCTAGCTTGGCGTGCAACTATTCAAAACAGTTTTGTGTTCCTTCAATAGTTATCGATGCAAATGCCTCTCGTAGGCAATTTTTTATATTTTCAGTATTATTTCTGCGTTTGGGAGATTGTTTGAACGATTATATTTTTCTATTATGTTGTTAGATGTAATTTTAAATTATTTTTGCAACTAGTAAATAAATAAATGTCAAAATAAGATTTACAAATTTTGACATTTTTTTGTATAAATAATTCAAAGTTTCAATAAGTGAACTGATAGTTTCAGACCAAGCAGAAATTATAATTTCTGTAACATTTTTACTTAAAAGTATTTTTTTTAAATCCCTTTTATAGACTCAATCCAGGAACATACTGTATACAGGGTGATTAGACATAGGTTTGTTAACATTGTTTGCTTAGTGTAGCATCCCACATAACATATCTAAGTTTCGATTACACCTTTTGAAGCACCTCGTATACTGAAGAAATATAAATAAAAATTCCACGCCACACATACAAAATTTTTAAATACATAAAATATCCCGCGCCTCTTTTATGGAAAAATTGAAAATTCTGTTTCATTTTTGGAAAGCAGTCGCGCTTTGGATATAAAAAATAACAAGATTCATAAATTCTATACGACGAATAAAAAAATCGATATTCTTAAAATCACAATGCCAAAAACCAGTGGTTCAAACACTTTTTCGACTCGAGGAGCCCTTTTTAAACCTCCCTTTTCTACTGTTTTTTTTTGCAAATTTTTCTATGAAATATTTAATAATTTTGCGAGGAATATGATTTGATACGTATTCAGGCACACTGTATACAGATCTGTTATAAAATTTTCAAAATATCCATTAAATCAATTGTCAGAAATTTCAGGACTGATAACTTATGCTGCTCAACTCGTAGAGTTAATAACTCGATTTTAACTCGACAATATACAGATTACATTCTGTTCAACGAGAACCTGATTCATTTACTCGGTCATGCACTCGGTCTTTGGGAGCACGTCATTCGCATAGTCCGTGGCTGTACGTTGATGACTTGCATTTCTGTGCGCAGCTCCACCTTGAGATCCGTGCCAAATTCCTGCACGTGTCTCGGAGGTTTCTAATTTGAGCCGCTGTGGGGTGCAATTTTGCCCGAATGTACGTGTAAAGTGCGGCAGTCACATTATAAATTACGCCTGTTTAATGCAACGCATTAAACTGTAAACCGAGAGCAAATTTACTCCAGTGTAAGTAATGAGTTTTTCGTGTTAAAAACTTGCACAATTTAGTCCCGTAATTAATCGCGATTCAGCGCGATTTAATTAATAGATTAGCCGCCATCTTCCGGAACAAAGCGGAAGCGGAACTGCATCTGCCGCCCTCCCGCCCCCATCCCGCGGCGGGGTTAAAAACACCGTCGAAACTCGCCGGGTCAGGTCAGGTTGGGATTTTCGCAGGCGTGCAGGGGGGGCATTGTGGGCACGTCACGGTGCAGGAATCGCAACTGACGGCGCGACAATAACGCCGCACACAAAGGGGAATATTTTTAAAGCGTAATGACGCCAAGTCCCGGATTCTCTTTGCATTTTATGAATCCGGGCGAACCCCGCACGGAGATTGCGCGGATGCAAAGCGGGGCGGACGATTAATAATAATAAGGGCCGTTTTCTTTGATGCCTGCGGAATAATTACTCGTAAATTGGGATTAATGCGCATCATTACTCCCTAATTCGCCATTATGATCGCGGATTCCCAATGGGCCGTGTTAGTGCCCTAAACACCGACTGTGCGAACCTTAGAGGGCGACGCTCCCACAGATGAAGCCGCCCTTTATATGGGCGGCTCGTATAAAGTACGCGTGAAGGGGGATGAGCGCAATCAGCATCCGTTTTCCGCGAGAGATTGCGGGGTTTTCGCCCTGATTTGCGCCGCGACGCCCTGTGTGACTCACAACTTGCGATGATGCGTCCAGACGCCTGGACGGGGGTTGATTTTATTGCAGGCGACAAATGCACACGATTGACCAAACGACGCCAGAAGTGTAGTAAATTACAGATAATGAGAACAGGGGGATGAAAACTACGCCCCCAAGGAATTGAGCAAACAGTCATTTATGTTACCAGCCAAGTTAGGTTTTGAATGGGTGCCAGCTTTCAAACGAGGACTGGACGTTACAAGATTTCGCATAAATCTCCTATGTTATATAACATAGGATATAACATATATAACATATATAACATAGGGCATGTTGTATAACAACATGCCCTGTCACATAAAAGATGAGATACATATTCATAGGTTTAAGTCTCAGGTGAGGGACTATGTGTTTGAATTGATTGACTGTAAATAGAAAATAGTAGATGTAGTGAATAGAATTAAAGTTATGTTAATATGAAGATTGTAGTTGCTATTTGTGTGTTTTCTTTTGTTGTTTTTTGTTGAAATTTTGTATATTATGTAGCGTTATTTGCTAATAAATATTCTTTATTATTATTATTATATTATTATATGAGCACTCAATCTTGAAAATTTAATGACAATAAAAGTGATAGCATATAATTGAGTATGTATTATTGGACAGGAACGTGAACACTTAATCACACTATAGAGCAAATAACTCAACAATCACGCATTGGATATTAAGACAATTAAATGTATGATATGCCAATACATCAGTCAACCCTGGTGCCAAATTTCGCGAAAATTTATGCGCCAGTTTTTGAGTTATCGCTATAAAAGTATCAACAGTATTTGATAATAACACTGAAAAACACATGATCACACTAAAACGCAAATATCTCATCTCAAGAATCATGCATTGGATATTCACATAATTATAAATGTGTATAATTTATCACCAATATACCACGCAATATCAGTAACAAATTGTGTTAATATTTGTACACCAGTTTTTGAAATATCATTGGTGAAGTAAGAGCAAAATTTGAGAATAGAATCTAAACGCAAATATCTCAAGAATTACGCATTGGATATTAATCCAAATCACCACATTTAACACCAATGTATCATTTAGTGTTACCAATAAATTGTATTGCTATTGATACGCCAATTTTTGAGATATCGCCAAATCAGTACCAGCAATATTTGTGAGTATAACTGGGAAACACTTGATCACACTATAAAGCTAATAACTCAACAATCACACGTTGGATATTAATATAATGACATGTAGGATATGCCAATACATCAGTTAATATCAGTGCCAAATTTCGCGAAAATTTATGCGCCAATTCTTGAGTTATCGCTATAAAAGTATCAACAGTTTTTGAGAATATCACTGAAAACACATGATCACACTAAAACGCGAATATCTCAAGAATCACGCATTGGATATTCACAAAATTATAAATGTATATAATATATCAGCAATATATTACGCAATATCAGTAACAAATTGTGTTAACATTTGTACACCAGATTTTGAGATATCATTAGTGAAGTAAGAGCACAACTTGAGAATAGAATCTTAAAGCGAATATCTCAAGAATTACGCATTGAATATTAATCCAAATCAACACATTTAACACCAATATATCGTTTAGTACCACCAAGAAACTGAACCACTATTTTTGAAATATCGTTAGTGAAGTAAGAGCAAAACTTGAGAATATAATCTCAAAGCGAATATCTCAAGAATTACGCATTGGATATTAATCCGAATAAACACATTTAACACCAATGTATCATTTAGTGTTACCAATAAATTGTATTGCTATTGATACGCCAATTTTTGAGATATCGCCAAATCAGTACCAGCAATATTTGTGAGTATAACTGGGAAACACTTGATCACACTATAAAGCTAATAACTCAACAATCACACGTTGGATATTAATATAATGACATGTAGGATATGCCAATACATCAGTTAATATCAGTGCCAAATTTCGCGAAAATTTATGCGCCAATTCTTGAGTTATCGCTATAAAAGTATCAACAGTTTTTGAGAATATCACTGAAAACACATGATCACACTAAAACGCGAATATCTCAAGAATCACGCATTGGATATTCACAAAATTATAAATGTATATAATATATCAGCAATATATTACGCAATATCAGTAACAAATTGTGTTAACATTTGTACACCAGATTTTGAGATATCATTAGTGAAGTAAGAGCACAACTTGAGAATAGAATCTTAAAGCGAATATCTCAAGAATTACGCATTGAATATTAATCCAAATCAACACATTTAACACCAATATATCGTTTAGTACCACCAAGAAACTGAACCACTATTTTTGAAATATCGTTAGTGAAGTAAGAGCAAAACTTGAGAATATAATCTCAAAGCGAATATCTCAAGAATTACGCATTGGATATTAAACCGAATAAACACATTTAACACCAATATATCACTTAGTCTCATCAATAAATTGAATTGATATTGATACGCCAATTTTTGAGATATCACTAAATCAGTAAAAGCAATATTTGAGATTATCACAGAAAAACACTTGATCACACTATAAAGCAAAAAATGTAACAATCACGAATTGGATATTAAGATAATGAGATGTGTGATATGCCAATACATCAGTTAATTTCGCTGCCAAATTTTGCGAAAATTTATGCGCCGGTTTTTGAGATATTGCTATAAATGTATCAACAGTATTTGAGAATATCACTGAAAAACACATGATCACACTAAAACGCAAATATCTTAAGAATTACGCATTGGATATTCACAGAATTATAAATGTAATATACCAATATATCATGCAATATCAGTAACAAATTGTGATTTAACAATCACGCATTGGATATTAAGACAATGAAATGTGTGATATGCCAATGTATCAGTTAATATTGGAGCCCAATTTTGCGAAAATGTATGCGCCAGTTTAGGAGATATCGCTAAAAAAGTATCAATAGTATTTGTGAATATCACCGAACAACACATGATCACACTAAAACGAAAATATCTCAAGAATCACGCATTGGATATTCACAGAATTACAAATGTAATACACCAATATATCATGCAATATCAGTAACACATTATGTTAATATTTGTACACCAGTTTTTGAAATATCATTAGTGAAGTAAGAGCGAAACTTGAGATTAAAATCTAAAAGCGAATATCTCAAGAATTACGCATTGGATATTCACAGAATTATAAATGTAATATACCAAAATATCATGCAATATCAGTAACAAATTGTGGTAATATTTGGGCATCAGTTTTTGAAATATCATTAGTGAAGTAAGAGGGAAACTTGAGAATAAAATTTAAAAGCGAATATCTCAAGAATTACGCATTGGATATTCACAGAATTATAAATGTAATATACCAAAATATCATGCAATATCAGTAACAAATTGTGGTAATATTTGGGCATCAGTTTATGAAATATCATTAGTGAAGTAAGAGGGAAACTTGAGAATAAAATCTAAAAGCGAATATCTCAAGAATTACGCATTGGATATTCACAGAATTATAAATGTAATATACCAAAATATCATGCAATATCAGTAACAAATTGTGGTAATATTTGGGCATCAGTTTTTGAAATATCATTAGTGAAGTAAGAGGGAAACTTGAGAATAAAATCTAAAAGCGAATATCTCAAGAATTACGCATTGGAAATTAATCCATATAAACACATTTAACACCAATATATCACTTAGTCTCATCAATAAATTGTATTGATATTGATACGCCAATTTTTGAGATATCGCCAAATCATTACCAACAATATTTGTGAGTACAACTGAGAAACACTTGATCACACTATAAAGCAAATAACTCAACAATCACGCGTTGGATATTAAGTCAATTAAATGTGTGATATGCCAATACATTAGTCGATATCAGTGTCAAATTTCACGAAAATTTATACGCCAGTTTTTGAGATATCGCTAACAAAAGTATCAACAGTATTTGAGAATATCACTGAAAAACACATGATCACACTAAAACGCAAATATCTCAAGAATCGCGCATTGGATATTCACAGAATTATAAATAAAATATACTAATATAACACGCAATATCAGTAACAAATTGTGTTAATATTTGTACATCAGTTTTTTGAAATATCATTAGTGAAGTAAGAGCAAAACTTGAGAATAGAATCTAAAAGCAAATATCTCAAGAGTTATGCATTGGATATTAATCCAAATCAACACATTTAACACCAATATATCATGTAGTGTTACCAATAAACTGTATTGCTTATTGATACGTCAATTTTTGAGATATCGCTACATCACTATCAGCAATATTTGAGATTATCACAGAAAAACACTTGATCACACTATAGAGCAAATAACTCAACAATCACGCGTTGGATATTAAGACAATTAAATATGTGATATGCCAATACATCAGTTAATATCAGTGTCAAATTTCGCGAAAATTTATGCGCCAGTTTTTCACATATCGCTATAAATGTATTAACAGTATTTGAGAATATCACTGAAAAGCACATGATCACACTAAAACGCAAATATCTCAAGAATCACGCATTGGATATTTACAGAATTATAAATGTAATACACCAATATATCACGCAATATCAGTAACAAATTGTGTTAATATTTGTACACCAGTTTTTGAAATATTATTAGTGAAGTAAGAGCAAAACTTGAGAATATAATGTAAAAGCGAATATGTCAAGAATTACGCATTGGATATTAATCCAAATCAACACATTTAACACCAATATATCATTTAGTGTTACCAATAAACTACATTGATATTGATACACCAATTTTTGAGATATTGCCAAATCAGTACCAGCAAAATTTGTGAGTATAACTGGGAAACACTTGATTACACTATAAAGCAAATAACTCAACAATTGCGCGTTGGATATTAAGACAATAAAATGTATGATATGCCAATACATTAGTCAATACGGGTGCCAAATTTCACGAAAATTTATGCGCCAGTTTTTGAGATATCGCTAAAAAAGTATCAACAGTATTTAAGAATATCACTGAAAAACAAAAGATCGCACTAAAACGCAAATATCTCAAGAATTACGCATTGGATATTCTCAGAATTACAAATGTAATTCACCAATATATCATGCAATATGAGTAATAAATTATGTTAATGTTTGTACACCAGTTTTTGAAATATCATTAGTGAAGTAAGAGCAAAACTTGAGAATAGAATCTAAAAGCGCATATCTCAAGAATTACGCATTGGATATTAATCCAAATCAACACACATAACACCAATATATCATTTAGTGCCACCAAGAAACTGCATTGCTATTGATACGCCAGTTTTTCAAATATCGTTAGTGAGGAAAGAGCAAAACTTGAGAATAGAATCTAAAAGCGAATATCTCAAGAATTACGCATTGTATATTAATCCAAATCAACACATTTAACACCAATATATCATTTAGTGCCACCAATAAATTGCATTATTAATGATACGCTGGAAAACACTTGATCACACTATAACGCAAATAACTCAACAATCACGCATTGGATACTAAGCCAATCAAATGTGTGATATGCCAATACATCAGTTAATATCAGTGCCAAATTTCGCAAAAATTCATCCGCCAGTTTTTGAGATATCGCTATAAATCTATCAACTGTATTTGAGAATATCACAGAAAAACATATGATCACACTAAAACGCGAATATCTCAAGAATCACGCATTGGATATTCACAGAATTATAAATGAAATACACCAATATATCATGCAATATCAGTAATAAATTGTGCTAATATTTGTACACCAGTTTTTTAAATATCATTAATGAAATAAGAGCAAAACTTGGGAATAAAATCTAAACGGGAATATCTCAAGAATTACGCATTGAATATTAATCCAAATCAACACATTTAACACCAATATATCGTTTAATGTTAACAATAAACTGCATTGCTATTGATACGCCAATTTTTGAGATATCGCTACATTAGTACCAGCAATATTTGAGATTATCACTGGAAAACACTTGATCACACTATAAAGCAAAAAATTCAACAATCATTGGATATTAAGACAATAAAATGTGTGATTTGCCAATGTATCAGTTAATATTGGAGACAAATTTGGCGAAAATTTATGCGCCAGTTTTTGAGATATCGCTATAAAAGTGTCAACAGTATTTGAGAATATCACTAAAGAACACATGATCACACTAAAACGCAAATATCAAATAATTTATAAAATTATATATGTGAAATACCAATATATCATGCTATATCAGTAATAAATTGTGTTAATATTTGTACACCAGTTTTTGAAGTATCATTAGTGAAGTAAGTACAAAACTTGAGAATAGAATCTAAAAGCGAATATGTCAAGAATTACGCATTGGATACTAATCCAAATCAACACACGTAACACCAATATATCATTTAGTGCCACCAATAAATTGTATTATTAATGATACACCAATTTTTGCGATATCGCTAAATCAGTACCAGCAATATTTCAGATTATCACTGGGAAACACTTGATCATACTATAACGCAAATAACTCAACAATCACGCGTTGGATATAAAGACAATAAAATGTATGATATACGAATACAATAGTCAATATCGGTGCCAAATTTCTCCAAAATGTATGCCCCAGTTTTTGAGATATCGTTATAAAAGTATCAACAATATTTAAGAATATCACTGAAAAACACATGATCACACTAAAACGTAAATATCTTAAGAATCACGCATTGGATATTTACATAATTATAAATGTAATATACTAATATATCAGTAACAAAATGTGTACATTTTGTTAAGTTGTGTTGTTAAGTGTAAGTTCACAAATGTGTACATTGAAAAAAGTTTTTTTCTTTAGCAAAAAAAAAAAGTTGAGCGTAATTGTGTTAATTTGTTTTTATATAAATATGTATAATGGATTATGTTCGTAGCTTCGTCTTATTTTGAATTACTAAATATTGAATAATATGGGTTCTATAATATTGTTAGATGGATTTGTGTAAATAAATATTTACACAAACAACAGTAATCTTCTTCAGACTTCTCCAGAAAACCACTTCATCAATAAAACGACGATTAACTAGCAATTTGCATAATTTAATGCAGACGCAGACGTAAATATTTACACATTTCTCACGCCCACAACTGGTTTTGTTAATGTGCGAAAAGCGGCGAGTATTTGCAATAAAAACGCCTGGCGATTTTATGAATGAACTTGTGCCGACACGTTCCTGGCCAGAGGATTTCGCATTTGCTGCTGAGCACGACGTAATCAGGCGAAATCTCGCTCGTAAATTTACCCCATAATATGGAAATTGATGCCCCTTTGTTTGCATCAATCAATTGATAATGCAATTAAATTGTTGTAATTTTAACGTCATGCGAGCCCATAAAACCAAGATAAATAGATGCGACGCACACATTGTTCGTGAGTAATTGCGAATTAATCCGTTACAGTTGCGGTTTATTATATGCATTTCTCGCGTAATAATTTATAAAGTAATGGCATTGAGTTGGAAATTAGCAATTATGTTTAATGGTAAAAAATTGCAGAGCCGTTGCACATTTCCTTCGATTATTGAAATATGTAGTGAAAAATAAACAGATTTATGTTTGATAGAGATTTTTAAAATTTGGAGATTAAATACAAGACCATTAACACTTCCACTACTAAAACCGTTTGGTCTTATTTTGTTTTCCTTTGATAATCGCCCTTGATAATCATCATTGTCATAAAACACTTAATTATCCATCAACGGCAAGAACCTTATAATTTTCGTAATGCTTATGAAATAAATCTGATCACACTTTCAAAGGTAATCCCTTTTCGTGTCTCTTCCAGGTGGCATATTATTGTGTCTACCATTGGGTTTTCTTAAGAAACCCATCAAACGCCCTTTTGCCACACGCTGCGCTTGCTGAAGGATCTTTTCTGATAACAGCACGTCTGAAGCCGAAGCTTTACAAAGGCGTGGGCAGGTAGGGCGTCCTAATCCAGTTTGCGGCTACCTGCAGACGATGGTCAGCGCAGATTCAAAGAGTGTGAAATCGATGATTGCCCAGCAATCTCCAGGTGCCACCAAAGAAGAACACAAATTTATGCAAATAGTAGCTGTAATTGCGTTTATGGCGCTGTAATTACTGGTGAACTGTACAGGTATAGAAAATATCATGCAACACGTAAAGATATTTGTTTTAAATAAACTAAGTATACTAATTTTTTGTTTCAATTAGAAATAAGGATGAATTCATTAAAATTTTAGGTTGAAACCATATATTGTGCATTCAGAACTAGATAATGTAAAAATGCAAAAAATGTCCCAAAAAATCAATTTTAGTAATGCACAGAGAAGGTCGAAGATTTCTCAAAGAAATATCCAAAAATACTAAAAAAAACTATTCTACAGAATATCATGTACAGAGTTGCAAACGTAGAAACAAAACAAAAAATGCCCGTAATTCCCAAAAAACAAAATGTTCTAAAACAATGAAAGAATTAAAGATCAGAAGATGAAACAATCGAAGCTTTCCAAAAATACGTCCATATGATTGTAGAAACTTCCTAAAATAATTTGATAATATTTTATGTTATTCAAGCTCAAGCAAAATATGTGCGTATTGTAAAGAGTAATAGTTTTGCATATAGTGAGTTAAAGCTTTGACTACGCATTACTATTAATTAAATTATGCTTAAAATGTAGGAGTGTAAATGCAGAAATTAAAAAAAAAATCCCCAAAGAAAATGATTGTTTGCGTATTGTAAAGAGTAATAGTTTTGCGTATAGCGAGTTAAGGCTTTGACTAAGCATTATTATTAATTAAAATATGTTTAAAATGTAGGAGTGTAAATGCAGAAATAAAAAAAAATCCCCAGAGAAAGTGATTGTTTGAGTAATGCACAGAGGTGATCGAAGATTTTCGAAAATTATTATTGTCGAAGATTCTCGAAAAATAATTTTGAATCAAAGTTGTACTTGCAGGATTTGAAAACGCAGAAGTTCACAAAAATTTTCAACGAAACTGATTATTTGATTATTGCGAAAACAAAAATTGAAAAATACAGAAACAACATTTTAGTATTAGATTTCTGAAATTTCTTCAGACTTCAAACTTTTCTCATTTTACGCATTTTTTCCCATGAAAAATACATAAAAATTGTCCTACTGGAAAATTTAATGATCTATTCTTAAATAATCCTGAAAGTTTTTCACGAAAACTTAAAAAATATCCTCGGTGTCAACATTTTAAATATAACGAGATAATTGAAAAAGATTTTCACATAAATTTTGGTATATTTCGATTAAGATTGTGCAATATATTACGTTCACCCACAGACTTTTTCCAATTTAAGTATTTTTCTCATAAGAAAATGCATAAAATTGTTCTTCTGGAAATTTGAATAGAAAATTCTGGCATAATTGTAAAGTTCTTCATGTAAAAATGATGAAAATTAACCTTCGCAATTTTGGGTCATAAACATTGGAAATTTGAAGCATTTACACTAAACTTATGAAAATTTCGGAATGTTCTTCAGACTTCAGATTTTTCTGATTTTAAGCATTTTTCCCATGAAAAATACATCAAAATTGTCCTTCTAGAAATATTAATGATCTATTTTTACATTATTAGGTTAATAGGAGATTACACTAAACTTATGGAGATTTCTGAATCTGACTTATTTTGAACCAAAGTTGTACTTGCAGGATTTGAAAATGCAGAAAATGACAAAAAAATTTAACGAAACTGATTATTTGATTATTGCGAAAACAAAAATTCAAAAATACTGAAACAACATTATAGTATTAGATTTCTGAAATTTCATCACACTGCAGATTTTTCTCATTTTACGCATTTTGTCCCATGAAAAATACATAAAAATTGTCCTACTAGAAAATTTAATGATCTATTCTTAAATAATTCTAAAAGTTTTTCACGAAAACTTGAAAATTATAATAAGTGTCAACATTTTAAATATAACAACATATTGAAAAAGATTTTCATATAAATTTTAGAATATTTCGAATAAGATTGTGCAATATATTACGTTCACCCACAGACTTTTCCCATTTTAAGTATTTTTGCCATGAAAAATACATAAAAATTGTCCTTCTGGAAATATTAATCGAAATTTCGACTAAAAATAATGAAAGTTATCCTTCGCAATTTTGGGTCCTAAACATTGGAAATTTGAAGCATTTACACTAAACTTATGAAAATTTCGGAATGTTATTTAGACTTAAAAATTTTCTCATTGTCTCATTACTCCTACTAGAAAATTTGCATCGTCTATTCTTACACTATTACTGTAATAGGAGATTACAGTAATACTATTTACAGTAATACTATTTACAGTAATACTATTTACAGAAATATAACTTATGGAGATATCTGAATGTTCTTAAGACTTCACACTTTTCTTATTTCAAGTATTCCTCCCATGAAAAATACATCAAAATTGTCCTTCTAGTAATTTTAATGATCTATTCTTACACTATTGCATTAATAGGAGTACACTAAACTTATGGAGGTTTCTGAATGTTCTTCAGACTTCAAACCTTTCTCATTATAAGCATTTTTCCCATGAAAAATACATCAAAATTGTCCTTCTAGAAATTTTAAAGATCTATTCTTGAATAATTTTGAAAAAATTTCACGAAAACATGAAAATTATCAACACTATTAAAATTCAAAATATAACGAGATAATTGGATAAGAATTTTATTTAAATTTGGGAATGTTTCGATTATAATTGATCAATAGTATCAGAATTTTAAATATAATGAGATAATTAGATAAGAATTTTATTTAAATTTTGGAATATTTCGATTATGATTGTGCAATATATTACATAATTTTCCTATTTAAGCATTTTTCCATGTAAAATACATTAAATTGTCCTACAATTCATATCAATACATGGAAATTGTAATAAAATATTCCTAGATAACTGCAAGTTTTTCATGTTTCTTTGAAAACTTCATGAAAACTCTTGTAACTTCATAAAAATAATCCTCAGTATCAGTAAATTTTCAAATATAACATACATTCCGACAGTCACCATTCCTAAATGTATTAACTGCAATACAAATTCAATTTCTTTTTGATATACTTTGGATACATTTTTTCTCGTTCGCTGGATACATTTTTGCCAACATTTTTATATAGACTGGGCATTCTTATATTACGTAAAAAAACGCAAAAGTGGAAATACATCATTTCCAGTTTCTTCCGAATTTTGAATTGAAAATCGATATTATTGAGAATTGAAATTATGTAAGTCGAATTTTGACGGAAATGTTTCGTTGATTTAAAAATAGTTTGATTATATTGGTAAAAATACGGGTATAAAAAATTGTGGAATCGTTGCTACGATTATTTGCTTGTAGTCTTTTTCAACTTCATTTTAAAAGGACAGTGGTATAATCTGAATTAATTTGGTCCACTCTGATATAAATAATTGTCTTTAGTGAATGCAATAAAATAAAACCGTCCATAAAAGTGGGGCCGATCGTTGCTTGTCTAAAAAAACTATAATGGAGCCGATGGGTTAATTTGCGTGCTGATCACCGAGGGTTGAACTTTAATGGCCAAGTCCTTGATTCTCGGCGCAATCATTGCTTGCCATAAAAATTGATGCACACCCAATTGAAATTTACATCCAGCTTCCTTCGCATTCTCTAGCCCCCTACCCCGTCGATGCCACGCACTGTGAGGCGAATAAATGAAAACATAGCCCCGCAATCAGGCTGGGCTTCCTTCGTCCTTGAGGGTGTCCTTGAGGGAGTTTTATCGATTGCTAATCGACCCTCGTTCATTACTTTATCCGTGCCCCGCTCGCTTCCGGCGCGCGACTACACTTTTCATAAAAGTGGAGGCCTCCGAAATTTATGCCAGCGACGGCATAATCCCCAGGTAAAGAGGGGTGGTATGTGCGGAATTCCAGGTGAACAAAAACCGACTCCTGCAAGCCGCCTGCCGCCGCCGGAAAATCGATAGCCCAGCAGCAGGAATGGCACACTTGTGTGTGTGTGTATGTACGCGAGCGCTCTATATTGAAAGATGAAATATCGTTCGTTCACTTTGACGCGAAATTATACAATGTTACGTGATAATAAAAATAACAATAATCTTAAAATAGCTGCTGCATGAACGCTCGCCGGGGGAAATTGAAAATATAAAAGCATTACTCTGTAACATGCTCGAACACGCTGTGCAATCGCGGAAAGGTTTTTTCCTCGTGCCGGAGCTCTTTGTTTTGCGCGTTCCGCCCCCACTGGCACTGCAGCCTCTACTACTTCGCCGCCTCGCCCGCCTGCCTAGGCGAATCGATACACATGAATGCGGTCTCGCCATTAACGTAATATCATAAATGTATAAAGTTCCGGCAGTAAAGCCGTGCGGCGGGTGTTCGCAGTTTCAATTTTTACAAGGCGAGCTCCAGATACTCCTGCCCCAATAAATTTTCACAACGAAAGCTGCGATAGTCCCCCCAACTTTTATGAACCAATTCGTACGCCTGTCGCAATCACGTTCTTAGATTATTCATTAGCTACATCTGATCATTCTTTTTAACATCCTTTGAAATCTCCAGATCCATTTTTACTTATCGAAAAGAATCTTAAGGTACAGACTTTCACTCTTTAATTTTCGTTTCAATAACTTTGATTTATGATTTATGAATTATTATACAGGGTGTCCCACGCTAATAGACCAATAAAAGTTTATGGGCTTCCCGATAATATAAAAAATTGAAAAATATTCATCCAAACATGGCCGATTCCGTTTACCTTGAAATACTTTCAACCTTCTATCAATAGTCAGCAGCTTTTGTTTTTTAAATGGAACACCCTATATATTATTATGTTTTTGGCTTCCCCGTTTAATTTGCAACATATTTTATAGAGATGTGTGAACACCTATAATTTTACTTTTCGAGATAAAAATTAAATTCCAATATTTTGGCCTCAAAAAAACGTTAAGAAAATTGCTCCAATTTCTCTTACGAATAAGACAAACACGGAAAATTTATTTTGAAATGTACCTGAATGGTATCTCAATACCATTCCGTCTTATTTAAATTTTTATATTTATATTTGGTTTTGTTTGTACTAAAATAACTGATGTACATATTTAAATGTAGATCTGTTAGAAGTATTGTAATTGCTCCTGTAAGTCGAAAAAAAATTATATAAGTATTTAAAAAAAAAATTTAATGGTTCATCAGGATTGTAATATCAAATTAATGAAAATGACTAAAATTTCAAAAACAAACGACTTAATATTAAAAAAATACATAACAATTATAAAATAAAATAAAACACAGAAGTGAAGAAGTTTCATTTTCAAATTTGATAGTTCATCAAGATTGAATTCGGAAACCAATGAAAAATACTAAAATGCAAAACATTCTAAGTGATGGCGAAATGTTTTTTTTTTTTGTATTATGCAAAACACTTAATGGTAATGGTGAAAAAAAATTGGTAAGTATTTAAAAAAAAAAAAAATTAATAGTTCATCAGGATTGTTATATCAAATTAACGAAAATGACTAACGTTTCAAACACAAACGACTTAATATTCAAAAAATACATAACAATTATAAAATTTACAGAAGTGAAGAAGTTTCATTTTCAAATTTGATAGTTCATCAAGATTGAATTCGGAAACCAATGAAAAATACTAAAATGCAAAACATTCTAAGTGATGGCGAAATGTTTTTTTTTTTGTATTATGTAGAACACTGGTATTTTACTATAATTATTATAATCTGCTCAAAGATATATCAATGAGTAATGTTATGCCTAGGCCTAGGCCTAGGCCTAGGCTTGTTGTGCAATTAATAAAAAATGTTATGCCAACTTAAGTGACTAAATGAAGGTTTAATGCTAAGGGCCTACTCATTAGTATACCTTAGGCTCTAAGGGACACGCTAATATTAGTGTAATTAAGTTGTGTTTTATTTGATATTTAATAATCTGTCAAAATTCTGTTAAAAAATAAATGTAAATTACTAAAATTCAAAAACTTCTAAATGATAGGTAAAGGTTTTACTTAATTTTTATTAAATCTGTCAAAATTCTATTAAAAAATAAATGAAAATTACTTAAAATGCCAAAACGTTAAAATTATGATGCCAAGTTTTAATTTTTTAATAATAATTTTCAGGCATTCTATTTAATTATATAAGAAAATTGCTAATAATGTTAAACATTACATTGCCGAAGATTTTGATTGAATTCTAATGTTTTTATAAAAAGTTATTCGAAACTCACTTAAAACTGCCAAGATTCTAAAAAATTCAAAAATGATGCATGAGATTTTAATTTGCTTCTCAAAGAAATTCATTGAAATTTCAGCACTAAATATTTAGGATTCGTTGAATTTGAATGTTTTCATCAAATTTTACTCGAAACTCACTGAAAATTGATAAAATGGTAAAAAATTAAAAACTGATGCATGGAGACAAGTTATTCATAAAAAAATCATAACTGATGCATGAGATTTTAAATTGTTTCTGAAAGAAATTCAATGATATTTCAGTGCCAAACATTTAGGATACTTTGAATTTTATTGTTTTCATAAAATGTTACTCGAAACTCACGAAAAACTGCGCAAATTGTAAAAAATCGACTGATGCATGAAGATTTTTTTTTATTTTTTAATAATAATTTCTCGGCATTCTATTTAATTATACAGGGGAGTTTTTTTTAATTTTAAGCATTGGGACCTCGAAAACCATAAAACATAGAGATTCATTCTATTAAATGAGGAAAGAGTTGTTCATTTTAAGACCTTATGCAAGATATGCTTGTTTCTTAAGAAAAAAACATAGTTTTTTAGTTATAATACAAACTTTTTTTTTTAATAGCATAACTGGCTTTGACATTATCAAAAAGGCCAGTTTTTTCTCTTTATAACGATACAAGATTTGCTATACTTAATATTTACTTTCATAAATAAATGAGATGCAGGAATTTTCGATTTTCGAGAATTTAGTATAAGTATAAGAATAGAAAAATTAGTAGAATTTTCGTAGTAAGAGGAGAGAAAAAAGTTTTTCATGGAAAACTTTGGTTTTGCTACTCTCAATATTACAAATTGTATCGTGTTTATTTGTCAAAGTAAGTAATAATTTTCATAAAATTAATTTTCGAAGATGGCCATTATTTATCAAAGTAAGTATATCAAACCTTGTATCGCTATAAAGAGAATACTTTGTCATTAGCCAACACTAATGCATGAGATTTTAATTTGCTTTAGAAATTCATTGAAATTTAAGTGCCAAACATTTAGGATACTTTGAATTTTATTGTTTTTATAATATGTTACTCGAAACTCACTGAAACCTGCCAACATTGTAAAAAATGCAAAACTGATACATGATATTTTAATTTGCTTCTGAAAAAAAGTCATTAAAATTTCAATGCCAACCATACTTACTTAAGCATACTTTGAATTTTAATGATTTTATAAAATGTTATTCGAAACTCTCTGAAAACTGCCAAATTCTGCTTTTGCTACTCTCAATATTACAAATTGTATCGTGTTTATTTGTCAAAGCATTGATTATAATACCATTATTATAATCAATGGTCAAAGTAAGTAATAATTTTCATAAAGTTAATTTTCGAAGATGGCCTTTATTTATCAAAGTAAGTATACCAAACCTTGTTATAGAAAGAATATATAAAGAGCTATAAAGAGAATAATTTGTCCTTAGCCAATTATGACTGCAATTTAAAAAAAAAGTTTGTATTATAATTGAAAAACTGTGGCTCTTTAAAAAAAATAGAAGCATAGTTTGCATAAGCTCTTAAAATGACAACTCTTTCCTCATTTAACCGAATCACTATGTCTTATAGTTTCCGAGATCCCAATGTTTAAAATGAAAAAAAAAACTCACCCTGTATAATAAGATGAGTTATCAATAGTTTCAATTTTTATGCCATATTTTTCGATTGGGCTGCATTTTTTACAAATTTGAATATACATTGATGAACATTTATAAGTAAATTAAATTCTTATGCCTTGCTTGTTAACTATCGGCATTTTCAGCAAATTTCAGAGATTTTTTAATAGATTATCGACGATCTATTAAAAGCTATATTTCTTTGAGTTTGTGACATAATCAGCATTTTTCATTATTCTATATTCCGTAAATTTTTTCGCATTTTGACAATTTTTAAAGAAATCTGTATGGAATATCGATGCAATATAAAAAGCAGATTAATTTTATAACTTTGCAAATTCGGCAGTTTTCTGTGTTTTCTTTTAATGATATTTTAAACTTATTCTTTAAACTCTTAACTCTTAAAAAGTTAAAACGTAGTATATATATACACATAATTGCCCATATTTTGTACTTATTTTAACAGCGATCTACATTTTGGCCGTAGGTAGAAATAAAAAATGTAAAAAATTCAAAACTGATGCACGAAATCTGTATGGAATATCGATGGATATAAAAAGCAGATTCAATTATTACACCTTTGCAAATTCGGCAGTTTTCTATGTTTTCTTTTAATGAAATCTTAAACAAACTTTTATTTTAACTCTTAATTCTTAAAAAGCAGTATATTTACATATAATTTGCCATATTCTGTACATATTTTAACATTCGGCGTTTTCAGCAAATTTCAGAGATATTTTAATAGATTGACGACGATCTATTAAAAGCTATATTTCTCTAAGTTTGCGACATAATCAGCATTTTTTATTATTTTTTATTCCGTAGAATTTTTGGCAATTTGACAATTATTAAAGAAATCTGTATGGAATATCGATGCAATATAAAAGGCAGGTTAAATTATTACACTTTTGCAAATTCGGCAGTATTCTGTGTTTTCTCTTAATGAAATAAACTTAATATACTTTAAACTTTTTCTCTTAACTTTAACTCTTAAAAGGCAGTATATTTACACATAATTGGCCATATTCTGTACATATTTTAACAGCGACGTTAGCTACATTTTGACGGTTTGTAGGAAATATTTGAAAAACCCGGACCCAAAAAGTGATTTTAGCAGCGCTGTTAACTAACACCGCAATTAAAATATATACAGAATTTTGCCAAATATATCACGATTTTTAAATATTCGCCATTAAAAAAAAACCAAAAGGTGATAGCTACTTCCGGTAGAGCGGGAAGTGATAGAAGGTTGAAAGTATTTCCACCTGATGAGAACGAAATCAGCCAGGTTTGGTTGATTTTTTTCAAATTTTTATCTTATCGGAAACACCATAAACTTTTAATGGTCTAGGAGTATTCAAGTTTTCAAGTATTCACTTTATTAGTAATCTGACTCTTTACAGAGTATTTATTACCTTGTCAATATATGAAAGTTATGACTTCTATTAAAATTATGAGTACAAATCTAAGGGTAAAGGGTAGGGTAAATGAGCGTGGGACACCCTATATGAGTAGGCTATAAATTGTTTTTCTTAGTCACAAATGTTGAATTATTTCAATTTTAAGGTAAATTTATTTTAATTTCTAAAAAAAATGTGGGTGACGTTTCTGGAGTTATTTAGTGATAACGTGTTTGCTTACGTTTATTTGTCTTTGTATTGTGGAAACGTGGAAAATGGAAACGAGCTTTTGCGGCGTCAAAATGGAAATGACCCTTTGTGGGGTTAAAATGAAAATGACCCTTTGTGGGGTCAAAATGGAAATGACCCTTTGTTGGGTCATTTCCATTTTCAGTTGTGAGAGAAATTTGATCTGATTTCCGTGGTTACAGCAAGTGTACGTCCATCCACAGCCAGTGGCTGCTTTGAAGATTGATGTGGTCGTAGGGAATTCATTATCCGAATGCGGAAGCCTAGGCGCTGCCTAGCCTCAATTACGAGCGACCGCAGCATATAAATGCAATTGCTAAAATATGAAACCCTCTAAAACGGAGAATCCGCCATCAATCACCAGGGCCGGAGTGGCGAGGAGAGAGTCGGTGGCCGCACAATCGGAGATGTATGTGCGCACATACATACATTACATACATATATACATGCATGCATACATACGAGGCCGAGGAATGCGGCGTTGAATCAGTGCTGAGGCCCCCATTGTTGCGCGATCCGGCTCGATGTGCGCCATTACGAGTCATTGCCTCGTAGACACTTTGAACTTTGATAAGTGCCGTGCACATTATTTCTGTTATTAACCTCGTTCGTTCGAATAGGCAGGGCCGGACCGTCGCCGGGGCACTTTTACGAAATTTAATGGTGTGCATGCGGGAGCCGCCGTAAATCATTGCGATCACGTCGCACATACACACTCACACACATACAGACAGACAGAAATTCACAGGCAGACGTACTCAAACTATACCACTGCCGGCCAGAAGTATGTAAATTAGCCATTCTGGCGGTGGTTGTGTGAGTGTGTGTGTGTCCGAAATGTACTCCCCCGATTGCGACCACTAATCAAAACATAACGAACAGAGTGGACGTTATAGAGCACCATCACAATTGAATGGGTCAATTCATTGCGGCATGCGTTTATGGCGATGCTGTGGACACGGCCGATTGGTCACAGTGTCCACTGTGCGGCCGGCGATTTATCGGTAATGCAGTTTGAGATCCTGATGACCGCTGGCCGGCCTGCAATTACCGCGTGCAGAATTCAATTCAATTCCGGCGCATTCACGATGGCAACTTGACCGTCGATTAAAGTTAATTGGAGACTGTGAGACCGGGCCCTGGGCGCATTCCTCGGCTATCTCACGGATTCCGTTCACAAAAGTTATCACAAAAAAAAACGTGTTTGCCAAATATACACATACATAGTTTGTAGCTGTTGCGATACATTTCTTTGCTTTTGGGTTTTTTTTTATCTCGTCCGTTTGTAAATATGGTGTAAACATAGTACGCAATGTTTGCCCTGCTCGAGACAGATCAGTTGAATATTTAAGTAGTGTGTTTGTGTATTGAAGAAATTGTAGATATAGAAGAATCAGTGTATGCTTTCGGATAGTACGGAGAAATTTATGGTATTTGCACAAAGCAGTCATAGCCTATGAACATAGCAGACTCATAGGCTATGAATTTAAAAATTCACTTAAAACTGTGGCAAAGTTGGAAAAAAAGCAAACCTATATAAAAGCAGAAATTGAATATTACAGTCAATACATTTTTGAATGAAAACTGTGGGAAAACTCGGAATGATGATATGTGAATAACACAGATTCCACGATTAATTTTAAAAACCTCGAGTTTTAATAAATTAACTCATCTTTCCGCCGGTGTCAAAACGTATTGAAACAAAGTGTTTTCAGATAAGTATAATAAAAAGTATTTAAGGTAATAGTGCTGTAAAGTATTCAAAGCACTGGTGTTGTAAGTAATTAAGGCACTAGTGCTGTAAAGTATATAAGGCACTTGTACTGTAGAGTCTTTAAGACACAAGTGCCGTAAAATATTTAAGGCACTACTGCTATAAATTATGTGTGGTGACCACATCAGATTTGTTTTTTTATTAATGTCCTTGACTCATTTGCGCCTTTGCGGTTTTATAATCGCACGCTGGCATCGTCACATAATCTGTCGCAGGAAAATATCGCAAATTAAAACTGCAGTCAGCGTTTATTACATTTTGTTTGCTCTTCGTTTTGTTTGCCCAAGCAAACTGTAAAACCGTAGGTGTGATTCAGAGCTCGTCGGCACGACTTTATCTCGAATTTCGCTGATGAATTGCGTCTCGGTTTCTCCGTACGCCGTATCTTAAATCCATTGTTTAATGTGACGATAAGGCTAATAAATCCGCGTAATAATTCTTAATAAGCACCGCCGGGAGTTCGCGGCACGCACGGCCGGAAATTTATGAACTCCCGGATGCAACGGGGGCAAGAGAACGGTTTAAATTCAACTGCGGTAATATAAATAGAAAGCCGAGAGTATAATAATTAACAATTTGAGGTATTCATTGCATGGAGAAGCGAAAAATTTTTAATTTGAAAATAAAAAACTTTGGATCAAGAATTAGAAATTTATAAATTCTGGAGATTTATTTATTTATCTATTTTTTCGTCGACAGTTATTATGAACAACAGCTAGAATTTGATGCAAATACTATATTTTTATAATATTGGTGAATGAATTGTGTGCAAAACTTATTTTAAGTAAAGGTGATTTTTTTCACGCACTTGTACTAAAAAGTATCCCTTTACGCACTGTTCACAGTGCGAAAAACTATGTATACTACAAGTTCGTAAAAAACAATTATGTCAACAATTTAAAATTCCAGGATAAACCAGACATAACGTATTCATAAACGCATGAAATTCGTGAAAATAACATCAATGTTTGAATGAAAACTGTGGAAAAACTAGAAATGACGTAGTTTCAGGTTTATGCATTTTTCAGTAGCTCTAATTGTGTAGAACACCTATCTATATTTTTAAATAGCAAAATAGCTTTTAGTTCTCACTTCTACATAAATTACATTAAGTGCATTTCTGAATTCATGAAACGCAAGGTTTATTTATATATATATATATATATTATTCGTTATTAATTATTATGGGCGATGTTAATTTGAATCAAAAACTTGAAACCGGACTTGAATTCATCCGCCAGAAATATAAGTGTATTTTTAATTCTATTGGATAAAATGAGATTTTCGCGTTGAAAAAATTAAATCCTTGGAGCGGATTGGGAATTATCAAATCGGGATCGCGATTAATCCCTGGATCCCTCGCTCCTCCAGGGTCCATAATCGCGGCGTCTGTGACCGGGGAAGGTTTTAAATAATACCCCCGTAATGCGGGTCATTATTTGCGGGGATAATTGCTGGAATCCGACCCTTAACCTTGTTTCAGGGATTATAAAATTTAATAACCCCGTTTTCCATATCCAGGGTGTTGGGCTTATCCCACGGGTCAGCAAACAGACCAGACGAGCGAGTAAAGGAAAATTTTGAAAATATCGTTACGACTATTAAGTTCTTGCAATTGGTAAGTTTCTGGATTCATGAAAGTTTGATGAACACCTTCCACTGCACAGCATAATCTCGCAGCGATTGCGCCGAGCAAACCCATAATTCCGCTCTCTCGCCGACTTAGGCGCATAAATTTGCACTTCTTTAATTAACGTGATCGCACACCTGATGATTTAATCAAGGGCTGGGGCTACTACCCGTCCTGGGGGCTAATGAAGGCCCGCGCACGCTTTTCCCACGTTACTTTTAATATCGGAATTATTAATAACGCCCATCTGGCGTACATTAATTAAACCCCCTTGATGAATAATCGGGCGACAAAAATCGGAATTTATCGCCGCCATCCGCATGCCAGAGGACTATAAAGGACGGCTCGTCCTGCGTGTGCACTGCAGGAATTTATTAGGGATTTAATTGCCCAGGAAGCGCCCGAAGGAATTTATTGTTGTTGCGGATTTAATTGTTATTAGGCAGGTACAAACTGAACGCAAAGAAATCATCTGGAGCAGAAATATTTTCACCATTCAAAATATTCTTTGTGTGGACTCAAGGCAGATTCTAAAGCTCTTTAATTTCTCGTTCCTTTATTCTATTACCTTTTACTATGTAGTCTCGTTCCTTTATTCTATTACTTTTTACTATGTACTTTCGTTCCTTTATTCTATTATTATGTACAGCATTTACTATAAAATATCGAATGGAAATATCTGCTGAGCAGACGAAATAAAGCCAATGCTGGCATCGAGACGGAATTAAATCACATAATTTTATATTGCGTGTTTACAACTGGGGCTAATGTTGCCTTAATGCCGTGTTTGGAAAGAGTAAATATTGGGGATGTTTGCTTGTTTTGAGCCGAAGTTTGTGTTTTACGCGGTGTGAGAATATATAAATAGTTTAGTGCGGTAAACAGTGTTCAACACGTGCGTTCGCAGGGGCAGACTAACGCGAAACGCGCACAAAAAGATGCGGCGAGGTGCGCTGCTGAGTAAACATGGGAGAAAATGCTGTGCTAATGTTGGGATAGCGTATAATTTTTCGTAAACACAAAAGAAATCTGAAATTATTTATGGAGTAAACGTACGATGAAAAGTTGAACAATATTATTCAAAATTGTGGATAAACTAGAAATAACGCATGCACAAAATTCGTGAAAATAATATCAATGTTTGAATAAATATTGTGGAAAAATAAAATGTGAAAAGTAAACGTGGAATTGTGGCCTATTTTATGTTTTCATGTTCCCTAGTTGGCACATGAATGCAGAATGTGTAGATTAATTTTTGAAAGAATCCATTTGCAAAAATATGACTTAAATTGTATGCACAAAATTCGCGAAATATCAATTTTTGAACTAAAATTGTGAAAAAATTGTTACTTTTAATAGAATCATTAAAATTTGTACAGAACTACCCAAAAATTCAACAGTAATAAATTGAAAAGTTGAAAAAATCTTCGAAATGTTTATTTATTTATTTATTTATTGAATAAACGGGACAATGCCCACTAATACATTGCTTCATAAATATATTACAAAATTTAATACATATTACAACATGTAATAATTCTACTAATAACATTAAATTAAAGTAAAACGAGGTTAACATATATACAACAAATTCGACCGCTAACAGCCCAATCTCAAATTACTAAATTTCTTGAACCTCTGAATGCTAGTGCTAAATAGACAAATGTCACTGCAGTACTGATTTGCTAAACGTTGAATCCGCAGCAAAGGTGCATTGCAGCGGCGATTTGTTCTGGAGAAAGGCACGAAGAACAAATCATGTTGACGAGTGACGCGCAACGGAATATGGAGCTGAATATATCCAAGTAATTGAGGACAATCAATAATGTTGTTCATAATTTTATATAAAAACGTTAGATCAGCTGCCTTCCTCCTGGTTTCTAGGGTCGAGATTCCTAATATTGATTCAATTACGCCATAGGTACCATTGACATTCAAGTTAATTTTGTGTGCAACGTATCGAAGGAATAAATGCTGAACTGTTTCAAGTTTACCTATATACAGGGCGTAACATGGAGACCACACAGTAGAACAATACTCTATCTGAGATCGAACAAGAGACGAATATAAAACCTTAATTGCTGTAATATTAGTAAAGTAAGATGTGTTCCGCTTTACGAAGCCCAGCATTTTGCGGGCCTTAGAGGTAATTTCATCTATATGATTGTTGAATGTCAATTTTCTGTCAAATACAACACCTAGGTCATTTATTTGAGCTACTTCCAGGAGAGGAACATTGCCCAGTTTATACGCGAAAATGATTGGCGTGCTAGTCTTATAGAAACGCAAGATCTTACATTTATTTACATTAAGTTCCATTCCATTAAGGTTACACCAATTCCATAGAGCATTTAAATCTGATTGTAGGTCACTAGTGTCGGATTGATGAGTAATTAATTTAAATATTTTTGTGTCGTCAGCGAAAAGGAGACACTCTGAGTTTCTAAAGCACTTTGTTATGTCGTTAATAAACAATTTAAATAGTAGTGGGCCTAGATGGGAACCTTGAGGGACCCCAGACGACACCTCAATATTCCGGGAAATAAAATTTTTTATTTTAACTTGTTGGGATCTATGTTGGATGTAACTCCCTATCCAATCTTGCAATTTACCAAGTATACCCCAGTTATGTAATTTAAGTAACAATATATCTTGATTTATTCTGTCAAATGCCTTAGCGAAGTCTGTATACACAGCATCAACCTGTTGATAGAAAATGTAGAAGATGTTGATAGAAATAGATGAAAACTTGACGTGTTACATGAATTAACAAATTTGTCAAACGTAAAAGAAATTACGTATTTTCAGGTTTTTGCATTTTTCGTTTGTCGTAATTATGTAAAATACGTACCGACATTTTTGAATAAATTCATTGAAGAAATTTGGAAATTAAGGCTTAAGTTAAATTACGAAATAAATCAATAATTTAAACTTCCAGATTTTGAATGAAAATTGTGTAAAAACTAGAAATTACGTGTATTCATATTTTTCGCATGTTCAACAGACTTAATTGTGCAGAATATGTTTGCACATTTTTGAATTAATCCGTAGAGGGATTCTTGAAAAAACTGAGACTAGCTGAAAACAACTTCTTGCTAAATGAAGTTGTTTTCAGCTAACTTAACATAACTTAAAATTTATGCACAAAATTTATGATAATAATATCAATTTTCAATGAAAATTGTGGAAAAACAATACAGAACCTGTAGATTAATTTTTGTAAGAATTAATTTTTGAAAATATTACTTAAAATTAATGCACAAAATTCTTGATAATAACATTAATTTTAAGTCATCATATTCAAAAACAATTGAATGCTGTCGTTAATAAATTTTGGATTGAAAATTGTGGGAAAACTTGCAATGGCGTATTTTTATGTTTTCGTGTTTTCTAATTTACACATAAAAGAAAAACGTGTAGATCAATCTTTGTAAAAATTGATCGGTAAAAACATAACTTAAAATTTATGTACAAAATTCATGATAATAACATCAATTTTGAATGAATAATACATAATCTGCAGATTAATTTTTGTAAGAATTAATTTTTGAAAATATGACATCATTTTTTTATGTTGTCGAAAATTGTGGAAAAACTAGAAATGACGTATTTTCAGGTCTATGCATTATTGAGTAGCCTTAATGGTGTAGCATACATAACCAAATTCATGGACAAAATTATTGAGGGAATTTGGATAAAATGAAGGTGTAAGTTGAAGGACCTAAAATAACGCAATAATTTAAAGTTCTACAATGTTATTTTTAAAAATTCAAACCGTGGTTTATCGGTGGTTTAGCGTTGTTTTACAAAGGGTTACCAAGGTTACTACGATCAAAATATTGTTAAACGGAGGCTAATTTTTTTTATGAATAACATTGCTAGATTTTTAAACGAAACTTGTGGAAAATCTTAAAATTACGTGCATTCATTTGTTTAGCATTTTCAATAGATTTGATTGTGCAGAATATGTTCGCAAATATGGAAAGTAATCCATTCCTTAGAAAATTAGACTTTTCAAAATGTCAAATGTCAAATTTTCTATCAAAATTGTCGAATTTTGATTTATTTCTATCAATATTTTGGTGATTTTTCAACATTTCAATTTAGTACTGTCGAATTTTTGGATATTTCTGTGAAAATTTCAATCATTCTGTCAAATGTAGCAATAATTACTTTACATTTTTATAATTAGTTCTATAAAATTTCAATAATTTTGTCAAAAATTGCAATGATCACTGTCAAAGTTTCAATGATGGTGTCAATTTATAGTGATTTCTGTAAAAAAAAACATTTTAAGGCAGAAATGAAAAACTCCGAAATGTTGAATAAAGTAAATAACATTTTTTCTTCTCTTAAAATCTAAATGTGGAGACTGATAGTTTTTTATTTATCTTGGTAAAATTTCAATAATTCTGTAAAAATTGCAATGATTTCTATCAATGTTATAGTACTTATTAGGAAATTTTGTTAATTCATTTATTTCTGTCAACGTTTCGGAGATTTTTTAACATTTCAATTTATTGTTGTCGAATGTTTGGATATTTCTGTAAAAATTTCAATCATACTATTAAAAGTAACAAACAAAAGTAACAAATCAAAAAGTTTCAATGATTATTGTTAATTTCTAGTGATTTCTGTCAAAATTTCAAAAAATGCAATGGTCACTGTCAAAGTTTCAATGATTATTGTTAGTATCTAGTGATTTCTGTCAAAACTTCAATATGGAAACTGATGATTTATAATGATTTGTGTAAAATTTCAATAATTCTGTAAAAATTGTAATGATTTCTATCAAAATTAGAGTACTTATTAGGGAATTTTGTTAATTCATATAATCTGTCATATTTTCATTTATTTCTGTCAAAGTTTCGGAGATTTTTTTACATTTCAAGTTATTGTAGATATTTTATATATTTCGTTGAAAATTTTAATCATTCTGTTAAAGGAGCAATAATTACTGTCAAATTGTCAATGATATTTTGTGAATTGTGTTAGTTCCGGAAATCAGACAAATTTTTAATAGCCATTGTCAAATTTTCATTAATTTCTATTAACGTTTGGAAGATTTGTCTAACATTTCAACTAACACTGTGAAGATTAAATTTTTTATTGATTTTGGAAGAAGAAAAAATCTTACAAAAATAATCTTGTACATCCCTGGCCGCAACAGGCTCCTCTCAATTGCCACCCCCTCGTGATATCGCCGTCTCCCTGTAACCCACCGTTCCTCGCACGGTCGTCCATCAATGCCGCCCCCACCGGCACTGTCTGCGTCTCCACTCTCTAGGATATTCATTAATAAAGCGGGCCTTATAAATTTTATCGCCGGCAATTTTATATGTCCTTCGCAAAACCGCTACGTACTCGGCTCAGAGGAGGCGAAAAAACCCTGGCTCCGGCCGTACATAAAAAAAGCGGACATAAATTCCCCCGTCAAGATTTATGCGGTCAATTTTGTTGATGCGGGCGCAGGCTAAATTAATGCGAGGGGACGCCTTCATCCCCACAGATTCCGATACACGGAGGCGGTTTTTGAAACCCGGTGGCGCAATAATTATTTAAATAATCGGGGCCCTAAGTGAATGCGCGCATTAAACGTCTGCGTTGTGATTAAGGGTTTGCCAGCACAGAGTGCCCTTTTGATGGTGCAATTAATTAGGTTTACCGCATGCAGTTTATGTAAAAAAAAACTGAAATCACCGTAGAAAATTAATAATTATAGGTAAATCAACTATGTGCTAATTTGTCAATCTGTGTCAATTACTTATATTAATTTAATACATTAGGTTATAGCTATTTCTGTTGGATTGTGTTGAATTCTGTTGGAATCCAAATCATAAAATAGTATAAGATATTCGAAAATTCTACCTTTTATAAAAAACGTTACTTCATAATTCTTAAGAAATCCGTGATGTTTCAATAATATTTAATGGAAATAAACTAAATCATCAAATAGCATAAGGTTTTTGAAAATTCTACATTTTATAAAGAGTTGCTCGAAAAATCTTCAAAAATTCAAGTTAATTACTGACATTTAAAAATAGTTTAATAAATGTAATCGAAATTATGAAGAAAAATGACAATATATTTGAAAATTCTATGTATTATAAAATGTTGCTTCAAAATTCTTAAGAAATTCATGACATTTCCAAAATATTTAATGGAAGTAACCCAAATCGTCAATTAGCATAAGATTTTCGAAAATTCAACATTTTATATAACGTTACTTCATAATTCTTAAGAAATACACGATATTTTAAAAATAATTAATGGAAATGGAAGTAATCTAAATCGCCCAATAGCATTACATTTTTGAAAAATCTAGATATTACAAAAAGTTACTATAAAAACCTTCAAAAATTCACGTTAATTACTGACTTTTCAAAATAGTTTAATAAATGCAATCGAAATCATGAAGAAAAATGACAAAATTTTTGGAAATTCTAGATTTTATAAAACGTTACTTGAAAATTCTTTAGAAATTCATGACGTTCCAAAAAAAAATTAATGCAAGTAAAAAATTGAGTATTTTTTCCGTTAAATAAATAAACAAATAAATAAATAAATAATCTTAAACATTACATTGCATAAGGTTTTAGAAAATTCTACGTTTTATAAAACGTTCCTTCATAATTGTTAAGAAATCCATGATGTTTTTAAAATATTTAATGGAATTTGAAAAGTAATAGATATTACAAAAGTTACTACAAAAACCTTCAAAAATACACGTTAATTACTGACATTTCAAAATGTGTAGTTTAATAAATGCAATCGAAATCATGAAGAAAAATTACAGGATTTTCAAAAATTCATTTTATAAAACGTTACTTAATAATTCTTAAGAAATCCATGATGTTTTAAAAATATTTAATGGAAATGGAAGTCATCTAAATCATCAAATAGCATAAGATTTTTGAAAATTCTAGATTTTATAAAAAGCTTCTACAAAAACCATCAAAAATTTACGTTAATTACGGACATTTCAAAATAGTTTAATAAATGCAATAAAAATCATGAAGAAAGATTTTTGAAAAGTCTACATCTTATAAAACATTACATGAAAATTCCTAAGAAATTCATGAAGTTTCATTTTTTTTAATGGAAATGGAAGTAATCTAAATCGCCATATAATATCAGATTTTTGAAATTTCTAGATTTTATAAAAAGTTGCTACAAAAACCTTCAAAAATTCATGTTAACTATCGACATTTCAAAATAGTTTATTAAATGCAATCGAAATCATGAAGAAAAATGACAAGATTTTTGAAAATTCTATACTTTATAAAAAGTTACTTAAAAATTCGTAAGAAATTAATGACGTTCCAAAAAAAATTTAATGGATGTAATCTTAAATATCACATTGCATAAGGTTTTAGAAAATTCTACGTTTTATAAAACGTTACTTCATAATTGTTAAGAAATCCATGATGTTTCAAAAATATTTAATGGAAATGGAAGTAATCTAAATCGTCAAATAGCATAAGAAAAAAATGACTAGATTTTCAAAAAAATCTACATTTTATAAAACGTTACTTGAAGATTCGTAAGAAATTCATGACGTTCCAAAGAAATTTAATGGGAGTAAACTTAATGATCACAAAGCATAACATTTTTAATCATTCTAGATTTTATAAAAAGTTACTACAAAAACCTTCAAATATTCACGTTGATTACTGACCTTTCGAAATAGTTTAATAAATGCAATCGAAATCATAAAGAAAACTGACAACTTTTCGAAAATTCTACAATTTATAAAACGTTGCTTGAAAATTTTTGATAAGTTAGAAGTTCCAAAAAAATTTCATGGAAGTAATCTTAATCATTACATAGCATAACATTTTCGAAAAGTCTACATTTTATAAAACGTTACTTCACAATTCTCAATAAATCGATGATGTTTCAAAAATATTTAATGGAAGTAATCTAAATCAATCATCATATAGCATAAGTTTTTGAAAATTCTACATTTTATAAAGAGTTGCTATAAAAATCTTCAAAAATTCAAGTTAATTACTAACATTTCAAAATAGTTTAATAAATGCAATCGAAATCAGAAGAACTATTACAAGATTTTTGAAATTTATACATTTTATAAAACACTTGACGATTCTTAAGAAATTCATGACGTTCCAAAAAAACTTAATCTAAGTAATCTTAATCATCGCATAGCATAAGATTTTCGAAAATTTTACATTTTATACAACGTTACTTCATAATTTTTAAGAAATCCATGACGTTTTAAAAATATTCAATGGAATTGGAAGTAATCTACATCGTCAAATAACATAAGATTTTTGATAATTCTAGATATTATAAAAAGTTACTACAAAAACCTTCAACAATTAACGTTAATAACTGACATTTCAAAATAGTTTAATAAATGCAATCGAAATCATGAAGAAAAATGACAAGATTTTTGGAAATTCTACATTTTATAAAACGTTACTTGAAAATTCTTTAGAAATTCATGACGTTCCAAAAAAATATTAATGGAACTAATCTTAAACATCACATTGCATAAGGATTTCGAAAATTCTACGTTTTATAAATCGTTACTTCATAATTGTTAAGAAATCCATGATGTTTTAAAAATATTTAATGGAATAAGAAAAGTAATAGATATTACAAAAGTTACTTCAAAAACCTTCAAAAATTCACGTTAATTACTGACATTTCAAAATAGTTTTTATAAATGCAATCGAAATCATGACGAAAAATGACAAGATCTTCAAAAATTCTACATTTTATAAAACGTTACTTAATAATTCTTAAGAAATTCACGATGATATAAAAATATGTAATGGAAATGTAAGTAATCCAAATCAAATTGCATAAGATTTTTGAAAATTCTAGATTTTATAAAAAGTTACTACAAAAACTTTCAAAAACTCACGTTAATTACTGACATTTCAAAAGAGTTTAATATATGTAATAGAAATCATGAAGAAAAAATACAAAATATTTGAAACTTCTACATTTTATAATGCGTTACTTGAAAATTCATGAAAAAATAACGATGTTTCAAAACAATTTAATGGAAGTATTCTTAATTATTAGATAGCATAAGGTTTTCGAAAATTCTACATTTCATAAAACGTTACTTCATAATTCTTAAGAAATTTACGATGTTTCAAAAATATATAATGGAAATGGAAGTAATCTAAATCATCAAATAGCAAAAGATTTTTGAAAATTCTAGATTGTATAAAGAGTTACTACAAAATCCTTCAAAAATTCACGTTAATTACTGGCATTTCAAAATGTGTAGTTTATAAATTCAATCGAAATAATGAAAAAAATGACTAGATTTAAAAAAATTCTACATTGTATTAAAAGTTACTTGAAGATTCGTAATAAATTCATGACGTTCCCAAAAAAAGTAATGGGAGTAATCTTAATCATCACAAAGCATAAATTTAAAAAAAAATATTGTGTTTATAAAAAGTAACTATAAAAACTTTTAAATATTCACGTTGATTACTGACATTTCAAAATAGTTTAATAAATGCATTCGAAATCATGAAGTAAAATGATAACTTTTCGAAAATTCTACATTTTATAAAACGTTGCTTGAAAATTCTTGCGAACTTCATGACGTTCCAAAAAAATCATGGAAGTAATATTAATCATAACATAGCATAACATTTTCGAAAAGTCTACATTTTATAAAACGTTACTTCACAATTCTTAAGAAATCGATGATGTTTCAAAAATATTTAATGGAAGTAATCTAAATCAATTATCAAATAGCATAAGTTTTTGAAAATTCTACATTTTATAAAGAGTTGTTATAAAAATCTTCAAAAATTCAAGTTAATTACTGACATTTCAAAATAGTTTAATAAATGCAATCGAAATCATGAAGATGGTAAAATTTTTGAATATACTACATTTCATAAAACGTTACTTGAAAATTCTTAAGAAATTCATGACGTTTAAAAAACTTTTAGTGGAAGTAATCCAAATCATCGAAAAGCATTAGATTTAAAAAAAGTCTACATTTTATAAAACATTACTTAAAAATTCTTAAGAAATCCATGTTTTAAAAATATTGAATAGAAATGGAAGTAATCTAAATCGTCAAATAGCATAAGATTTTGGAAAATTCTAGATTTAGTATAAAATTACTACAAAAACATTCAAAAATTCACGTTAACTACTGACATTTCAAAATACTGACATGAACGTCAATCAAATAGCATACGATTTTGAAAATTCTACATTTTATAAAGAGTTGCTATAAAAATCTTCAAAAATTCAAGTTAGTTACTGACATTTCAAAATAGTTTAATAAATGCATTCGAAATCATGAAGATGATAAAATTTTTGAATATACTAACATTTTATAAAACATTACTTGAAAACTCCTAAGAAATTCATGACGTTTAAAAAACTTTTAGTGGAAGTAATCCAAATCATCGAAAATCATAAGATTTTAAAAAAGTCTACATTTTATAAAACATTACTTGAAAATTGTTAAGAAATCCATGTTTTAAAAATATTTAATAGAGATGGAAGTAGTCTAAATCGTCACATAGCATAAGATTTTGTATAAAATTACTGCAAAAACATTAAAAAATTCAAGTTAATTACTGACATTTCAAAATACTTTAATAAATGCAATCGAAATCATGAAAAAAAATGATAAGATTTTTGAAAATTCAACATTTAATAAAACGTTACTAGAAAATTCTTAAGATATTCATAACGTTCCAAAAAAATTTAATGGAAGTAATCTTAATCATCAAATAGCATAAGGTTTTCGAAAATTCTTCATTTTATAAAACGTTACTTCATAATTCTTAAGAAATCCATGATGTTTCAAAAATATTTAATGGAATTTTAAAGTCATGTAAATGAAATAGCACAAGATATTAAAAAAATCTAGATATTACAAAAAGTTACTACAAAAACCTTTAAATTTTCACGGTAGTTATTGGCATTTCAAAATAGTTTAATAAATGCAATCGAAATCATGAAGAATAACAACAAGATTTTCGAAAATTGTACATTTTATAAAACGTTACTTGAAAATTCTTGAGAAATTTATGACGTTTAAAAAAAATTAATGGAAGTAATCTTAATCATCAAATAGCACAAGGTTTTCGAAAATTTTACATATTATCAAACGTTAATTGAAAATTCTTAAGAAAACCTTGATTTGAATGAAGTATTTAAAACAAAAATAATGGATCTAAAAATCCACGATTAATCGTTAAATAGCACAGGATTTTTAAAAATTCTAGATTATAAAAATTTACTACAAAAACCTTCAAGAATTCACGTTACTATAATAACTATAATAATTACCAAAAGTTCTAAAATAGTTATAATAATAATAATAATAAAGAATATTTATTAGCAAATAACGCTACATAATTTTAGTTTAATAAATAATTTTAAGTTTAATAAAAGCAATCGAAATCATGAAGAAAGATGAAAGGATTTTTGAAAATTCTACATTTTATAAAACGTTACTTGAAAATTCTTTAGAAATTCATGCTGTTTCAAAAACTTTCAAGGGAAGTAATATAAATCTTTAAATAGCACAAGATTTAAAGAAATGTAGATATTATAAAAACAAAACTTACTACAAAAACCTTCAAAATAGTTTAATAAAAGCAATCGAAATCATGAAAAAAGATGAAAGGATTTTTGAAAATTCTACATTTTATAAAACGTTACTTGAAAATTCTTTAGAAATTCGTGCTGTTTCAAAAACTTTCAAGGGAAGTAATCTAAATCTTTAAATATCACAAGATTAAAAAAAAAAGTAGATATTATAAAAACAAAACTTACTACAAAAACCTTCAAAATAGTTTAATAAAAGCAATCGAAATCATGAAAAAAGATGAAAGGATTTTTGAAAATTCTACATTTTATAAAACGTTACTTGAAAATTCTTTAGAAATTCATGCTGTTTCAAAAACTTTCAAGGGAAGTAATCTAAATCTTTAAATATCACAAGATTAGAAAAAAAAGTAGATATTATAAAAACAAAACTTACTACAAAAACCTTCAAAATAGTTTAATAAAAGCAATCGAAATCATGAAAAAAGATGAAAGGATTTTTGAAAATTCTACATTTTATAAAACGTTACTTGAAAATTCTTTAGAAATTCATGCTGTTTCAAAAACTTTCAAGGGAAGTAATCTAAATCTTTAAATAGCACAAGAATTAAAAAATTTTAGATATTATAAAAACAAAACTTACTACAAAAACCTTCAAAATAGTTTAATAAAAGCAATCGAAATCATGAAGAAAGATGAAAGGATTTTTGAAAATTCTACATTTTATAAAACGTTACTTGAAAATTCTTTAGAAATTCATGCTGTTTCAAAAACTTTCAAGGGAAGTAATCTAAATCTTTAAATAGCACAAGATTAAAAAAAAGTAGATATTATAAAAACAAAACTTACTACAAAAACCTTCAAAATAGTTTAATAAAAGCAATCGAAATCATGAAGAAAAATGAAAGGATTTTTGAAAAATCTACATTTTATAAAACGTTACTTGAAAATTCTTTAGAAATTCATGCAGTTTCAAAAACTTTCAAGGGAAGTAAATTAAATCTTTAAATAGCACAAGATTTAAAAAAATGTAGATATTATAAAAACAAAACTTACTACAAAAACCTTCAAAATAGTTTAATAAAAGCAATCGAAATCATGAAGAAAGATGAAAGGATTTTTGAAAATTCTACATTTTATAAAACGTTACTTGAAAATCTTTTAGAAATTCATGCTGTTTCAAAAAATTTCAAGGGAAATAATCTATATCTTTAAACAGCACAAGAATTAAAAAAATGTAGTTATTATAAAAACAAAACTTACTACAAAAACCTTCAAAATAGTTTAATAAAAGCAACCGAAATCATGAAGAAAGATGAAAGGATTTTTGAAAATTCTATATTTTATAAAACGTTACTTGAAAATTCTTTAGAAATTTATGATGTTTCAAAAACTTTCAAGGGAAGTAATCTAAATCTTTAAATAGCACAAGATTTAAAAAAAATTTAGATATAAAAACAAAACTTACTAGAAAACCCTTCAAAATAGTTTAATAAAAGCAATCGAAATCATGAAGAAAGATGAAAGGATTTTTGAAAATTCTACATTTTATAAAACGTTACTTGAAAATTCTTTAGAAATTCATGCTGTTTCAAAAACTTTCAAGGGAAGTAATCTAAATCTTTAAATATCACAAGATTAAAAAAAAAAGTAGATATTATAAAAACAAAACTTACTACAAAAACCTTCAAAATAGTTTAATAAAAGCAATCGAAATCATGAAGAAAGATGAAAGGATTTTTGAAAATTCTACGTTTTATAAAACGTTACTTGAAAATTCTTTAGAAATTCATGCTGTTTCAAAAACTTTCAAGGGAAGTAATCTAAATCTTTAAATAGCACAAGATTTAAAAAAAAAATTAGATATTATAAAAACAGAACTTAATACAAAAACCTTCAAAATAGTTTAATAAAAACAATCGAAATCACGAAGAAAGATGAAAGGATATTTGAAAATTCTACATTTTATAAAACGTTACTTGAAAATTTCAAAAAAATAATGCTATTTGAAAAACTTTCAAGAGAAGTAACATAAATCTTTAAACAGCACAAGATTAAAAAAAATGTAGATATTATAAAAACAAAACTTACTACAAAAACCTTCAAAATAGTTTAATAAAAGCAATCGAAATCATGAAGAAAGACGAAAGGATTTTTGAAAATTCTACATTTTATAAAACGTTACTTGAAAATTCTTTAGAAATTCATGCTGTTTCAAAAACTTTCAAGGGAAGTAATCTAAATCTTTAAATAGCACAAGATTTAAAAAAAAGTAGTTATTATAAAAACAAAACTTACTACAAAAACCTTCAAAATAGTTTAATAAAAGCAATCGAAATCATGAAGAAAGATGAAAGGATTTTTGAAAAATCTACATTTTATAAAACGTTACTTGAAAATTCTTTAGAAATTCATGCTGTTTCAAAAACTTTTAAGGGAAGTAATCTAAATCTTTAAATAGCACAAGATTGAAAAAAATGTAGATATTATAAAAACAAAACTTACTACAAAAACCTTCAAAATAGTTTAATAAAAGCAATCGAAATCATGAAGAAAGACGAAAGGATTTTTGAAAATTCTACATTTTATAAAACGTTACTTGAAAATTCTTTAGAAATTCATGCTGTTTCAAAAACTTTCAAGGGAAGTAATCTAAATCTTTAAATAGCACAAGATTTAAAAAAAAGTAGTTATTATAAAAACAAAACTTACTACAAAAACCTTCAAAATAGTTTAATAAAAGCAATCGAAATCATGAAGAAAGATGAAAGGATTTTTGAAAAATCTACATTTTATAAAACGTTACTTGAAAATTCTTTAGAAATTCATGCTGTTTCAAAAACTTTTAAGGGAAGTAATCTAAATCTTTAAATAGCACAAGATTGAAAAAAATGTAGATATTATAAAAACAAAACTTACTACAAAAACCTTCAAAATAGTTTAATAAGAGCAATCGAAATTATGAAGATGAAAGGATTTTTGAAAATTCTACATTTTATAAAACGTTACTTGAAAATTCTTTAGAAATTCATGCTGTTTCAAAAACTTTCAAGGGAAGTAATCTAAATCTTTAAATATCACAAGATTAAAAAAAAAAGTAGATATTATAAAAACAAAACTTACTACAAAAACCTTCAAAATAGTTTAATAAAAGCAATCGAAATCATGAAAAAAGATGAAAGGATTTTTGAAAATTCTGCATTTTATAAAACGTTACTTGAAAATTCTTTAGAAATTCATGCTGTTTCAAAAACTTTCAAGGGAAGTAATCTAAATCTTTAAATAGCACAAGGTTTAAAAAAAATGTAGATATTATAAAAACTTACTACAAAAACCTTCAAGAATTCACTTTAATTTTAGTAGTTATTATAGTAATAATTACTAAAATTTCAGTATAGTTTAATATTTGCAAGCGAAATCATGAAGATCAGAAGATGATTTTTTTTAAATCTACATTTTATAAAACGTTACTTCAAAATTCTTAAGAAATTTATGACGGTTTAAAAACTTTTAATGGAAGTAATCCAAATAGTCAAATAGCATTAGATTTTAAAAAAATCTACATTTTATAAAGCGTTACTTCATAATTCTTAAGAAATTCATGTGTTTTAAAAATATTTAATGGAAGTGGAATCTTCAAATAGCATAAGATTTTTGAAAATTCTAGATATTATAAAAAGTTACTACAAAAACATACAAAAATTCACGTTAATTACTGACATTTCATACTTTTTTATTAAACAATTATGAAATGTCAGTAATTAACGTGATTTTTTTAACGTTTTTGTAGTAACTTTTTATAAAATCTAGAATTTTCAAAAATCTAATGCTATTTGACGATTCCACTTCCATTGAATATTTTTATAACACGCGAACTCCAAACCATTAAGAAATATGATAAGATTTTCAAAAATTCTACCTTTTATAAAACGTTTTACATTTTATGTTTTACATTTTACAAAACATTGAATATTCTTGAGAAAATCATCATATTTCAAAAGAAATTTAATGGAAGTAATTCAATTCCTCAAATAACATAAGATTATAGAAAATTCTACATTTTATAAAACGTTATTTGAAAATTATTAAAAAACCCATGATAAGTATTAGCAAAAAATGAATGTAATAGCATAAGATTTTCGAAGATTTTTAGATTTAATAATAAGTTAATAGAAAAACCTTCAATGTTCACGTTTTAAATTTTCTGAATGCAAGTACTACCTAGTTTAATTTATGATATATTAACTACTCGTCGGTTTTTTATTTGTTATATATTTATAAGTTATATTATAATTATACCATCTCAAATCAATACATATTATAATAATCAATCAAATTAATCAATACATTTTATATTGCAGAAAAGTATGAACTTGCTGAAATAACCTTTACACATTTACTGAATTAAAAAAAACTGTCTGCTATTTCAAGTGGCTAATTAAGCAAAACCCCAGACAAGGTTTTTTCGTGCCCCTCCAGTTATTGATTGCAACACCTTGAGTGGAAAATTTTCCTGCAGGACCTGCGTCAGTCACATTTCTCCCCCTTAACCACCTAATACCCTCACAATCCCACCAGACACGTCATGTCGTGCTAAGGCTCCGAAATAGTCGCTCTAATCCCGCATCAGTCACGAGTAATTACTTAAAAACCAACAAAGCAATGGTTTAATTAAATGAAAGATTTTTTTTGTACGCTCAATCTGCAGGAAAATTAAATGCTACAAGTATTTTTAATTGTACCTACATTGTAAGAATAATGGCTCAAAAAGGGAAGAAATATAAGTGTAAGTAAATTTAATAATAATAAAATAATAGTTTTTGTAATCTATCATAAGTCATCAGTAATTATTAAAAAAAAACATTGGTTTAAATAATTGAAAGATTTGTAATAATAAGCTCTAGAAATTGCTGAGCTTTGATTTACATTTTCAATATTATGGGCACGTGGCAGCAATAATTCGTTGAATTACAAAAATTCTCAGCAATGTGGAGAACCGTGTCTTACATACAAATTTAATTTAATTATGAGATTTTCAAATTGTTGTCTTTGAACCAATGACGATATCAATTATCAATATCATAATAATGATATGAATAATATCAATGATATGAAAAATGCAACATTCTACGACTAATATTTGTAGCGATTGTTATTATTTCCTGGTCATCATTTTTTATTAATAGACAAACTTTGGATTTAAAATTAATTAAAATATTTTTTTTTTTTGGATAATTTATTTTTAAAAATTAATAATTATAAAATTTAAATTAAGGGATATAGTTATTAAAAATAATTAATTTAGGCACAATTGTTTCTTCAAATTGTTGTCTTTGAACCAATGATAATGGTATCGATGATCAATTTCAATTTCATGATAATGATATCATTAATATCAATGATATAAAAAATGTAGCATTCTACGACCAATATTTGTAGCGATTTTTATTATTTCCTGATTTTTATTTATGGGCGAACTTTTTTGGTACAATTGTTTCTTCAAATTGTTGTCATTGAACCAATGATAATCGTATCAATGATCAATTTCAATATCATGATAATGATATCATTAATATCAATGATATTGTAGCATTACGACTAATATTTGTAGCGATTGAAGCCATCAAATGAAGCCACCAAATGCCTAAAAAGTGGTGCATTTATAATTATTCCATTTGGCTCTCCAATGCGTGAAATTTCGGTTTGATTTTATAGCTGGAAAAAGTTGGCCTGGTCCAGTTACAGTTTCAGACCGCAGAATTTCCGAGCGAATGAATTTCCTCGATGTACCTAATTGTTCTACCGGTTTCTTCGGTGCGGCAAGTTCAAGTTATTTTAGTACGTTTTCAGGGGTTCATTTGCATTTCACCAGTTTAATTTCGCATTAATGTTGGTGTAAGTATCTACGAATAAACACGTCTTTTAATGGGTTAATTTTAATGGGAATATGAACATATCAACATCGTCAGGAATCGATTTCGGTTCCCACACATTTACGCGATTGATTTGGCCTTTCGTTGCTCACTTTTTGGTGATTTGTGGCAGTGGTGAGAACGTTTCGCCCCCTTATAACTCCATCGGCGGATCGATTTGGTGGCGCCGGGGTCGTGAAGACCCGCATGTGAACGTCGCCAGCCGGGGGGCGGCTAATCACCCGCGGACATGACCAGCGGGCGGCATTAATAATTCACGTGGGGGCCCTGAATATTTCATTCCGGGGCGCGAAACTTCGGCCGGCAAACTTCCACACGCGCCGCCCCCTCCAGGAGGGGTTCAAAGGGAGGCGCGAAACAGGGATGTAAATAAATTAACGAGAGGGCCCAGCGCACGTGGGGGCGGTTTATGGATTTCTTTCCTGCTACCCCCCAAGCACGCTGCAGGATTAAATTATTTTTCTTAGGGGTACATAAGGGCGCAATGTAGGTGGGTTTACGTGAAATTCACCTCGTGGCCTATCCAGGTGCATAATCACCACGTCATCCTCTTAGGGGGTTGTTATCCTTGCACCCTGCACTTAACGCGTGGAGGACACACACACACACAACGTACGAACACACATTCGCGCGCGACGTCTGCGACACAACTACCCCCACAACAAAAAGTTTGGGGCTGGCAGGCCGACGCTGAGCGCCGGGGCATTGTAGACGCCGTGAAATCGACTCCGGCGGGGGCAGAGGCGACGCTCGCAGCCGCGAGGCCCCCTTGTAATGAACCCCGCGCCCCAGTTCTGGGTGCATACTGCCCCCAAATGACGATATTTCCACGGCCGAAACACAATACACGTAATGCAAACACTGTTATGTGCACGTAGGGACGTAGGGGCTGCTGCACATGCCACACAATCACCAACCCCAATGCACACGTGGCCGGTTTTATTAAAGTCATGCCATGCGTGAACACTCATCACTTTTATGAAAGCAATTTTCGCATTTGTAATAAAATTACTTTAATGTATCTCATTTATTCATAACCGTAATCAATAATCAATCAATCAATTAATAATTTTAATGTATTATACTTAATTAATTGGAATTTCACCTCGTACCACAAGATTTTAATCAAATACACCAGTTTTTTTCGAAACTACGAAAATTTGACAGCAATGTGACAGATTATATTTTTGACGTTTCGCCTTACATTTTAACCTAAATGTGTTATGTGTCAGTTTTTCAAAAACAGCAATATGACAGTTTAATGAAGTTTCTCATTACACATTAACCTAAATCTGTCAGTTCTTCGATGTCATGTCAACTTGACAGCAGGTATGTATCAAAATAATGATATTTCTCGTTAAATTCTAACCTCAACCTGTCAGTTTTGCGAAAACAGTCAATTTGACACACATTTGGCAGCAATATGGCAGTTTAATGAAGTTTATCATTACGCATTAATCTAAAACTGTCAGTTTTTCGATGTTATGTCAACTTGACAGTAGGTTATGTATCAAAATAATGACATTTCTCGTTAAGTTTTAACCTGAATCTGTCAGTTTTTCGAAAATTCAATTTCAATTTTTACATATTGACAGCTGTATGACAGTTTAATGAAGTTTCTTATTACGCATTAACCTAAATCTGTCAGTGTTGCGATGTTATGTCAACTTGGTAGTAGGTTATGTATCAAAATAATGACATTTCTCGTTAAGTTCTAACCTAAATCTGTCAGTTTTTCAAAAACATGTCAATTTGACATATATTTGGCAGCAATATGACAGTTTAATGAAGTTTCTTATTACCCATTAACCTAAATCTGTCAGTTTTTCGATGTTATGTCAACTTGACAGTAGGTTATGTATCAAAATAATGATATTTCTCGTTAAGTTCTAACTTACATCTGTCAGTTTTTTCTAAAACATGTCAATTTGACATATATTTGGCAACCATATGACAGTTTAATGTAGTTTGTTATTACGCATTAACCTAAATCTGTCAGTGTTGCGATGTTATGTCAACTTGACAGTAGGTTATACATCAAAATAATTATATTTGTCGTTAAGTTGAAAATTTCTAAATCTTTGATTAGTATTTAACGAAATATATGATTATTTTAATACATTACCAGTCGTATTTTTGTTAAATATGTTTCAAATTGACATTACATTGAAACAATGTAATGAAAACCTAACAAAATTAGGTTAAAATGTAATGAGAAACTTCATTAATTAGCATAAATCACTAAAATTGTTAACATATAAAAAAAAAGGATTTAATTTAGAATTTTGGAGAAATATTATTTTGTTACATAATCTGCTGTCAACTTTTTTGAAATTTTTGAAATTTTTGAAAAACTGACAAATTTAGGTTAGAATTTAATGAGCAATATAATTATTTTGATACATAACCTGCTGTCAAATTGATATAACATTGAAAAACTGTCAGATTTAGATTAATACGAAATGAGAAACCGTCATATTGCTGTCAAATTCATGTGAGCTGACATGTTTTAAAAAACTCTGCATATTTTTGAAAATCTGACAAATTTTGGTTAGAATTTAACGAGAAATATCATTATTTTGATACGTAAACTGCTGTTAAATTGACATAACATTGAAAAACTGTCAGATTTAGATTAATACGGAATGAGAAACTGTCATATTGAAGTCAACTCATGTCAGCTGGCATGTTTAAAAAAAAAACTGCATATTTTAAAAATACTGACAGATTTAAGTTAATATTTAAGGAGAAGTGTGAATATTTCAATACATTGCCACTCATATTGCTGTTAATTATATATCAAGTTGACATAGCATTGAAAAACCTCACAAATTTAGATTAAAACGTAATGAGAAACTTAATTAATTAGCATAATGCAGTAAAATTTATGTCAAGTTGGCATATTTTAAAAAAACTGACAAATTTAGGTTAGAATTTAACGAGAAATATAATTATTTTTATATATAACCTGCTGTCAAATTGATATAACATTGAATAAGTGTCAGATTTAGATTAATACGAAATGAGAAACTGTCATATTGTTGTCAAATTCATCTCAGTCGACATGTTTTAAAAAAATCTGCCTATTTTTGAAAAACTGACTAATTTAGGTTAGAATTTTACGAGAAATATCATTATTTTGATACGTAACCTGCTGTTAAATTGACATAACATTGAAAAACTGTCAGATTTAGATTAATACGAAATAAGAAACTGTCATATTGCTGTAAAATTCATGTGAGCTGACATGTTTAAAAAAAATCTGCGTATTTTTGAAAAACTGACAACTTTAGGTTAGAATTTAACGATAATTATCATTATTTTGATACATAACCTGCTGTTAAATTGACATAAATTGACATAACATTGAAAAACTATCAGATTTAGATTAATACGAAATGAGAAGCTGTCATATTGCTCTTAAATTCATGTAAGCTGACATGTTTTAAACAAATCTGCATATTTTTGAAAAACTGACCAAACTGACAGATTTAGGTTTATATTTAAGGAGAAATGTGAATATTTCAATACATTGCCATTCATATTGCTGTCAATTTTATGTCAAGTTGACATAGCATTAAAAAACTGACAAATTTAGATTAAAACCTAATGAGAAACTTCATTAATTAACATAATACAGTAAAATTTATGTCCAGTTGACATATTTTTGAAAAACTGACAAATTTAGGTTAGAATTTAACGAGAAATATCTTTATTTTGATAAGTAACCGCTGTTAAATTGAAATAACTTTGAAAAACTGTCAGATTTAGCTTAATACGAAATGAGAAACTGTCATATTGCAGTCAAATTCATGTCAGCTGACATGTTTTAAAAAAAATCTGCATATTTTTGAAAAACTGACCAAACTGACAGATTTAAGTTTATATGCAAGGATAAATGTGAATATTTCAATACATTGCCACTCATATTGCTGTTAATTTTATGTCAAGTTGACATAGCATTAAAAAACTGACAAATTTAGGTTAGAATTTAACGAGAAATAACATTATTTTGATACATAACCTGCTCCCAATTTGACATAACATTAAAAAAACTGACAGATTTCGATTAATCATATTGCGGTAAGCTTAATGTGAGCTGACATGTTTTAAAAAAAACCTGTCTATTTTTGAAAAACTGACAAATTTAGGTTAGAACTTAACGATAAATATCATTATTTTTATACGTAATTTGCAGTCAAGTTCACATAACATCGAAAATTTTCAGATTTAGGTTAATACGTAATGAGAAACTTCATTAAACTGTCATATTACTGTAAATAGATGTCAAGCTGACATATTTGGTAAAAACCGACATATTTAAAAAAAAGACAGATTAAGGTTAATATTTAAGCAGAAATTTGAATATTTCAATACATTGACAGTCATAATGCTCTTACTTATATATCAATTTTACTGGCAATATATTAAAATAATCACATTTCTCTAAATACTAATATAAAAGTATTAGAAATATCGTTATTGATATACATAACCTGCTGTTAAATTGACATAACATTGAAAAACTGACAGATTTAGGTTAAAACGTAAGGAGAAACTTCATTAAACTGTCATTGCTGTCAATAGATGCCAAGTTGACATAATTTTAAAAAAACGTTTTTTTTTTAATATTTAAGGATATGAAAATATCCTCCAGAATATGAATACTTCAATATGTTGCCAGTCATATTGCTGTTACTTATATATCAATTTGACTGGCAATATATTAATATAATCACATTTCTCTAAATACTAACCTAAAACTATCAGTTTTTCTATGTAGATGACATCATAACTCAAAACCAAATGATGACAATTATAGATTTATAACAAAATTGTTGATTTTCAATATTGTGCATTGTGTGTTTGTGTATTTTCAAATTTAGAAACAGAAGTGTTCGAGGATTTTACCAAAACATTTCTAATTTCCGAAATAATAAATTTATCCCATACTTTATGAACACCCTGTATACATCAGTATGAACCGGATGTTGCATGAGCCGTATAATTATTCATTGATTTAAAAAAAAAATCTTCTATTTGAAGAAATTTTCTTGATTTGGTATTAAAATTGGCAGTTTTTCATTCATAAGAATCTTGTTGGTATTTAAGGATGAATCAAATTACGTTATATTTGAAGGTGATTATTTTGTAATTGAAAATGAAAAAAAAAGCATCGATCTAACTGAAATTCAAAAGGATTCCTTTGAAACAAACTAAATTTATTTTTTGTTGTTATTTATTTGTTTTGTATTTACTTTTTGGAATATGTATGTAGCTTTCTGCTAATAAATATTATTATTATTATTAATTTTACTCATCAATAATGAAAAAAAAACAGATCACTTGTTCAAAATAAAACTTATTAAAAATTATTCGTAAAGTTGACAAAAAAAAAATTAAGGACAGAATGACTGAATGAACTGACTGATTGAATGAATATTGATATAATTGTTCATTAATTAAATCATAAAATAAAGAAATATGTATGTAGCTTTCTGCTAATAAATATTATTATTATTATTAATTTTACTCATCAATAATGAAAAAAAAAACAGATCACTTGTTCAAAATAAAACTTATTAAAAATTATTCGTAAAGTTGACAAAAAAAAAATTAAGGACAGAATGACTGAATGAACTGACTGATTGAATGAATATTGATATAATTGTTCATTAATTAAATCAAAAAATAAAGATTTCTAATGTTCCAGGGAATTTTCTTGATTGTATTTTTATGTGACAGTCTAAAATTTTTGATTTGTAAAATCTCCTTGATTTTTTAGGAGATTCATCATCCTTTTTCATCATCCACCCAGTTTTTTTGGGATATGAAATCAAATTACGTTATTTCTGAAGGAATCTTGTTTATTATTTTGTAATTTTCAGCCAATTATTTTTCATTCAAAGGAATCTTGTTGATTTTTTAAGGATAATGAATCAAATGACTTTATTTTTGAAGGAATCTTCTTGATTTTATTGTATTGTATTGATCTAAGTAAAATTCAAAAAGATTCCTTCGAAATAAACTAAATTATACTCATCAATATAAAAAAAAAACACTTGTTCATAAGATAGGTAACAAATATTATTCGTAAAGTCGACAAAAAAAAGGGCAATCCGCTGAATGAACATTGTTATAATTGTTTATTATTTAAAGAAAACTCAAAGATTTCTTATGTTTGAGGGAATTTTCTTGAATGTATTTTTAAATTGACAGTCTAATATTTTTTATTTGAAAAATCTCCTTGATTTTTTATCAGATTCATCATCCTTTTTCATCATCCACCCAGTTTTTTTGGGATGTCGAATCAAATTACGTTATTTCTGAAGGAATCTTGTTTATTATTTTGTAATTTTCATCCAATTATTTTTCATTCAAAGGAATCTTCTTGATTATTTTGTAATTTTCATCCAATTATTTTTCATTCAAAGGAATCTTGTTGATTTTTTAAGGATGATGAATCAAATGACTTTATTTTTGAAGGAATCCTTGGAAATAAACTAAATTATACTCATCAATATATAAAAAAAAAACACTTGTTCATAGGATAGCAAATATTATTCGTAAAGTCAACAAAAAAAAAAATTAAGGGCAATCTGCTGAATGAACATTGATATAATTTCTCATTAATTAAAGAAAACCCAAAGATTCCTTATGCTCGAGGGAATTTTCTTGATTGTATTTTTAAATTGACAGTCTAATATTTTTGATTTGTAAAATCTCCTTGATTTTTTATGAGATTCATCATCCTTTTTCATCATCCACCCAGTTTTTTGGGGTGGAGAATCAAATTACGTTATTTTTGAAGGAATCTTCTTAACTATGTTGTAATTTTCAGCCAATTATTTTTCATTTGACGGAATCTTGTTGATTATTTTGTAATTTTCAGCCAATTATTTTTCATTTGAAGGAATCTTGTTAGTTTTTCAAGGATGATGAATCAAATTTCGTTATTTTTGAAGAAATATTGTTGATTTTTTTATAATTTTCAGCCAATTATTTCTCATTAGAACGAATCTTGTTGGTGTTTTAAGGATGATGAATCAAATTTCTTTTTTATTTGGAGATTTTGAAGGAAAAAGTCTTAGCAGTAACGTATACGTTACTTGACAGCATCACATTCGAATGTCAGATGCAATTATGTCATAAATGCATATGATATTCGAATGTGATGCTGTCAAATAAAGTACATACAGTTACTGCTAAAGTTTCTTGATACGCAATACACCTGAATATTAATTAATTTAAGTTGTTATTAAATATTTATGAATTTAAGTTGTTATTAAATATTAATGAATTTAAGTTGTTATTAAATATTAATTAATTTTCATTATTAGTAGAGTTTGCTATGTTTTCATTTCGACTATAATTGGTTAATTGGTACAGACATGTATTGATGATGAATCAAATTTCGTTATTTTTGAACAAATATTGTTGATTTTTTAAATAATTTTCAGCCAATTATTTCTCATTAGAACGAATCTTGTTGGTTTTTTTAGGGATGATGAATCAAATTACGTTATTTTTGGAGGTTTTGAAGGAAAACACCTTAGCAGTAACGTATACGTTACTTGACACTATCACATGCTAATGTCCGATGCAATTATGTCATAAATGCATATGATATTCGAATGTGATGCTGATAAGTAAAGTACATACAGCTACTGCTAACGTTTCTTGATACGCAATAGACCTTAATATTAATTAATTTTAGTTGTTATTAAATATTAAGTAATTTCAGTTATTATTAAATATTAATTAATTTACGTTATTAGTAGAGTTTGCTATGTTTTCATCTCGACTATAATTGGTTAATTGGTACAGACATGTATTGATGATGAATCAAATTTCGTTATTTTTGAAGAAATATTGTTGTTTTTTTTATAATTTTCAGCCAATTATATCTCATTAGAAGGAATCTTGTTGTTTTTTTAAGGGTGATGAATGAAATTTCGTTATATTTGGAGGCTTTGAAGGAAAAAACCTTAACAGTAACGTATACGTTACTTGACAGCATCACATTCGAATGTCAGATGCATGTATCACATAACTGCATCTGACATTATAATGTGATGTTGCAAGTAACGTACACATTACTGCTAACGATTCTTGATACGCAATATACCTGAATATTATTTAATTTAAGTTGTTATTAAATATTAATTAATTTAAGTTATTATTAAATATTAATTAATATAAGTAATTATTAAATACTAATTAATATAAGTTACTGTTAAATATTAATTAATTTACATTATTAGTAGAGTTTGCTAGAGTAGAGTAGAGTAGATGTTTTCATTTCGATTATAATTGGTTAATTGTTACAGACATAGCAATGTCATAACTATTGTTGCATGTTAAGTATTGTTAATGTCATATATTAGCATAATTAAATGTTGCTTGGTCATATTAGACAATGGCTCGTGTATTTTTGAACCTAGAACCACACTTTCTATGCTCGTTCTCGCATGGTAAATGTAATAAAGTGAAATGAAAGAAGTAACGTATGTCGAATTCTGGCTATATGGAGCGATTTGTCATAGCCAGATCTCAACGGAGCTACTAAATAAAATGCAGCTGCATTCGATTGTATAAATTAATTTACAGATAAGCATTTGTAAAACGTAGGTACAAATTTGCATGTATTTGTAGCCACATATAATATGCAGATATGCATATATGTACTCTTAAGACACATTAAATCGTACTCTTAAGATTCATTAAATCGTACTCTTAAGATTCATTAAATCGTACTCTTAAGACACATTAAATCGTACTCTTAAGACATGCGCTGGATAATCTAACCGCCCACTCATACCACTAACCTTCAGGCACCAGTCAGGCGCGCGCAAGGCGAAGCTCGAAGTCCCGAAATTCATCCCACAGGACTTCGAAGACGTTCCAGGCGCACACTGTTTGCAGTCATTGACGCACTCTTCCATTACCACCACAGAGTCACGTGGGTCACACTCCCGAGATGCACTGCGCACCGTCTTCCAGGCACAAGCCGTGGACATTTTAGAAAACCCCCCGAAAAACCGATACGCACTGAATTTCCCGCAAAACCGCCGGCCGAATCGCCCAAAAACGTGCCCCAAGGTGCAGGTCCATCCCTGGGACCCGTTCGCTGAAAATCCCCCCGGGTTTTCCCTACGAGAGTTCTGAAGGAGCCAAACGCAGGTTCACGCGGAAGAATCTCAGGGTTACTGAAGACTTTAGGCACCTGAGGGGTGCGCGAGGACGGCGGAATGAAGAAATCAGTTGCGTGCGCACCGATTTTACACTTTTCGTGTCTGGACCTGTCCAATTTGCAACAATAGACGATATTTATAATTACATGGGAAATCAAAATTACAATTCATGCAAACTTGCCTCATTCACTGGGGCTTTATTAATTGCCAGAATGGTGCCAAATTTTGGATTTTGGCTCAAAATTGCACGGCACAAAACGCTGTAGGGTCAAATTTGCGCCGCACAACCCTCAGGGTGCGCTTTCAACCCCTAAGCGTTTTAATTTTTTATAGCGTTATTTAGCAACATTAAGATTCAAAAATTTGCACACACAAACCTCAATACATATTTTAAACTGCAGTTATTTTTGCTGTTCATTTGAGCAACTCCTTCATACCTCAATCAACCCTTAAACATGAAAAATGTATAGTTATTATAATAATGCTATAATTTTGACCATACAACTTCATAGTACCATTTGAATAGTTCCCAACCCTTCCTGCTAATACGCATTACCGATTTCCAATGCTATATAGGCCGGAAAACACCCCCTTATAACGTAGCATCCCTTAAAACGTCATTAAACACGTTTTATTTGTTTATAACTTTATTTATGCACTAAATACCCTGTACCCATATTTAATTATATCCACACCCTAATTTGTAAGTTAGGGATGACTTTTATCTCAATTTATTTGTACTACTGGATAAGCCGAGAGCGCGAGAAACGTTGATCACGTTAACTCCACGGTGGGGAGGGTTTGCTGGACAGTGCCCAGTGATTTGTCCAAGGTTTCGCACTGTGAATATTACAAGAACAAACAAAAAATGTAATCACAGTCAAAAACTCGACTTTAGCGACGAAGTTTTATACAAATTTGCAAATTATTATTTATATAATAAGCTCAGATTCTTACAAGGCTCAAATTGTACAAAAAAACTTGCCTATTTTTGAAAATATAATATATGCCTACATGTTTTTATTTGATTTTGTCTCTATCTTCTAAAATTTTCAAATCTCTCGACCAAAATTTCTGAAAATGTCGTAAAATTTACTGACACAGGGGAATTTTTCAAAAATACATAAATATATATTGCAATAATTATCTTCGAAATTTTTCAAAACTCTCGACTCAAATTTCTGAAAATGTCGAAAAGTTAGCTGATATAAGGGAATTTTTCAAAAATACATACATATATTACAATAATTATCAAGATATTTACATTGAAGAGTAGCAACACTTCTTGATACATTCCTAATCATTTTTGTTTTAACATTATTTTGAGATTTTTTCAAAAATTGTCGAGCTCTCACTTGGGATTTCTGAAATTGCCGAAACTTTAAAAATTTGCTGACACATGAGAATAAGACACATAATATAAGCGTTCATGTTTTCATTTGATTTTGATAAAGCTCTATCTTCGAAATTTTTCAAAACTCTCGACTCAAATTTCTGAAAATGTCGAAAAATTTGCCGTCACAGGGGAATTTTTCAAAAATACATAAATATATTGCAATTATTATCAAGATATTTACATTGAAAAATAGCAACACTTCTTGATACATTCCTAATCATTTTTGTCTTAATATTATTTGGAGATTTTTTTCAAATATTGTCGAGCTCTCACTTGGGATTTTTGAAATTGCCGAATCTTTAAAATTTTGCTGATACGGGAGAATTTTTCAAAAATAAATGAATATGTAGCAGTAATTATCAAGATATTTACATGGAAAAGTTGCAATACTTTTTGATATATTCCTAATCATTTTTATCGTGATATTATCTAGAGATTTTTTCAAAATTTGTTTGACTTGGGGTATTTCTAATAATTCACAGGTCATTACTTAGTCATGATTCAAATATACCAAGATAATTGTCAACTTCGTTATATCGTAATCGTAATATTATATTGAGATTTTTTCAAAAATCGTCGAGTTCTCACTTGGGATTTTTTTAATAATTCACAGGTCATTTACTTAGTAATGATTCAAAAATACCAAGATAATTGTCAAGTTCGTAATATCGTAATCGTAATATTATATTGATTTTTTCAAAAATTATTAAACTCTCACATGGTAATTATGTTTTTTTTTTCAATAATTCACAAGTCATTTACTCAGTATTGTTAAAAAATACCAAGCCATGCTTGTTTGTTTTTAATTGTCGTGCTGTTTTCTTTTTAATTAAAAAAAATGTCCACCAATTATCCAATTATTTTTTTGTGACACCTTAACGCTAATTTTCTTTTTTAAATTGACAGTGCACTTAATGTAAAAAAACACCAAGCTGACTTTAGGTATTTTCAAATATTTCTGTGTCATTTATTTAAACCTTTATCTTACACAAATCAACCTTAAACAAATATCAAGGCATTGTATTCCTGCTTTAGATTTTATTTTTATTTCATTCCTGTTGACTATTTGAATCGTCGAGTGTTTCTTTAGAAATGTTTCAACAATGATTGTCTATATGATTTTTTTTTATGTGTATCACCTATACTTGAAATTTTTTCAAATTTGTATAGGGCACAGTAATGTTTCAAATACACGGAGTTTTCTTTTATTTTTGTTTTTGTTGGCAATTTTTCAACAATGATTGTCTTATATGATTTTTTTATGTGTATCACCTATACTTTAAAAATTTTCAAATATGTATAGGCCTCAGTAATGTTTAAAAAACACGGAGTTTTATTTTATTTTTGTATGATTATATTTTTATTGATAACTTCTCTTATGATACTTGACTTGATAGTCAAGTATCGTTGATATATGATACCATACTATGACATTAATTTTATTATAATTATATTTATGATAGCAGCTTCTGCAGATTTATCGCAAATTTCGTGCAATTTCCTGAAATTTTGAGGAATAATTTCTACCTGTTTTTATACGTGTTGTATGTAAAAAAACAATAACATGTTGAAGCAAGTTTCGTCATTTTTAACATTGTTTTTATAGGTGTTGTACTTAGACTCTTACACACTTAAAAAAACAATAACATTTTGAGGCAATTTTCGTTATTTGTAAAATTTGTTGGTATAATGGCCGTAGTTTGTAACCCTTTAGATAGTTTTAATATTTTAATATTTTTTTTAAATAACTTTTAACTGTAAATTGAATGAGAATTCATATTTTTATGTTTTATGTATTATTTGGAAAATCTATCGAGGATCGAATTTCAAAATTTATGAAAATTGATATATTTGATTGGAATTTGAGTTATTTGATAGTATTTAATGGATTTTTCGAAATCTTCATATACTTTCAAATGGTTTTTAAATGATTTATAAAGTTTAATAGAAGATCACTTAAAATTTATTGAAGATTCAAGAATATTTCAAGCTTTGTAGAAAATTATATTTATAATTATTATAATTATAACATATTTTTATGTTTAATGTAATTTTTGGAAAATCTATTGAGGATCGAATCCCTAAGTTTATTAAATTTTATATTTTTAATTGGAGTTTGATAGTATTTAATGGATATCTCAAAATGTTCAAGAATTTTTGAATGTTTTATAAAATTTGATAAACGACTACTTAAAATTTATAGAAGATTCAATAAACATATTCAATATTGTATGATCAAGAATTCTGGAAATTTATATAGAAATGCAGTTTCTTGTACATTTTCAGCAATGATTTATAAAATTTAGTACAAAATTGTGCACACAAGAACCCAACTTTGGGGCCATGTATATGGGGTATATGTACCATGGGTACATGTACCATGGGTACATATACACCAGAGCAACCGCTAATAAAGATTGGTCCACGTGACGTCATCAAAAAACGGTTTATTTTATTTACGCCCTTATTTTTGCACCTAAAAGCTTGAAATTGTTGCTAATTGTCTATAAATATGCATATTTTGGATTCCTGTACTCACATTTAATCGAAACTACCCCCTATAATTACCGTTCATCCGTTTCCTCCACTTCAAATAACGTTAATTTATTTGTACCCCTAAATGTGCACCCAGGAAACCAATTTTCTGGCTATGTATTCCAGTCGAATGCCCTTAAAGTACTTTTTTCCTAGAGCAACCCCTATGCAGTTTCCTCCACGTAACGTCATTAAAAAAGGGTTTATTGTATTTACGCCCTTATTTTTGCACCCAGAAGCTTGAAATTGCGGTTACTAGTCTAGAATTATGCATATTTTGGATTCTTGTACTCACATTTTATCGAAACTACCCCCTAATTACCTGCTCATCCTTTACTTCACCTTTACTTCAAATTGCGTTAATTTATTTGTACCCCTAAATGTGCACCCAGAAACCCACGGGCTATATATTGCAGTCGAATGCCCTTAAGGTACTTTTTTCCCAGAGCAACCCCTATGCAGTTTCCTCCACCTAACGTCATTAATAAAGGATAAAGGATTTATTTCATTTACGCCCTTATTTTTGCACCCAGAAGCTTGAAATTGCGGCTACTAGTCTAGAAATATGAATATTTTGGATTCCTGTACTCATATTTAATCGAAACTACCCCCAAATTACCTCCTCGTCCTTTACCTTTACTTCAAATTGCGTTAATTTATTTGTACCCCTAAATGTGCACCCAGGAACCCAATTTTCTGGCTATATATCCCAGTCGAATGCCCTTAAGATACTTTTTTCCAGAGCAACCCCTATGCAGTTTCCTCCACGTAACGTCATTAAAAAGGGTTTATTTTATTTACGCCCTTATTTTTGCACCCAGAAGCTTGAAATTGCGGCTACTAGTCTAGAAATATGCATATTTTGGATTCATGAACTCATATTTAATCGAAACTACCCCCTAATTACCTCCTGATCTTTTACCTTTACTTCAAATTGCGTTAATTTATTTGTACCCCTAAATGTGCACCCAGGCACCCAATTTTCGGGCTATGTATTGTAGTCGAATGCCCTTTATCTATTTTTTCCCAGAACAACCCCTATGCAGTTTCCTCCACCGAACGTCATTAATAAAGGGTTTATTCCTTTATTTTAATTTGCCGCCTCAACTTGAATTGAGTCAAAACAAATGAAAGCCATCAATATAACATAAATATACAAGAGATTCCATCATAATAAATTTGAATCAACAAAATAAAATAAGAACATTCATTCAATAAACAATGTCAAAAAACCATCAAAGATTTTTGTTTAGTGATTTAACTGTTCATTTAACATGGTTTATCAATCAAACAAAAAAAAGATTTTTGTTTAGTGTTTTAACTGTTCATTTAAAAAACATGGTTTATCAATCAAACAAAAGAATACACGAGAAAAAAATATTAATTCGGTAAACAAAGAAATTGAAGTGAAGAATCATTTATACTTCGAATTAATCTCGTGGATTGTTTTGTTAGATTGATTTTTGTTTCTACGACAGTGCGTAAACTAAGTTCTTACGCACTGATCACATTGTGTAAAGTAAAACTTTTTAGCACAAGTGCGTAAAAAGATCACTTATGCATAAAAACATCAAATGTGGATAAAATAAGTTTTACACACAATTCATTCACTCACCAATTAAAAAAACAGATAGTATTTTGCATTAATTAGGCAATTTTTTCATAATAGCTATCGTAGCAAAAACGATGACATATCATATTATCGTATGATACATTTTCGTAAAGTTGTGCTTTTTTGCACGAACGTGAATTTTGTTGAACGAGGCGCAGTCGAGTATAATAATAATAATTTATTTGTATGTTGACTCTTAGTCGAGTAGTCTTAGTCTTAGTGGAGTATTAGTGGAGTCAAGTGATTCACTTGATTCACTCAAGTCGAGTGATTGATTAATTGATTGATAGTTCAACAAAATTCATGCTCGTACAAAAAAGCACAACTTTACGAACTTGTGTCATAAATAACTATTTTTACATGATCAGAAATAGATAAAACTGACCTTCAATGGTTTTTTGACATTGTTGATTGAATGAATCTATTGAATATATTGATTCAATTTTTTTTCGTTTCGAATGAATCTCATGGATTTATTTTTTGTTAGATTGATGGATTTCATCTGTTTTGACATAATCCTAATTATTTTTTCATAATAAGTATCGTAGAAACGATGATATATCATATTATTGTATGATACATTTTCGTAAAGTAGTACTTTTTTTGCACGAAAGTGAATTTTGTTGAACGATGCGCAGTCGAGTCATTGATTGATTGATTGATAGTTGAACAAAATTCATGCTCGTACAAAAAAGCACAACTTTACGAACTTGTATCATAAATAACTATTTTTACATGATCAGAAATAGATAAAACTTGTCTTCGATGGTTTTTTGACATTGTTGATTGAATGAATCTATTGAATATATTGATTTAAATTTCTTTCGTTTCGAATGAATCTCATGGATTTATTTTTTGTTAGATTGATGGATTTCATCTGTTTTGACATAATCCTAATTATTTTTTCATAATAAGTATCGTAGAAACGATGATATATCATATTATCGTATGATACATTTTCGTAAAGTAGTACTTTTTTTGCACGAAAGTGAATTTTGTTGAACGATGCGCAGTCGAGTGATTGATTAATTGATTGATAGTTCAACAAAATTCATGCTCGTACAAAAAAGCACTACTTTACGAACTTGTATCATAAATAACTATTTTTACATGATCAGAAATAGATAAAACTTGTCTTCGATGGTTTTTTGAAATTGTTGATTGAATGAATCTATTGAATATATTGATTCAAATTTCTTTCGTTTCGAATGAATCTCTTGCATTTTTCTTTTGTTAGATCTGTTGTTAGAGAGATTTCATCTGTTTTGACATAATCCTGAATTTATTTTAACTTGAGACGGCATATTCCTTGTTTTTCGAAAAAATCGTGTTTTAAAGTTAAGAGTAATTTATATTTATAATTATTGTCGATTATTGTTATTGTATATTGTCTAATTATTGATAAATTCCTAATTTTTCGAAAAAATCATGATTTCAAGTGAAGAGTCATTTATATTTATAATTGCTGTCTATTATTATTATTGTCTATTGTCTAATTATTGACAAATTCCTTGATATTAAAAAAAACGTGTTTTAAAGTGAAGAGTTATTTATATTTATATTTACTGTCTATTATTATTATTGTCTATTGTCTAATTATTGACTAATTACTTATTTTTTGAAAAAAATCGTGTTTTAAAGTGGAGAGTCATTTATATTTATAATTATTGTCTTTGTTATATTACATATTATCCTCATTATCAATATCTTATATCTATCTTATTATTATCATTATTATTATACAGAGATAGCTATCTTTATTAGACTCTTGGCCCTCGGCCTTTCCGCCTTATTATTGTTATATTATCATAATTTATATTAAAATTTATGGTTTTATAGAACTTATACATGTACCTTGCAAAAAAAACCATTTGCATTTTTCTTGTTAGATTTATCAATTTCTTTTGTTTTGATTTAATGTTGCATTTATTGTTGAATTTACTGATTAATGTTGGACCACATTCAGCAACAAAATCATTCGAAAAACTAAGAAATTTATCGTCTCAATCTAAATTGTCTCAATTTGGTTTTTTGATATTCTTGATTGAATAAATCTTCCTGATTTTTTTATATTGATTCATATTTCTTTCGTTTCGAAGAAATCTCTTGCATTTTTCTTCTGTTAGATTGCTGGATTTCATCTGTTTTGATTTAATCATGTATTTATTTTAAATTGAGACGACAAATTCCTTGTTTTTCAAAAAAATCGTGTTTTAAAGTGAAGATTCATATATATTTATAATTATTGTCTATTGTCTAATTATTGTCAAATTCCTTATTTTTCGAAAAAACCGTGTTTCAAAGTGAAGAGTCATTTATATTTTTAATTATTGTCTATTATTATTATTGTCTATTGTCTAATTATTGACAAATTCCTTATTTTTCGAAAAACTCGTGTTTTAAAGTGAAGAGTCACTTATATTTATAATTATTGTCTAATATTATTATTGTGTATTGTCTAATTATTGACAAATTCTTTATTTTTCGAAAAACTCGCGTTTTAAAGTGAAGAGTCATTTATATTTATAATTATTGTCTCTCTTATATTACATATTATCCTCATTATCAATATCTTATATTAATCTTATTATTATCATTATTATTACAGAGAGATAACCATCTTTATTAGGCTCACGGCCCTCGGCCTTTCCGCCTTATTATTGTTATATTATCATAATTTATATTAATATTTATGGTTTTTTTTATTAGATTAATGAAAAATTGTTTTTAACTATTAAATTAAAACTCTTAGATTTAAAAAAAACAGTCAAATTACTCTGTCAAAAGATTCTTCGATGGTTCTTTTGACATTGTAAGATTATTATTTGATTCAAATAATAATAATAATAATTTATTTAACGAGAACTTCCCTTTTCTTTTATTTTTGATTGAAATGATTCCTTTATCTTCGAACTTTATCTCTACCTTTTCAAGTTCAAATTGAGACCAATCAAGTTCAAATTGAGACCAATCAATTTCAAATTGAGACCAATCAAGTTCAAATTGATACCAATCAATTTCAAATTGAGACTAAACAAAAGCAAGTTGACACTAAACAATATCAAGTTGAGAGTAACAAATAAAATTTATTATGAGAACTTGATATTGTTTAGTATCAACTTGATATTGTTTAGTCTCAATTTGAAATGGATTGCTCTCAATTTGAAATTGATTGGTATCAATTTGAATTTGATTGGCCTCAATTTGAAATTGATTGGCCTCAATTTGAACTTGAAAAGGTATAGTTGTGTTTTAAATGAGATAAACTGTGATATTTCTAAAATTATTCTTCTTTCATTTTTGTCAAATTATTGAGTCAATTATCTCTCCAGCGAAGGAGGAACATGTTTAGTTTTTTTTTTTAGTAGTTAATGAAATTTTCATTCATTCGAATAAATATTTTGTATTTGTTTGTTTTTTTTTATAACACAAATTTAATTCCTTTCAACAAAATCTTATCACACGTCTAAGATTTATATACAAATGTATGTTTATTCTGTAGCCTTTGTGGATTATTTTATAAACTTTAGGTCATCAATTAAAAAAACAATAAAATATCGAAATAATTTTTTTCTAGTTATTGTTTCTAGTTAAACTAATAGTTTTCATGGCAAATATGTTTTCTCTGATGAATACTTTAGGTAATAAATAGAAAAGTTTAATTAAAAATCCAAGAAAATTCTAGTTTCTGGAACAAATATTTGTACAAATCAAACTTCTACAAATTATTTCTACAAAGATTTCTGGCTAATAATACGTTTTCACTGAAGAATATTCTAGAGTCTACATGCCTCTATAGAAAAACTCTGCACCTCTTGGACCTATAGAAGGTCCAAAATCTAGACCTTCTATAAATTAAATTTCCTAATAATACAGAAATTTGCTGTTACAAAGGAGCCTTACAATCTACACGATTTATACTACTGACGTTATTACTGTTAATGTTGCTAATGTATATGTTAATTATGTATTCGTATAGTAAATACTTTAGGTAATCAATAAAAAAGTTTAAGTAAAAATCCAAGAAAATTCTATTTTCTAGAACAAATATTTGTACAAATCAAATTTCTACAAATTATTTCTGCAAAGATATTTGGCTAATGATACATATTAACTGAAGAATATTCTTGGGTCTACATACCTCTATAGAAGATCTACAATCTATACGATTTATTGTCCTGACGTTATTGTTGTTAATGTTGCTTATGTATATGTTAATTATGTATTCGTTGTATTATTGTTAATAAAGATATATATTCATAGCTATTGTCCTGACGTTATTATTTTTAATGCTCCTTATGTATATGTTAATAATGTATTCGTTGTATTATTGTTAATAACACTATATATTCATTATCAAATTACCCAGTGGGTGTATGTTTGTTAATAAAGATATGTATTATAAATCAATGGATATTTGTTTCAAGTTAAACAAACATAAATTACATTTTCAAAAAAATGTAAGTCTTACATTTTACATCAGAAAAAAAAATCGAGTTATTATCCTGACGTTATTATTGTTAATGCTGCTTATGTATATGTTAATTATGTATTCGTTGTATTCGTTGTATTATTGTTAACAAAGATATGTTTATGTATATTCATTACCAAATTACCCACTGGGTGTATGGTTGTTAATAAAGATATGTATTATAAATAAATGGATATTTGTTTCACGTTATACAAAATATAAATTACATTTTCGAAAAAATGTAAGTCTTACATTGTACATCCGAAAAAAAAATCTGAAGATGTACAAACTGTTCGAAACAGTTTAACTGTCGCACGTACATATGATACCTATTTTTAAACTCACCGTTAGTAGAGACATATATATATATATATATATATATATGGTATTTTTTTAAACTCACCATGAATAGGGACATGGCATCAAGATACTTTACATATGCTAACTTTTTATAAACTCACCATTAATAGAGACTTACATAGGACACTTTTGTTAGTCACCATTACGACGTCAGCGCCTATTCACATATGTAATGTGACACTTTACATATGTTAACTTTTTATAAACTCACAATTAATAGAAACTTATACATGTTTTAAACTCACCATTAATAGGGGCACGTCATCAAGATACTCCCGAAGCCTCTGACTGGTATAAACCTGAAACAAAAAAAGGGAAGTTTTATTTAGTTGCTTCGTTTATTTTGTTCATTCAAAATATTGGCTTATAGTCCATGGCATTCTCATGAATCAAGTTTAATTGATCAATATTATCAATAATGGCAATAAAAGTTGAATCAAAACTATAATGAGAACTTTTCTTCAATAAAATTGATCAGCTTTAAACTATAGTTCTCATTCATTGTTTGTTTATCAACTATAATTGATCAAAGATCAATTATAGTTGATTCGTGACAACGCGCTTTTAATCAATTTCTGTCGAGTCGCGGGACACCCCTTATAAGTTATTAATAATTTTAATAAAGAAAAATGTTTGCCCTTAATAAATTTGATCATTTCGATTTACGGAAATCAACATAACCGACGCAGTTTTGTGACTCCATAAAAAAAATAATTTACTTTGACGACGACGACTTGTGAAATTCTGTTGACTCCAAGAAAATAATGTATTTTGACCATTCGTGGCACTAATTTCTGGAGTTAATTATATTTATTCCGTCCACGAAATCCGCGCTTCAGGTCGATGCGGGGGCGTCAGGCAATCTATAACGTGAGTGAGTGGGCGTTTATGTTGCATTAATAATTTATTCTGTTTGCTCAATTAATACAGGTCAGTTTGCCAGTGCGTGCTCTCTAATAGACTGTAAATTTGCACAACGTAGGATTATAAACAAAGAAAGACGCCTCGGGCGGCCGACATCAAAGGAATCCTGATTAATTAATCTTAACTTGATATTCTTAAATGCCTTTTGAAGTAATAATGGGGATTATTTTTGCTTCGCTAAGGATGTAGTCATTTATTATTTTTAATATTTTTCTTAATATACAAACACATATTTATGTAGGTATGTATCTATATACACATACATGCATACATACATAGTTATGCAGGTATGTACCTATACACATACATGCATACATACATAGTTATGTAGGTATGTACCTATATACAAAGCATACAAATATTTATGCAGGTATGTACCTATATACAAAGCATACAAATATTTATGCAGGTATGTACGTATATACACATGCATTCATACATACATAGTTATCTAGGTATGTACCTATCTACACATACATGCATACATAAATATGCATGTATGTATTTGTGTCTAAAAAAAAAACAAGGGCTGCCCAAATTACGTAATGAAGTTTTCATTATATTTATACTGACAATAACCATTTTTTTCTTCAATTTTTTGTTCTATGTATGCATACATATATATGAATGTATGTATTTGTGATTGTTTATCCAAAAAAATAAGGCGTTACCAAATTGCGTGATGAAATTTTGGAAATATATTATACTGACAATAACCAATTTTAAAAGCCTTTAAAAAATTATTCGTTCTTTCAGAGTGGATTACAAAAATGATGTAAGAAAATTTTTGGTTTTTCATGGCTATAGTGAAGTTTGTGTTCAAGTTTATGCCTATAGTTAAATATACAAAAATGATGTATCAACATTTTTGGTTTTTCACGCCTCAGTGAAGTTTGTGTTCAAATTTATGCCTATAGTTAAGTTTATGTGTGAAGTAATTTCTGGGTACAAATCTTTAAAAAATGACTCGTTTACTTATTCAATTTAGAGCTAGATTACCAAATCTTTGGCCTTTCATACCTATACTGAAGTTCACGTTAATAATTTCTGGGTATGAATCTTAAAAATATATATTCGTTTTCTTATGCAATTCAGAGCTAGATTATGAGATTGATGAATCAAAGTTTTGTTGTCTTTCGTGCTATAAGTGAAGTTCGTGTAAATAACCAATTTTAAGAATCTTTAATAAAATGATTCGTTTTATCAGAGCTAGATTACAAAAATTATGTATTCAAGGTTTGGTTTTTCATGGCTATAGTGAAGTTTGTGTTCAAGTTTATGCCTATAGTTAAGTCTATGTGTGAAGTTATTTCTGGGTATAAATCTTCAAAAATTAACACGTTTACTTATTCAATTTAGAACTAGATTACAAAATCTTTGGTCTTTGATGCCTATACTGAAGTTCACGTTAATAATTTCTGGGTATGAATCTTAAAAAATATATATTCGTTTTCTTATTCAATTCAGAGCTAGATTATGAGATTGATGAATCAAAGTTTTCTTGTCTTTCGTGCTTTAAGTGAAGTTCGTGTTAATAACCAATTTTAAAAATCTTTAATAAAATGATTCGTTTTTTCACAGTTAGATTACAAAAATTATGTATCCAAATTTTTGGTTATTCATGGCTATAGTGAAGTTTGTGTTCAAGTTTATGCCTATAGTTAAGTCTATGTGTGAAGTTATTTCTGGGTATAAATCTTTAAAAAATGAGTCGTTTACTTATTCATTTTAGAGCTAGACTACATTTTTTTTGTCTTTCATGCCTATAGTGAAGTTCGTTTAATGAGTTCTGGGTATAAATCTTTAAAAAAAGATTCGTTTTCTTTATAAGATTATAAGATTGATGAATCAAAATGTTTGGTCTTTCGTGCTTCAAGTGAAGTTCGTGTTATAAACCAATTTTAAAAATCTTTAATAAAATGATTCGTTTTTTCAGAGCTAGATTACAAAAATTATGTATTCAAAGTTTTGGTTTTTCATGGCTATAGTGATGTTTGTGCTCAAGTTTATGCCTATAGTTAAATATACAAAAATGATGTACCAAAATTTTTGGTTTTTCACGCCTTAGTGGAGTTTGTGTTCAAATTTATGCCTATAGTTAAGTTCATGTGTGAAGTAATGGGTATAAATCTTTAAAAATTGACTCGTTTACTTATTCAATTTAGAGCTAGATTACAAAATCTTTGGTCTTTGATGCCTATACTGAAGTTCACGTTAATAATTTCTGGGTATGAATCTTAAAATATATATATATATTCGTTTTCTTATTCAATTCAGAGCTAGATTATGAGATTGATGAATCAAAGTTTTGTTGTCTTTCGTGCTTCAAGTGAAGTTCGTGTTCATAACCAATTTTAAAAATCTTTAATAAAATGATTCGTTTTTTCAGAGCTAGATTACAAAAATTATGTATCAAAATTTTTGGTTTTTCATGGCTATAGTGAAGTTTGTGTTCAAGTTTATGCCTATAGTTAAGTCTATGTGTGAAGTTATTTCTGGGTATAAATCTTTAAAAAATGAGTCGTTTACTTATTCATTTTAGAGCTAGACTACATTTTTTTTGTCTTTCATGCCTATAGTGAAGTTCGTTTAATGCGTTCTGGGTATAAATCTTTAAAAAAAAGATTCGTTTTCTTTATAAGATTATAAGATTGATGAATCAAAATGTTTGGTCTTTCGTGCTTCAAGTGAAGTTTGTGTTATTAACCAATTTTAAAAATCTTTAATAAAATGATTCGTTTTTGAGAGCTAGATTACAAAAATTATGTATTCAAAGTTTTGGTTTTTCATGGTTATAGTGAAGTTTGTTTTCAAGTTTACGCCTATAGTTAAATATACAAAAATGATGTATCCAAATTTTTGGTTTTACACGCCTCAGTGAAGTTTGTGTTCAAATTTATGCCTATAGTTAAGTTTATGTGTGAAGTAATTTCTGGGTATAAATCTTTAAAAATTGACTCGTTTACTTATTCAATTTAGAGCTAGATTACAAAATCTTTGGTCTTTGATGCCTAGACTGAAGTTCATGTTAATAATTTCTGGGTATGATTCTTAAAAAATATATATTCGTTTTCTTATTCAATTCAGAGCTAGATTATGAGATTGATGAATCAAAGTTTTGTTGTCTTTCGTGCTTTAAGTGAAGTTCGTGTTGATAAACAATTTTAAAAATCTTTAATAAAATGATTCGTTTTTTCAGAGCTGGATTACAAAAATTATGTATCCAAATTTTTGGTTTTTCATGGCTATAGTGAAGTTTGTGTTCAAGTTTATGCCTATAGTTAAGTCTATGTGTGAAGTTATTTCTGGGTATAAATCTTTAAAAAATGACTCGTTTACTTATTCATTTTAAAGCTAGACTTCATTTTTTTTTGTCGTTCATGCCTATAGTGAAGTTCGATTAATGAGTTCTGAGTATAAATCTTAAAAAAGAAAGATTCGTTTTCTTTATAAGATTATAAGATTGATGAATCAAAATGTTTGGTCTTTCGTGCTTCAAGTGAAGTTCGTGTTATTAACCAATTTTAAAAATCTTTAATAAAATGATTCATTTTTTCAGAGCTAGATTACAAAAATTATGTATTCAAAGTTTTGGTTTTTCATGGTTATAGCGATGTTTGTGTTCAAGTCTATGCCTATAGTTAAATATACAAAAATGATGTATCAAAATTTTTGGTTTTACACGCCTCAGTGAAGTTTGTGTTCAAATTTATGCCTATAGTTAAGTTTATGTGTGAAGTAATTTCTGGGTATAAATATTTAAAAATTGACTCGTTTACTTATTCAATTTAGAGCTAGATTACAAAATCTTTGGTCTTTGATGCCTATACTGAAGTTCACGTTAATAATTTCTGGGTATGAATCTTAAAAAATATATATTCGTTTTCTTATTCAATTCAGAGCTAGATTATGACATTGATGAATCAAAGTTTAGTTGTGTTTCGTGCTTTAAGTGAAGTTCGTGTTAATAACCAATTTTAAAAATCTTTAATAAAATGATTCGTTTTTTCAGAGCTGGATTACAAAAAATATGTATCAACATTTTTGGTTTTTCATGACTATAGTGAAGTTTGTGTTCAAGTTTGTGCCTATAGTTAAGTCTATGTGTGAAGTTATTTCTGGGTATAAATCTTTAAAAAATGAGTCGTTTACTTATTTATTGTAAAGCTAGACTACATTTTTTTTTGTCGTTCATGCCTATAGTGAAGTTCGTTTAATGAGTTCTGGGTATAAATCTTTAAAAAAAGATTCGTTTTCTTTATAAGATTATAAGATTGATGAATCAAAATGTTTGGTCTTTCGTGCTTCAAGTGAAGTTCGTGTTATTAACCAATTTTAAAAATCTTTAATAAAATGATTCGTTTTTTCAGAGCTAGATTACAAAAATTATGTATTCAAGGTTTGGTTTTTCATGGCTATAGTGAAGTTTGTGTTCAAGTTTATGCCTATAGTTAAAAATACAAAAATGATGTATCAAAATTTTTGGTTTTACACGCCTCAGTGAAGTTTGTGTTCAAATTTATGCCTATAGTTAAGTTTATGTGTGAAGTAATTTCTGGGTATAAATCTTTAAAAATTGACTCGATTACTTATTCAATTTAGAGCTAGATTACAAAATCTTTGGTCTTTGATGCCTGTACTGAAGTTCACGTTAATAATTTCTGGGTATGAATCTTAAAATCATATATATTCGTTTTCTTATTCAATTCAGAGCTAAATTATGAGATTGATGAATCAAAGTTTTGTTGTCTTTCGTGCTTTAAGTGAAGTTCGTGTTGATAAACAATTTTAAAAATCTTTAATAAAATGATTCGTTTTTTCAGAGCTAGATTACAAAAATTATGTACCCAAATTTTTGGTTTTTCATGGCTATAGTGAAGTTTGTGTTCAAGTTTATGCCTATAGTTAAGTCTATGTGTGAAGTTATTTCTGGGTATAAATCTTTAAAAAATGAGTCGTTTACTTATTCATTTTACAGCTTGATTACAAAATTTTTGGTCTTTCATGTCTATACTGAAGTTCGTTTAATAATTTCTGGGTATAAATCTTTAAAAAAAAAAGATTCGTTTTCTTTATAAGATTATAAGATTGATGAATTAAAATGTTTGGTCTTTCGTGCTTCAAGTGAAGTTCGTGTTATTAACCAATTTTAAAAATCTTTAATAAAATGATTCGTTTTTTCAGAGCTAGATTACAAATATTATGTATTCAAAGTTTTGGTTTTTCAAGGCTATAGTGATGTTTGTGTTCAAGTTTATGCCTATAGTTAAATATACAAAAATGATGTATTAAAATTTTTGGTTTTACACGCCTCAGTGAAGTTTGTGTTCAAATTTATGCCTATAGTTAAGTTTATGTGTGAAGTAATTTCTGGGTATAAATCTTTGAAAGTTAACTCGTTTACTTATTCAATTTAGAGCTAGATTACAAAATCTTTGGTCTTTGATGCCTGTACTGAAGTTCACGTTAATAATTTCTGGGTATGAATCTTAAAAATATATATTCGTTTTCTTATTCAATTCAGAGCTAGATTATGAGATTGATGAATCAAAGTTTTGTTGTCTTTCGTGCTTTAAGTGAAGTTCGTGTTGATAAACAATTTTAAAAATCTTTAATAAAATGATTCGTTTTTTCAGAGCTGGATTACAAAAATTATGTATCCAAATTTTTGGTTTTTCATGGCTATAGTGAAGTTTGTGTTCAAGTTTATGCCTATAGTTAAGTCTATGTGTGAAGTTATTTCTGGGTATAAATCTTTAAAAAATGAGTCGTTTACTTATACATTTTAGAGCTAGACTACAATTTTGTTAGTCGTTCATGCCTATAGTGAAGTTCGTTTAATGAGTTCTGGGTATAAATCTTTAAAAAAAAGATTCGTTTTCTTTATAAGATTATAAGATTGATGAATCAAAATGTTTGGTCCTTCATGCTTCCAAGTGAAGTTCGTTTTATTAACCAATTTTAAAACTCTTTAATAAAATGATTCGTTTTCTTCAGAGCTAGATTACAAAAATTATGTATTCAAAGTTTTGGTTTTTCATGGCTATAGTGATGTTTGTATTCAAGTTTATGCCTATAGTTAAATATACAAAAATGATGTATCAAAATTTTTGGTTTTACACGCCTCAGTGAAGTTTGTGTTCAAATTTATGCCTATAGTTAAGTCTATGTGTGAAGTAATTTCTGGGTATAAATCTTTAAAAATTGACTCGTTTACTTATTCAATTTAGAGCTAGATTACAATTTTTTTTGTCTTTCATGCCTATACTGAAGATCACGTTAATAATTTCTGGGTATGAATCTTAAAATATATATATATATATATATATATATATATATATATATATATATATATATATATATATATATATTCGTTTTCTTATTCAATTCAGAGCTAGATTATGAGATTGATGAATCAAAGTTTTGTTGTCTTTCGTGCTTTAAGTGAAGTTCGTGTTAATAACCAATTTTAAAAATCTTTAATAAAATGATTCGTTTTTTCAGAGCTGGATTACGAAAAATATGTATCCAAATTTTTGGTTTTTCATGGCTCTAGTGAAGTTTGTGTTCAAGTTTATGCCTATAGTTAAGTCTATGTGTGAGGTTATTTCTGGGTATAAATCTTTAAAAATTGACTCGTTTACTTATTCAATTTGGAGCTAGATTACAAAATTTTTGGTCTTTCATGCCGATATTGAAGTTTATGTTAATAATTTCTGGGTATAAATATTTAAGAAAACGATTCGTTTTCTTATTCAACTCGGATTGATCAAAATTTTTGGTCTTTCATGCTTCTAGCGAAGTTCTTGTTAATAATTTCCGGGTATAAATCTGAATCGGCATTAATTTCGGATAGCAATTAATCCTTTACGCGGCCCTAATGTTCTATTAATATTGATCCGCCCAATTTCCCGCTGCTTAATAATTTAGGCCGCTTCTACAACAAATCCTCCTCCTAATTCGATGCACGTCCCTTACTTGCCTCATTACGATTTCATAAGGCCGAAACACAAAACTGGCAATTAAGCCGCCCCCGCGGCGGTGACGTACGAGGCGAAAAAATCAGGCGCCGCCCCCGCGCTGATTAATGGGGTTTTAATAATGCACGTCCGTGATTCGGTAATCACGTCGGTCCTCCGCCTCTGTGAGATATTTGTAGAGCGCCGCTCGTCGTAGATTAAATATTTGTGGGTGTTTTGTGTTGAAAATTGAGCCGTAATTGCCGCACTTCCTGCACGGCTCTCTCACACTTATCAATCTAATTACGATTAATTGACGAATTCAAGGCACAACCGAAGCCACAGACGTTAAGGGGCACAATTTTTAAACACACGTGCACTTTATTAGATTAAACTAATTAAATTAAACTATAATGTTATGAAGAATATAAAGATCCTTTCTGAGTTGAAGGATTTAATAAGTATTGAATTTATACAGTCTCAGAATGTAGCGATTTAAATTTTCAAATAAGAAAAATATGCGATTTATAGTTCACGTTTGTGAAAATTTAATTCGCTACATTCTGAGAGTGCATAAATTTAATACTTATTATTTATAAAGTATTTATATACCTTATAATATAAGGTATATAATTATACCTTACTATATAATTATAATTATTATATAATATTATAAATCAGAATTAAAAAAAAAGTGAAGAAGAAACATGAAAATGGTGATTAATTCCAAGATTTTAAATGAACCTTTGAAAACCAAAATAGTGTAGGTTTTCAACGGTTCATTTAAAATCCTAGAATTATCACAATTTTCATGTGCCTTTCTCACAATGTTGTAGTCAGAAAGCGTTTGAGATACATTTTAATATCTAGAATTCCTCACCATTTCGAGACTTCTTCCTCACAATATTTCACCGTAGCTCGTGCCATAATTTGCTTAGGCTTCAGTTTACAAAGTAGATGGTTAGCATACTAACAAATTCAGTTATTAACAATTACATTATTATGATTAATTATTTCAGTCTTCAGTTTGCAAAGTAGATGGTTAGCATAATAACAATTTCAATTATTGACAATTACATTATTATGCCTGCCTGCCACAAAGGACTGCACATTTTCCGCAATATCGCGAACCAATTCTCGAAGCATTTTCCGAGCAATCGTCGCCAATTAACACAAGTAATCGCCGGTTTTAAGACCGCCAGGTTTTAATTGAATTGCTCGCTGAACACACGAAAACGTCGTACTGAGCCACGTGGTGTTGTTTTGCTCGCGTGGACGTGCAGAAAACTCCGTTTATCGCACGGCGGGCAAAAAGGATCGCACGGCGAGGTGTGCGAGAAAAACGGCGACAATTCTGGGGGGCCGTAAAAACCGACACCGGGTTCTTGCGGCTGAGCGTACTTTCGCCGGTTTCAATTAGCGTCAGGAATTGAGGGGGCCCAAAGAAACGTTTTAAGGATAAATCCACGCCAACGAATGGATCGAGTCCGTTTTTTCTTGGTGCACCTCAGTTCTTGCTTTTAAAACGTTTGCACTTATTGTGATTATTTATTGAATGGAATGATTCTATCGTGCTGTAGAATATATGGACAGTAATGTTTGTAATTTGTTTAATAAATAAGACGAATATATTTTTTTAACTTTGTGTTAAGAAAGAAGTACATTCGTCTTATTTATTAAATATTAAAACTTTAACATGAGCAACCCTCGAAGTTTGTAATTTGTGTTAATTTTAATACATTAACAAATGTAATAAATGTGAAATATTCTCTGAGCTTTGTGGAAAATATTATAATTACATATATTATATTATTAATATTTATGGCTGATATTTGTTGAAAGTTGATATTAATTTTCACTTACACCTTACTTTTTGATATCTATGTATTATTATCTGTGCTTTGTGGACAATATTATAATTACATATATTATATTATTAATATTATGGCTGGTATTGGTTAAAAGTTGATATTAATTTTCACTTACACTTTACTTTTTGCAAAACAAGTGTGGCAAAACAATTGTTGCCAACAAATAATTCAATAACAATGTTTGTTCAACAACAAAAAATATTATAGCAATACATATTTGAAAGTGTATTACAAAGTTTTATTTTGTAAAGCAATTGCAGTAGTTTTACTTTACAAAACAAAACTTTGCAATAAACTTTTAAATATGTATTGCTATTAAATTTCATGAGCAATGTTTGTTCAATGTTTTCATGAACAATGTTTGTTCAACAACAAAAAATATAATACCAATACATATATGAAAGTTTATTTCAAAGTTTTATTTTGTAAAGCAATTGGAGTAGTTTTACTTTACAAAATAAAACTTTGCAATAAACTTTCAAATATGGATTGCTATTATATTTTTGTATTATATTTTATATTTTGTAAAATTTTCATTATAAGTATATACATTATTACGAAAATTATAAAATTTCAACGGAGACTTTGTGGAATATGTAAATATTTCATTATCCTAAAACTACCCTAAATATTGTTAGATGTTCATTATAAGTTATCACATTGTCACACATTGAGAATTGTAAATATTTCATTATTCTAAAACATTCCTAAATATTGTTAGATATTCATTATAACTTTATAAGTTATCACAATGTCACACATTGAGAATTGTAAAATTTCAATGAAAACTACGAAAGTTTCATTAGAAATGCCAAAGTTTCAAAGCACAATTCAACATATTCAATACATATTTATAACTGGTTCGGAAGTTTTTGTTAAGTAATTGCAGTAGTTTTACTTTACAAAATAAAACTTTGCAATAAACTTTCAAATATGTATTGCTACTATATTTTTTATTATCGAACAAATAATAGTTTTTGAATTATTTGTTTGCAACAATTTAAGTCACACTGAGGTTCATTTTACTTATTATAAACTTTTAATGGAAACTACAACATTTTTATTGGAAATGCCAAGTTTCGAAGCATAATGCAACTTAATATTGTAATGTAATTGCAGTATTTTTACTTTACAAAATAGAACTTTGCAATACACTTTCAAATATGTATTGCTATTATATTTTTTGTTATCGAAGAAATAATTGTTATTGAATTATTTGTTTGTGACAATTGTTACGCCACACTGTATCTAATTTTATTTATTATAAATATTTAATAGAAATTACATTTTTTTATTGGAACTGCCAAGTTCCAAATCATATTCAACATTATTAATATTTTATGATTTTATCAGATAGTGAATTATCGTGAATTATCGAATTTGATTGCGAATTATTGTTTCGAGTGTGAAATTTCTAGCGTTGTGTTTTTTTTTTTTAACAAATATTTGTGCTGAAATGGGAAAATTGCTTAATCCATTAAACGCACGATCATCGAAGATGCTAAACGTTTTTTCGGGCGAATGTTGCTGGTATTAAAAAAAGCGATTCGCAGGGAACGAGGAATATTGGATGAATCAGCACACAGGATCGGCCAGGATCTGAAGAGGTCCGTATTTATGGAGCTCCTTGCTCGTATTTTATAACAGTCGTTTGCTCAAAAGTTGAAAGGAAGTAGGCACTAAACGCCAAGAAGGAGATAGTTCTGTGCTGATTAAATATGTTTGTATCGCCATTTCAGAAACGGATGATATTATTGAATGGCAATCAAGTTTTCTTTAAACTATATAAATAGAAATAGTAACACAATATCATCTCTAATAGTTATTTATGCAACGAGCATATAATGATAGCTATCGTCAGTAATAAATCAATCATGAAATTAATGATAGCTTCTCTTAAAAGTGCCATATAACCATTAAATGCGAGTTGTATACGTTATTTTGATAGCTATTATCAGTAATAAATCGATAATAAAATTGATGATAGTTTTTCTTAAAAGTGCCATATAGCCATTAAATGCGAGTTGCATGCGTTATTTTGATAGCTATTATCAGTAATAAATCGATAATGAAATTAATGATAGTTCCTCTTAAAAGTATCATATAGCCATTAAATGCGAGTTGCATACGTTATTTTATCTTATGCTATGTGCTTTCGGAAACTGTGATAAAATTATTTCGCAGTTATCAATGTCCTAGAGTTATTACTACTGAAAACTGCAAAATTTTCATTGGAAGGGCCAAAGTTTCAAAGCACAATGCAACATATTCAATATAAATTTATAGCTGATATGGAATTTTTTGTTACACAAACCATAATTTTCGTTATAAATGACAAAATTTTATTTAAAAATTGTAAAACGTTCATGACATTGCAAATTTGATATTGCCATGATATCATTTGAATTGTAAATTACAAACTTAGGGAGGTTATTATGAAATTTTAATTATGGATTAGGTGGTACTATTTAATTATAAATAAGACAATTTACTGACATGACCAAAATTAATTTTATAAGTATTATTCAAAATCGTAAAATTTTGACTCTAAATTCTCAAGGATTTGTCCACAAAACATAATATACAATGATTTATCTGTAATTTTCACTTATTTTGTAAAATTAAAACTGAAAAAGAAAAAAAATATCATTACAAATTCCAAAATTTTATTGGATATTGTAAAAAGTTAATTAAATTACAAAATTTATATTGTAATTCTATCATTTGCAATGTAAATTACAAACTTATGGAGGTTAGTGTGAAATTTCAATTATGGATAACATCATTATTGTATTTTATTATTTTACTTTAGTGAAATATTGACATACAAATAAATTATTATTATTATTATTATTAGTATTATTATCATAATTATCATAACATAATAATTATAAATAATGAAATTTTAATTTCAAATTCCGATTTTTTTTAGTAACCTTAAAAGTTTTGTAAAATCTTCATTATAATTTAACACATTGATTGTCACGAAAATTATAAAATTTCAATAGAAACTACGAAATTTTCAAAGGAAATGCCAAAGTTTTGAAACATAGCAACATATTCGATATAAATTTATAACTAGTTTGAAAATAATATAGAAACTTCTTTGTAAGTTACAGCATTGTCACAAATTTGTAAAATTTTCATTATGAATAAGATAATTTACTGACAAGATTGATTTTATAAATTACAATATTTTATTAATTCCCACTAAACCAAATAGAATTAGAAATAGAAATATTTTATTTGTGTTACACAACTTACACAAGTCATAACAAATCATACATCATACATACATATGATGTACCATATGCAATGATTGCAGTCATAGATATACAGTCAAATACATACATATGCAATTACATTACATAATTTCAGTAGCAACTATAAACATTTGATTGCATTATCCAAAAATTTTGACTGTGATTACAAAACTGACTACAAAATATCATTGGCAATTGCAAAATTTTCTCTGGAATTTATAAATTTTCAATGGTAACTGTTTTTTTAAATTAGAAATGACAAACTTTCTACTGTAAATAACATAATTTCAGTAGCAATTGTAAAAATTTTATAGCATTATTGCTTATTGTTTATTGCAACTTGCTGTTTGAAATATTTACAAAAATATATACATTGTCATTCACTTACATATACTTAATATACTAATTACTTAATATATAGATTATTAGTAGCGAATGATATCCAAACGATATTATCCAAACAATTTGACTGCAAATGGCAAAATATCATTCGTAATTGCAAAATTTTCTCTGGAATTTAAAATTTTCAATAGAAAATATGAAAATTTCATTAGAAATGACAAAGTTTCAATGCATATTGCAAACTAACTACATAAAATTTCAGTGGATATTTCAAAATTTGTACTGTAAATTACATAATTTCAGTAGCAATTTAATTTTTTTATTGCATTATCAAAATATTTCGACTGTAACTTGCAAAATATCATTCACAATTGCAAAGTTTTCTCGGGAATTTAAGAATTTTTAATGGAAACTGAGAAATATTCATTGGAAATGACAAAATTTATACTGTAATTACATTGTTTCGGTAGCAATTATAAAAAAATTATAGCATTATCCAAAAATTTCGACGGTAAATTACAAACTATTATTTGCAATTGCAAAATTTTCTCTGTCATATGCAATGATTTATGACACTTGTAACAATTTATAAAATGTAACATTTAAATGGAATTAGAAACAAGTTCTTTTATAAAATTTAAGTATTAAGAATTATGAATTTTCAATGAAAACTGTGTAATTTTCTATGTAACATTAAATTTCGTTAGATTTTTCAAAATTGATTCTGTAAAATTACATCGTTTCAATAGCAATTATAAAAATTTCACTAATTTATAGAAAAATGTTGACTGTAAATTGCAAAATATCATTCGCAATTGCAATATTTTTTTCTGGAATTTATAAATTTTCAATAAAAACTGTGAAAATTTGATTAGAAAGGACAAAGTTTCAATGCATATTGCAAACTAACTACATCAAATTTCAGTGGGTATTAAAACATTTGTACTATAAATTACATAATTTCAGTAGCAATTATAAAAAGATTATTATATTAACCAAAAATTTTGACTGCTAATTACATAATTATCATTTGCAATTGCAAAATTTATTTTCTGTGGAATTTATGAATTTTCAATGGAAACTGAGAAATTTTCATTGGAAATGTCTAAATTTGTACTGTAATTACATGATTTCAGTGGCAATTATAAAAAAATTATAGCATTATCCAAAAATATGGACTGTAAATTACAAACTATTATTTGCAATTGCAAACTTTTCTCCGTCATATGCAGTCATACATATGCAATGATTTATGACAATTTTTATTGTAAATGTGCAATTTTTATCGGTTTTGCAAAATTTAAACTGAAAAATGCAAAAATTTCATAATAAATTAACAAATATCGACGGAAATTACACAATCTTGATTATAAAATGTACCATTTAATGGAAATTACAACAATCTTGATTATAAAATGTAACATTTAATGGAGTCAGAAACAAGTTCTTTTGTAAAATTTAAGTTTTAAGAATTATGAATATTCAATGGAAACTTAGTAATTTTCTATGTAACATGAAATTTCAATAGATTTTACAAAATTTACTCGGTATTTATAAATTTTCAATGGAAACTGAAAAATATTCATTGAAAATGACAAAATTTGTACTGTAAATTACATAATTACAGTAGCAATTGTAAAATTTTCTACCATTATATAAAAAAATTGAGTGCAAATAGCAAAATATCATTCGCAATTCCAACATTTTCTCTGGAATTTATGAATTTTCACTAGAAAATATGAAATTTTCATTAGAAATGACAAAGTTTCAATGCATATTGCAAACTAACTAATAAAATTTCAGGGGATTTTACAAATTTTATACTGTAAATTACATCATTTCAGTAGCAATTATAAAAACATTATTGCGTTATCCAAAAAATTCGACTGTAACATGCAAAATATCATTCGCAATTGCTCAATTTTCTCTGGAAATTATGAAATTTCAATGGGAACTGAGAATTTTTTAATGGAAATGACAAAATTTGTACTGTAAATTTCAAAAAATCATTCTCAATTGCAAAATTTTCTCTGGAATTTGTGGATTTTCAATGAAAACTGTGAAGTTTTCATTAGGTAAATTAGCCTCCCTGTATATTATTTATATTTAACAATATATACTTAATATACAATATACATATTTTATGTTGTATTAAAATGTTATACCATAACATGCAGTCAACAAGGTACAAAGAGTAACCAAACAAACCCTAATCTCCCCAATCTCCTTGTTCTTGATAAAACTAAACATAGGGCCGCCCTATGCGCGAGGGTTTCTTTTTGTTTGTAGTTCTTGCGTGCGTCCTGTAAATACAAAAGCGTCCGACCGTTCTGCGGG